>JAGFMF010012021.1:5044440-5084786 GCA_019455555.1 Galemys pyrenaicus
TTTGTTTACTTTTGGTTATAATTGCCCAATTCCTTGAGCTTATTCTTTGTTGTTGTTGTTGTTGTTCTTTCATATTCCTCCTAATAGTGAAGCCATCTGGTATTTTTCTCTTGCCTTCTGACTTGTTTCACTGCGTATAAAATCTTCTAGTTCCATCCATGTTTCTATAAATGCCCCTAGTTTCTCATTTCTGATTGCTGAATAATATTCCATTGTGTATATGTACCACATCTTCTTGATCCAGTCATCTACTTTTGGGCTTTTGGGTTGTTCCCAGGTCTTAGCAATTACAAATAGTGCTGCGATAAACATAGGAGTACAGGTGCTCTTTTGGATCAGTGTTTTTTTGTCCTTTGGGTAGATTCCTAGGAGCGGGATTGCTGGATCATATGGTAGTTCCATTTCTAGTAGACTGAGGAACCTCCATACGGCCTTCCATAATGGTTGGATTAGCTTGCATTCCCACCAGCAGTGTACTAGGGTTCCTTTTTCTCCACATCCTCACCAGCATTTGTTGTTGTTGTTTTTAATGTGTGCCATTCTTACTGGTGTGAGGTGATACCTCATTGTGGTCTTGATTTGCATTTCCCTGATTATGAGGGATGTTGAGCATTTTCTCATGTGCCTATTGGCCATGTGTATGTCCTCTTTGGAGAAGTGTCTTACTATAATATCTTATCTGAAAATAGTGATAGTTCTACTTCTTTTCCTAGTTGGACTCCCTTTATTACCTGAGTTTGTCTGCTAGCTCTAGCCAAATCCTATAATAATACAATAAGTACGTTGAGGACAATAGGCATCTTATCTTTTGCCAAGTCATATGGGGAAAACTTTCAGTCTTGCACCATTGAGAATTATATTGGTTGTTGTTTCGTGATATATGGCCTTGATTATATTGAGGTAGAATCCTTGCATTCCCTTCTTGTCTAGAGCTTTTGCCATAAACAATGCTGAGTATTATTGAGTGTTTTCTCTACATCTGTTATGATGATTTTAATCTTCACTCTTGTTGATATGGTGCATTACATTAATTTATGTATATTAAACCATTCTGGCATCATTGGGTTGAATCCCATTTGATCATGAAGTATAATCTTTGTGATAATAACATTGAATTTGATTTGCTAGTATGTTGAAAGTTTTTGCATTGATGTTCATCATCTATTCCCACTCTTATTGTTTCCTTCCTTCTAATTTTAGGTGTTATTTGTTCTTTTCAAAATTGCTTTTGGTGTGATGGTCAGTTATTTATTTGGAACTTTTTCTTTTTAACATGAGTCTGTATTGCAATTATCTTCATACTAAAGACTTCTTTTGCTGCATTCCATAGATTTTGGTAATAGATCATATTTATCAATCTCAAAGCTTTTTTAAAATTTCTGTTTTGATTTCTTTTTCTAATGAATATTATATCTTGAAGGTAAAACAGATTCAAAATGATGAACAATTTTATAGACTTTATATATGCATGATTTCCATTAACCTGTCAGTAGTGATGCCCTTATAGTGTTCTTTTCTAATCATGTGCTGTGGAACACTAATCCCCAAGAACTTTGACAAAGAAATACTTCATTCTTGCTTCTTATGTATTCATACCGAAGTCTTATTTTCTAATAGCTGAAGAGTTCTTCAATTAAGCAAATTAATTCATTTTATATGCTCCATCCAGTTCTGCTCAGAGATATGCTCATAGCCTACCCCTCTTTTTCTTTGGACAGTCTTTGGAAAGGGTAATCTAAGGTCATGTTTTGGATACAATGCATTTGACCATTTAAAAGATACTCAGGTTCAGAAAAAGCTAAGCATTACCAAGGTAGAAATCTTTTATATGCTTTGAAATTATTTTAATTTGAAGTTTTTATATTCTGACAAGAAAAATTTTAGGTTGCCTTAAACATTATCTCCATTGTGCAACAGTTAGACTAAAGGGAAAAAAAAATGGGAGTATCCTCTATTGTAATAGAATGAGGAATGCAAATTAGAAATTCTGATTTCTGTTTGTTTACTAAAGGAGGCGTAACCTTTGTTAGGGGATTTAAAACTGTCAGTTGTCATTTTGGATGCACTTAGGTCCACTGCACATAGTTCATAAAAACTGAAAGCATGTTTAGTCCAACCCAATGCTAGTCCCAATTGGCAGAAAGATATTCAGGAATTCTGGGCTTGACTCCTGATTCCCCAAGTCCCTAGGCCAGATGCAAGATCACTGGGGAGATGTGACTCAAGGACATGATTAAGAGCTTGGCAATATTACATATGTAAGTAACAAGGAGAAAGGGTCCAGGTGGGTGTGCCTGATAATGAGATACGCAATTTGCTGAAAACACCATGGAAGGGCTATGTTTGAGCAGATAGCCAGAGGGTGCCCCAGGGACTCTGAGGGGCCAAACTGAGTCAGTTATGTACATAGAGGACAACTAGGTCACAGGGAACATTCTCTTATAGACTGGAGCTTCTTGGTAATAACTATAAATTTATAGAAGACAGGAGTATTTACACAAGTTCAGCATTTGGTAATGCTTGCTCTTAATATGAAAATTATAACTCTTACCAGAAATTATCACTGTTTGCATATGTACAGTTATAAAAATTCTTGCAACACTTCCCGTTTTATTGTCTTCTTCTGTCACGCAGTTGAAACTTCCTGGTTTTAATTTTCCATAGTTACTTAGGTTGGTCTCATGAAGTTAATGAAAATCAATGAACTTTTATCAAGAAACCACTATCTTCAGATAAACATTCCAAACAACACGGGCAATGTCAAAAGAACTCACTTCTCAAGTTTATCCTCAGTAAATTTCAATCTAGATGCATGCAAAGTCTGCCAACATTCTGAAATGCATCACATTGCTTAAAAGATACTTATCACTTATGCACTAAGCATAGCATTATATACTATGTACCACTCAGTTTTTTTCAAACCAACTGAATTAATCTTCATAATGAATCAATGCATGAGATTTTTACTCATATCTGCAATTGCAGGTTAAGAAACTGAGGGACAAAAGGAAACTAATTTTCCCAATGCCCTGTTAAGAGATGGAAATGGAATTTGAACCCAGGCATTCTGTTTCAGGACTCTGTGCTCTAAATCAGTGTTACTTCTCAAAACATATAAACTATAGGTCAGTTCTTGAGAATCCTTGTATTCTAGGACTTATGCCAGATTAGAAAAGTGTTTAAGTAGAGAAAAGCATAGCTGGATATGTGATTATACAAAGCGACCACCAAAATACTGGAAACTTGGCTGGTTTTGGAAAAAATTGAGATACTGTGATTCAATCTCATTTTAGACTAATTTTCTATTTCCTTGAGGTATAAAAATCTTTTTTTCTAACTGCAAGTAGATTTATCATTTGAATGAAGTGACTTTTTCTTACCTGGTTGAAATGTCACTATCAGCTGTTATTTCCATCAAAAATTATGTTGAACAAATCCACTAAACAGACAAGTTTCTGGTCATGTTTCTCTTGGTGATCAGTTAGCCCATGTGATTATAGTATTAGAATACATTGTTTGCCATGTAACTTTCCCTTCATCACACCTAGAAAAAGATGTTAGTGGGACATGAAGTTGAGGACGTTCTTGGCATGAAGATAGCTGTGTTCATCCCATCCAAAATTTTAAAAAGAGGCTGCATGCAATGTAACTGGAATATGAGAGGGGGAAACATCTCCTCAGGTTAGGCTCCAACTTTCATATTACTGGTATGAAATGCCAGCAAACCTGAGTTAAGGTCTATGATTGTTGCCCCTGAGGAATGAGGTGCAGGTCTTCAAAATCCCCGTTTCTAAATGGTGCCACAAGAGAAGGTCTCACTAGTCCCCAGTTCGAGTGACAGTCCCATCCACCCCACTGCAGTCACACTAGAGGAACCAGTTTTTTATTGATTATGGGTTGAAAGATAAAGGCAAAGATGTTAGGAAATGCTATTTGGTTGAGTGTAAGAGGGAAACATACAGAAATATGGAACTGAACATTAGGGCTGGGTTGGATTTTATAGGCTTGTTAAACCTCATCAAGATTATCTGCTTGCTTATTCAGGTTGCAGTAAAACTGGAACTTCTAGGAGACTTTTTCCAAGTAACAGTATCCTAGCAACATATTTTTCAGTTTTGTGATGTATATGATGAGATTTGGGTGATGACCTCTTTTACTCGGCTAGAAATCTTGAGTTACATAACCTCCCCCCCACCCCCCCTTTAACACTCTTAGGCAATGTGGACTCTACCACCACAAATCCAAGACCGCTGCTCCCAGGCAAGGTCTAGTATAAGTAATTGGGTTTGCTCATCACAAACTTAGGAAGGCGTCTTCCTTCCTAAAACACTCCCTTTTTTTGGCTCCCAAGATTTTCTCTTCTTGCTATACCTAAAATTCCTGCTAGTTTCCTTTGAATATGCTACCTCTTGAAGATAATAATTTAAAGGTAATGCTTCTTGGTATTCTGTTTAGGACAGTCTTATGCTTTGTATATTTCCTCAGGTTTAGTTCATGTACTTCAATTATAGCTCTACCAGCTCCGTATCTTGAATACCACAAAAAATATCTGTCATTGAAAAAATTAGCATTCTAAAATTAAGCCCATTTTATCACACAAGCAAAACAATATCTTTAATGTTGCCTGTATTGGGAATTGGCATATCTATCCATTAATCTGCCCTAAATAAAAAATCCTCCTAAATAAAATAAATAAACCTAAATAAAAATAAAACCTAATAAAAATCCTAAATAAAAATCATCTTAGATCCCACAAATTAATGAACAAATGTAGTTGATACTATCACTTGCATACTTGCCACAGTCACTGCAACTAAGTTAAGAATGCTAGTATCGGTCATGGAACTTGTTAAAGCATTCTATCGTTGATTCTCTATATGGAAGCAGAGCAATCATTCTAAAATTTTATCTAGTCATGTCACTCTCTTACCAAGACACTCAACATTCCCACCTTGCCCCCCATAACACTTACCCTCCAATAATTCCAGCACTCCTTTGCTTGTTTCATAAATTCTTCCGTTCTTCCTTTCCTCCTTTTCACTCTAGCCAATCCTAACTTACACGTAGTCTGTAGATGTGGGAAATACTTTTGTAACTTCACTTGAATTACTCTTTTGTTTAATGTTTTCTCAAATGATGTTAATTCTGCTTGGCATTCCCCTCTATCCACAAGTGTACCTGTTTTGATTTCATTAACATTTTTTTTCTGTTTCTTCTTTGTCTGATTGTTCCATAGCAGGTAACAGTGTACTGCAATTTCTTATTTATATTCCCACTACATTGAACACTACTTGAATTGATCCTTCTACCCCTGGGTAAAATGATGGAGCCACTCATGACTGTAGAGAATATAAAAAAAGTATATGATAGGGGAAAATAATTTAACACATTTCTATATGATTTCCCTAATCTCTCCATGTATAGTGTATTTTTTATGATTTTGCTTTTATAACAAGTTCTCATTATATAGAAAACTAAACGCAGTACAATTTTGTGGTTTTTAAAAAAATATTTATGCATACAAGAACTGGGGTATAGGCAAGAGGTGTGGGTATGAAAGGATTCACCAGAGATAGAATGGGGAACAGAACAGGCAGATCGACTGAAACACACTGCTGAAGGGAGCAGTGGGTGAGGCAGGAGAGGTCTACTACCATGTGGGTCACCCCCCCTACCCTCCGGCCTCAGCAGGGATTGAACTCCTGCTGCAGTGGCTGCGGTTTGCTTCATAGTGTGTTGCTTAACCCACTGCGCCACCAGGGAGGGCCAACACAGTACAATTTAGGTTGAGAAAAGTGATCAAGATGGTCTTCAAGGCCTACAAAACAATGTGTAATAATTGTTTGAAATGGGAATTAAGAATTTCAGGGAGAAGAATAGTTAAGAAATGGCCAGACATTACTTGACGGCCTGATCAAGTATGATAGTGCTTTTCCTTAGGTCAAAAGAAAAATTTTGGAAGTGATAAGACCTTTAAACACAAAGAAGAAATCTATAAATAACCTTTAAGAATAAATCTGAAAGAGAAAATAAGTAGCCCATAGGATACTTACATCCCATGTTAGTCCATAGGAGACAACTGTTTTCCTTAACTAGAAAATTCATTGTTTCTTAATTTAGAATAGCTTTGGCTTTAACAATTGTGGTATTAATAAAATGTTTAAATATAAGCAATTTCTCCTGTGTTTCAGCTCAGTGTAGATTCTATTTCTAAATGTTAAAAGCCCCGTATTTGAAAAAATATTTTTAAGCATAGCACTGGTCACTGATATACATGGATTTTTTTTTTCCTGCTGTGTTGTCTTAGGTCATAATATGCTCAAATAAGTCATTTTTCTCCTCTATTATCAAATTCTTTTCTGTTATCTCACTAATTAGATAATTCCTTGAAAGCTTCTTATAATTGTCTAATTTCTTCCATAGCAAATAAGATAGTTCCAGACACATAGCAGATATTCAATAATATGCTTTGATTAAATGAGTATATTTGGATATTTCTTCTGTTTAATGTTTGCAATGTTAATCACCATCTTTCACACTATTTAGTCTTTAGCATCTAATTATATCAAAAGCAAGCCTGCTACCTCAGATGATACTTGGTCTGTGTCTCCTGCAAATCCATCCATTTATCTGGTCAGCTCAAGTAAAACATCATTGTGTATGCATGTGTACACATGCAAACATGCACATAAGTATTGATAGAAGGTAAAATTGATGTTTACTTTAGGGATAATATACTGCTTCTTCCCCACTGAGTACTATGGACATTCCTCTCTGCCCACAAGAATATTTCTCAGAGATCTCATATATACATGAATTTAACATCTGTGTGTTTTTTTTTATTGTATCTATATTATCTCCCTGCAGACCCTCTCAATAGGGGACACAGTCAATTGTCCTCATCTGTGATAAATGTGATAGTGAAATGAAATAAAGGAGTTTGGGAAGCATTAAGGAGGAATATACCTATATCTGGGTGGAAGAAGTGAGGAAGGATAGTACAGAAAATTCTTCTGTGAAGAAATAATTGGCAGAAGTCTGAAAGATGTGATCCAATGTTCTGGTTTTCTACATTGTCTGTTGTCACTCATAATGTTAATAGCACAACATAAGAATAATCCTTAGCTCATGTTTCTGGTGTGGAATAGGCTCACTGCAGGTCTTCCAGATCATATTAATATGAATGTGTGGATGCCTCCCAATCCAAACCATTGGTTCCTAGCCCATACCATTATGATTATTTCCTTTACTCAACATTTATTTCTGAGAATTTACCATGTACACTATTTACACTAACACCATTGTAAGAATGGGAAAGAGGGTTGTATTCAAAGCTTAGAAAAATCACCATTCTCTTTAATTTGTGATGAGGAGAAAAATCTCTCTCTCTCTCTCCCTCCCTCCCTCCCTCTCCCCCATAGGGGCAGGACCAGTCTATATTCCCACAAACAGTGCACAAGAGTTCCTTTTTCTCCACACCCTCATCAACACTTGTTATTTTGGGTCTATTTGATAAGGGTCATTCTCACAATGTGAGTGGTATCTCATTGTAGTTTCCATTTGCATTGCCCTGATGGTAAATGATGATGATGAGCCTTTTTCCCATGTGCCTGCTGGCCATCAATCATCTTCTTTGGAAAATTGCATATTGAGTTCTTCTGCCCACATTTTGGTTGGATTATTTGTTTTCATTTTGTTGAAAATTTTTTAAAGATTTATTTATTTATGCATACAAGAGCTGGGGTACAGTCCAAAGTCACAGGAGGTGAGAAGATTCACCAGAGACAGAGTGGGGAGCAGAACAGGCAGACTGACTGAAACATACTGCTGAGGGGAGCAGCGGGCGAAGCAGGAGAGGTCTACTTCATCATGTGCGTCCCCTCCCTATCCAGAGGCAGGGATCGAACTTGTGCTGCAGTGACTACGGTTAGCCTCATAGCGTGTTGCTTAACCCACTGCATCACCAGGGAGTCCATTCATTTTGTTGAATTTTATGAGTTCTTTGTGGATCTTGGATATTAGCCCTTGTCAGAAGTATAGTGTGCAAATATTTTTCCAATGCAGTAAATATGTCCTTGTGTTTTATTGATAGTTTCACTGTGCAGAATTAGTTTGATGTACTCCATTGTTCATATTCTCTTTTGTTTTTCTTGCTGTTGGAGATGTATCCAAAGACATTTCTGAAGCTTGTGTCATGGGGAGTTTTGACTGTTTTTATCTATGTATTTTATGGTTTCTGTACTTAAGTTTATTTCCATTTTGTGTTATTTGTGTGTTTGGTATGAGATAGCAGTTCAATTTCTTTTCACACAGCTGTCCAATTTCCCCAACATCATTTAGTGATAAGATTTTCCTTTCTCCTTTGTACTCTTGGATCCTTTGTCATAGAATAACTGTCCCTATAAGTGTGAGTTTATTTCTTCTGAATTTTACTGGTCTGTATATGTGATTTTGTTCCACTCCCATACTACTTTAATTACTATAGCATTGCAGTAGAATTTCATTCTAGGAGTCCTCTTTTGTCAGGATTGTTTTTCGTGGTTCCATATGAATATCACCAATATTCTATTTCTTTGAAGAATGTCATTGAAACTTTGATAGAAATTGCATCAAATATGTATATTTGTCTTAAGTAATGGTCATTTTAACAATTTAAATTATTCTAATCCATGAGAACAGTCTATCTTTCCATTTCTTTGTGTCCTCTTTTTTCCTTCAACATTTTCATATAGTTTTCATTATATAGGTCCATCACCTCCTTGGTTAAGTTTACTCCTAGGTATTTAGATTTTTTATGCTGTTGTAAATAGGATTGTTTTCTTGATAATGTCCTCTTCTAGCTCATTGTTTGTATATAGGCGTGCAACTAAATTTGTACAGTATTTTGTAATCTACCACTTTGTTGAATTATTTCAGGTTTTTCTTTTAGTAGAGTCTAGGATTTTCTATGTGTATTTATCATGCTAACTGAATGTAATGAGTCTTCCTCCTTTCCCACTTGGATTTTTTTGGATATCTTTATGTGCTTCTCTTGTCTAATTGTTCTAGCTATAACTTCCTGTACTATGTTGAATAGTAGTGTTGAAAATAGACATCCTTGTCTTGTGTCAGAAAACTGAAAACTTTTCAGCCTTTCATCATTGATAAAATGTTGTGGGTTTGTCATACATGGCCTTTATTGTATTGAGATGTTCCATCTAATCCCATTTTTTGAGGGCCTTTTTCATAATTCTTGAAAAAGAATTGAATTCTTAAATGGTTTTTTAGTATCTATTGATACAATCACATATTTTTATCTTTCCTTTTGTTGGTGGCCTAGTACATAGTTGTGTTTTTTTCCCCAGAGTTGAAACATCATTATGTTCCTAAATAAATCACACTTGATCTTGATATATGATTCTTTTAATGCATTATTTAATCATGTTTGCTAAGATTTTGAGGGTTTTTGTATCGATGCTCATTAGAGAAATTGGCCTGTAATTTTCTTTGGGGGGGTATATTTGTTTTTGGTATCATAAATGTTGGCCTCATAAAATGTTTTTCTTCTTTCAATTTTTTGGGAAGAATTTGGGAAGGGCAGGTATTTGTTGTTACTTAAAGGTTGGTAGAACTCAGTGCAATGCTCTGATCATGAATTTTGTATTTCCTTTTTTTTTTTTTTTTTTTTGCCTGTAATCTGTTCAGGTTTTCCATTTCTTCCTGATGCAGTCTCACATCACTGTANTATCATTAATTTTGTATTTCCTTTTTTTTTTTTTTTTTTTTGCCTGTAATCTGTTCAGGTTTTCCATTTCTTCCTGATGCAGTCTCACATCACTGTATATTTCTAAGAATTTGTTCATCTTTCCACATTATTCAACTTGCTAGCATACAGATGTTCACAGTACTCTCTTCCAATCCACTGAACTTCTGAGGTGTCTGTTGTAACTTCTCTTTCATTCTTATTTTATTTCTGAGATTCCTGCATTTTTTTCCCCTTGTGAACCTAGCTGACGTTTGTCTATTCCCTTGATCAATTTTTCATGGATATTTTCCTCTGTGATTTCAACACTACAATTTCTTTCAACATTTCTTGTGAGGTCTTATGCTTACAAACTCTTTTGGCTTCTGTTTGTTTGGAGAACTTTCTCTCTCGTGTCTAAAGGAGAATACTATCAAACAGAGGATTATTAGTTGTGTATTTTTATTTCTCAATACATTGATGATATTACTTCTTGCCTAGATAGTGTTTTCTAAGAGAAGTCAGATACATGCCTGTTCAAGGTTTCTTCTTCTGTCCCCTAGAAGCCTTCAATATTCTGTGTCTTGAATGCTTGGAAATTTCACTGTATGTCTTGTTGTAGGTTTTATTACCTTTACATAACTAGGTTGACATTTTTTATTATTAATGTTCAGAACTTGTTTTTTCTGTTCATCTTCAAGATTAGGATGCTCTCCTGTTATTTCTTTGAATAAGTTCTATGCACTCTCTCTCTTCCCCTTCTGAAATACCCTTTATTCTTATTTCAACTTTTCCCAGAGTCCAATTTTCTTTAAGTATTTTTTCCTTCTACCTGTATTATTTTTCCATTACCATTTCAAAATCACTGATTAATTTTATATTTGATACATTCTACTTTCATAGCTTTCTCTAGAACTTTTTACTTCTTTGTTGATCTTTTTATAAGACTCATCTGTTATTTTCTTAAAGCTTTAATTTCTATCTTCTGTTCATAGTAATTTTAGTTTTCAGTATATTTGCTTTTGAGTTTTCTTGTATGTCTTTAATCTGTTTTTCCCCACTTTGACTTTTATTATGGCTATTTTGATTGTATCTGATAGGAAGTAAACATCTTCCATGTCTTTGTCATTGGATCTAGAGATTTGTTTTCTCTGTGTAGTGTAAGATTCCTTGAGGACACAAGGTGCCATGTGTTGTATTTTCAGTCTGCCCATATTGCTACTCTAAGGGTGCAAAACTTCCATTTTTACAGCAGATGGTGCTGTGGGTTCTCAATCTTCAGCTTTTCCTGCAGTGGACTTTCAGTATGCTGAATGAAGTTGTTTGTCGGGGAGAACTGATCTGTAACTGCTTCATCAGGGGTAAGCAAGGGACTTGGGGGTTCCAGTCACTGGTGAAAGTGATGTGCCAGGGCAGTTCACACCTGAGGTGCTGCTAGGAGCCCCCCTCCCTGGGTTCTAGACCCCCGTCTCCTCAGTGTGTGAGCCAGGCTTTCAGTTCCAGCTCACAGGGACAGTCCATGGGCAGGGGGGAGGGACCACAATCCAGTGGTGCACTGCCCCATGAAGAGTGAGCAACAAAGATATGCTGTGGCGTGTACCTGGCAGGCCGATCAAGCTGGTCAGTGACTCTAGAATGAGTGATGTAGGGAGAGTAGAATAGCTCTTTCCCTACCCCATGGCTTTTTCCCTACCCCAGGAAGAGTGACACAGATGAGCATTTCAAAAGGGGGCTACTGAGTTGGGAAGAGAGTGGGGGATAGATGGGGGCGATGGGCAAGAATGAAAGCTTTCTTTCCAGTTAGGAAGGACTATGGTTTTGTTGACCACTTACCTGGATTACTGCAATTGCAAAAGCAAAAGGATTTTGACACTTGCTTCAATTTATTTAAAGATGGGAACTATTTTAACATAGTTATACACTGAGGTGAAAGAGGTAGACTTAGATAAAATAATCTTAGTTCCTATACTGATATGGAAATGAAGATATTTAAATGGAAATATGTAAAAAATTACCATTTGGGGTGACTAAAAAGCAATCTGAGAAACTTGACATGTGGCTGGTTTGTGAGTTAGGGAGTGCCAATATGGCTAAGCAAGACTTGGTAGGATGAGCACTAGTCCCTCAGTCTCCAACCAACACCTATTAGGTATATGATCAGGATAGCCAAGGTTGGGAAATTACCAGAAACCCATTTTACGCATCTTTACACTCTGCTACTAATACTCTTAATATTGAGAAGTCTTTTCCTTACTTGACCTTGATATTGGCATTTCAAAAGCTAAGGTTACTAATATATATTCCTATATATTTATTACCTTCCCTTCTTTAAGTTGCTAAGTCTATAAATTATTCTACTGCCACTCATTCTGGAGTTGCTCAAGTGAAAAGCTGTCTAAAAATAGTATACCCAGGTTTTGGTGATCTTGCCATTTTCAACTTGGGGGCTTTCGTTTAAACCACTTTGTGTTTCCTCTGTGTGGAATAGCATAATTTGTATGAGAGTCTGTCTCTAGCTGGAGGTCATGTGGACCTTTATTTTTACCCTAGTTTGCTTGGGCTCTGGATACTCTGCATTTATATTTGAGATGTGCTCCTACAGTTATTAAGTCAACTTTAGGTGGCAGCCAGTACTTATGCAGAGTGCAACAAGGTTCAAAATAAACAAGTGGCCTACAGCTCCAGGCCAGTCTCCTATTTAGGCGACCATCTAATTGCAGATAACCCTATGCTTTCCCAGGGAAGCACTATTGTTATGATAAAAGTGGAACAATTGCTCAGAGTGCCCCTAAAAGATGGAAAAATCATCTAAAATTTTTGAAAGCAGTTTCAAATCTGTAAATACATCTTCCTTCCACTT
This sequence comes from Galemys pyrenaicus, assembly GCA_019455555.1. NCBI lineage: Eukaryota > Metazoa > Chordata > Mammalia > Eulipotyphla > Talpidae > Galemys > Galemys pyrenaicus. The sequence continues at coordinate 5,057,022 of JAGFMF010012021.1, forward strand.
AGCTTTTTCCTAATCAAAATAAATATTCTAAATTTTGATATTACTGATACAACCTGTCCTAAAAGGTATATGTCTTATACTGAGACACTAAAAAAGAGTCACTTTTCCATAAACAGTCTTCCAGTTTGTTGCAACTTTTGTTAATGGTTAGTAACAAAAAGACCTAACATTAATGTATTTCTATAGATAAATAAAAGATGACAGGAGGTATCACTTGTAGAAGAGAGATTTTAGGGTCTTCAGGAGTCAGTTAAAAAAAATCACTGATTCTTCCTGCTTCATTCTGTTTTGACTCCTCGAAATGTTAAATGTTTTAGAAGGAGTAATTATTCAGAACTTAATGAGGTGTTTTTCAGTGTAAGTGCAAATCTGGAAGTGGGGTTTGATGGAAAGGAAAAAGACTAGTTCATTTTATTAATTCAAATTATTTTTTATCTCAAAAATAAATATATGGGACACTACTGGAAATTGGGAGTGGGGGATTACTGGAGAGGATTCATGGTGTGCACCTTCACCTCCTTCACCATGAAGACACATGTGGCTGGATGATAATCTTAGGAATCAGTGTGTGTAAATTTCATTGTGAAAAATTATTAACCAAAAGACAGGAAAAGTTTTTATGAAAGAGCAGACCTTTCTAGTAGCCTGTAAGTAGCAGAAGTGTTCTGTGGAATTTAGAATTTATTACTTTAGAGTTTTGCATATTGTTCGAACACATCCACTATTTCTGCACAGAAGACTGCATTACCCTGTGTCACACTTTCCACCAATTAGACTTGGCCACATCCTTTGAGGAATATTCTACAAACTTTTGTTTCAACCAGCTACAGATCTGAGTTCCTTCTATTTCCTTTTCACATATGGATATAATGATTGTCTTCATGTGTTGCCTGCTATAACTGGAGATTTGAGTCATATTCCATGTAACCTCTTTATTACTGGGAAACAATTTGCTGGTATGAATCTATGTCCTTACTGGGAATATAAAGAGTCTGTTAGGCTGTTGCTGAGTCTGAACTACTGGTGGTGTAGCAGTTTAAAAGGTAGAAAAAAATCTACAGACAGGATTCTAGAAGGGTGGAGGGAAGTGTAAGAGGACAAGTCTGACACTACCTGGCTTCTGTCACATGGATTTGAAATGTGACTTTAATGTTTTCTATTTTTCTCTCATAAGAGTCAACTGAGAGCTTTAATTCAGAGTAAGAACCTTGTGACATACATTATTAAAATCAGCTGAATGTTTTTATTTAAATTAGAGAAACTTGCAGGTGCCCAGGGGAGCCAAATATGGACGTTAGCAAGTATCAGTGAAAAGTGATGATTCCTGGAGTTTCAGGGCCCAAAGGGGAATTGCAGAGAGAGGATAAGTTAAGGGTTGCCTGCCCAGTGGGAGGACTTCTGCACCCTCAGTCAAAGAGGGGATAAGACTTTGAAATGATAACAGTAAGCAAAGCACTGTGTCCGTTTTAGTTTACAAAGCAATTTTGTATTCAACCTTACAGACCTCCAGTTTAGACCGTACTTCTATAATTTATGGGTCAGACTAAGAAATTCAGAGAGGTTAGATAACTTAATATAATTCCTCTGGTCAAAATTAAAACTAGGATCCAAATCTTTTTATCCTTTTCCTATGATAAATACCTTTGCCTGTTTAACCATTGTTATACTGTTAACCTAAGTATAGGAAGAATTTAATATGAAGTATATCTATGTGTATTACTGATCTGGCATTTTTGCTTTTGTTTTTGTTTTTCTTACAATGTTTGCTTTTCTGAGTGTAGTCCCCATAGAACTCCTACCCATACACCCTCACCATAGTCCTTGTGCTCTTCCAGTCTCTGCCTTAATCCCAGTCCCTCCCTCTTCCCAAATGTCTCTGCTTTTTAGTTGTCTATTTTTGTTTTGTTTTGCTGGGTTTTTGTTGTTGTTGTTGTTGTTGTTATTATTTCTTCCTTGCTCCCTCTATTCCTCCTATAAGTGAGACCATCCAGTTTTTTTTTTCCTTCTGACTTTTTTCACTGAACATAATTGATAGGGAGTATATTAATAAATAAACACATCAAAGCATAAGGTCCAGTCTTTCAGTAATGAAATAATTCCTTTTCCATTTAATTTTCCATAATTAAGCCTATATTTTGTCTGCCATCTAGTGGAATTATGACAAACTACATGTAGAAACAAATTTTTCCCTGCAGTAAGTAGGTTATCTAATCCATTTGTTCTTGAAATTTAATCAATGTCTTCACCTTCACCTCATACTTCAAAAGATTTTTATGTGAGATTATTATCTTAAAAAGCAGTGTTATGTCATCTTGAATCTTTGCACAAATTAGTTTTGGACTGCCATATTAAGTGATTTAGGAAACTTTTTTTTTCTTTCTTCCTGAATCACCATATATTCCGCCACAAAAGGAGATAAAAATCTTTCAGCTACAAATTTCCATGATACTCTATTACAACTTAATAGTAAAAATCCCTAGGTTATTAAGCAGGAACAGAAATAGTTGCTCATCTCACAAAGACAGGCAATTTAGAAATGAATTGTCTCAAATCTGTGGAACTTTCCACAGAGAAGCAGCACTAGATGAAGCTGCGAGCTTGTGAGGAATGCAGAGTCTCAGAGTACATCAGCTAGTACATTATCCTACCATGCTGATTCTTTCTACATGCCTTTTAAAAATATATGATTTAATATAAAATTTTAGTTAGAATCAAAATTTTATGATTTATGATGTTTGGCACATAATAGTATTTACTGATGAAATTTTGCTTAGGCCATTAGTTTTCCAAACTGTATTATTTGCAAAATTCAGTTATGTTTGATCGGTTGTTACTTGAAGAACCTAACAGATTTTATTTATTTTCCTCTTTTTATTTATATATATTTGACATCACTTGTGGTCCCCATGGATTTCCTACCATACCGTTTCACCAGTGCACCATCACCTCAGTCCCTTGTGCTCTTTCTGCCCTCAACCCATTCCCTTGCCCCTCCCTACAAAGTGTCTTGATTTGTCATTGTCTTTTTGTTCGTTTTTTTTTTTATTGTTATTATTCTTTCCCTTGGTCACTTATTTGGTTCCCTTATATTCCTCCCAGGAGTAAAATGATATGGTATTTTTCTTTTGCCTTCTGACTTATTTCGCTGAGCATAATCCCTTCTAGCTCCATCCATGTTTCTACAAATGATTCTAGTTTATCTTTTTTGATTGATGACTACTATTCCATCGTGTATATGTACCACATGTTCGTGATCCAATCATCTGTTTGGGGGCATTTAGGTTGTTTTCAGGTCTTAACTATTGTTAATAAGTGCTGCAATAAATATAGGGGTGCAGGTATTCTTTTGAATCAGTTCTAACAGATTTTATTAACAACTGCACCTGATTGCAAGGATTGAGATACAGGGAGAGGACAAAATCTTTGAGGCCACTGCTATCTTTACCCACACCTAATAACTTATTTTTATGAGCAAAATTTCATGCTGTTAAAAAATTGCTCTCTCAAATATGATAAAGTATTATAAATATTCTGGGAAGGTGAATAGTTTGTCAAAGAATGAGAAGGTCTTGAATATAATGGAAAATTACATCAGTAAGATGTCTGACATGTAAGGCAGATATTGTCAGAAAAAGTTATGGCAGAGAATTAAAGGAACATTCAGTAGTCACTGAAAGAAGGTAAGATCAGGAATGTGCAGTAAGATCCAGAAAGTTAAAAGTATGTCCATTACAATGACCAGATGATTAAGGAAAGCAAGTCAGGAAAGTCATAGAATAGGGCAGACACCTATTTCAAATATTTAGCTTTTAATATGCACCTCTTTCAGTCCTAGACATTATATTCATATTAAATGGGTAGTGATCTTAGTGTTTAACATTCCAAATTATAGGATTCTATTTCTCAGCAAAATGGAAACATCTAACATTGTTCCTTTTAAAAAAAAAAGTGCTTAGCATTAATAAGTAATTATTCCTAAGGAAAAGGGATCATGGTCTTAAAATGTTGGAAAACACTAAACAGTAACTTTTCCTCTTGAAGATTTATAGCACATAAAAGGCTCTGAGAAAACTTCCAAAAGAAAACATTTGAATAAATATTAAAATTAGAAATATTTTGCTTTTTTAATTACTCAAAACAAATTTGTTTTTCATACCAATGGACAACTATATTGGTATATAGGAAATGACCTTGCTGTAGCATTATCCTCCAACATTATCTACTGGGAGTTTATCTCAGAGAATTTTGGAGAACTTTAGGCCAAATGACATACTTCACTTATCAATTGAAAACACAGTGAAAAATTAGAAATAGATGCACAAAGTTTGTTAACTGCTCCCAAGATGGAAGCCCCTCGCTCCCTGAATCCTGAGGTTTATAATTTTCCTATGTCCTGTCTCTCTCTGTTGCATCGGCCTTCCCTCTTGATGGTGAGGTGGTGAGGATGTTAACACTAGAGATGGAGTCTGAGTAAAAGAAGTCCAAATACAAAAAGGCACTTGCTCGTTAATATACAATGGTAGATTCTGACAGCAAGTATGCCTGGCTAACCTGTCAAGGGCCAGTGAGCTGAAGGGTAGTGTTTTATTTGTATGTATGTCCATGTGTACACACAGAGGGTAAGTGGAATATCTCTGTGCCTCGTGTAAATGTGAGCAAGTAATTATGTGCAGGAGAAATTTATGAAACCAGGTGACCTTGTCCATTTAGGCTAGTCCATTACTACACAAAGGTCTACTTGTCCCTCTATTAAACATGTCACATGTCTGCTGGCAGCAGGGTTAGGGTGGGGAGGGGAAGCAGAGTGGGTAAAGGGAAATGACTAAATTAGTAGTCAATACAAATATAGTTTTCATAGGCCTGTAGGACCATTATTTTAAAGTGTTTGTTCAGATTTCTAGGGAAATATGTACCATAACATACACTGATATTTCAAACAATTTCTAGAAAATAGAATATTTCCTATTTTGAGAAGCTTGCTCCATGGTCTATGTCAAAAGCTGAAGATATTTAATAATGTTTCACTCTATTTCCATTGTAAAATGGTTCCTCAGAAACCGCAAATAACTAAATTTTCTAATAGGGAATAAATGGTGAGTTTTTGAGACTCCAATTCCTTTCAGTTATTGTAGGCCCACACTTCCATAAAGTTCATCGTTCTCAATCATGTAGACAGACGAATGGATAAGCCCAGCTCACAGGTATATATGTGGCACTTAGAATCTAGATGGTTCCCTTGTTCTTGCTTCCTATTCAAATTCAGACATCCAGCAAGCAAGTAATATAAACCAGTATTCTTCCCAAAGGTCTGTAACTATTACAGCTAATATTATGTTCCTTATGATATAGTTTATGCACTATAACTCTACTGGATTCTGAATAATTTATTTTGGTAGATTATTTTAATTTCAGATAAATTGTAGGGAATAGCTCCAATTTTAAATATCTTCTTTTCCTTTAACCTATCTTCTACTTTGCTTGCAGTAAATATCAACATTTGTCATGAATGTTGTTAAACACATACAATAACACTGGCCAGAAAATCCAGAGGGTATAACATTAGTACCAATTCTTTTTATACTGACACATGGACTAGTTTAATTACTGTCAGAAAATAACATTTGTAAGCTGGACAGGGCAAATTAAAAAAAAATTGGGGGCTATTTATAATAATATTTTAAAGTCTTATGAGTCTTAGTATGCTTGCAATATCTTTTTTTAAGCTCTTCTGTTAGTAAATCAAACTAATACTAGCAATAGGTCAGATGGAACAGTTACACAGTTGAATTTGAATGACTAATCAGGACTTTTCAAATTTGTATTTATGAACTACTTAGGGAACCTATAAATCTGCAGATTCTGGCTTAGTAGTAGCTCTAGCATAGGAACTGGGACTCTGCATGTTTAGTAAGTTCCCAGGTGCCACTAAAGTTACTGGTTCAGGTTTTACATAACTAAAGAAACAAGATGCTAAGACATTTGTTTGTTTTAGCTGTGTCCTAGCTCTGCTTCATGTATGTGTAGAATGAAACATTTATAAAATGTATGAGAGAAGTTTACCAGCATCTGAGAAGAACTGGGAAAATAATGGGAATGATAAGTTACTCATGAATAGACACTAACAGCTAATATAAAATTTCAGTATCAACATCAAACAACAATGAAGTCAAATACATTAAAAAAATTAGACAAATACAGTCATTTGTCTAATAATGCATGCATTTATTTTCACAAATATTTAAAAATGCAGTTAACTTTGAATCACACAGAAAGAAAACAATGTTCCTGCATATATTTGATAGCATTATAAAACATTTTTAATTCAATATTTCTGAGGTGACCATAAAAGCAAGGGTTACAGCACATAATTATTAATGCACACACGACTCTGTAGTTTTCCATACAATAATCCTTTTATCATTTACATCTCTTAATACTAGCACAGCATTCTGAGGTTGACAAGCCTTAAATTATAACTGCGCTGAAGAATGAGGAAAATGACAAGATCTTTAAAAACAAAGAGCCCAGGGTGCTAACATGACACCACGCATATACTCAGTGACACAAAATATAAGCCCATGGTGTTGTAAAGAAAAAGTTATATTGCTTGCTTTTGTTGTACAAAAATTCCATAGAGAAAGAAACTTAATATATATATATACTAAGTGGCTCATAACTATCATTTTTTTCAATCCTCAAATGTCTTTCAAAATAGTGCTTATGAAATGTAATGAACTAACAGTCTTGGTGTCTCTGTAACAGGGAGCTACCAAAGATGATGGTGGGGATGTGTTCCCCTTGATAAAGAAAATCTGAGTATAGGGTCCAGGATTTTTCTAGAACGTCCACTCCTCTGCTGAATTTGCCATCAGGGAACCAATTAGTGAATCAGTACCAAATAAAAATAATTGGTTGGTGTGTGAGCCAGAAACTGAACTCGTTTCATTTGTGTAAATGATGCCTTTTAAATGGTGCTGGGTTTTTTGGCTCAAAGTATGGATTTTAATGACCTCCGACTACTGTTGCTTAGAAATAGAGTGCCATCATTTCTTCAGCTAAAAGATAAGTTGTGTTTGGTAAAAAGAAATCACATTAAATCTTCATTTTTATAGCTTAACATTGGCAAAGTCCTGATGTAGCTGGTGCACGATTATAGACTCATTTGCTACCTGAAAAGTAGAAGAAACATTGCAATTTGTCAGAAAGCAGTGGACAAACAAAACAGTAATACACACATTCTTTATATGCAAGTTATCATATATTTCTGTTTATCTCAACTTCTCAAGCTGCAGAGGAAATTTCTCCTATGGACTCCATGGGTAAGACAGTCATCTTCCTGTTTAAGAAAGATATGTGGAATGCTACTCCCAGTTCTCAACGACTGCAAGTAGATAAAAAAGGGGTGATAACTTAATCAGCCCTGGAGCAGCACTTGCACTGTTATGTCTTCCTTGTAGAGTTATATATATTCTCTCCCACCGACTGTCTTCTAAGAAGGGGCACGAGCACTGATATCTAAAACACAGAGACTTAACCTACCTCTGATTTTTGTCTAAAGTCCAGATCATTTGGTTTCACTATGATGAACTCTATTGTCTTGTTACATTCCAGATTTACCTCATGAATTGTAATCATTCATTGGGGCTTCCACATTAAACAACCATGGTACATAACTTGATTTTGAATATGCAATAATCCTGTTTTTAATGTTATCTTCATTTTGCTCATGTTAATACTTTTTGCTTAATTTCATTTAGTTCTCTAGCTTATTTGATTTTCCCCTCATTTTCTTTTCTCTTAAATAATCAAGAAATGGAAAGTGAGAATTTTGCACAAAACCTCTTTATAGTTTTTCAAAGGTGAAAATTTCATCATTTCTCTCGTTCCCCGTTGAATTGAAAATGTAACAGTGATCTTATTTATACTTATAGACCTTATTCACTCATTCAGTCTTCCTTTATGTCTTAATTTATAATTAAGCATCTTGAATTTTGGAAGTATATTAAAAATGATAGCTTAGTAGACATGTCCAGAAATATTTGCAGCTTAATTATAACCCCTTTTATAAGATGGAAACAAGTAATCACTAACTCGACACATTTATGATTATGCTTACCTATTTTACTCTCTTCGATCTGCAGGCACAATATGAAATCATAAAAGCAATAAACATCACCACACCAGCACTGAGTAAGATCATTTCTACCATGCGAAGAAGTTTTATCTTTCCAGTCACTTTACCTCTGAACATTTCTGCTTTATCATCACCAATGGTAGCAGTCTGTAATCAAGTTATTAACATTATTTGTGTGAATTATGTAGATTAGTAAAGCAAAAATATTCCTAAATATCCATTGAATATCTCTTTTCTCCATACACTTGTATGGATGTTAGCTGTACATACAAGACAAATTAATGGAATCTGTTTGCATGGCAAGGAATGTAAAAAGTTCCAAAGTGGAATATTTGGAGTGAAACGTAATCCTATCCCTCTAAACATATTATATAGCACTCCTCAGTACATTAGGAGTCATTTGATTTTCAGAACGGTCTTTCTGAAACAGTTCATGATTTTCTAAAGGATGTTTCCCAGTGACAGAGTGAGGATCTCAAGGGTCAAAAGCTTAAATCTCTCTTAAAGACATTTTATTATGCAACAGCCTAGACTGCCAGTGCCCACTCTAACCCGGCCCGGTTGGTCTGTATTAGCAATATAATATCAGTCAGTCTTGAGTTATTTACAGTTGCATGTATACATGAGTCTTTCCTAAGATAAACACTACAAAAAAAGGTATTTAATAGATGTATTTTGAAAATATTTTTTAAAAATATTTACTGATTTATGCATATAAAAACTGGGGTACAGGCCAGAGTTGCTGGTATTGAGAGGATTCACCAGAGACAGAGTGGGGAGCAGAACAGGCAGATCACCCGAAGTACACTGCTGAGGGGAGCAGCGGGCCAGGCAGAGATATCTGCTGTGCCATGTGGTCCCCTCCCTGGCCTGGGATCAAAATCATGCTGCTGTGTGGCGGATGCTTCACAGTGCAGCACTCAACCCTCTGTGGCAGCAAGGAGGCCTTTGAAAATAATCTTGCTAAAAGAAAACACTGAAAACTAGCCCAGACTTGATACTGCTATGTGGTTTTTCTCTTGATTAGGTATAATTAATAACATATAAACTCATCTCTCTGGGCAATGGAAGCAACTTCAAATGCTGTTTTGTAAAAATACTTAATTTTGAAATAGTAAAGTTTTTATTTACTGAGGTGACATTGGTTCACAACACTGTATGTGATTCAGAGGCACAGGATCGCACCGCCTTGATGCATGGGGCCACACCACGCTCACTCCCCAGACTCATGTACATGGCACTTGACTGTGTTTAATGACCAATAGATAAAAATACTAACCTCATTAAGCCAAAGAATAGGCACAATATAGTCATGCTTCAGATTCTTTAGTGTCCTGCAATATATAATGAAAATATATACTAATATTACACATCTACACTAGAAATTTTAGTAATTACTAGTGTGAATAAATGTTGATTGCACTTGAAACTTGGTTAAATTTCTTGATATTTGTTCTTCACAATGAATCATTACCATTTTAATGAGCTGTTTCTCATATCTTTTCACTCTTAGAAATTTGTTTTAGAAAGATTTCTAATTAGGTCGTTGTCTTTTAAGCACAGATTTTTCCCTTGCAACAAATTCTACTCAGGAAAGTAAAAGATAGATCCATGTAACAATAACCTTTTTCAAGAAACTCACTCAATTTTTTTTGCTGGTCTGACCAATATGTTGACTTGTAGACGTTTAGCAAATTGTAAAGTAAATCCAGTCATCTAAAAAGAAGAAATAAATTTTAATTTTTAGCTTTTTATTTTCTATGTATACAGGACTAGGGGAATATAGGCCAGAAGTATAAGGGTGAGAGGATTGACAGAGACAGAGTGGGCAGCAGAACAGGCTGATTCACTGAAATACGCTGCTGAGGGGAGCAGCGGGTGAGGGCAGGAGAGGTCTGCTGCGCCATGTGGGTCAGCTCCCTGGCCAAGATCGAACTCACGCCACAGTGGCTGGCAACAGCTTGGCATTGCTGAGACTTTATCCCATAAGCCACCAGGGAGGCCCCTTTTTAGCTTTTTTAAAAACCCTTCTATAATATCATAACTAACTTTTACTGCTATATGTAACTTAAGGAGAATAAACCAAGGTGTAATACATACATGCATACATACCACATAATTTCTTTGCTTAACCCAACGTCAAGGTTTTAGTTAGATTTGAGATATTAATCTGAAATGATTATGGGGCGTCAACAACAGTGAAAGAAGAGTTACATTACTTTCTTGTACACATGGTCAAGTGTACCTGTTCCTTCAGAATCCATGTATCCCCAGTTTCTTCTATCATTATTTAAACAGAAACATTACTATTCTAGCACTTCGCTTTGCTGTAGAAATTCTGTAGTTTACTCTTGACACTAATAGATCTTGCCCCAAATTTACATATGCACATAAAAAACTGGGTACCTTATAATATACAACAGTATTTGCAGCTAAGTAAAATAACCATAAAATAGTAATTTATATCAAAATGTTTTTGTCAATTACTGGCATTTCCATCATCAGTAGTTCTGAGCTATAAACTATAAAGTTTGTAAAAGTTCCTATGCCAACAAACTTAAATGAAATTACCAATAAGCAGCAATAGGAAGAAATCAATGCAATTTTCACCGAAATGAAAATAAATTTATCAAGTTTGTGATTCAATGAATGTGGATAACCAGTAGAGAATTTACTTTCAATTTTGTTTTTTTTAAAAGACTAAAATCTGGTCAATAATTTACTTACAGGTTCAACATCTAAGTAGGTCCTATGTTCTTCTTCATTTGGATGTAATCCTTCAATAGGGATTGCAAGTTCAGGAGTTGCATGTAGAAAATGAGGAAGTGAAATGTACACAGGTCTTCCTGAAAGCAATTTTTAAGAGACAATTCGGATAAATCATTTCCTTATTTCACATCGCTCAGAATAGAATTCCTTAAAAATAATAAAAAGGGCCAAAGAATCCAATGTCTATGGTAGAAAACTCTAGTTTCCTTGGTTGATAGGTCTGGTGTGGTAACATTCATAAGAGAGGTGATATCCTTTATGTCTGGACTATACATAGCATTGAAAAAAAAGTTATAAAATTAAAAAATGCATGGTTGGATTTAACATTGATATGAAAATAAGTTGTGGGAGATAAAACATCTGATCTCTATTGTAAAAAATAACAATCTGTATCCTATCAACCATTTGATTGATACTTACAGTTTATTTCTTAGGGGTTAATTTTCAGTATGTAAAGTTTAGCTTATGAACACAGTTTCAACCATGTCTGTTTACGTTTCAGAGAGTAATCTCCCAATGGACTAAGAATATCTCTGAGAGCTTTTACTTCCTTTACTCACACCCAATCCAGAACAAAAGGAATGAACAAAACAAGACTAAAATTTCATATTTAACTCGTCTTGTACTGAAATATATCTGTTATTTCCAATTTTGTCAGGAGAAAATGCTAGAAAATTCCAGATGATAGGTTGGGATGCTTAAGGTATTCTGGGTATTTTTATTTTATCCTAGTCCAAAAGGAGTAAAGGAAACCATAAAGTATAAAGGCAGCATGTGCAATGGGGGGAAATATTTGCAATCTTCTTGTCTAGTGTCCAAAATATGAAAGGAACCCACACATGAAATATTGCAAAAAAAAAAAAAAAAAGACCCTAGAAAATGAGCAAAAAACCCAAATCAAAATTTCCAAAGTAGCAAAGGAAAATATCAGTTTTACAAAACTGATACACTTTGGAACCTCATAAACAATACCATCCTTACTTTCCATCCTTATTTTCTCATTTTAATTTTAATTTTTTAAAGGAATCCTGGGTAAGGGCTATATTTTAAAGACTACTGCAAATTTTGTTAGGGGCTATGATAATGAGAATACTTACCTTCTTTGCATTTGCTGATGTCTAGTACACCATACAATGTACAATTTTTTGAGATAACTTTTTCTGTGCAGAAGCAATGGTTGTCTGGATTTTGAACTGGAGATGCAAAGGCCTTGGGTGGAAGAACAAATCTATACACAGGGATTCCTTTCAGATCAATCTCACCTCCAAAGATCGCATAGATTGACCTAAAACACAGATGAGTAAAAGCTTCATTATAGTTACATGAACTATATGTTAGGTATTTCTTTCCCTTAGTTTTATATTCTTGCCTAATTCTTAGGAAAAATAGCTATTGTGAGATATTAAATCATACCATAACTCAGTACCCAAGTAAGCTATTCTTAACATTTGTTCTCAAATGCTTTTTGCAGTAATTTTTGCTTGTGATCTACAAAGAACACATACTCCATACCTTTACACAGGTGTCTTCTTCATGGACATTTCTTGTTAATTTCTAACAAACTTTTATATGAGCCTCAAATATTTCATTTGTGCCAAGTTTAAATGAAATTTTGGTTTTCAAAATTTATCCTGTAGTGAAAGGCCATCTCTTGCTGGCAGGTGTGCATGTGAGCACTGATAAAGCTCCATGCATGCCTCCATCAGTTACTACAGTCAGTAGAATCTAGGCAATGTGTGGGGCTGTTGTTTCTGCTAGTCCCAGATAACCCTACAAGAAGAAACTTGCCTTTTCAGTTTTACAGAGCACTAGAAGTTTCAGAGATGTTAAGTTCTTGTCCATAAACACACCCAATTTAGGAATAGGGCTAGGATTCAAGTGTTTGTTGTGATTTCAATGTCTGTATCTTATCTACTGGGCCACATCAATTTGTAAAGACTGAGGGGCTCATACTAAGAGAAATATGTCAACAGGGGAAAGACAAATAGCAGATGTTATTTGCATGTGGAACACAGAGTAACCAGAGTCAGAAAAAGTCAAACTACAAACCTTGGTTCCTGACTATCAAATTGAGGTTACCTGCAGCAGAGAGGGAAAAGGGCAAGAACAGGGCGGGGGACTGAGGGGAGAACAACAGACCACAGTGGCGGACTGTGAGTGTCTTGGTGTTGGGTGCAGTATACTAGCCACACCTGAGGGGGAGGTCCAATTCTTCTAAAGCATAATGATCTAAATCAGTGTTACCTCAATAATAATAAAACAGTGGCAGTAGAGCACACTAACAGTTCTATGCATCATCTTCTGCAGATGTTAGAAAAATTGGACATGCTATTCTAGACTTGAGAAAAAGAATGGAAAAATAGTTCTTGCTTAGACAAGTAACCAGTGCTTCTGCACTATCCAAAATAACCTAAGTCCTTGATTTTTTGACTAAACATTACTAATCCCATTGTTATAGTCATTATCACTGAAACAAGAAATTTCCTGAAGTGTATTTTCTTTTTCTCAAATAACATGACAATTAAGCATATAAACTATGAAGGTTTTGGTCTGTATTTTGTTACTTGAGGATAAAATTCTGACTGAAGAAATACATTGTTTTTTCTTACCTACAAATGTCGGAGGAAAAGAATTGCAACACACGGCTCTTATCAAGAAAAGGTGGAAATGAGGCTCCATCTGTTTAAAAGTCAATCAGTGGCAAGGAATTAGATACTATGTGTGTCCTAGAATGATCTAGAAATCTATTTTAGCATGGTCAATAGAAATATAATATAAACTGCACGTGTAATTTTTCTTTTAGTCTTGGTTTTATAGGCTTTGTTGGGAAGTTTTCCCAAGACCCTCTATTCTTTTATTTCCACACCACTATCTCTTACTTCCTTCATCCTCCTTTCTCAGAATCCTCACCTTGCTCATGTGCACACTAGTTTTTATATTTTGCTTTGTAGAATCACATGCTATCTAAATGTACAATATTTGTGTTGGTCATTCTGACTTGCTTTACTAGATTCAATTTCCTCAAACTCCTTTCCATTTGCTGTTCTAATGGCAGCATTTCATTTTTCCTTAAAGCTGAATAGTATTTCATTGTGTGGATAGACCACATCTTCTGGATTTAATATTAGTGAGAATTTATTATATTAATAAAAATGCTGCAATAAACATTGCAGAACATAATTTTTTTTAATTGATGGGTTCATGTTTTCAGATAGATGCCCAAAAGTGGGATTGTCAGGTCATAAAATACTTTCATTTTTAATTTGAGATAAATTAGATGCCTTTCCAAAACGACTGCACCAGTTCATATTCCCATCAAAAATATGAGTTTGTGTATATATGATACTTTATAGTTCTAAAGTACATTTTTTAAAAGCTAGAAACATTTTACTCAACTCAATATATCCAAAAATTCTTAATTTCAATATATAATCCATATAAAAATTAACAAAATCTCAAACTACATAATTTTCCACTTACAGTGAATTTCAGTTCATACTGGTCACATTTTAAATGTTTAAAGGAACGCTGGAATTAAACCACATGGTAGAGACATATACCATATTTAATAAATCTGTTTGCTACAGACTTTCACGGGTATTCAAATTAAATTTACTCACTCTTAAAAAATATTCTTGTCATTTAGAATTCCCATTATTTCTTTTTTATTAACATTTTTTAATTTATATATGACATCAATTGTAATCCCCATGTATTCCCCATCTCCTCAGTCCCCTGTGCTCCCGTCTGCCCTCAACCCTCCTCCTCTTCCCTCCCCACCAAGTGTCCCCAATTTGTCCTTGTCTTTTCATTTTTGGTTTTTCTGTCTTTATTGTTATTAATGATTCACTAATCTGTCCTACTGGCTGCTGAATAACTTTTAAATTATTAAATTCTCTTATTAGACAGAATTTCCTGCAAATTGTGTGAAAATCAGTGACACTGAAAGGCTACTTGGTAAGTTTACTAAATTTCTACCTGGCACGCACTGGATATGTGATGAACTCCTCCATTTGCTCTTCAAATCAGTATCACCAAAATGAGTAAGCACTGAACTTTTTTCAAAAGGGTAAAACCCTCTTCAGTTATGTAATACAGGGTTTTTGTTTTTTCCTTTTTTTCCTCTAGTAAGTATATAACCCTGTGATTTATAATCTTGTAGTAAGTGAAATTATAATGAAAGATCAGAGAATTTGACCCTGACATTGAAAGAACTGGGTACTACAATTTAGCTTAAATTCTCCAGATACGTCCTGAATGTACATTGCTACAACTGCTTCCCAACACCTAAACCATGAATGAAAACAACACATTGAAAACTTTAAAAATAATTATCTGACTATCATTGAAGATTATGTCATGATTTTGTCTAGTGATTATTATGGGCAATAGCTACAAGAGAGCTGATATGAGCAGGGCTTTAAAAAATCCAAACATAAATTGATAATTTCAATTTATGTTTCTTATTTATTGAAGAATGTAGAGGAATCACTTCTAAGTCATAATGAAAACACACTGGAAACCTTTGTTTCATTAGTCTCTTTTCCCCAGTGCCGTAACTAAGAATCTCTCTCACAGGGATCACATCAGAGTTTGCTGTTCTATTCAATCTACTTCTGCTCCTAGCGTGTTTTCCTTCTATTTTTCTCTCAATTTTAACTTCATGCTTGATGCTCCTTTATTTATAGTAATGCCTTAAGTGAATGCTCAACTCCTCTTGTAAAACTTCTCTACTGCTTTACTTTACACAGACCTGTTTAACTTCTTTCAACCCATAAAAATTCTATTTTCTGGCAGCACTGTTTATTCTCTCGGTATCTACAAGCATAGCACTGAAGTACTATGTTTACACAATTACTAGAATTAGGAATATTAGGAAATTTGACAGTTTATTTGCAGAAATGCTTTAATTAGAAAGGAATTTCTTCAAGCCCTGCAGTTTAAAGTGCTACAAAGCACTCAATAGTTTTTGGTACTTTTTTTCTACAAGTACATGACAACAAAGTTAAACATACAAAACTCAATAATACCTTTGGAAAAGTAAACATTCAATGTTTTCTTTTTAATCCCCTTCCTTTTATGTAACTTTGAATTTAAACTTTCTTCATTTTAATTATATAATTTTCTTATAGAGTATTGCCTAACCAACTTTGTAAACATCAGGCTTCAGCTTCGTAGTAGTTGAGAACTCACCTCTGTGGTATTTGATTCCCATTGCTTTTTAAAATCTTCATTCTTAAGCTAATTTGCTTTACTTCAAGGAGAATAAGTCAAGCCTAACCACATTCTAAATCCCAGTTCATAGTATTCGGTAGCTCCCATCCAAAATGTTTACTTTTACATACCTTTTTCATGATTAATAAGCATATAATCTTGACCCCTCCCAACATATCAGCTAATGAGATGTCAATGCAATCCCTTGTTTTTTTAAACATACTTTTTGTTGTTATTGATTTCTACTTTTTTTCAAGATTTTTATTCCTTTATATAATTATGCATACAATAGCTGGAATACAGGCCAGAGAGGTGGGGGTGAGAGGATTCAGCAGAGACAGAGCAGGGAGCAGAACAGGCAGACTGATTGAAACACACTGCTGAGGAGTGCAGTGGGTGAGACAAGAGAGGTCTGCTATACCATGTGGGTCCCCTCCCTGGCCGGGAATCAAACTCGCACTGCAGTGGCTGCAGAAGCCCCACAGTGCAGCGCTCAACCCCTTACACCACCAGGAAGGCCAGATTTCTACTCTTACTCTAATCATCCTACTCAACATAGATTGTCGACAGTCTTGTAGCTTCACTGATTCTACCTTAGATTGAAATCTCATTAGGAAGAAGGCTTTACCTTTCATAATCATCTATCTTGTATTACTATTCTTTTGACTTAAATGGTCTCTACAGTGTATATACAAAAATGTGAATAGGGATTACGTTTCTAAGGTTTTAAATGTCATCTTAATGATGACAATTCATTAAGTGAAGCTTTTACAAAGCAAATTATCTCCCTAGAAATGCAGCAAAAGCTCATCCTTGATGGTTAATTTTCAGGAATCCCATCACCTTAGGTAGATATATACTTTGTCTGCATCAGAACAGAGATTCTGAATGATGTTTGGGGGATATCAAGATAGGTAAATGTATTCCCATAATACAACACTGTAGGTATAACTGGATTTTGAGGAGAGGGAGGTAGCTCACCAGCAATTACTATCATAAAACAAATGCTCTTACCTGTACCATTAATCATGTCACAATAACTTGACCAATAGGAGAGTGTTCTGAGGAATAAAAAGAAAATGAACAAACATTATTCATATTTTAGTTTCTCTGCATCTTCAGTATATTTTGGTCATGGGAAACATTATTCTCACTCCTGACCTATCAGCCAATGAGATGCCAGTGGCTTCATTTTTAAACACAAAACGCTGTTAATCATGTTTATTTTTGACATGATAGTTAAGTCAACCTTATAATCCTGAACTGATGTGAAATTCTACCTCTAGTTAGGAGCACTTAGCAACATGCCTCTAAAGTTCTTTGTAATGTTGAAATCGAGAAAATGTTCTGGTTCCTCAATAGACGTGACATCTCCTGAAATGAGTATTTTGAAGTATTTATAGAAAAGTCTAGTGGAGGAAAATAAAAATATGTGACTATGGACTCCACAGGAAAAGAAATTACACCAGTGAATATGTAACTACTGTATACAATATTTAGATAGGGACTCTTTGAGGCAAAGGTCATTTAATTATGACATTTTCCCTTTTTATTATTTTCCATTTAACAATTGGTCTGATACATATAGAATAGGAAGAACTTCAATAAGTTGTGTATACTCCAAATGAATAGGTAGGAGCTAGGAAACCAGGATAATTAGAGATATCTCACATTTGACTTATATATATGAATGACAGAACTGTACATGAAATACCAATTACATTTATGAACTGATTAAGATTTTGAAAAGCTGAGTATCATAGAAATGTATTTCAGGAGAGTTTTGTAGGGTCTAAGTAATGAAAGTGTCTATATGGATTCATTAAATATATTTTTCTACCTGCTAAAAGGTCAATTGAGACACTTTTTATCTGTGGTCATCTAGTTGTATGGGAGCAGAGATAGAAAATAATCCCTTTGGATTTCTTTATGTAAATTAACCTGTCCATAAAGGTGAACCAAACATGAAAGTGGGAACAATATTCAGCAATATGAACTAGTATGAATATTTGTCACAACAAAATGGTCAATACCTGGAAAAAACAGGAAAATCCAGGGCTGAGATCGCTGGAGGTCTGCTGCACTGGTCAGGAGCTATAATTGACTGGTCATTAAACATAAAACTTCCTGCCTTCAAGTGACCTAATAATACATACATTTCACCTGAATACTTACTTTTTATCTTTATATGTATCAATAATGGCAACTTTGCTTATGTCATCTTTTCCAGTGAAAACTTTATAAACTCCATCTGCTGTATCATTGTACTGAAAAGATAGACACACTAGTATTTAGAGCATGGCATATTTTGCAAATTATAAAAATAAGTAATTTTTCATTTCTCATTCTTGTCATTTGTAATTATTTTAAATGAAGAGCTATATATACAATAAGGTCTTGATAGAAACGTGTGCTAGATGCACAGACAAGGGAAGAAAACAAGTTTCAGAAGCTGACATGATCCAAACTCTGGTACTTTGTCATAATTAGTCCAGCAAGGTAGTTTTGACCACCACTCTTATTACATGAGGTGACAAGATATTGAACAAAACAAATGAATGACAGTTTTCTAGAAAGATTCTAAAGGTTATGATGTTTAATAAGTGGCTACTGAAAATTAGGTATGTAAAATTAAAAAAAAAGAAATAGCCAAGGGAAGAGCTATGAGTATTTGAGTTTATAAAATAGCTGAATGTCTACCTCTTAAGAGTGTTCACATTCATATTTAATTGACATATAATGCTGCAGTTCTAACGATTATCTAAGAGTAAAATAGTAAGCTGGAGGAGGATTTTACAAATATCACATATAGTGCCAAATAGAATCATAGTACAAGCTGACCATTAAATTGGAATTTGACTATAATTCAGAACTATAATTCACATTTTCCTGCATCTCCAAACTTCCATTTCATGACATTAGTGAAATACTGTATTTTCTTATAGACAAACTATTGATGTAGGACATAGCTGACTTTCAACCTTGCTATTCCAACTTTAAGTTTTTAATTCACATTACAACAAATTTGTAAGAGTTCTAGAAAATGAGTGATAATATGAATATTTTTATTTTATATACATATTACACCATTCTTTATTTTTGTTCAGTGTGTACTTTCTCCTCTCTGATGTAGTCCCTGTAAATTCCTAGATCAAGAAGATGTGGCATATATACACAATGGAATATTATGCAGCAATCAAAAAGAAGATAAACACATGTCATTCATAGCAACATGGATGGAGCTAGAAGGGAGTATGCTTAGTGGAATAAGCCAGAAAGAAAAAGAAAAGTATCAGATGGTTTCACTTATAGGAAGAATGTAAAGAAATAAGGTACCATGGAAAAAGTAATAATTTGAAAATCAAAATCAACAGACAACTATAAATTTGAGACATTCTCCAGGGGAGGAGGACTAAGGAACAAAATGGGTAGAAAAAGCAGAAAGGACTATGAATACCTTTATTTTAAAAATGATGTATTAATCTGATTTATTTTTTTCTTCTTTACACTGCTGAGGGGAGCAGCGGGTGAGGCAGGAGAAGTCTGCCACACTATGTGGGTCACCTCCCTGGCCAGGGACAGGGATCGAACTCATGCTGCACTAATCTGATTTTTTTAAGGAAGGCTATCAAAGCTGAAATTACTGCTGAAAGTCTTTCAGGCCTCCAAATTAATTTTAGACAAATTGTGTACTTAGGCAAATCTGGAGACCTGATTAAATCTTAATTTAAAATTTAACTGATCAATTCAAAACAGTACAATTTCAAACATGAAAGTTTCAGCCACGTAAAAGAGTGACTTTTGACAAATTAGGTATGGATTCCTAGATCAGAAATAGGATTAACACACTGTTATAAAATTATTAATTGATAGTACATTTATCCAATTTAAAATATAATAGAAATATTTGCCACTCACCGGATAAAAAACACCAACTGTGGTAGGGATAGGGTAAGGAACCAAACTCAAGAAAGGATCTTTATACCCCCACAAGAACTCTCTCACGGTTCTATTTTGAAACATGGCAGACTTTGACTTTTTGATAAGTGAATTAAGTAGCACTTGAACAAATGCATTCGGATAGAGATGAGGTGCAGCCTAGAAAACAAAAAATAAAACATAAAAACTGTTGATGTTTTATTTTTAACATAGGTAGATGAAATCCTAGAAGTGAAGTTTAATAAAAATTTAAACTGTATCTTTAAAACTACTGCAAAATATTTCCATGCCAAGTGTAATTTGTCAAATCCCGAGATGCTTTCATTTCTGTGCCTCAGAGTTAGCTATAAGAAGATGTCCCATGTGAACTTTTTTTTTTAATGCATACAAGAACTGGGGTACAGGCTAGAGGCATAGGTTGAGATAATTCACTAGAAGACAGACTGGGATGCAGAACAGGCAGATGGGCCAAAATACACTGCTGAGGGGAGCAGCCATGTGAACCCATTTTTTTTTTTTAAATGATATACTTTAGGTGTCTTCTAATTTAGTTGATTATTGTGACTTTGTCATCTTTTCATGATTGTAACTCCATTCAAAATAACATCACAGGAACACATTTGTCATTCTCATAAAAATATGTAAAAATAGTTCTAACCGTGTAATTATAGTGAGTCCTGGAGTAAGTACTTCAAAACAAGTAATTTGTGTCTACTTACTGCTACAGCCAAATTGAGGACAGTGAGAGTGTCGTCCTCTGTTCCTGCTGACATTGAAGGTACAAAGGTGGCCTCATTAGGCTGCACAAAAGAGACTGTGTGGTTCTCAGTGTTTTGGGTTACATTTGCTTTGGCTAAATAACGAACTCTGAAAAAAAAAATTAAATTACCATCTCAAGTACATAATAGGTGTAAAATGCTTGTTCATTCATGTAAGTTTTTCAGTACATAGAAGATATCAGAAATTATGACAAATTGCTGGGTTAAAATGATAACCTATATTGGAGCTCTAACAAACCAATCATAAGTGGTTTAAATATTTCAAATAGGAAATTAATATAGCTGGAGAGATGTGTTATGGGACTTTACACAATAACCATAGGAGAACTCAGAAGAGACAACAATCCAGGCTTAGGATGGTCATGGTGGGGAAGAGTGTCAAGTCCCATTTTGCTAGCAGTTCCATGTAACAACAAATAGAGAAGGAGTGCAACTATCTAATATGTTTGACCTCTATCCTGAGGTTAAGGAGGAAAAATGGGAACATTTAAAGCAGCAAGAATACTAAGAGCACATTTTCTAATATTAAAATGAACACCCAAAATACTGGCCTTTCCAAGGCCTTTGTTAAAGATAACAAATGGGAAAATGATAGGTTTTTTTTTTGTAGGAAAGAAAGTTTTTATTAAATTTTAAAAACAGACACATACAATATTGAAGAAATATTTCTTTAAGGTTATAGATCTCCTCCCCTTCCCCCATATATTGGGTACTTAATAATTCTAAGTTCCCTAGCTATAATCTTGAGGCTGCAGGGTACCAGCTACAATTTAGGGAGGGGTAAAATATGACTACTATGGAAAAAAGTATTTCAAAATATTCACTGAGATGAAATAATATATATAGCATTAATTACACTATCATATTTGAATGTTTGTAAACAGATAGGTAAGATAAATTTTTACATTCCACTTGCAATTGTTTTCAGTCTTTAACATATTTTGCTCGGATTTAATAAAAATGTAAATTCCTGTAGGGCAGGATTAAGAATGCTTTGTATCACCAAAGAGGTGCCTGGTACACAGTGAGCCCTAAAAATTTCTGGAATGAATAAATTACTGATATTCTTTCAAAATTCATTCAAAAGATCACTGTGAAAGGTATTTTATTTTTAACATAGTTTGATTAAAGTTTACTGCTTGTTTACTTGGATTACTATATCTAAAAATCTGAAACAATACCCAGGAAGTCCATTACTAGTCAGTTACTATTTTCTCTCGGATAACTGCATTTACAAATTAGATTAAGTATCATTAACATTTAAAACTGAAGAACTTTAATTTTCAGGAACATCTATGTATATATAATAATTGAAAATACAACAAAGTAATTGTGACCTAAATTCTAGAGCTTACTTAAATTGCCCTTAAAGTATTTACCAGCAGATGGCACTGTAAGAGAAAAAGCCTTAAAACTTTCTTTTGTGTACTTTGAAAAAGAGTACATTCAATTTTTATTTATTTTTTTATTAAAATATTTTAAAATTTACATATACTTGCCATTAATTGTAATCCCCATGTATGCCCCATCACCATCTCAAATTCAGGACCCTCCCCTAGTGGCGGGCGCAGCGGGTTAAGCAATGCACTATGAGGCAAAACGCAGCCACTGCAGCATGAGTTTGATCCCTGCCGCTGGCCAGAGAGGTAACCCACATGGCTCAGACCTCTCCTGCCTCACCCGCTGCTCCCCTCAGCAGTGTATTTCAGTCTATCTGCCTGTTCTGTTCTCCACTCTTTCTGGTGGATCCTCTCTCCACCACCCCCACTTCTGGCCTGTACCCCAGTTCTTGTATGAATTTTAAAAAAATCTTTAAAAAAATGATTCAAAATGAGGATATACAGATTTTAGAAAATGTAGATTAATAAAGGCAAAGGGAGGCATTTTCCCTAGGGTTTTTTTTTTTTTTTTTTGCCTCAAGATTGTTTTGTCTGTTTTGCACTGCTGTCAAAGCAAAGCAAGTAGAAAAAGGCTTATTTTGGATGTGAGGATATTCTGAAGGAATATCTAGCCTTCAGAGAGATGATATAGATAGGAATATAGAATTAAGGCAATTTCATTCTCTGACCTATGTCTTTTCTTCTTAATCAAAGTTAAACCAAACTCACTTCAGCATGCATCAGCTAAATAAGCTTGTGATTCTGTTTGGGGAGGGACATTGTCCCAAACACACACAATTCCAAATGGATTCAGAGAATAATTTATGAAAGACAATTTTACCTTCACACCTAAAAGACTCTCAAACTACTAACTTTTCTGAAAGGTCAATAGTCGTTCCCCTTGTTTAAGGAATCCAAGCAGACACTAATTGTCTTTCTTGTTAATAGTACAAGAATAGATGACTCCTAGTTGATCAGAAATAACTTGACAATTTTAATATAAAGAATATTAAGAGTACATTTTCTAATATTAAAAAGAACACCCAAAATATTTGCCTTTCCAAGACTTTTGTTAAAGATAACAAATGGAAAAATGATAGGCTTTTTTTTTTTTTTGTAGAAAAGAATGTAAGGTTTCACTAACTTTCAAAAAAGTATTTCAAAATATTCACTGAGATGAAATAAGATATACAGCATTAATTACACTATCATATATTTGAATGTTTTCGAGGTGAACATAAATATAAATAGGAGTCAATTGCTTATAAACCTTAGCTTCAAATTTATCTTCTCCAACCCTAGCCCCAATGCCTTTCTACATAAAGCAAGTATATTTACCCCACCCACCTTATGTTTTAGATCAGTAAGTCTAAGCATAGGTCTCAGAATAAAATATATATAGTAACTTACCTCGCAGAGATGGATTAGAGTCAATGTTTGTTTCCATACCCAAGTAAGAGTCTTAAAGCTCAAAAAGTAAAGAACATTACTTTCTTCCCACAAATAACAAACAGAAAACAAGTCCTTTAATGACAGAATTTTTCTCTTTACTCACACTCTCGTTATGATTTTTAAAACAATTACGCTTGGATTCTCATTACGCCCCACGTGAATTCTAGATTTTCACACCATAGCTGCAACATTTTGGGAATGAAGATGCTGATAATGGGCTTCTGCTAATAACATAAAAACTAAAAAGCCAAGAAAAATTTTCCAAGGCAAGGTTTTTGTAATAATGAAGACCGTATCTTCTTTGACAAAGTTGTAAGTAAGAATAGACAAGTGACAGAGACAGAAGATGGAGAAAATTGCTAAAACAGAACAGGCAGCAAGGAAATTCATGTATCATATGCTGTGGTAGCGGATACTCACTCATACCTACTGTTACTGCCAGTGCTGAGGGTGAGTCAACAATTTGGAAATGTGTTATTTGATGGAGTGGAAACAAATAGATAATTATAAAATATCTGCCTAGGCAGATTGCTATAAAACTATGATTTATAAGAAATAATCACAAATATGAAGTTTTATGGTAAGAATTGATCATGGTGTATTCCAGTTTAACTACCCTTGAAAAAAAATCACATGATTGTTTAACACATAATAAGCAATGCTTGGTGTTTACATATGGATATCATAAACATTCCTAGTCCTTGGTTAAGATTTGTGTTTTTAGCACCTCAATCTCCCTTTTTCTCTTATTGATAGTTGAAAAAGGCACATTGTCTATAACTTACATTATGGAAAATGTACACAAAATCTGAGTTAACCATTCCTAGATCTGTATGAACATGGACAAATCACTAAACTTCCACTAGCATCAGTTACTTGTTTTAACTTACAAGATGAAAAGTTCTGCTAATCATCTCCCCTAATTCTAATTGTAAGATTCTATTCAAAAGTATATTAAACTATAAGGGAATGCAGGATAAAAATTATAGCAAATTCAGTTTCAGTCCTTGGGAAAATAAGAGAATGAAATTATTCTATACATAAACACCTAAATGATCTGGAAATGAATTTGAATAGAAATCTTTAGCAAGTACTGCAATTATAGGAAATCAGCTCAATTCCATGGTTCTTCAAAATTGAATCACCCAAAAAATTTGTAAACCTCTTTGCTGGGCTCCAAACTCACTCCCTGACTTATTTGATTGGGGTTGGGGCCTAAGAAGTTGTACTTCTGCTCAGCTCCAGGGTGATGCTAATGCTGTGGATCCAGGAACCACATTTGAGGACCACCGATAAACATTTAAGAATTTTTAAATATTTTGGTTTCTAACCTCTTGATTTTTTTTTTCTATTCAGCATGCTTATTTCAGAGTTGATAAGAATATATGCTACAGATATAAAATACCTGAACTTTCTTAAAGGTAGGATAGCTATTTGATGCTGCTACATCGTACTAATCTTTTATTATAATTATTAAACTAGGATTATATATAAACAGACTGTTTATTACTGAAAAGAAAATAAGTACATGTCATTTTTCAAAATGAAAAAAATTTCGGGCACCCATAGGGTCAAGGGAAAAGTGAGGCTTATCTGTGTGGACACTCACCTGTATGTGTAAGGACCTCTTTGCTTAACTTTAATTTTGCTGCCATTCATCATCACTTCCTGTGGATTTTGCACATCAAAGATCCAAAACTGTCTGTATACATCTGAGCCTGTTTTAACCCAATTTTGAAAAGCAATTGTACCATTTTCAAGAACAGATTCCTAATAAAAAGAAAACAAGTTTGAGTTTTATGTGTAGTAATTAATGGGTAGTACTGGGAGTTTATAAACTTTACTTAGCCAGTGGTGGACTTTAACTCAAGTATCAAGTTCATGAGAACCTTAGCAACTTTGTCACATACTTTCAGCAGAAATGTTTTTACAAAATAATCAGTGAGTAATACTTCAGAAACATCTGTTGATTCTACACTTGGTCTTAGCCAGAAGGTGGAGAAGCAACAGAAATATCTATTGATTTTTAAGGTCAGCTATTGACAAACTTTACAGTGACCCTACAGCAGTATTGTAAAAACAGAATTTATTAAGCAAACTTCATTAAATATTTCAAAAAGGTCTTTGTAGTTGAATATTAACTTTTCTTCTTCCTCCAGTGAGATGGATTGATGAGGCAAAACATAAAAATAAACTAGTATTGGAAGATTTTAACTTTTCACAATTGGACACTTCAGGCTATGATTACTTAAGATTGTTTTAAGAATCTCTGCTCTTCAAGATCTTGCACAATATGGCATACCTAACTCTAAATATATTTGTTGCAACCCAATTTACATGTTTCCAAAAATAACACAAGTCTAATTCACTATGATGATTTGCAACACTGTATATCACTTAGGGGTGTAGATGCATACCACTTCAAATAAATGTACCATCCCTCACTGTAAGAGTTGTGGGATTAAGTAGTATTTCACCAAATGCCTGAGGATCAATTTCATTGTGTATAAAATGAAGGTATAACCATAGATGCTCCCCCAGTTACCTTCCCAGTCTCTGCCAAAAGTTCATGAAGCTATAGTAACTAATAGCAGACAATGGGGATTTTGTAGTCAGT
This sequence comes from Galemys pyrenaicus, assembly GCA_019455555.1. Classification (NCBI taxonomy): domain Eukaryota; kingdom Metazoa; phylum Chordata; class Mammalia; order Eulipotyphla; family Talpidae; genus Galemys; species Galemys pyrenaicus. The sequence continues at coordinate 5,083,305 of JAGFMF010012021.1, forward strand.
GATTATTTCCAACTGCCTTGGCAAAAGTGCCCAGGATGGAAAACTCCAACTTACTTTAGTGTGCCAGAGGAAGAGGAAGAGAAGTATTTCTTAGAAAGGGAGCCTAAGCAGACCCATGAGTATAGGAATAACCTGACCTATTTGTTTCCTTCACCTGGAAGTGTCATTCACAGAATAATGGATCAGAAAAGGGCATAAATGTTACCACATTTTCTAGTCAAACTGAGGCTCCAAAAAACCAGGTGTCTGGCTCAAGAGTAACATAGGCAAAATAGAACATGAGAAACCCATTCTCTGACCTGTACACTAGTTTTCTTTCATACCATGCTATTGCTGTCTTTTTTTCCGATCACCCTCTGTACTTAGTTGGTAGGAGTAAAATTAAGTTTCATATCTTCAGGATATTTTACTTATTGCTTAATGCAGAGAATAAGAGAATTCCTTAGAGAAGAACAGGGCGCCAAGTAAAATACATTTCAAAATTCTGTGCTGTTGCAACCAATTGCATTGGGTACACTGGAGTTGCTAAATTGATGATAGTCTTTATTACTTTTTATAGACATTGTCCCTAAAAAACTTTATTTACACCTAAAAATACTATTTGCATACAAACAAGCCCAATAATAAGACAAAATTACACACAGATAGTTGAAGTTTTAATATATAAAGGTGTTTGATGAAGGAGCTGAAGCTGAAATCTATATAGAAGTGGAATTCCATGTTAATCTACTCATTCCAAGAGACTTTGAGGGGAAAACATATGAACATATACAATCTTACTCTCACACTATAAGAATATTAAGGACTGATATAATATAAATCATCATGTACCTTTCAAGTCACCTATATTAACTCACATCTTAATGAACTTTAATGGAACATACTTGGGAGAACAAAACCTCTCCCAAACTCTAATGTGCATTTAACAGTAAAAGACATTATAAGTGTATCATGTCTTTCTTTTAAAAATGGGGAAATTGAAACACATAGCTGAAATGAATGTGCTGAGTTAGCAGCTATGTGACTTCATCTGGTTTTTCCAGAGGTAAAAATGGGCCTTTGAGAAAAGAGATGTGTGATTCAGTTCCATATGACAATTAAGCAGATAATGGAGAAATCAGTTCTTTCTGCACCAATGTTTGTATAGTTTCTGTAACCTTATGATTAGTTGCGAAACAAAGAGAAAAATATGGAAACGTTCAATAGTTAATAAATTTCAACTGTTAAAGGCATATTATTTCTTCTTCACCTGATACTACTATAATAGAAAAAAAAATTCCCTGAAACAAATATATTAAGATTAAATATATTGAAAGTTCCTCTAATTTTAAAAGGAGCAAAAATATTTTATGTTCATGTGAATTTAAAAAGACTTGATTTTTTTCTTTATACACAACATTACTGACAAGGGACTTATCACACAGATCCACAAAGAACTAACCAGACTAAACAGAAACAAAGAAAACAACCCAGTCAAAAAAT
>JAGFMF010012021.1:5101143-5114416 GCA_019455555.1 Galemys pyrenaicus
ACTAGAAGGAATTATACTCAGTGAAACAAGTCAGAAGGCAAGAGAGAAATATCGGATGGCTTCACTATTAGGAGGAATATGAAAGAACAACAACAACAACAACAAAGAATAAGCTCAAGGAATTGGGCAATTATAACCAAAAGCAAACAAAAAAACTCAATAAAACCAAAAAGCCAGGATAAACCAAAGGGACCATGGTGGGGAGGGGAAGGGGAGATGGCAAAGACAGAGATGAGGGCAGAGGGTGCACAAGGGACTGAGGTGATGGTGCACTGGTGAAATGGTGGTGGGTACTCCCTGGGGACTACAAATGATGTCAAATATAAATAATTAAAAAAAATTGCTTTCTTTACATGCTTTCATGATTATATTCTAAAAATAATAAACAATAAAATCCAGGCAGAATAAAAAGTAAAAAGATTAATGTTTTATAATGTGTAAGACAGGTATCTCATACATTCAGAATAATTATAAACTATCAAAACCAACTGTCCTACGTGTGTCTCTGTGACAGCCAAGATTATCTGCTTCCATAAAAGAAATAACCACCTGTTGTGGATAGAGTAAAACTTAGAACATCGACATTTGAAGTTTGAGTAATGAAGAAATTTGACTTACCCAATTCACTTCATTTTAGCCCTGACACTTCAGTAGCAGCATTACAGTTTGTTTCTTATCATGAGACAGCAGCAATAAACTTGATAGATTAATTTGCCTGTGGTTAAGTAGGAGAGGGGAAAAAAATCTCCCAACCTTCTAGCTGTACCAAATAGTTTAAGGTAGTATCAACCCTGTTTTTTATACAAGTGTCTATCATCCTCATTGGTCTTTTGTTCTAGACTTGTGATTTAAATAAACAGAAGGTTATGGAATCAGGATTGCTATGGAATGTCACCCTTAAATGACTCTACTGGTATTGCTGGTTTTGCACTGCCTGAGAGTTCATCTACACTCAGAGACTGCCAGGACACAACTGTTTTCTCTGCTTTGGACCTCAAGGTCTCTCATCAGAGGTATTTAGGTAAGCAGAGTAGGCTACTCCACAAATGCCTGCAGTTCATGGGTAAAGGTACAAATGTGAATGGAGAAGCTCATATTGTGTGGTTCACCGTGGCGTGCTCTATAATATATCCTCTGTTACAACACAGTGCTTTCCTGTTTAAAATGAACATTGCTGAGAACATCATTGTTTACCCAAGCTGCATGAACAAGAATTACAGAAGCATCCTTCATGTATTTCAAGGACTAAAAACATTTTCTGGACATGATCCAAGATTGTTGCTAAGCCTGTTTTTCCTCTCATTTTCTTTAACTCCTCAGGGAAAATTGGGTAATTGCAGTAGGTTGGAGGACAGTAGGTTACAATGAGTAAAATATGGACATGAAAGAAGTTCCACAGACACATGAAAACCACAGTACTTCACATAAATAAATTAAAAACCATTAAATATTTCCCATATTATAAAGAACCATGTACCCAAATATTGTTTTAAAGTAAGTGTGAGTATATGCTCTGTCACAAACTTTTCTGTTTAAAATTTTCCTCGTTTCTTCCTTGCTTACCCTGAATTTAGCTGTTTGATTTTTATTTGACTATTTGACATTTCTTTTTTAGCCTTTTAATATTTAAAATTATACATGGTTTTAGAAATATAAATTTGGACTGGCATGCAAATTAACTTATTGCAATTATACTTACAAAAACCTAGCTATCCCCAAATTAGCAGGAACCATGGGTTCATTTGGTTCTTCACTCCTTTTCCAAAAATACATTATCCACTAAATAGATAGTCAGTTTTGAAAGGCATCTAGTCTCCAAATGCAACTCAATACAGAATAATAGATTTCCAAATATTACCAACAGTACTTAGTACAAACTGAACCTCATTATTCCTTTTCTTATGAGAAATTATTCATGTTTACTATCTTAGGTAATAGAAAATATTCACTCATAATATATGAAATCTCAATTAATAATTAATGAAGATCAAATAAATCTTCTAGTGTAGCACTAATATAAATTATGCTATATTCTCAGTTTCCTCTGGGTTATCTGCCATGTCATTTAGGTTAGAAAAAAATAAAAGCATAGTGATTTTATTTTCCACTGTTTTGATGAAAATTAACTACTTGGAAAACTTTTTCCTTCTATGAAATAATGGCTACTATTAAAGAGGTCACTCTTCAATAGGTCACTCTTAGGGGAATAAATTCAAACTGAGAATAGATGATGTTCCCTTTAAGAAAATTCTAGTTAAGTGAGTGTTATGTTTTGGATTACTAGCTTCAGCTTTTATTAAAAAAGAAACAATGAATAAACTGGACTAAATTCCATTTCAAAAATAGCTATTTCTAGAAACTAAATCATAATCTTTAAGGGACACTTCAATATGCTTAAGAAATTCCTGGAGGAAAGATGGTAACATTTCTTTACGGGCTTAAACCTCAGATCCTCAGTGCATCCTATGAGTGAGGAGTAGCCTGCAGTCCTGAAGCCTTGATGGCTAACCACTTCATGTCCAGAGATGCCTTTTTAATACAGTGTTTAGACGTCAAGGTAGTTAGCAAATTAGGGAAAATTCAAAAGCTGTCTGTATATTTTGATTTTCATGGCATTGCTCCTGAAACTACCAATGTTCTGTTTAGTATTTTTCTTTACTAATTAATCATGAAGTGCTATAAGACGATACATTGCCCCTCAGGGCTTACAAAAGCTGTGCTCCCTAGTTTAACATTGGTGTGAGTTCATCTTTCTGCTATGATCTCTCCCCACCTCCACACTCTACAGATAAGAGTAAGGAAAACACATAAGCTACCAGGGCCATATGATAAACTTAAGGAACGTTAACCTAGTCAAAACCAATACTCAAAGGGAAGAGCCAAGAAAGTTTGAGAGCAAGGCAGCAATTTGGTTCAACTGTGCCTGAAGACTACTCTGGTCTTTTCAATTATTTAAGCCCAAAAAATCCCAAAAATAATTCAGCTAGTTTGAGTTGAAAGCATCTAAATTGACACCCTGATAGTACATGCAAAAAACATGGTATACTTTTGATCACATCTAACCAAACTTACAGCTCATTAACTGTGGTCAAGAAACATGGTTTAACCAGTAGGCCCTTAAAAAAAATGGAGGGAGAAAGTAAAAAAAATCCTTGCAATATAATTTCCTGTACTATATGCAATAAATACAAGTATGAATATAACTTATTATAAAGTATATATAAAAGACCATGTGACTATAATTTGTCTATTAATATGTCTCCAGAACACTTCAGTGTCTACTCGTAGAAAGTTCAATCATACACAACAAAAAAGCTAACATTACCAAAAATATCCTAAAATCTAAGGTGATATTTCACCAAAGAACACATACAGATGACCAATATATACATGAAACTATGTTCATCATCACTTATTGAAATGCAAAGGAAATCACAATATCACCTCACCTCTGTTAGAATGGTAATGTCAAAAGTATTAGAAACAAGTGATTGCAAGGATGTGGAGAAAGGGAAACCTCATATGTTACTGGTGGAAATATAAGTGATTGTACCAGTTTATATTTCCACCAGTAACATATGAGGTTTCCCTTTCTCCACATCCTTGCAATCACTTGTTTCTAATATTTTTGACATTATCATTATCAACAGATTTGTAAAGATGTATATACATATATACATACATGTATGTGTATACACACAATGGAATACTAAACTATAAAGAATGATGGAATCTTGCTATTTGCAACAACATGAATGTAACTGGAGATTGTGATAACTGAAATAAGTCAGATGGAGAAAGACAAATACTATATGATTTTCCTTGTATGTAGAAGACAAAGAAAGCAGATGAACAAAAAGAACAAAAACTCTCAAATTCTTTGATGGTAACCAGAGGGGATAATGGGTAAACGAGGTAGGTAAAACAAATAAAGGGGTTGATTGCATGATGCTAGATGGAAACTAGACCTTTTTTTTGGTTCACAGTGAATTACATAGAAATATAAGCTACACACCTGAAACTTGCACAGTATTATAAACTAACAACACCTTGATTTGAGGGGAATGGAGAGGGGGAGAAAGAGAGAGAGATGTTAAATACTTTGGAAGAAAAGGCTCCTTTCCTTTTCAAGTTATCTGGTAGCTTTCTGGATGTGCATATTTTATATATAATAAACACCAGACATGTAATGGAATAAAGAATAGATGAAGTCTATGTAAAGCAAAACTACATATCTATTAAACGGATCAACAGTTGATTCTTCCACATTAGAAAATAAACTTAGGGACTTTCATGCCACAGCTATCAATATATTAAGTACAATGACATAATGCTACACAATAAGCTTTCCCCATACATTTTAAAGAATGTCACAAACCAATTGTTTTCATGTGTCCATTGTTAGGAATCAGCATCCTGTCTATAATAAAGTTTTCTAAACTAAAATGAAACAATTAAATCACACCTAAATCCATGATTAAATATGAAATGTAGACCATTAATGAGTGTTTTTTCTGGTTTTCTTTTTTGTCTATTTTTTAAAAGATTTTATTTATGCATTGAAGAACTGAGGTGTAGCTAGACCAGAGGTGCAGGGGGTGAGAGGATTCACCAGAGACAAAGTGGGCAGCAGAACAGGTGGATCTACGGAAATACACTGCTGAGGCTAACAGTGGTTCTGCTGCTCCACATGGGTTAGCTCCCTGGCCAGGGATCAAAAACAGAACTCAAAGGCAATAGTGCTGAGACTTAACCTGTAGATAACCAGGGAGATCCCCTTCTTTTTGTCTATTAAAAGTGCTTTTTGGTGTTATGTGTTGTGGCAACATACATCTAAAGAGGTTGTACCTATATATATACCTCTAAATCACATGCAATGTAAACCAGTATTGCCTCAATTAAAAAAAAAAAAAAACAACCTGTCATAAAATCTCCAGAATTTCAAATACTAATTTCATGCCAAAATATACTATTTCCATATAGACTGACAAGTGTAATTCATTGCTAATAGTTTAATTCCTTTGCACTGTATAGTAAATTTGTCTTGGGTTGCTGATTTATTTTGTTTAAAAAATAGTGGTATTTATCTGGACACAAAATGCACCTCTGTCAAGGGTGCCAATATTTGGAGGGTGTAATCTATCTAGTATTGGAGTCTTAAACAAGGGCCCCTTAGGAACTGAATCTTCTATTATGATGGCAGTTGATTCATGAATAAATATTTAAGCTCTGTCTTTGTACCTGTTTCCATCTGTGAGAGGAGATATATCATCATTAACATGAGCATTTCCCAGTAGAATTGACATAAAGGGATTCAAATAATTGATCAATGAAAGAATTCTGTAGAAATGAGTAAAATTATAATGAAATAATTGAACTATCTGAAATGCTCATCACTGCAGGAACACTTCCAACTGACTCTTTTACTCTCCAAAGAAACTTAAATATGATGAGCTAATAAATATCAAAACAAAATGTATAAATGCCAAACCCCAAAGGAAAAGGACAATAAATAGAACCTGTAGTTGCCTTGTCTCAGGAGAGATGGCAGCTCTACCTCGTCTATTGACTGTGCTAAACATGAAAAAGTTGGAATCAGCAAGGAAATAAGTATAAACCTACAGATGAAGAGGTACAGAGAAGATTATTGTTTATATATAACACGACTCTATAAAAAAAGTGTTATTGAAAACAAAGTCAAAATAGTTGAAAATATATTACAGGGACTAGATATTCAAATTGAGAATGAGAGTAGATCCCTATTATATTTTTCATTAGCAAAAACGTGATTTTCAAGTAAATTTCTAATACGTTTGTGCATCAAATTACATAGTATACTACTTAAAGCATAAGACCTTTGAGAGTAATAATAATGTGGTATCATATTTATATGAAGAAGGAGTTAATGCAAATGAAAAAAACAAAATGTACTACATATATGAAAGGATACATTTATAGACTTTTTTGATGGGGCTATAAATATTAGTCAATTTTAAAGAAACTTTTCATTATCACAGATTATATACTATACTAATTGCTTTTCTGTCCTTTTAATTCTCATATATATACAATACATGATAAATTTGAAATAAATAAAATTACAGTGAATTAAGCTTAATTTTCACACATTGCCATCTATTATAAATTACTATCTTTAGAATTTTAATCATTATAATGTTACTTAGTTCAATTTTGCAAATACTAAAACAATATAGATATATAGAGGAACTTATCTGAATATTCTTACCAGCAAAATATGGAGACTTGGCACAAGGCCAGCTAAGTTAGATTTGCATTCACTGATAAATTGGGTTACCATAGCAAGCTCATAGTCACTAAGTTTCTAAGCAACCAAGGACTCTACAGACTTCAGATACTTAGGAGTCCACTGATCTTTCATCATCCTCAAGGGCGAAATGTGAAAATCCCAAATTAGGAATCCCTGATTACCCACTAGAGAAGCGGCCCCTGTAAAATGGCCCCTATATTTATACCCATTTAGCATATTAATAATAATACCCTTACAAAGAATGATTACTCAAAATGCTAAGAAAGTGAATTTAGGTAAAGAAAACGGTTAGTACTTAATATGTTAGGCAAGTATTTGTTAAACAGCATAAAGTGCATAACTCTTTAAAGACAGTCATTTACATAATGCTGGCATACATAAAATCCTCTTCTAATATAAAAATATATCTGTTTAGTAGCATTACTATATAGCACGCTATTTCAACTTTACTTCTAGTTTACATAGTTAACATGTAATTATAAATTAGTAATTGTAATCATGTGTTGAAATATTCAATTATAGTTATGTAAAAGGTCAAATAGCAATAGTAACTACCCAAATGTCAAACAGGATTTTATAGGCCTCAGGTACCAGAAAGATTATGAATTACTCCTTAATTGAGCAATGTGTTATTTCCATTTTCTGTCTATGTGAACACTGTCTTCAAGTCCATCATCACAGAATGCCCTACTAAGACAAACATTGCCTCCATCACTCTATCTTAACCACAGGAGTTCATTTTCCAACTATTTGAGATAATTGCAATGAAATAAAGTCATCATTACAAATACTTACATGTGATTAGTAGAATGACTATGCCTGGAATCTGTAAAACATTACCAGTTCTAGAAAGTGGTTTTCTGTGATTCCTATTAGCATTTTATACAGCTAATTCTTGCCATGAAGAATATCATAGGAACAATTTGCAAATTGAAAAATGACTAATTTAATGGGTGATGTTTTAATGTTATTTCCCATATCCTGTTAGATGTTACATCAAATATTCAGTAAATCAAGGCAGTTATACACTACAATGATGCATTCTCTATACTACAGATAAAGTTGCAAAGTCACCTATCAAACAAGTCATAGTAGCCACCTGTTGACTAGAGCAATGTCAAGAATGCCAAAGGTAGGAACTGCCTGTGTCCTCTGCTGGTAAGTGGGGAGAACAGAATTTTTTCTCCATATAATTTTGAATGCCCTCTTTTTACCTAGTATTATAGTTATTGCTAAGTTGCTGCAACTGATCAACATCCATTTTTTTATTTTATATCTGACTAATTAAAAGCTTGGGACATGATGTCTGAAGCTCTATAATACTTCATATACACCCTGAGAAGAGAGAAATGCAAGTATAGCTTTAACTGAACAATAACAACGCACATTCAGATAAAAGTAAAAGGCTAGAGTATTGTACTCCCCAGTCTTGAATCCTACATTGTTTTGTTAGGCTAGCTAAGTTTAGAGTGAACTATGTAGTTGTAATTACCAGTTAGAAGTCCGATGAAAAAAGTATAAGACCACAAGTATTACCTCACTTTCAAAATTCTGGTTGGAAGACCACGGAATTAACACTGATGATTCTGGTTGTGTTTGCCCCAAGTGCTGGGTCAAAGGACTGCTCTACATAAGTAAGCCCCACCTCCTAGTATCCAAGAGTGGCTGTGGAGTTTTGATTGACACTTAAGCAAAGCAGTGAGATTTCTAAACCAAAGTAAACCTGCAGCCTGTGTTTGCCAGCCACTCCAGCTTGAAAATGAGCGGCTCTTAACCCTGGTTCTTTCCTTAAAAAAAAAAAAAAACAATTACTCTGTGACGTTTAAAAGAACAGAGAAGCAACTCCCTCTCCAGGGATATCCCTACTTATTTTCTCATAGCAATTCTCTTGATGCTTTTTATCTTGTCTTTGTTATAGGACTTTACAGTCCTCTTAGGAACCATATGACAACATGTATACTGGTCTTTAGGATAGCATACCAAGCATAGCACTGATGAATATTGTACTTTGAGGAGAGTTGTAGATGAGAGCAACAATAGGTAAGACCTTGTCAAACAAGCATGTTCAGGTATATAAATTATGAGAATTTGCTGTTAAATAAGAGAAGATAGCATGCAATTGAAGAGGTGGGGACCTATATTTCTGAACCATATAAGGGTCAAGTAAAACTAACTTCAAAAAGATTTGCTTATAAACCTATGAAAAAAGTTAATCTGGAAGATTTGTGTTTCCTTGAGAAGGGGGTAAGGGAACTAAGATATTTGATGCTTATACTATATTATATATGTAGCCCAATTAAAAAAATATTTAAACAATGAAGACACTCTAAAAACTAATAAAGTCATCATAATATATACTAAATTAGACAAAAATGTACAATTTTCACCACATTATTTAAAGCAATAATTCTTTGGGTATTACTGTTGATGAGATGCATATGCACAATACTCAAAGAAGGTGTACTGTGGTCCACATGGGCTCTGAACTCTGCAACAAAGAGGAAGAAAACCTGGTTCCTACTTTGAGGTTTATATAATGTACTTCGAATACTTTGATATAAAATAGTATGTCTAAGTGTTACATACACTTAAGCTATCTTCTCAAAATGTGCAGCTGCCCTAGTTGTGACCATTCATTCTAGAGCTGTATACATAGCATGCAAAGGCTATGATTTATTTTTATCTTCTAAAATGTGGAAATAGGCATAATAAATGTTATCAATGTGGTCTTTCTGGTGAAATTAATAGTTTCAAAGATGTATGAATTGGCTAGAAATATTACTAGCTAACTTCTTACCATTACATCACACAGTATAAAAACCCACCAAACCTAATTGCCAAAGATTCAGTTACCTTTTAGACATTAGAACTGGTTACCTTCTAGACATTAAGTTCAGAACATTCCTGCTTATAAGTGGCCAGTGGAATTAGTTGAACTGTATAGTTAGTATGTTGAGCATGTGTCTGTGATGAATCTCCCTGCAAGAAGGGTGGGGACATCTGAAAGGGCAGAAAGTGAGGACTTCTTGGCACTTATGGAACAGGTAGGATAGGTTCTTGCTATTCATCGCTCAGCCAGAAATCCACTGGGAAGGAAGGGATTTCACTGTACCTGTTTTATGGAGGAGATATATGGCTATCCCTCCTGTTACTTATGAAAGGCTATAGATATTTACTAAGTTAAGCCAGTACTAGTGTGTGCCCAAATGGACCTGAAGAGAGCTCAGATTCTAGAGATGCAGGGAAAATTTTACAAATATTCCAGGGCAGAAGACCACAATGTATTCTGTTATCATAGGATAGTCACATTCATTCAGATATAATTATCTGTGACTCTGGGCTTAAAGACCTATCACCCACTTATATGTATGACAAATTTATTTTCCTTCCTCAATTCATGGTCTTTATATCACAGAAACTAAATTGAAGAAAAGAATCATCTAGTCCTAAACTAGAAACCCAGAGAAAAAGAAATATTTTCTCCCAGGTTCTGACCTGACAATTGCTTTGATTTTTTGGATATGTCATTACTTTATTTATTCTATATCAATACCAGTCAACTTAATGTTAAGTTCCTGGTTAACTGCAAAAACTTACACCTCTTTTTGGTTTCCAGGCATTATACCCTATTACTACAGTGAAGTTAATGTTAAAAACTGTTTGGGTTCTGGTGCTTTTTTGTTTTTCAAATGTTAGTGTTTTAATATTTTCAATATTTTAATATTTATGTTTAACATATTCTACTTCTTCCCCCTTAGAGAGACAGTTGTTCAAGGAAAGGATAAAGGAATGTCCACATATTTGTTAACATGTTACCATGGATGAGGTGTCATGTTAAATGCTTCCATGTGTCATTATTTAGCACTCTAAAAGATTCTTTAAATTTAGTATTGTTACCCTCACTTTTCAGAGCAGGTAATTGACATAGGGAAAATTAGATAAATAGTATGATGTTCAGAATTAGTATGAAATAGGTGACCTTAGGTTTATGTACTCAGATAACATGTGATATCAAAGAAGACAATATATAGATAAGTACAGGCATTTTCTTGCACATATCTAAAATCTTTAATTTTTGTCAAAATTAATCCCTTAGATGAGATATTTTGCCATGCTGTATTGGTATTTTATAATTATTTTCCTGTATTGGTATTTTATAATTTTTTATTACTTTGATGTATAGTTTCAGTTAAGTATACATTTGTTCACTAATTGTTTAATTTGATAAACTATTCCTTCACATCACCACATATTTCTGGACTAGAGATAATCAAACAACAACAACAAATAAACACCTAGCTTCATGGAGGACAGTTAAACACAGATAAAAATTATTGTAAAGTAGCACAACAGGTTGTTTAATGGAAGGTTTATAATGCATGGGAGACATATACAGGGAAGAGGTTTATAAGAACAAATGACAAACTTCATAGAGGAACTGATATTCCAGCCTTTCTCAAGTATGATTCAGAGACTAATTACTATGTATTGGCCAACACAGAAATGGATGGATGAAAACAGTTCATTTTTAAACCAATTTCTACAGAAGCCAGTGTTTTCAGGAAGCAAATACAAAATTTTTGTAACAACTTCAAAATAAATAACATTAGATAAAATGCATTGTGGATTGATTGAGTGCCTGATGTATTCAGGTACTGTCAAGGGGAAAGGTAGTTTCACCTTAGAATTTCACTTAGAATATCACTTATTAAGTGAGATATATATATATTAAATTTCAGTGACTTTTAAACCTAAAACAAGTGAGACTAAAGAAAAATGAAAAATATCAGATGGCCTCACTATGGAAGGAATATAGGGGACCAAGGGGAAAAAATAATAACAATAATACCACCAACAACACAAGAAGACCACAACAAAAAAAAATAAAAGTAAACAGAAGACTACAAATCAAAGACATTCTTCAGGGAAGAGGGAGGGATTGGAATCAAGGCAGGGATGGGAAGTGCACAAGGGACTATGGTAATGGTGCACAGGTGATTTGGTGGTAGAAATTCTATGGGGACTACACCTGAGAAAAGAAAGCAAACATTGTAATAAGAAAAAAATACCAAGTGTTCATGGCACTTAACAGATATCTTTACTATATTACTAAGTAATGTATACTTTTAAAAAGATTTTAGTGTATTTGTATATCTCTTGCTGTGGATAAAGCATATCAGCTTACTATGAATGTTCTAGGGTTAGAGGAAGCAAACACTCATGTCCAGAGCTAAGAAAACAAGAAACCTAAGTTCATATAAATTTTAATTCACAATACAATAGATGCTTAAGTAATGTCCTTCAAGAAAGTAAATGCAGGTGGGATTTATTTCCACTTGAAAATACAGAGGAAAAACATTTTTAAACAAAAGTTCTTGTTCCATTTTACAACATAAAACAGCTAAGTATGAATAACCTACATTGTAGCAATATGTTATGTAAATTTGCTTTTTAAATACTGATAGTCCTGTCATCTCCTTTATTCCCCTCACCTTAAAATTTATCTGGCAAACTCAGAGCATTCATTTTAAAATCTCTTCTACAGGTGCCAACCAAATATAATCCTTTGCTGGTCATATTCGCATCTAACGCCACACACCTTACCAGAAGCAGAGGCAACACGAGGACAGCAAACTCTCTCCATGTGTAGCTCTCATTCTGGCATCTGTCAGACAACTTGTCCTGGACACTGTTTTCTCTCTTACTCAACAGGATTAGGTAATAAAAAGCAGAGTCACCCAAAAAGTAACTTCTAAAGTCCCTGGGGCAGGGCATGTTCCAGTATCTCTGAACTTCGACATTTAAACCCATGAACAGTGCCTCCCTGGTGGCGTAGTGGGTTGAGCAATGCACTGGGAAGCAGATCGCAGCCACTGCAGCACAAGTTTGATCCCTGCTGCCGGCCAGGGAGGGGCCCCACATGGCGTAGCAGACCTCTCCTGGCTTGCCTGCTGCTCCCCTCAGCAGTGTGTTCCAGTCAGTCTGCCTGTTCTGTTCCCCACTCTGTCTCTGGTGAATCCTCTCACCTCCCTGGACTCTGGCCTGTACCCCAGCTCTTGTATGCATAAATAAATAAAACTTTAAAAAAAAAAAAACCATGAACAAATGTCCAGATATATAGGCAACCCTCTAAAAGACACAGCTGGCAAAATATTTAAGGTTAATTATAAATACCACATAAATAAATGGTATCTTATGTTCCTATAGACAATGTGCAAACAAAGTTATTTCTGGTGAGTACTTTAAAAGAATCTGATCGGAAAGCAGAGTACATAATATTTTAAGTTGATTGAATTTTTAAATAACCACATCACCATTTTTTATTCCCTGTAATATCATTTCATATTTAGTTTATTAAATTATAATATTGTGAGAAACAGTAAAAAAAATACCAAATTGTGTCATATTATAGTAGACACCATTCCAGGAACTTTATGTGAAACATTTAAATTAATCTTCATAACAACCATTTGAAGTAAGTAGTATAGTTTTTCCAATATTACAAGAGGCAAAAGTACTAAGAGGCCAAGTAACGTGTTCAAGGTCACAGAGTACTGCATTTTGCTTCTATCAATGGGATGCCTTCATCTGCTAGTAACAGAATAATAAAAGTACAAAAATAGGGAAACATTTATGTGTACTTCAAATAAGTATTAGGAAATAATGCTCAGCTTCAGCTATTTTTCCTCTGAAGCAGTCATTTTGAAATACTGTGATGTCATATCATCTTGGTAACACAATTATTTGCTCAAATTGTATATGAATATAAATGTGTATGAAGCCAAAATAAACACTTTTGAAATGCTACAGGATCCTGCCACGTTTTGTAAAGGGAGAAATTATAGGTGCTAATATTTCAAAATCAAATTGAAGGTTAAAATAAAAATCAAGGGCCTCCCTGGTGGCGCAGTGGGTTAAGCAACGCACTATGAAGCAAACCGCAGCCACTGCAGCACGAGTTCGATCCCTGCTGCCGGCCAGGGA
>JAGFMF010012021.1:5114466-5131675 GCA_019455555.1 Galemys pyrenaicus
GCTCCCCTCAGCAGTGTACTTCTGTTGATCTGCCTGTTCTGCTCCCCGCTCTCTGTGGTGAATCCTCTCACCCCCCCCCCACACACACCTCTGGCCTGTGCCCCAGTGCTTGTATGCATAAATAAATAAATCTTTAAAAAAATAAAAAAATAAAAAAAAATAAAAATCAAGTCCAACTTTCTAGCAGTCTAGGAGACAGAATTGGTTTTTCTGATAGGATGTAAATATAAAATTAATCTAAAAAGAAGAAAATCTGTCTGGAAAGAGATTTCCAATAGTTTTGGTAAGACAGAACTGTCACAACTGGAAACTTTGGAAACCTGTATATTACCGAAATGGAAGTGAGTTGACAATTACAAACTGTCTGCAAAAATACAATTTTATTTTTTTAAAGTTCACTTTTACCTCAATCTAATATTTTGTAGTCATAGATATAAAAATTTTTAAGTTTTACTATTTCTCAGTCATTTAAGGCATATAGCTCAACTATTTTCTCAACAGGTGCTGTACTCAGAAGAGGTAGTAAGAACTCAGAGCATGCCCTCTTAAGCTTGTGACTGAATTCCAGGCCTTAGTCATGAGCACTTTGCAGAAGATGGCTCTCTTTTTCTCAGCTGACTGACAAAACCTGCCAGGACCTTGGGTAGTTTTAGGGCCCAAGGGGCTCTGAGTCTGCTTAAACATAGTTGCTCACACTCCACAGTCAATGACCTGCCACTGCTCTGGTGCCATGGTCAATGTGCTGTTTATTGAGGTTTGTTCTCTCAGCAAAAACTCTGCTGAGATCCTCATACTTCCATGAAGGGTGGAAAGTTTTCAGGAATTAGCCTAGGACAGGGAAGTTCATGATCACTGAGATCTGCAGTTCTTATTTCTACCCAAGGTATGTCTCTCAGATCTATTTGAGAATAACTGTTTTAGCTGGTCATAACTATTGTACCTTCCCAGTCTTTGATAAAACCAAATATTAATGCAAGTTTACTTCTTCTCTATACTAATAGTCCTTCCCCAATTTGCAGTCATCTTGTAGTCTGGAAAGGGAAAGAAGAGACTGAGAGGAACACAACCATGTGGATTAATATCTCAAGATATAATTATATTATCAATAATATAAATTGTGGAAAATAAACATGAGGAAATTTAGCCGAGAGAGATATTTGCACACTAAAATTCTACAATGGTCACAAAATTCTTAGGTCCTTAATCATTCCTAAAAGATTACTTGACTATAAATAAATACAAGGAATTAGAATTCTCAGTAAATCAGGTAATTACATAAAGCATTTAGCACTGCAAGCAACATGGTTAAGAAAGTCATGTAAACCACCTAAGCCTGATTTGACACAAAGGTTCATATATACAAGCAGAAAAGTTTGTGTGTGTGTGTTTGAGTGTGTGTGTGTAGGTTATAGGGGACTTAAATGCCTAAGCATCATTTAGCAGGAATGATTTAAGAAGGAAAATTTTTGAGATGATTTCAAGGTTTAAGTCATGATCAAGCTATCTCATTAAATGTGACAGATTAAATACATTTTCTCTTACATATTAAACCTCATTTAAATGAAAGTAATAGAATTTACAAAACTACAAATATACATGTTCAATCGAAATATTTAGATAAGAGCATAGAAAGCCAAGTTACTTTTTTTGAAAAACAGTAATAATTTCAGGAGACCGGAAGTATGAATGTCTAAACAGGTCAACCTAGAGCAGATAGTAAGAACAGGAATGTGTTTGGTAATCCCAGCACTGGCCATGAACCAGAGCTGGTGTCCCAGGAAACTAAGACTCTAATTTGGTTTAATATATATAGAAGTCCTAAACACTAGATTTTCTTCCCAGCTTGCCCACCTTCATTGCTCTATCTAAAGATGGGTATTTATTTTCGAAGATATTGAACCTCTGGGACATAAGAACAGGAGGCACAGCTCAGGGATGAGGGAGCCCAAAGCTGAAACAAATTGAAGTAAAAGTTTACATGCTTGCATCTCTTCCCTTACTACCTTTAGAATACCAGCAAGTAAGGAATTATAGTACTCCTTCCCAGGAGAACCAGAACATGAGAAAAAACTGGTTGTTAATACACCTTTCAGTGAAGGTGGGGGAAGTCAATGACATGGCCGGATCATATCTGAACACCCTATAACAGTCCTCTCCAACAGATATAATGTGACCCACACATGCACATTTGAAATGTCCAGTAGTAAAAGTATAAACAGGTGAGATTGATTTTACTATATACTGTCTTACCCAGTATCAAATATACTATAATTTTAATCTATATTAATGAATTTTCTTGATACAAAGTCTTAGACGTTGTGTTGATTTTATTTCCTGTTAAAACACATCTCAATTTGGACTCACTAGATCTCAAGTTTTCAATAGCCACCTACTGGCTTCAATAGTGGCATCAACTGGACAATGCAGCTTCAAAATGAAGGCCATATTTATTGGTAAAAAATTTATGTAGGCAGTCACCAGACATTTGAGGAAGACTTCTGTCATGCAAGATAGAAATTAAAAACAAATAACCAAACGGTAGGGTGAATATAGGAAAAGGGAATCAGTTATTGCTGGATCAGAAGGACACAGAATTCTAAGTAGTCAATTATTATCACCAGGTAAAGAAAGTGTACCAGCAAGAAAGCACTCATTTTATACATCTTTGCTCCACTATGAACTTTTATAGTACCATATAAAGTCAATAATATCAAAAAAGGAGCTACACTGGCTGAATTGAAGCAGGAATGTGTAGATGATGAGTGTAGTGCAGTGCGGCACATATTGTATGTGATACTATAAATGTTAACTTCCCTAAGTCCACATGAGGAAATCAAAGACTAGTATGTAAAACTAAATAATTAAAAATAAAACAAGGATAGCACTATAAGTATGTCATCTAGATATAGTTCAGCTTTTTCTTCTGTAAAGGCGTATAGGGAAAGGGAGAGGGTTGGGAAGTAGAGCAACTTTTTTTTTCAAGCTTACAAATACTGATGATTTTTAAAATAGCATTCACTTGATAATAAATACATTCTTAAACAATGTATTTGAATGTAGCTGTACTCAATAACAGCTTACCAATCATTTGCTTTTTTTCCCTTATGACTTTTACCTTTACTCCCCTGGTTTTACTGCAATTTCATTTTCTTAAACAATTTCCTGGAAACCCACTTTCTTCGGAAAAACTCTATTTTCTACTTTAAAGAAAAGATTAAGGTCATCCTTTATATGGTCCTACATGTCTGTTCCCCCCCTCCAAAAAAAAAAAATATGTACCTGCTGCTGTAATTCTCTGCTCTCATGTGTGTGTAGGTATTTGTCCAGTTGATGTTTTCTGCAGGGAGAGGAGGAGTGCTGGAAGTATCTGTAGCTGCTATTTTGCTAACACAGTATCTGTTTAGTCTAAAAAAGTGTACTGAAATTTTTGTAAGCAGTTGCTATATAATTCTGAACATAAAATCATCACACAAATATTTATCTCTCTTGAATTTGTCCAAAATATTATGTCCATTGTTTACCAGCTCCCAGCCACCTCCCTGTAAATCTAGAACATTTTCCCTGGTTGATAGTATCTATATTTGTGAATAATTATAAAAACATACTTGAGAAACTTTAATGTGATAAAATATAGAAAAGGAAGGAAATAAAAGCATAGATTCAGATAACAGGTGTTCAAATAAATTTAGCATTTAAAGATTCTTTAGAGATTATCTGGTATAACTGACTTACTTTAACTAAGAAGCAGGACATCAGAAATTACTTTCTCAATTTCACAGTAAGAGATCAGGGACCAAGTTCATAGATTCTGATTCTTAATTTTGAAAGCGAAATTAAAAATCATTTAATCTAAATGATTTGTCAAATGGAGGAAACACAGTTTGACTTTGAGTTTTAAAATCTTAACCATAACACAATTTTTTATCTATTATCCAAATGGGGAAACTGAAACTCACAGGTTACATAATTTATTCATGGTCGCACTTGAACTAAAATCTATCCAATTCTACATAGCCTATAGTTTTTACACGTAGGAATTATTGTGGAAGAGAAGTCCAAGATTTTTTCACATGGGCCCCCTAAACTGGTTTTGGAAAAACTATAAAAAGTAGTTAAAAACACAATTTTAAGCTTAGGTTAAAAGGGGAGAATGTTTCAGGAATTCATTTGTTCATTTAAACACATACTGACTGACTTTGGCTATCTGCAGACTTTAGGCTTGGCACTGAGTTACAAAGATTACTAAAATACAAACTTTATAGTAAATTATAGTTTTGCTGAGAGAAGGCTATAAAATAATGGAAGGGTTTCAATGAATAAATATTTTCTAATCACACAAGGTGAAAGGTCATTATAAATTCAGAAGCACAGGGAATATTTAGAAAGTCACAAATTTGTTTAGAGCAGTAGCAAAAAGTGAGGGATACTGGTGGCACCCAGACTTCACAGAGAAGAATAATAAACTGCTAGAAAGAAGTAGGGCTTCAGAACTAAACTTGTACTCAGTTTAATGAGAGAATGGATTCATTTTAGATATAGATTGGATTAGTTGGAAAGCACTTGCAGTTTATGGAGGCAGCCATGGCAAAGAGGGTTCTAAAACTGAGAAGCACAACCTAGAAGTCATTGTCAGATGGGAGGAAAGAAGCTAAAAACCGAAGCAACTGTCCTAATCAAAGCAAAGACAAAAAGTGAAGACTAAAAGAACTAAGGGTGTTTGCACTTTTTTATTGGCTCCAATTGAAGTGACAAATATAAAACTAACACACAGCAGGGTAGACAAGGGAACTCACAGACCTCAGTTGCTATGAAGAGGTAGTCTGCTAATTTCTCATTTTCCCCAGCTCACATTCCAATAGTTGCTCTTGAGATAGTACAGAGTCGGGTTGGTACTTCAGCATGATGGGGATTGGGAGAGAGTTGGGGGGATCAGGGCAGGGAACAAAGGTCAAGAGACAGAGGGCACTACTACAAAAGGCCAGAGACAAGGAGGAGACATTGCTCATTTGATTCACTTAGTCTAGCCTCAGTTACAGAAGGCCATTGTCAGAAAGAAGAAATATATAAAATGATTATATTAACCTGCTTTCTGGTGAACATTTTTTTTTTTGGCCAGTGAGTATATAAAACACAAATGCATTATAATAGTTTAAAGAAATATTAAAAGAAAATCTAAGCATAAAGTCAGTGGAAGACAAGGGGACTATCCAAGACTAAACCAGGAAGAAACAAGGAGATTGAAGAGTCAGCCACAGTCATAGAAATTCAAATAGTAATTAAAAATATCCCCCAAGACAAAAGGCCAATATCATCTGGCTTTACCAGTTTCTCAGACCTTTAAAGAAAGATAGTGAAAAATCAATATAACCAAAATGACTATTCTACCAAAAGTGATATGTTGGCTTAATGCAACCTCTATATAAAATACCTATAACTTGCTTCAAGGAAATAAAACTAAAGGAAATAGATCTAAAAATATTAAAATTCATATGGAACCATAACAGGTTCAAATAGCTAAAGCAATCCTGAGAAAAAGAGAAATGAAATCATTATATTGCCTGATCTTAAAACAATATGGTATTGGAATAAAAATAGACATGTTATCAATAGAGGAGGATCAAAATCTCAGAAATAAATCCATGCATATGTCAATAATTAACTTATGATAAAGGAGCCACAGCCATACATTGTTAAGTGAGAGTCTCTCTTAACAAGTGGTGCTGGGAAAACTTGGTCGCCACATGCAAAAGAAGAAAGTAGAATCACTATGCACAAAAATAAATTTACGATAAGGACAAAGTACTCCTTTTGATCGAACATTAACAACAACAAAATAAAAACCAGCAAAAATGTTATCTCTAGCAAGTTTCCAGACTTTATCATTAACGAATATACATATCCAAAAACACATTATATGAATTTGAATCTGCATAAAACAAAAAATAGTTTAGGAGCACACTCTCTTAATTTCTAGGTAACTAACATATTTATCTGTGCCATTCTCCCTTTATTAGGGTTAATAAGAAATTAAGTATGTTATCAGGACCTTGCTGAAACTTAACTAATGAATCAGATCTAAAGATGCAAAATGTTGCCATGAGTTGCATGAGACCTGAATGAACCTATGTCATCTGGCCCTTTCAAGGCACCAGTGATCTTTAAAAAGACTCAAGACTTGTTACATTTAATGTTATAATGCTTAACTAGAATTTTAACTTCTCAATTTCAGCCTCTATTCAGAAAATTATTATTTCTGGCTCACATAAAAACATAGCTACATGTTTTACTTGAAAATAGGAAAGATGAAATAGGATCATATGCAAGGATAAATTGAAGCAATGAAAAAATGAGTTTGTTTTTTTGATTGTATCTTTAAGGGACTAGAAGGCAAAAATCAAAGTTCAATCAAAATTGTTTTTCATTTTTATCAAGATAATATGTTACATAATGTAGAAATAGAAAAAAATACTATTTCTTTTGTCTGGCTTTCATTATATTTTAAGAAAAACTAAAAATACTTCAAGGATGGAAAAACTTAAATATACATATAGGGCTGCAACTTATTATGCAACTCATGCTTAAAAAGCTTATGTATATAAATAAAGCGGTATAATTAATTACTATTCTAAATGTTTTAATAAATCATGGGAATGTTTTTCTATATGTAACTTACAGAGTCAAGCTTAATTTATAGAGTTATCTCATTTCTTCCCATCTCCCCTAATTATTTCCTCTACCGACATAACAAATCACAGAACAAATTACAATCGAGGGACATGTCTAAATGTTTCCACTCACTTAATCTGTGTGTTACTAAAATATTTGAATATATTCAGTAATGTATTTGAACTGTTTACTAGATGTTCTTTTAAGCAGAACTTATGATAATGACGCTCTACTGTGTAAAACTTTAATTTTTTTCTAAAGCATCAGATTATCTAAATAGAAAGTTTACCGTATATATTTTAACCTCATTTATATAACTGTAAATTAGACATTTCCAATAACATATTGATTTAAGATAATTTCCAACTCCATGACTCTACATTTTCTTCTCTGATTATCAAGCTATTTTTCTATGTAGTAACTAGGAAAATCCTTTAAGTTTTCATAACTTTCATTAATAAAAGTTAAAATGTTTTCATCTCTGTTAATCATTTACATAACAAATTATTTCAATCATATAAATATAAATTAATCCCCTAAACAAAGAAGACTGAAACGAATCTCCTAAAACATAAGAAGAGTGGAATTTTGCATTAAAACATCCAATGCGCTGAGCATAGGATATGTTACACCTTTGCATTTAGGGAGGAAATAACAAAGAAACCTTATAACCAAAGTGGTAGAAAGTGATTTCATGAAACTGAATTTAATTACTAAGTTAACAAAGAACTTTGACATTGGTATGCTGGGAGTTCCTAATATCTAGGAACTGGCTTGGTACGATCTGTTAGACATTGTTGTTTCTGGACATTGAACTTGCACTCACAGCCAGGTGTTGGAATTCTCCTGTTGAACATAAACAATTTCACTGAACATCAATTATAGACAAGGGAACTCTATGATTATGATGGTTCACCAGTTTAGTTTTCCCTCTGTAGTTAAGTTTCATTATGACACCCGGTCATAAATTTGACCGACTTCCCAACAACATGGAATTCAGAGCAAAGCTTGTTTCCTTAAATGTGCTCCCTAAATCACCCAACCAAAACCGAAAGCCTAAAAAAAGATTTAAACACCTTCTCACTGAGTTACCTTCAGTCCCCTTTGGTGCATTTCTCCCTCTTTCTAATGAGAAATGAACTTTGTTCAAGTATGGGTGTGTTTCTGGTAGTCTTTGGCCAAGCAGTATTGATAATACTAGAGATAATAGTTGAAATTTATTAACTTCTTAAGCAGGATTAATGCAAAGTCTGTATTTGGACGGGATTAAAGACTTATGTAATCAATAAAGTGCAAAGTCTCTCTGAATGTAGATAAGGAAAACTGTAAGAGAGATGACAGATGATGAAGAGAAGATGAAGTAAGCCAATTTCTTAAAAGCAGGCATTTTGAATACTGCATTAAGCATCTTTAGTTATTTCATTTACATTAAGTTTTTGAAAACTAATGTGCTAAATCTGTTTCTAATTTACAAAGTTGCTAAACTTAATTGAGTGTTATAAATATTTCTCACTCTCTGCTTTCCAGCACATACTTGTCATTGTTTGACAACAGAAAGGATTTAAAATTAGATCAAACTCTGAGCTTGACTCATGTGTCAGGGTACATGTCCTTCCCTAATCTTATCTTGCCCTCAACCCTTTGCCTACATAGCAAGTACCTGCTGGATGGTCATGTCTGTAACCTGAACCAAGTTCTCATCTGGCTCCCTTCACTACCAGTTCACAACCCAGAAGATATACAAATTCATTCCCCCAGCTTTTTTGCTATTATTTTTTTTTATTAGTTCTGGTGCTGCGTAATTTCCCACACCAAACTTTCTAATTTCAGATTACCTTTGAAACTACTTTAATAGTCTGAACCCATAAATTTTACAACATTTATGCTTTATTTTCCACAATGACATTGGCAAATGCTTCACTAATTTGTACCTTTGAAAGAGCAAAATAAAATAAATGACTCAAACATTCTTACTCTGGACTTTCAAATGAGGTAAGAGAATCATCAAAACAAAACCTGACACTGCTTTTCAAGTAGCTCACAGCATGGCTAGTAAACAGATTTATAATCAGATAAATTTAATATATTGTGACACCTACACCCAGGTGAAGAGAGTTCATGCTGGGTTAAAGAAAGAAGCTAAAGCCCAGTTGGTAGAGGAGATGATATACTACTTGAGCATTATAGTGTATGAATCTAGGCAAATAAAGTGGGAGAGGGCACATGGGATTGAAGGCATTCCCTCAAAATATGATCTACAGGAAAACAAACAGGTGGGTGAATATACATATTTTGGAAAAACAAAACACTATATATATCGATACATTTGACATCATGGAACCCTAATATAATACATATACTCCCACTGAGCCTGGTGTCATGATTGCCTACAGATTCCTTTTCTCAGGAATTCATCTCAAAAGCAATAACCACTCAAAGATTTTAGGGAAGAAGTACATTATAAAATTTGGGTTTAGGAAAATATTTCTCCTACAATGTGGGAGAGACACATTAGACTAAAGTCCAAACGAAGTGTTTCGAGATAATTTAGGGAAGAAATGAGACAGTGAAATAATGAAGTGACTGGGGATGGAGCAGTTGGGAAAGATTACAGAAATATTTAATAGAGGTGGGAGATATTTAGAAAGCAGAATAAGTAGGTAAACCAAGAGAACCAAGAGCTAGGTAGATGAGGAAAAGAAAAAAACACACACACAAAAATGAATCCTAGTTTTCAGACTCAACTAATAAGCTAATAGAAAAGGTTGAAAGGATATAGGAATTGATTTGGAGATAGGCTGAGGTCAGCTGCAAGATCAGATCCTTTTAACCTTTCTTTAGCACTTCTGTGCAAGGTACTTGTATAAGTATGTATTTTACATATATCAACTGGCTTATTTTAATCAATTGACCTGTAAGCTAGGTACTTTTATTATCCTTATATCACAGTAGATGAGGACACAGAGTTTACCAAATTGTTCAGAGCTGGGATATGGCAGATTCAAGCTTCAAAACCTATTCAATCTACCTATACAGAGTATACCTCAATAATTTAAAATGTTCCCCCTTAAATACTTGACACTTCTATAATCAGAGTGCCTTGTAAGCACTGATAGATTATAATATATAATTAACTATTAAATTTAACCCATCCACTTGCTTGAAAAGTATTTGCCAAGTACATGTATGTGCATACATTTTACTGAAGATCAGGTCAACAGACATATTAAGAGACTAATTTGGCATTATTTACAACCTTATTTTGAACATTAAATACACATTGTGAATCATAGCACAATAACATGGCTAAGTGTTGAAAGACTCTAAGTACTTTTAACTCAAGGTGTGGAATATCCACATCTGCAACTTCACAAGCAGGCACATATGTGTATGTGATGCTCAAGGAAGGGACTGGAGTTCTTAAATGTAGACTGGGTCTTCAATATACAGATTAGAGGTAAAGTCATAAAAATAGGCAAGATCACTTCATAGGTGTTGATGGGCAAGGGAGCCTAGTGGATGGGTTGAATTAGAATAGCTGATTATAAATTACAACCTATCAGTGCTTGCAAGGTACTCTCATCATAATTATGCCAAGTGCCACCGGCAGAAATGGAAATAGGAAAGTCTACATAGGGGTTAGGCAAGGAAGTATTTGTTCACTTAAATCCTAGACTGCACAGTCCTCACTTGTAAAAATCAGTGGTTCTTAGTTTAAGAGTATTGTAAAAACTATTCCCACTTCTAATATTTGCAGTTTTACTGTAAACAAATGTGAACCTTAGGAAAGAACCTGAATGTAGACTTCAGCCATAAGCCTGGGGGTGAGGGGTAGTTTCATAGTTGCTGCTTTACCATGGTAAATAATTATTGTTTTATGCCCTCCCACAAAAGACTATTCAAATTGTTTCAATTGCTTTTATTTATTGTACAGGATTTCAGTTTCAGA
Source organism: Galemys pyrenaicus (assembly GCA_019455555.1). Taxonomy (NCBI): domain Eukaryota; kingdom Metazoa; phylum Chordata; class Mammalia; order Eulipotyphla; family Talpidae; genus Galemys; species Galemys pyrenaicus. The sequence goes on from JAGFMF010012021.1 coordinate 5,125,082, forward strand.
AATGCTCTTGCTGTTACTATGTACAGACATTCTACAAGGGAGATTTCAGAGAAAACAAAATGGCATCGCTAATACACAAGAGGAATATTAATGGGGTAGACAAGATACAGGAATAATAATAGTGTGCTTTCTTCCTGTTTGCCTCTGAACACTAAGATTTGCTTTCCCCGGTTTAATCCTGTTTTAGCTGCCTTCATCTGGTAAACCATAGGATTTTACTGATTTGTTGTAATCAGAATATAGCATAAAGATATATGGACCCAGAGTTTTTAGAAAACCAAAGGAAAAGAATCTTTCAAGAGACTCTCAGTGAAGTCACAACAGAACTCTGACTGTAGTTTTAAGAAAGAGCGAAAACAGTGACTGTACCTCTGCCAACAACCTTCACCCTGGAGGCTTTGGGTTCACGTGTGACAAGGCCAGCAAAGAGCAATTATTATACATGCTGTTTTTTCCCATATAGTAAGGAAAGGGGCAATCAGAACTCACACCCAGAGCCAACATTAGCAGATATCTAAGATGACAACTGGACCCAGTTTAGAACCGACAATGCTATGAGTTTTTCTGCAGCTTTATCCTTAACTTAGTACCTGTATCGAAGACAACTAAGAGGCAGAACACAGAATCAAGCACATGTTAGTTTTTCAGGAGGATTGAAAGGAAAGGACCAGGACTTCAGGGGTATTAGGTAAAATGAGTAATCCTCATGGTTATTGAACAAGAAGTTACTAGTCTCATGATAAATAACTACTGATAGTCTGTAAACTTAATCTAACGTGAGTTACAGAATATTTCTCTATTCAATTTCATGATTACATTTTGTGAAATGGATGCTATACCGTATACCACAAAAGGAAAATAAAAACCTACACATGCTGGGAAGGATGAAGTAACACTATTGGTACTAGTATTTCATAAAACCACCTACTGGAGGATTTCTCCCACAACAGATGTATATATTCCTTTATGGTAGATGTTTGTGCCAATTTATAGATTCAAAAAAAGAAAAGTTCTCAGCATAAAAGATAGAAGAAATAATATCTTAAATTGCTTAAATGATCAAAACATCTTAAAATTTCAATCATAGCCTTTAGTGAATGGTGAACATTTTGGGTTAGAAACATTTGACAGAATATTTTGAATGAAAGAATAAAACTGTTCTATTGACTGCTTAGCAGGTATCAAGCACTCAGCTTTGCTGACACTAAATTACCTCTGCCCTTATGGAGTTACAGTTCAGTAGAAAGCACTACCTCTAATTAAAATATCAAAGGTCTGTAAACATTGCATCTATCACTGTATATATCTCATACCTTATCACAGATCATGTCTTCCTATAGTGTATGTAATTACCTATCTACATATCTGTCTAGATGCAATTCCTGATCAAGCAATGCCTAAGATGTTGGCACTCATGGAAAGTAAAGGATTTCACTGAAACTAGAGGGCTTCTCCCTAAGAGATCAAGATAAAATTTCAATTAGTCTTTGTTTTCTGTTTTAGACAAAACAGTTCAACAAGAAACACTTTTCAGAATCTATCAAAGCCAAGGTCTAGAATGCAATCTGCAGCCATTTTACCCTGAAGGCAAAAACATTAAGAGAAGGCAAGAGACACAACTTTCCCCACATTCTTTCTTCTGTTCTTTCTGCAAATATAGCTATTACTTCACTGAAGAGATTGGTGATTCTTTATGGAATCTGCTTCTGTAGAGTGGAAAATATCCTAAAATTCAACTTAATATCTTCATCACTTATTAGCTTTTTTTAAAATTTTCATCAAAAAGTTTCATTCATATAAATATCCACATCGAATATACCAGTGAGTAAATGAATCTGAGAGGTGAGTATTCAGCAAAAATAGGTATAGTGTCCACAACCAACATATCTTTTTGCTGTTTTGCGGTTCGGTCTTTATGAAGACTTATTGAAAAGTTCCCACTTACTTTCTAGACAAGCATGTCTACACTGAAAAAATAAACATTTCAGGCCCATGCTATGGGCTCACTGTACTGGAAAAACTAACTTTTATTACTTATTTCTAAGAATATGGATCAAAAGGATACATTATGACATGTATGATGTTTTAGAGTAATAATAATATTCCAGAACATGAAAAAAACTCTCTAAATGAATTTCTATTAGACTGTGTTCTTAAATTTTAAAACCATGGAACTTTTAAAACCTTGAAGCTTTTTTGACTTCCTAAAAATGAATATAAAAGATATGTTAAGATTTATGTTTGGAAGATTTAATGTGGGGGGGAAAAAACAGTAATTAAGAGATGAAAAAATACTTTTTCCAAAAAAATGTCCTTATTCCACTTTTAAACTTCATAATCACAGAAGGACAAACAACTCTCCCCTAGTTGAGTCCTCTCCCGTCTTGGTGAAAGCAGCCAAGTTGTGTGCTCTGTCCCCTCCCTGGAGCTTGCCAATTTTCTGTCATTTCCTCTTCTAGATCCTAGTGTTTGTGTGACAAAGGTCTCTGAGTATATTTCAAAACATCTTAAAGTATTTAACAGCGTACCACTAATGACCTATTTAATGGTATTATTTTGTCTTCATGAAGCTGAATTTGTCAGAGGACATAAAGCATAGTGAACGCAACCCTTTTCCACATAGAAATGAGTAGGAAGCTCAACACAGAAACAATGATACAAACTGTCCTTTACAATATTTACAATGAGTTAGTCAAATTCTGTACTTCGACATAAAACAATAAGACCAAATATTTACTAAACTTTTTTTCTTATATTCTCTGTGCACTGATGCTAGATTTAGACTGTTTCCTTTTCCGGACGAACAATTCATTGTTTGGGAGTGAGAGTCTTTTTGTATTAGGTATTATTTAGGATTCCAGTAATCTGATATGGAAATACAGCCTCACTTCTCCTCTTGTACCTTCCTGCTCTTATGCCAGATGATTCTTTTTAGTATGTAGAAAGTAATAACACGCCATATGACTGTCATTCAAAAAGGAATAACAAACCTCCACAAATAACCAATAAAAACATTTTCCCTTTCAGATATTTTAGTTTTGCTTTTTAGTTTCAAAAATGTGAGTTTTTTTCAAAGAATTTAACTGTGAATCTTAGTTTATAAATACTAAGAATACTAAATTCCTCAGAACTCTTAATCAGCAATTTATATTAAAAAAAAATAACCAATCTTAACAACCGTACATTCTTACATTTCTTTGTTCTATAAAAAAAAAAAATTCTTTTGTTAAGTTTGGCCCATTCTTCAGTCTTCAATGGTCTTTGCAGCTGATTTGCTAACGTTGAAAGCCTTCTTTCTTTCTCTCTTTGGGTCTACCAATGATTTTTCTGAGTTCAGGTGCTTACCTTTTTTCCCAGGTGAAAATTGTTTTATTGTCCTCAGGTGTTTGCTTTCATTCTTAAACTCTCAAAACAGTTAATTGCAAAGTTGTCATTGTCCTTTATAAAAGGATCAGATTCCAAATAATTAGTGTTTGTGTTGTACATCACTTGAAAATATTTCTCCTTTCCCCTTTTCAGGATTACAGCGTCTCATATATTGTGCCACAAATCCCACTTTTATTACTTATTTAGGTATACCTGAGAATAAGACAGATTGCCTATTTCTCTTCATCTGATCCACACTCCACCTGAGTTCCCTCTCAGACTATGAAGAAGTTAATTAACACTTTTATAATCATCAGCCCCAAAAACGCAGTTGCTAGAATTCAGCATAGCTCCAAGCAACCATCCTCCAAATGGTAAAAGGAAATGTTCTTCTCTTAAAGGTTAATAAGTCTAAATTCATTCACTATCAAATAAAGTGCTTGCTTTTTTTTTTTTTTTTTTTTTTTTTGGTTAAAGTGTTTNAAATAAAGTTCTTGCTTTTTTTTTTTTTTTTTTTTTTTTTGGTTAAAGTGTTTGTTTCTAAATAGTTCATCTTAGGTTTCCTTTCTGGATAAGCCACCACTTACCATTTTTACAGTGCTAGTCTTATGTAGCCATATTATAAAACATACCATGCAACAAAAATTCTGCTATTGATTATGATCCCCTCTTACCCACAAGAAATCTGGTACCCACATATAATTTCTATAAGTAATTACCAATAAGTTTGGCCAATAAGTTCATGCATGTAAACATTTTTTGTTTTCTACTGTCTAGAAGTCAGCTTGTTAAAAATCATTTCTTATATATACTCAACTGTCTGGAAGCATACCAAAAATATACTGAGAGCCTCATGAGTAAAGGTCATTCAAAATCTACTCTCATTTAAAAATGTTTTCCCACTTAGACGAGAACAATTAATGTATCCTTTTCAAAAGAGTAATATTTTGAAAAGCCTCTAAGAAGGTAAACAGAAAATAACATCTAGATTAGAACATGCAATTTCATCTTAGAAAATCTAAAGAAATAACATTTCCAATAAAATTTTACTTTTTGAACTTAGAGCTTAAGTTTTCTGATACTTTCTAAATAAAAGCTATGAAAATGTACAGGTGGAAACTTCAGAGGATGAATTTAGAGACTAGTGTGAATGTACAATTTAATTGTTAAAAGTATTTTTTCATCTCTCAACCTCTTAGGAGAAGTATCCTAGTCTAAATTATTATACCAGGTAATACTTACCTACTTAAAGAGTTAAAAATCACTAGTATAATTATTTGCTACAAAGGGCTATATAGCTACACCCCCTAAACAAAAGTAATTCTGCTCACCAACTTCTAGAGGAACTTGCTTGCCCAGATCTACTGGCTGCAGAGAGACTGCTGTAGCAGGAGACTCAGAAAATAAACACATGATTTCCACAACACAGCAGCTGAGAACTCAGAAATGAGACACAGGGTCTTGACCGTTCATCTGTCTTAAGGTTATCCTGACATCTGAAAGACATTGACATCCTGAGACTTCCAGCTCTTCGGACGCATGCCTAATGCAAGATAAATATAGATCCCTGATACCTGAGCCAGATGAAATGAAAGTTAATATGAAAAAAAATCTCTCTCATTTTGTGTCTCAGTTGAGGAAAATAAAACCCTTAATCCTTTTCCTGCTGAAACCTGTTATGCCCCTTCACAGATATTTGCTGCACTTCTGAAACATGAAAATAATCAATTATTAATAATCAATTTGATTATCTTTACCATTTGTTGTGTTAGTTTCAAGATTCAAATTTTCCTTTCATGAGCAAATATAAAATGAACAATTTTAAACATAATAGTTATTAAGTAATATTTATACTTTTTAAGTAACCTCTGTGGATAAGTCCTTGAAATGTGACTATATGGTAACCTATACAACTTTGACTAAAGACTATTTCTCCTTCCTACAATATAGTTACAGAGTAAAATTTAGTCTGAGTCACAGTTGATCTGTATCAGATTAGCCAGTCTATGGTCATTCCAAGGTTTCTTTATTTTTAAAACACAAAGTTCGGGAAAGAAAAGAAATGGTCTCTATGGAATATTGCCATGACACCAGGGAATAATCCCAGATGCATATGCCCCTGGCAGGAGGAAAAGAGAGAAGAGCTGTTAAGTCATAACTCAGGCTAGAGATATTCCTTATCTCTTGCATTTACCTTTTCCTCAACTTGACCTTGTCAATTTATAGAAGCAGAATTTAACCAACCCAAGCCTGGCCAGCCCTGGTGACCACTTCTTAGTCATAACACCATTGCTGGCATCAGAGAGCTGGTAAAAGGCCAAGGGAAGGCATATCAAGAGATTCAGCAGGCAAGGTCAGGTGGTCAATACCAGAAAGGTCTCTGCATGAGGAGGCTGAAATCCCAGAGATCATAAAACATGACCCTTTTTCATTATGGAAAAAAGGTTTGTTCTGTGTATAAAAAGTTTTATAATGTTAAACTAAAAACTTGTTGAGCAAAATGCTTTAGCAAAGAAGTGAGAAGACTAACTAAAATATTCAGTGAACATGACCAGATCAATAAAACCCAATGGAAACCCCAGAAATAAACTCGCAGATCTATAGACAACTAATCTTTGACAAAGGTGCAAAGAATATGCAATGGAACAAAGACAGTTTGTTCAATAAATGGTGCTGGGCAAACTGGACTACTACATGCAAAAAGATGAAGCTAGACTACTACCTCTCACCATGCACAAAACCAACTCCAAATGTATTAAAGAATTCGATATAAGTCCTAAAACCATAAAATATATAGAAGAAAACATAGGAAAAACACTACATGACATACATCTCAGTAACACCTTTAAAAACACATCACCTAAAGCAAAGAAAGTGAAGGAAAAGATAAACAGCTGAGACTACATCAAATTAAAGAGCTTCTTCTGTACAGCAAAAGTGACATTAAAATAAAGAGAGAGCTCACTGATTGAGACAAAATTTTTTTACTCCATGTAATTGCTAAGGGACTGATCACAAAGATCTACAAGAACTCACACTACAACAGAAACAAAGTAAACAATCCAGTCAAAAAAATGGGCAGCAGAACTTAAAAATTACTTCTCCAAAGAGGAAATGCAAGCGATTTATTACAAAGGGTCCCATGAGCGTTGTGAGCCAGGGAGAGCTGTTGAACACTAGGTGGTTTCACTCACTCTACCACATTTTCCTTATCTCTCTTGCCATCCT
>JAGFMF010012021.1:5131725-5144771 GCA_019455555.1 Galemys pyrenaicus
ACTTGGTATTACGATAGCAATACCAGCAGCTACCAAGGACTGAGGAAGATTCCTCAGTGTGAACAAGAAAAGGGGGGAATGTTAGAGTCAGAGTTTATGCCTAAACTTAGCTGACTGAAACTTGAAAAACGACCTACAGTCCTTATCTAGTAGGTCAGCTGATCCCATACCTTAGGCTCTCCTGGACAGTTAAGGGCAGGGCAGATGAAACAATGTTATCTTAGAATGTGCACCCAGGTATGGGGCAGAAGCCTGAGCCCGCCCAAAATGGATCTCCTGTAAGTTTAAATTTTTGAAACATGTCTCTCTCTAAAGCTATTTGCTGTGCTCATTGCGCGGGCTTTGATCTCTCAGCCTATTGGCTAAATTGGCTATAAAAGCTCAATCCTACTTCCTATCTGGGTCAATTGTCTCAGCCAGACCTGCGTGTCATGGTTGAACAGTAGGCCCCAGCATGCTGGCGTAACTAAAGCCCTACATGACCATTGCAAAAAAAAAAAAAAAACCAAAAACAAGGAGGAAATGCAAATGGCCAGTAGGCAAATGAAAAAATGTTCAACATCCCTCATAATCAGGGAAATGCAGATCAAAACCACAATGAGATACCACCTCACACCAATAAGAATGGCACACATTAAAAAAGCTAGCATCTACAAATGTTGGTGAGGAGGTGGCGAAAAAGGAACTCTCTAACACTGCTGGTGGGAATGTAAACTGGTCCAACCGCTATGGAAAGTTATATGGAGGTTCCTCTGTTTACTAAATTCCATTCCTGGGGATCTACCCAAAGAACACAAAAACATTAATTCAAAAGAATATGTGCACCTCTATGTTTATTGCAGCACTATTTATAATAGGTAAGACTTGGAATCAACCCGAATGCCCCAAAAGAGATGACTGGATCAAGAAGAAGTAGTACATGTACACAATGGAATACTATTCAGCAATCAAAACATATAAGCTAATGCCATTCACAGCAACATGGAGGGAGCTTGAAGGAATTATGCTTAATAAAGTCAGAAGGAAAAAGAAAAATACCAGATGGTAGCACTTATAGGATGAATATAGGGGATCAAGGAAAAACAACAACAACAAAACAAAAATAAACAGACAACTATAAAGCAGAGACATTCTACTGGGGAAGTAGGAGAGGGAAGGCTCAAAACAAGGGTGGGAAGAACACAAGGGACTGTGGTGATGGCGCATGGGTGAACTGGTGGGGGAAATTCTATGGCAACTACACCTGAGGAAAGAAAGCAAACATTGCAAGAAAAAAGATAAAAATTAAAATTAAAAAAAATAAATCAGGGCCTCCCTAGTGGTGCAAGGGGTTGAGCTCACTTCTCCCCTCAGCAGTGTACTTCAGTTGATCTGCCTGTTCTGCTCCCCACTCTGTCTCTAGTTAATCCTCTCCCCACCATTCCCCCCACCCCAGCTGGCCTGTACCCCAGCTCTTGTGTGCATAATAAAAAAATCTTTTTAAAAAATTAAAAAAACAGTGAACATGGAATCACATATTTTCTGTGAATGAGAGTGTTATCAAGTGTCCCAACCCCCTAAGTACTATCTCTTTGAATATGTATTATGTCCTATAAATTAGAATGGAAAATCCTTAATTTCTTTTCCATGAAAATATTCATTATCCTAAGTTTTTCACAATTTGGAGGGATGGAAGGAGAGGGTGGCAGAGTGGTGGAATGAACAACTACAAGACTATGCCTCTTTGGCTCTCGGGTAGCGAACTAGGACAAGATCTCTGACTTCCTTTCCTGGAGAATCATTAGAAATGTTCTCATTAGCTGTACTCAAAATTAATCATTTCATCACAGAAGGTCTATTAAATCTGGGACAGTTTCCATTCAGCTGGTTGCATTTCAAGTGTTTGTAAGCCTAAAATTTCCAGCAGAGCCTGTTTGGGTTTTGTTACACAATGAGTGAGATAACTTTAAACTTGAACCAACAGTCCTGCCCCTAATAGCAGCTGTTGCCAACTGTTGATAGAATGTTACAACCAACATCTGAATGTGCAATTCCCCATTTCTGTGAGTACTCGTTTTTTCTGAACAAGCAATTCATCTGTATATATGCAAAGCATCTTCAATGTAATAGTACCTATATTATGTCTCTTTCCCAGCACCTCCCAAATCCTGTTCCTCTGAGGTTTTTAGTGTACTTCCTCTTTCTTTCAGATATCTTTCTTCTTTGCCAGACGAGCATCTTCCAGTGTGCTTCCTCAAGTATTACTAACAATACTGACTTCATTCTTAAACATGCCAGGCAAGAATGTGTTTGTCTGGGACTTTTAAATTAATAATATACTTTTTTAAATCCCTTTCAGAAGACTTCAAATTTTTTATCAGATTTACTTCATTTCTGTATTCCTGTCCATTATGCAAATAAAACTGAATTAGCAGAAAACTGTTCTTAAATCCCTGACTCTAATTTAACAGGGAAGGAATAGTGTGTGGCCTTGTCTGGAAAATTTGTCACAAACCCAGTGCACACTTGAAAACAATGAAAATATTCACGGAGATATTGAAGCACATTAACCTTGCCAACTTGTTTTTAGGAAGAACCCATTTGGAAAGCACCCTGGGATTACTTGGCTTTCTTAAAGCGAATATTCAGAACCTGAAAGACTTTTTTTTTTTTGGCTAATTTGTAACAGATTCTATTAGCAGGCTCTTTTTACAAGAGTTTTTAGTTGGTTGGTTGGTTGGTTGGTTTGTCTGTTTACTTTCCCATGTTAGCTGGAATAAATTATTTCACTCAAAGACATTCTTCATAAGGATCTCTCCTAAGGAGAGTTGTGACAAAAGCTTAATAAAAATACTCATTGCTTAACTTGTGTTCCTCAACTTCATGCATATGTAAAATGTGCTAGCATAAAGTGAAGCTTTTATTGACATTTCTTCTCAAAATGTACTTCAGGGGAAGGTGCTCAATATATGTTATTCAAAAGGAGTGAGGATTGATGGAAGCTATGAATGATTTAATTTCATGTTCCTAAGTCTTTGAAACCTAAAATCATCGCTAAAGTTCATATACTTATTTATTTCTGCCCTCTCAATGTCATCTTCCTTGTTATAAGAACTTTAATGATAATATACATGAAAAAAATAATACCAAAGCAGCATTCTTCCCTTTTAAGGTAGATGGATGATCATGTCATCACTCACTAATTCAACAAGATATAGTGAGATTCTGTTTGTGAAACAGTATTGTGCCAGTCCTTTGGGAAATAAATGTAAATAAATAAGCAAAGTTTATAAGCTGAATTATCTTACCTTTTAGTTTTTCTCTTTTAGTGAATGGAGACAAGTGCTATTTATCAAATCATAAACTGTTATCAAAACCTGGCGTAAGCATATGCTTTATAGACATTTATATATATATGATATATACACATGTACACACTAATATGTAATATATATTATACATATTATAATATATATAGTCTCATATATACCACATTTCAAATGAGTGTCCGATGTTTTTTAATGGGCAAAATATTAAAGATTCAAATGTAAGAGACCAGCAATTCTAAGAAGGCTGCCAGGGACCAAAAAGAGCTTGGTAAGTTCAACTAACTTAAAACAGGAAAAACAAACAAAAAAGGCCAATGTGACTAGATGAGAAAGGATAAAGAAAAGTAATAGGAGATGATGCAGAAGTGTTAGGGAGAGTTCGGATATCATAAGAATTTGTAGGGATTTAGGGACAATGGGAAGTCTTTGAAGAATTTTAATCAAGAGGTATATGATTGGATCTGGATTACATTTACAAAAGAAAGAATGCAGGGTAAAATGGAGAAAACCACCTGGATTTAAGAAACATTTAGAAGGTAACAGATTTGAAGTTGGTGGTGATGTATGAAGAAAGAGAAAAAGATTATTTGAGGAAGTCTTTAAATTGCGATTATTTTAGAAATCATGCTATACCAGAACATGAATATTCTTCAGAGAACATGTAAGAATAAATAAGTGGGTGATGAAATTGAGTATAATATCAACAGTAGTGAACAGTTATAGCTCAACATCAATGTAACCACTTTGGATTAGAGTAGGAGGTTTGCACAAGACTTGTCAGAGAGAATTACAGCACATTATTGACACCTTCAAGACGGGAGTCCAGGAAGATACTTAAATTTCAGAGGAGGAACCAAGGAAAAGTGAATGAACCCAATATAAAAAGGAATGAAGGAAAACTGACTTCGAAATTTGTGCAAGACTCTTGTATACATCTGTCTGTGTGTATATAGTTTGTAATCTAATGGAAACTTGTGTCCCCCTGGACCAAGAGCAAATAATATCCACAGGACTTAAAGTCCTTCTTCCAGCACAACAAAACAAACGGCTGGTAGCCAATTACAGGGGCAGCCAAGCCAATGCCCCACTGGTTTTTAAATCAGACACAGAGACTTGGTTTCTTATAATTATTTCTATATCACTCTTCATGTATACCAATTTGTTTAGAACTTATCACATAATAAACTAATAATTAGACAAGTCATATACTTTGTTGCTGAGTAGCTATGAAAGGCAGTGTCTAATGCGCTAGAGTTCTATCTTTTTTTTTTAAAGAGAAATAGGAAAAGATTGAGAGGTTGATCAAAATGTTCTAACAAAGTACTAGAATTAAGACCTTTAGTCCTTAGATAACGATTCTTCTGTTTCCACATATAATATCCATGCAAAGATCAGACACCGCCTACCTGACTGTCCTTTCCCTGTATCATCAGATATTGCCAGCTAACTCAAAACTGTTCCTCATTCACTCAATGCTCTTCCAATTTCTAACAATTCCCACTTCATTAGATATTTTCCACTTTTCTCTGGTGTTTCATTTTCATTTGCCTCTACCTAAGGCAGGTTTCAATCACCACACATCTTGACCATTGTCATGACTTCCTAATTGGTTTTCCTGTAGCAGAATTACTTCACTCTCATTTATCTGTCCCAGTGCTTCAAATATTTCTAACATTAAACATCTAGAATTTTCTATTCTGCTAATTTTAATCTTCAAATTCAATGATCCTTATTTCTTTTAGCATGATACCTTTTATGCCCATGCATGTGGAGAATTGCCCTATTGTATGACATATATTGTGTACTATATATTGAATACAACCTTTTCACAAACACATGCATGTAAGATTGTTACATAAACAATGTCAGTGGGCACCGTTTCATATTGTTCAGTGTAAGAATTATATTCAGTGTTTCACAATTATCACTTCAGCATTCAAAGAAAGCCTTTCTGTGATGTTTTCTTCAATTTCCCTTAGGTAGCAAAAGATCTTCCTATATGTACTTCCCATAGGATAGTACATGAGGTTTTACTTTCCTGTAAATTTAATCTTATTTTATCATACTTAATATACATATTTAACTTCTTTGATGCAACTGAGGGCTTATTAACTTCATTTAATCCATAATCTCTAGATAGTGATCAATTATTTAAATAAATGGGTTTTATCATAGTTTTAGAAAGGAAGATCTGTGATTGACAAATGTGGTTGTTTTACTGACTTTTTAATCTCACCTATTTCTAAGAGTTATTTAAAACAATACAAAACATCATAAAATCTAAGGAAACTGAAGTAAATAACAATGAAATTTGCAAAGATGAGACAGATTTTCTGCAAAATCTTAACAGAAGAATGTTAATTCACTCCAGGCCAAGCAAGTTTGGTATCTCCAGGCAACTGGAATCACAGAGAATTGTGATATGTTTCACAGCTTTTACCATAATAGAAAACTTAGCAGTCTTTCAGAAAATATCAAATTTCTTCACCAAACAAACTCTAAGATGGTGTGATTAAGTAAAACTTTATGAGATAAACATTAAAATGGATAGTATTTTCCTGAGTTCTAATGAAAGATTCAGAAGTAAAGATTACCTTTAAAAATTCAGAATCTAAAAGATCTCACTTGGTTTAGTGATGGACCATGTCTCCATGCTTATCTATTATTATGTTGCATTTCCTGTACTCTATTCAAACCATTTGAGTGTTCCTGGAATATAACAAACTGTAGTCCAACTCTGAACCTTAAGATCTAGAGATGAGATTAGGAAGATTTTTCTGGGCTGGAAAAATATCTAGGTGATAATAGATAATTTCCTACATCAATCAGGTTATTGCTAATCGATCATTCATTATACTTATTATAGAGGTGTATTATTTTTATTTTTAAAAAATCTGGTGCAACATATTGTAAAAGACACAAATCATCAATGGAAAAGTATCCCATGTTTATGCACTGGAAGAATTTTTATTAAAGTGTCAATACTACAAAAGGCTATCTATAGTCAAAGAAATTGCTATCAGATTCCAATGGTAATTTTTACTGAAGTTGAAAAATCACTATTAAAGTTTATAAGGAAATAGAGCCGAAAATCCAAATAGTCAAATAAATCCTGAGAAAGAACAAACCAAAGGTATCATACTTCTTGATTTCAGACTATACTACCAGGCTGTATTCATCATAAAAACAGGCTCATAAGCAAATGGAACAGAATCAAGAATTCAGAAGTAAACCCAAACTTATATAGTCAGTTTGTGCATGACAAAACAGCCAAAAATACTCAGTAAATGGTGCTAGGACAATTGGATATTCATGTGTAAGAAAATGAGTATGGGCCTCTTCCTATACTAGTCATGGAAAATACTATGTAGGATCCTCAAAAAATTAAAAATAGAACTACCATATGATCCAGAAATTCTATTTCTGGAAATAAAGCTAAAGTAAATAAGAAAACTTATTTACTTAATAAGTAAATATCAGCATTATTTACAACAGCAAAGTCATGGAAACAACCTAGGTATCCATTGATGAATGGATAAGTTGTGATTATGTACACATAAATATTAGCCATTAACATGCAATACTTCTAGTTTTGACAACACCGATGGATTTTGAAAGCATTATGTTAACACATAAGTCAGATGTAGAAAGACAATTCTGTATTATTCACTTATATCTGTGGTATCTAAAACAAAACTGAGAGAAAGAAATCAGACTTGTAATTACCAGAGTAAAGGTACTTATTTCCATTATCTTATTTATAAGATAAATAAGTATTAGAGAAAGAATGACTACATTGTTCAGCAGATAAATCTGAAATACTCATTGCAAGGAGAAAATTACTTTGCCTTTTTCCTTTTTTGTTTGTTGCATCTATATAAACACATAGATGTTAATTAACCTATTGTGGACACTTTTTCACAAAATATGTAAATCAAACCATCATTTTGTAGATCTTAAAAAGGATCATGCCAAAGAGTTCTCAAAAATTAGAAGACATAACAAAAAGATAAAATAGATGGAACCAAAAGGATTAATCTTAGCCTTCCTTCTTTCTAAGGAAGGTAGTCAGATGATATCAAAGTATAGTGGGAAAAGGTACAATTTAATTTGAATAAATGAAGACTACACATAGTAAATCTGGGAAGAAATACTAACAACCACTAAGATCTCAAATGGTTGTTTTTCTCTTAAAATAATTATTTTTCAAATTGACTAAAATGGAAATCAAAGCAAATATTAAAATCTTTGTTATTGTTAATCCCTGAATATTGTTAGTTAACTGCTTTACAATAATAAATAGCAAGTTACAACACCATAAGGAACGCATAAAAATTGTGCCTTGAGGCCTTAGAGAGTGATGAGATGAATAAACTGCAGATTAGAAGGATATTACAGACAGCTTTGATAAATAAATAGGTCTTGAACAAATGGATAAAGGGAACAAAGGACTTCTAGGTAGAGTACCCAGGGTAGATAAGAACTTAGGAATCTTTAAATATGTCAGATATTTATAGGAAAACAAGCATTAAATTTTCCCTACAGTCCTGCCAACTGAAGAAGTAGAAAATATTTTTAAATGTAAAAAAAAGAATTATATCACAGAATTAATTTAATGCTGACTAAGATAATCATCGGATAGGGACTGAGAAGATATTGACAATTTATGAAAGATATTGATACATCTTCTCTTCTGTATTATCTCACAATAAGTTTCCTTTTGTTTGCATTTTCAACTTCTCTTTTTCTCCTTCAAAATTAGTGTCTTGGTCAAAATTCAAGGCACTTGTACTGCATTTTGCCTTAATGTTAAAATTATTATCTTAAACTTTTGGATTTCCCTATTCTATGAGCTTCCATTTCCTTAGTCACAAATTGGAATTAAACACCAGATTTCTATATTTGACTTTGGAACTCTAAGCATGTAAATTTAATATTCTTTGCCACACCATTTTCTGTGTATCTTCTAAGTACTTAAGAAGCACTTTTATTTTGGTAAACTCTTACAATTAGAAAGTCTGTAAGAGACAGACCTGTAATATCCATTTCTTATCACTGCATCCAGATAATAATATTCATAATTCAGCAGATGACTAACATACTTAGAAAGGAGTGAGAACTATAAAGATACAAGGAAAAGAACTTTGTATCTATCAAAATTGATACATCTTTAGCATAAGGTATAAAGAATAATTTAACAATATATTTTCATATCTTTGAGTTAAAGTTCAAATAGCAATAATTTATCATAATGGTGTCTCTGATTAGATTATAAAGTCTCTTTGTTTGATGGCCATATTTATTATAAAATATGAGCTGTGCCATCATAACTTTCTAAAAGGTGTGATTATATTCAGTAATTTTGAACCTATACCTTTTTGTTTGTAAATGTGGTATTTTCCTGGATTGTTGGCACCATTAGCAATTTTTTATTCTTAACACCAGAATTTTTATCTTTAGTGGAGTTTTTAGTTTGCTTCTTTTCTAGAAGTTATGGTTTTATTTCATTTTTGACATTTCAAACATAAATAAGTTGACTAAATTATACCCATTATTCAAAAGACATTATGTACTGTTGTTAATGGTGATAAAAATGGTATTATGAAGCAGTGATGATTCTGACTAATGGAGGTGATGTCAAATGCTATTTGAAAGTACACAAACTTAAATGAGAATTTTTTTTTAATTTTTTAAGGGTTTATTTATTTATGCATACAAGACCTGGGGTACAGGCCAAAGTTGTAGGAGATGAGAGGATTTACTGAGGCAGAATAGGGAGCAGAACAGGCAGATGACCAAAATACACTGCTGAGGGGAGCAGCGGGCGAGGCAGGAGAGGTCTTCTGCGCCATGTGGGTCCCTTCACTGGTCAGGGATCAAACTACTGCAGCAGTGGCTGCAGAAATCCTACAGTGCAGCACTTCAACCCCTGTGCCACCAGGGAGACCTTATATTCGAAATTTTAAGGAAAGCCTGAAGATTTACTACAGGTCTGTCTATTATTCTAAAACAGTAAGATAAAATATAAAGGTCAAGATAGAGGACCACAAAGATCACTATTTGAGAAACTTTAAAGATCAGAAAACTGTGTGGGTTCACTTTAAACATTAAATTGTTGAAACTTATTACCTATGCCACCTATGTTAATAATGTATTCACTTCTATGACTAATGTTTCATCAGTGCATTTGATGAGAGTAACTAGATGTTTTTTCACACTTGATCCCTATAAGTTATCCCTGAGTAAACTTTTTCATTGTGAGACACATGATCGTGAAACTTAGTTTTCCTTTAATATTCTCCCAGCTATTTTAATAGCTGCCATGGGGAGTAGTGATTAAACTCAATGAGAGTTTGCCATTTTTCAATAAGGAATCTCGCAAAAATTATAAATTATCACTTGATGTGTCTTGTGTACACATCATAAATTTTTAGGGCACATAAAAAGTACCATAATGCTGCCAACAGGTGATGCCAAGAAATTGTTGAAGATCCAATTATATAATCACTTTCCTTGTAGTTCAAACAGCTTGTTGTGTGTATAGCAGGGGAGGGAGTTGCTAGAGCTGGACTTCCCCACATCACTTTGAAAGATAGTTGTTTTGTTTTTAATGAAGAAAAACCCACAAAGAAGGAAATGGATCTTTCCCAAATCACTGTATCAATTTCCTCATATAGGTATTCATTTAGAAGATGCTAGAAATTATTCTGTGTGACTGGCCTTATGAACTCGGCTGCTCAGTTCAGAAAACCTGTGACACTAGGAACTGCATGCTTTTTTTCCAGTGTACATGCAGAATAGTCCTGACTCTAATCAAGCTCTGAATATTTCTCTTACTGCTCTCCCAGACTTCATCACTGCACTTGATATTCTTAGGTTCTCAACCTGCAGTGTGGGTCTTAGCTTTATTTTATGGTCTATGCTCAGATTCATTCCACCAGCAATTAACATGTTTTTGTTTTTTAATTACAGTATTTTCAATGAAGCGCTGGCCCTCGGAAAGTTCAGTCTTCTCTGACTTGCAGATGATATCCCAAATGATCAGCCTGTGTTTGAATTTGGAGTTTGAAAATTAAGGTTAGACCTACATTATGGTGGAATAGAGGTTTGGATCATCTGCTTTTGTAGTGAACTCCACCAAATCTTCAAAGATGATCTAACATTTAGCTAAGATTAATTCAAAATGAATGTAATACTACTCAGCTATTAAAAAAAGATGAAGATTTGGGGGACAAAAATGGATCTTGAGGTAATTGTACTAAGTCAGAAAGTGAAAGACAGATAGTAGATACTTTCACTTACTGGTGGAATATAAATAACAAAGATTACAAAATGGGAAAGCACAGCAAAAATAATTCTAAGACTTTTTGAAAAATATACTGGTCATCAGAGAGAATCGTCAGAACAGGGGAAGGAAGGGATAGAACATTGGCACAAGAATTTTGGTGGAGGGTGAAAAAATTATGTGCTCATATGGAGGTGTGAAAATGTACCACCAAAGTTACATTGATGGGTAAACAAATGAAAAATTAGTAAAAAGAGGATGTATTTAGGTCTCTTGGATTCCTTTATCACCTATTAAAATGATTTAAATTGACTATATAAAGGCATTTTAAGAATTAATTCATATGGTATATGTGTTTATAAAGTTACTTGATAGTGAAACACATCCAATCAGCTTCTGTATGTTGTGAATTGGTACACATGCCGAACAATAGTATTTTTCCCTAGTGACATGATTCTACAAAATAATTTTGAGGATATGTCAAAGGATTTAGCTATCATTTCTAAAATACAGCATTTGTTTTAAAAAAAGACATTCTCGTTTTTCTCTTAGGACACGTCCTGGTTCTAAATGTAATCAGATATAAATATTGCAGAGTATTATGTACCACTTGGAATATGACTTGGATAAAATACAGAACATTTAGTTCAATGTTTCAAAATTAAATGGCAAACAGTTGAGATTTCTTCAAATCTTATTCTCAGAAGGCTGAAAACAACAGAATATGTAAAAATACCATTTTTCTTTTATTGTAAAGGAAAAATGTGCTTTTTCTGTAAAACAAGTACTTGAAAATTAACCAACTCTGAATCAGGAGATGTGTGAGTGTTTAAAGGTGACAGTGACATTTCTCCCACTTAGAAGATACAATGTAACAAACTGTTTAATCTCTCTAGACTTTAATTTTATCATTTAAAATGAAACAAAGGTCATAAATTGAAAGAATATGATTAACTTAATTTTATAGTAGTAAATCCTAACTGTATGCTGAGAATGCCTATTTTCTATTTGGATTTATGGATCAAAAGTTACATTAGAAGAAACGCAATGATTAACATTGCCAGAGTATTTCCTTTTTCCTATTAAATGATACCTAATAGAACATTTATTGATACAAAGAGAATATTAATGATACAAAGAGAATGCAAAGCCACAAAAATACTCAGCCTAATCCTAAAATAACACATTAAGTTTTACTTGAATATTAAAATAAACTAACAATACAAATTGGAAGATTTCTACTAAGACATTTTTCTTCTACATTAAGATCACAGTTAAGTAAGTAGAAGAATGCTGTGTTGTTTTTTTTTCCTTAGCCTCATCTGGTATATCCATATACTGTGGTTTTTCATTTTTTTCCTTTCTACATTTTTCACTTAGCGCTTCCTTCCTTGTCCCTGAGAAATTATTCTAAGCTTCCAGCTCAAGGACACCATGCTACACTGTCCCTCAAACAACTGCACAGAAAGTACTGATAGGTTTGTATTGTGAAAAAAGGGAAACAACTAAGAAGCCCTAACCTACTATGAAGGAAACATCTGGTCCCTAATGATAGAGCTATGGAAAAAAAAAAAAGACAGATCCGTGGAAGTTTCAATATAAATTCACAACAATGACCCAAACATAGAAATGGGCAAATCAGAAATGAAAAATTTCAAGGTCTAATGATCAAATTCATATGACATCATCCCATGAAGAAAACTTAGAAACCATTGTAGACTTTTAAACACTTAATAGTACACAAAATTCATAAAGTGGCTGATACTTGTATTTTTTCAATGGACAGAGGAAGCACAGATAGACTTACTGAATCTTCCAATAAATCTTCTGGAAAGTTAAAAGTCATCTTGTACTCTTCTGGCTTATACACATGTTATCCAGAATTATTCTTACTATGTTTTTTTTTCTTTTGTCCACAGTTTGGACATATAAAGGTCTAATTATTAAATGACTATCTACAACTTCAATGTCTATCAACAGTTTGCCATTTGGACAGCAAATCACTTAGACATCAATGAAGTAGGCTTGATGAATAACAAGAAAAACCTGGAGGACACAAACCATGAATAGATAACGTGAATATGAAAGTTGAAAGCTAAATCTGATTAGATTAGGATTGTAAGAACTAAAGTCATTAGGGGAAAAGAGCCACTAAATTCAGTGTTTGGCATGCAATTTGATTCAGAAGTCAGAAAAAAAAAACTGATGGATTTATTTCACTATCCAACCCTAGTCATAGTTATAATGTTAAGAAATCTGTAGGCTCAAAGACCTGAGACAAACCCCGAGGCTAAAAAATGTCACATCTACTTTTCTTGTTGACATTTCTGATAAGAGTTCTATTCCAATGTTTCTTTTTTTTTTTTTTAAAGATTTATTTATTTATGCTTACAAGCACTGGGGTACAGGCCAGAGGTGTGGGGGGTGAGAGGATTCACCACAGAGAGTGGGGA
>JAGFMF010012021.1:5144821-5244852 GCA_019455555.1 Galemys pyrenaicus
CCCCTCCCTGGCTGGCAGCAGGGATCGAACTCGTGCTGCAGTGGCTGCGGTCTGCTTCATAGTGCGTTGCTTAACCCACTGTGCCACCAGGGAGGCCCCGAGTTCTATTCCAATGTTTCTATGTCAAATAAAGGCTTTGTTACATTACAATATAAATTGCCTTTCAGATTTGGCTCAGTTTGTTTTGATTTTTCTTAATTACACCTCAGTATTAGTGAATTTGCCCTGTTCCACACAGCACCTGTCACATGAAGTCTTTTGATGGATGATTGGACAAACTGTTTCATAAACTGTGAGGAAACATGTTTCTGGGTTGGAAAAATCAATGGAGAAACTGGTGTGCCAGCAAAGTGACATTCATTCAAGGGTGATTGGTAATGCTCTGAAGGAAAAAGTCTCCCACTATTCTGTTTGAGCCATGTCAGCAATGGACCAACAGGAAACTAATGTAGCTTATCCTATGTCAATAGCAAAGCTTCTCATGCACCATGAGCAGCAGAAGGTAGATATGGTCACTCTCCAACCTCTTCTCCTTACCCAATCTCAGCTTCCTCTCCTGATCTTTCAAAATGTCTTAAGTAACTAAATAGAATTTCCTGATCCACTTACTTTTAGCCCACACTGCGAATTTCATTCCCACCTTCACAAGAAAGAACTATTGTGGAAAGAGTAATTTGGGCAGCAATCTGATCTGTGAAAAACTTGAAAATGACTTGAGGAGAGTCAATAATTCTCCCAGTAGTTTTAAATCATGGAATAACTGATAGATAGTGTTTGTTGCTCTTCCTAACTATGTCAGAAAACAGAAATAAAGAATAAGTTGTTTATGGCAATAATCAAGCCAAAAAGTGTTCTATATAAATACCTGCTGATTTTCCTTGGGGAAGAATATACATTTACCTGAGCAAAGAAAGGTAGACAAATTACAGACAGGGAACATAGGGAGACACTATGGAGTCCTTCTATTCTGAAAGATTGTTTCTTCTTATTAACTCCTGGAGAATTTACTGGCAGTGACACTTCCAAATTATGATTCCTTATGTTATTAACTATCTTATCCATTAAATTAGCTGCCCTGGAGAAAAACAATTGTGACTTTGCTATTTTCACCATGTCTAGAACATACTGGGCACTCAATAATTTATTTGAATGCATGTATTCATTAATACTTGAAAGTAACAATAAGTTATCAATACTTTCATTGATTCCTGATTCTTTATACTAACAGAATCATGAACAATGAATCTCCATCATGTACTAGGAGTTCTTGTTATACAATTTCAGATGAATTGGCTTACCAGTTGATTAATAAATGGATGAAGAGCCATAAAAAGGCTATAATTGACTCAGAGACTAACTTTTAAGTCACTTGTAATAACTAAAACCAATTTAAACTATCTTTCCCATTAGATCTTAGAATTCTTTCCAAAATCTAGTCATTCTTAATGATTTCTCATGCTTATGTTCTAAGAGGAAGGTTGACATTTGAGAAAGAATTCTTCTGGTGACTTATGACTGCAAAAATTCAGACTGGCTGACATATACTCATAAATCAATGTATTTAAAGTGAAAGCAAATTAATAGAGTTAACTGAAGTCACACATATGGCCGGAAAGAAAAACTCCATCGCAGATTCCTAGCCTTTACACTACATTAATTTTAGGTCTCCAAAGTATAACTTAAGAGATTATGTTCCTCAATACATAGTTTAAAACTAATCTTTCGCTACTCCTATTCCTCCTCTACACTCCACCTTATTGTCATTTAGCAGAGAATACATTATCTCATTTAAGCTTCATTAAGTCTCTCATATACGTCACAGTGCAGATAATCCCATTTGAAAAGGCTATCATACTTATCAGACAGGCATTAATCCTTACCCTTGCTGCTAGAACAGCTACTCACCACAGTCAACATTTAGTTTGATTATAGCATCCTTCCTTATCCTGGTTGCCAGTAGTTGTTACTCTTACAGTTCTTAATGGAAAGTGAAAGTCTAATCTGTATACAGAATCTGTATTTTCAAATGCTGTCACTTAGCTAATTCCCAATACTCAGCTGTTTCAGTCAAACTTTTGAAAGGTCAATGAACATTTACTCATTTATGAACAAATGGTATCAAAACCTGGGCCCTGGACAGATTGTGGGTTATGTGGAGTCTATACTTGGGTCTCACATTCACCACATAAATTTGAATTTTATATATATTTATATATAAAGATTTTATTCATTTTACATAGAATTGGGGTACAGGCCAGAGGTACAGGGGGTGAGAAGATTCACCAGAGACAGAGTAGGGAGCAGAATAGGTAGATTTACTGAAATACACTGCTGACCCCTCAGCAGTGGGTGAAACAGGAGAGATCTGTTGCGCTATGTGGGTCCCCTCCCTGGTAAGGAATGGAACTCGTGCTGCAGTGGCTGCAGATAGCTTCATAGTGTGTTGCTTAACCCTCTGAATCACAAAGGGCCTGAATCATAATTAGGATTTTTCTTTTCTTGCAATTTGTAGATATTTGCTATTATTCTATCTATGAGCAGGGATCAAAGTGAACCTTAATAATAGGTATTTAAAAATGTAACCCTCCAAAAAATGTAATCCAATGGAGGTAAAATCTAAACAAATGAAGGAGACATTTTGATAAATTTACTAAGTATGATTACCTTATTTCTATCATTACTTACAATCTTAACAGGAAACTTAATTATTTGTTCTCTACACAAATCACAATTGTGCCATTCTTAGCAATAAGCATTCAGAGTGAAATACAACAACCAAATAAAAACCTCTCAGACTCTGAAAATTATAAAGGTTACCAGAGAGGACAGACATAGGGGAGAGAAGATGGTGGGGCATTGACCCCAGAGCTTTCATGGAGGTTGAATGGAACATGTGAACATAAAGGTGTGAGATGTGAATCCCCAAATTATATAGTTGTGTAAATGATTACCCAATCAATAACATTGTGGGGTACAGGGGGGAGATCTATAGAGCAGTTGCCTTTAATATTAGAATAAACATATATAGTAATTTTTAAGTATTTCCCAATTCCATTTGAAGAACATGCTCATCTTTACACAGGGAAAGAAGTATTAATTAAAAAACATATGACAAGGGGTGCAGGGGTTAAAATGTCAGCGCTATTCAACTATTAACAGCCACTGTGGCATGACTTCAAATCATCAGTCAGGGAGGTGACCCACATGGCACAGCAGACCTCTCCTGTCCCACCCTCTGCTCCCTTCAGCACTTCCATGTGTTCTGATCCCCACTCTATCTCTGGTGAATCCTCTCACATACCTACCCCGCCCCCCAACTCCCATACCTGTGGCCTAGACCAGTTCTTGTATGCAGAAATAAAATAAATCTTAAAAAAAAATTATAACAAGAAAGATAATATGAAAGCTAAGTTGTATATTTACCAAGAATATCACACATTACTCGAACTATCAGTTGTACTTATTAAATGCTTAGTTTATGTATAAGAAATAAGAATGTTTATTTGTATTAGAAGTAGAGCCAGCACTATATCTTTTTATGTGTTCTTTGTACTATTTTTAATTAAGATTTTATTAGTATTAATTCAATTTCAAATTAGTAATCATTCCATTTGAGGGGAGATGATAATACATAGGAAAATTCCTTAAGGACATGCAAGAATACCACATCCAATCATTGTCTAGCTAGCCTGTGCTATTTTTTCCTTCTATGCCTTCTCCAAAATCACTTTTGACATTCTTAGACTTATATATCTTTGAAAAAAATATCACTTCAAGTCCAAGAATTTTGATTGAAAGAGCAAAGTATGACTTAATAGCAATTGTCTTCCACCTGGGAGAGCGGGTAAATGAAAAGGGAATACATTTCCTCCCTAGAGAACTCAAGCTGTAAATAAACAGAAAGCACATATGTTAAATTCCCTGACATCCAGACATTTCTTATACATCCACTCCCAGAACGTTTTTTCTTGTAATATTAAAGCTATTTAGAAAATCCAGGGTATAGATAACTGGTGTCATTAAGATGTCTGAAAGCAGGAGTTGAAAAATTTGGAAAAGGTATCATCTTGAGACTCTTTGCTATGAGACAGTAGAGACATTAGTGACTTCCCCAAGCACCCCTTACCACAATCCTTTTCCTGACATTTGTTATTTATAAAATTAGTGTACTTACTACTCATTTCCTGCCAAACATACATCAGATATTAGATATATGACCACTTGGACGTAAATAAAAAATTACGATGCCCAAAATAGGAGAAATTCATTATCAAGTGAAACCTATTTCCTTTATAATTTTAAAAGAAGTGGCATTTTATAGATTACATGAAAGACCATTCTAAGACTTTGCAAAATGCTCTATGATCCTTTGGAACAAAACCTGCAACATATTTCAGAGAAATATAAAACACAAACAATACTAATAAATCAACAAGGCCCTTGCAGTTTAATGTGTCTAGCTCTTTGTGGGTGATACCAAGCATTGCAATGAAAAGGAAATGTCTACTTATTTTTGTGTGTGGATCAAATGACCTAGCAGCTTTTCATGTATTTAGATTTGGGGTTTGGCTTAATTAAACCTTTCTGTCAGTAAATGCTTTAGCAGTTTGGTTGCAGATGAACCGAACAGTTTATTCTACTGCTAAAGCCTGTGGCAACAGATCTGTGGTTTTCTCTTTCCCCCTTTTACCCTTCCTTCTTGGCTATCCCTGCTCACTCTGTCCTGTGTCAGTGTATCTGATTACATGGTTGGGGCACTTAGGCAATATGCTGGCACACCCCCTGCATGCACTTTATCTTGGCCAACAGGCTTAGGGTAGGGATTATCATGGAAACCTCTGACTGGGTCTATTTCAAATGATGGTACAACATCTGTGACATCTAGTACAGAGTGCAAAGGGTACCTGGGAAATGAAGGAGAGAGAAAAATGAACAAAACTGCAGTAATGTGAAGAAATTAACCTGGAATGAAAGGAAGCATGACAATGATTAAAATCAAAAACTTAATTGTATCAAATATATGTAAATTTAAAAAATTTAAATAAAAATAAAAGACAAAAAATTAAATAAAATAAAAATAAATAAATAAATAAATAAAAACTTAATTGTAGTTATATGGTCTTCAAAGAGCAGTAAGAAGACCCAGCTTCTCAATGTGGTTCTGCCATAGCTATCTCCATGAACATCAGGAAATTCACTTGAGCAAGCTCTCCAGTCCTCAATTTTCTCACCTCATAGATGGAAGTAAAAATATTTGCCATGTCCAAATTGTACCCATGTTGTTTACTGTGACATGGTAGAGTGCCTATTAACAAATTCTGACACAAAGAAGCAGCTCAGTACAGCTGTGGATACCCTAAAATGGACCCTTATAAGACTAAAAATCTGAAATAAGTTTTATTTTGATTCCTTGAACTTCAAGTCTTGTAAAATTTCTTTATTCTAGATTTGGACTCTCCTTTCTCCCATTGTCAAACAGTCTTGTATCATCTATTGCCTTTTCTAAAAACATACACTTAAGACCATTTATTTAATATTTAACCATGTGTCTTAAAGATATTAGTAATTTAAGGTTTGTTTTTTTTTTTTAAAGACTTATTTGCTTATGCATACAAGAACTTGGGTACAGGTCAGAGGTGTGAGGGGTGACAGGACTCGCCAGAGACAGAGTGGGGAGAACAGATGGACTGACAAAATACACTGCTGAGGGAAGCAGCGGGAGAGGCAGGAGAGGTCTGCTGCTCCATGTGGGTCATCTCCCTGGCCTGGGATTGATCTCATTCTGCAGTGGTTGCAGATACTTCTTAATGTGGTGCTTAACCCCCTGCACCATCAGAAAGGCCCTAATTTAAGGTTGCTGAAGAAATGGCTTTTTTAATTTATGTCAAGAGGATTATTTCAAATGAACACTATGATGCTCGATTCAAAACAAGTTAAAGGGATAACAGACCTTCAATTCTGATCACGTACTGAAAGCAAAGTGGAGTGGTCAAAGATGGCTTTGATAGGGACAGTTTAAGAACACTGTCACTAAGTTAAGAACTGTTTTTAAATAAATTTTTATTGACAGAGCATTATTTCTCATCGTTGTTAGTGTTTTGAAATACAGGATCTCCCACTGCAGCTGTAGTCACCCTAATGTACCCACTACCAAATTACCATGTTGTATACTAGCTCTTAAACTGAAAATTTAAGGTGATTAACTAAGTGAAAACAGCTAGAAATTCTACTAAAAGATATGTTCTGAAATTTTGATATCCTTCAAAAGTAACCCCCCAGGCAGTTATAGAAAATAAATGTATTTTCCCACAAAACTGTCAAAAATGTTAGGGCATGTTTAAATAACTACCTTAAAATTAGGAAGTAATGTTGTCATTTGTGGAGTATTCTAATTTTTACATAGGAGATCTTTTCTCTCAAGAAGATGAGGAATTATAATCATCTACAAAATAGACTGTGTCTTCATATATTTATTTATTCTATAAATATTTATTCAGCATATTTCGTATTCTAGGTACAGAGGATATGAATGTTATATATTCCATTCTTTAATAAACCCCATCTCAGCGATTCCTTTTGTACTATCCCATTGTTTAACCTTTCTTATGTCACTCTATGGACTTTGTTCTTTTTTTAACTTCAGGATCAGGACTTTATTTTTTTTAATTCTGGAAAAAGTCTCTAATAACTAATTCAGATTCTCATTGTTCACAATTTTCACTGTAACCCATATATTGCATTGAACCATTCTGAATATTGAGTTAATTCTCCTGACAAAAATAACTCTTCAAAGGTCCCAATAAAAACTATATTCTAAAGACAGTTATGCAACCACCATAAATTTGGTAGCAATGATACATTTTATAAAATAGCTGACCTAAATGTAATGACAGGAGTGAGACCATCCCTCCCTAGAGACTGTGAGGAGTTTTTATTTAAAATTCCAAATCCTAATACCCTCAAAAAGAAAGATCCACACAGGTTGGCTTATCAGTTCTTTGAATGTGTCTGTTGCTGCAGGATGTTTCTGTTTATAAAGAGTGAAGTTATCAACTTCCTCTTCCCATTGGCACAAAAATATTTTAGGGAATATTATCAGAAATGAAACTATCACTATGTGATTATGTTTTTCTCTTTGCTGTCCAATTTTTCTGATTAGAAATAAAATCAAAATACTTTTGGAACCTAGATGTTTGTGTAAGACATACTTATATTTAAGTTGGCATCTCAGCACCACTAGGCTCCAAGTGACATTCTCCACCCTCTCGGAAATAGTTGGCGCGAGACTTGTCCCCTAGGAGCTCCTCAGACCATTTGTTCCTCTAGCATTACAGGCAAAGTCACCCATCTGACCAGGGTCTCAGCCCTTTCCAAGACAGCAGACTGGGCTTACGCTTATAGGTATTTTATTTTATTTTTTTTTATATTTTATTTTTTTAAAGATTTATTTATTTATGCATACAAGAGCTGGGGTACAAGCCAGAGTCGCGGGAGGTGAGAGGATTCACCAGAGACAGAGTGGGGAGCAGAATAGGCAGACGGACTGAAACACACTGCTGAGGGCAGCAGCGGGAGAGGCAGGAGAGGTCTGCTACGCCATGTGGGTCTCCTCCCTGGCCTGCGGCAGGGATCGAACTCATGCTGCAGTGGTTGCAGTTTGCTTCATAGTACGTTGCTTAACCCGCTGTGCCACCAGGGAGGCCCCGCTTATAGGTATTTTAAACTAGGCAGCACAATGACTCTGAAATAGGCCTTGATGGATTTTACCATGACACCTTGGTTCTTGAATAATTTAATCCATATCTCAGTATCTGTAACCTTTCAGGGATTAGATGCTTTATCACAACATTCACGGTAAATAAACTAAATCCCTGAGCTCATTGCCTCCTCACTGGGCCTTGGGCAGATGCTGTGCACATCCTCTAGTGCGTCTTTGGTCTAAAAGCAGGATATGCATTATCTACTGGTGACAGACATGAAGTATTATACAGGCCACCTGGCTTAGAACACTTGATTTAATCCAATGCATACCACTCAAAGTCCTACTGAGTGTTTCTAATGGCATTGGGTGGTATGTATAGGGGGTGTGGTAGGTGGGCAGTGTTAGACCCATACAGGTGACAACACACCCAGAGAATGATATCTGCCAGTCAAATCTTACTTATGTCTAAATGTCTTATCTAGGAACTCAGTTCCACTGATATATAGTTTATACCTTCTAACCCACTTCCAGATTATGTCATCCCACTGAGCATATCTAATGTAATTTTCTACTACCTTAATATATCCAATATATCCTCGGTTGTGGAGGCACAGATAAACAAGTAGCCCATGTGAAGACAAAGGACATACCTTGCATTTCAAGGACAACTGCCTGGTGTGCCTGGTACCAGGGGTCTATCTACATGGAAAAGAAATGGGCTCACTTGCTTTCTGAATCCAGTGAAATAAATGCACATGGTATCCTCCTCCTTCTGGGTTTTTTTTCTTTTTTGATACTCAAAATGAAATATGGGGTAACTGGGAAATAAGCACAAACCTATATACTATATACATAAGTATATATGATATGAAATAAAGGATAGTTGCTGGTGGATTGATTAGAACAGGAAAAATCACAATGGATCCTGAATGTTTGACTTGGAAGGGTTATCTAAGTCATTCTAGAACAAAGAAGCTTTGTTGAGGTGAATACCATTCTGCCAGTTTTATTAGGTGAAAATGTACATGAGCCTCTAATTCATATCTAAGTATTCCCCAAATATGTTAACTGAGAACCACGTCTTAGGCTAATTCATCAACAATAAATGAGAGAAAAGCTGATAAATGTCTTTCAACTACTAAACTTCATTTTTTAAAAAGATTTATTTATTTGTATATACAAGAGCTGGGGTATAAGGCATTGTATATATAAGAGCTGGGGTATAAGGCAGAGGTATGTGGGGGAGGCGGGGGTGGGAGGGTCACAGGATTCACCAGAGACAGAGTGGGGAGCAGAACAGGCGGTTCTATTGAAATACACTGCTGAGGGGAGCAGTGGGTGAGACAGGAGAGGTTTGCTGTGCCAGGTTGGTTAGCTCCCTGCCAGAGATAGAATTCATGCTACAGTGGTTGCCTATAGCTTCATAGTGCTGAGACTTAACCCTTTGCACCAACAGGGATGCCCTAAATTTCATTATCAGTAGAGGTTGGTACAATGTTCCTATCTAATCTTTCAATTTTTTTTCTGTGTTGACATAAACATGTGAGGATACAGAGGGAAACACAGTATATAAGAGTTATGTTTTATTGAAACTCATTAGGCCAGATAGTTTAGTGAAAACACAGATAGAAACTTGTAAAGAAAATAAAACAATATAATGATAAAATGTTCATACTGGAAGTAACTTAGAAGTCACCTTATTCAACCATCTCATTTTACAGATGAAATGTTAAATATCAGAAACATTAATTCTCAAAGTAATTTTCCCTGTTAATATTTCAGTGACAATAAAAGTGCATCTAATTTACTCTTGTTATGACTCACTCTTGATTTCTTAAGAAAATACATATTTTTAAACTCAAAATTTGACTGATCTTTCAATATGAAAAACTAAGATATTATTTACCTCCTTTATCTAAAATTCCACTCCATAGTAGTAAAACTCCATAACAGTAAAAACTGGTAAAATAAATGGGAGGAGAACCTTTTATGAACAGGAGAGTCCAGCACAATTTTGGAAAAGGGTAAAAAATAAGAAATTACTTAAAGGAAGTTGTGGCCTAAAAAACATGCAGAAATGGTTTTGCAGCAAAACAGCAAGTAAACCTAGTTCTAGTCAGTTAGGTTTTCATTGCATCAAGCAATAAAATAATTCTTTTGAATTCTGGAAAAAAACATGGAAATTGAATAGACCTAGTGACTTTGAAGATGAAAATTCACAGAATGAGTAGGTGGAAAAAGATATATAAGGAAAAAAATGAAGAAATGTTTCAAAAACTATGTGAATCCATTAGGAAATAAATTTTTAAAAAAATTGAGGAAAACAGGGCCTCCCTAATGGTGCAATGGGTTGAGCACCACAATATGAAGCAAACCTCAGCCAAAGCTGCATGAGTTAAATCCCTGCCACCGGCCAAGGAGGAGACCCACATGGCGTAGCAGACCTCTCCTGCCTTGCCTACTGCTGCCCTCAGCAGTGTGTCTCAGTCAGTCTGCTGGTTCTGCTCCCCACTCTGTCTCCCCACTCTATCTCCTCACTGCCCTGGACTCTGGCCTGTACCCTAGCTCTTGTATGTATACATAAATAAATCTTAAAAAAAGAAAAGTAAAAAAAAGTTTAGAAAAACTCCCAAAACTTGGAAGAAACTAAATAAGCCAAACAAACATGTGGTTTTCTAAATGTAATGAGACCTACAAAAAGACACAGTTGTGAAAACTATCAAGAGTTCAAGACAAAGGAAGAATACTGAAGGGCGGGAAAAGCAAATAATCAATAAAGGTAGTCACATTAGACTTAGATCTGACTTCTCTGAAGCAATCATACAAGCAAGGAGAGAATGAAATGACACATTCAACATAGAGATAAAATCTTCCAGTCAAAAATATTATATCCTTTAAGATTCTCCTTCATACGAGAAAAACTTTCACAGACAAGCAGAAACAGAAGAAATTTGAAAACACTCGACCTCCTACAAGAAACCCTAAAAGATATACAAAAAACTTAGAAAGGAGCTCTTCTGTCTAAATAAAAAATAAACAAAAAAATTCCATACTAAAACTGGACAAGGAAATAGTAACAGATTGATTTTTAGAATGGCAATAGCAACTCTTTACATTTCAATAATCACTCTAAATGTAACTTGATTGAACCCATCATTCAAAAAACACAAGGTGGACAGCTGGTTCAAAAAAAAAACCAACTTTCTGCTGTATCTTGGATACTCACTGGTGCTCCAAAGTTGAGTTCTACCATCAAATGGGACCCCCCAAAAGGCTGGAACGTCATTTATATAAGATAAAGTAGACTTCCAGCTAAAAAAGTTAAATAGAGACAGGAACAATCTTTATATAATGCTGAAAGGAGCAATATATCTGGAAGATATAACACTCATCAATGTATATGCACCAAACAAAAGAGCATCACTATATAAGGCAACTATTAACAAACCTAAAAGCAGACACTGGCAACAACACAATAGTTCTAGGGTACATCAACTCCCTCCCCTTTAGCTGATCAATGTACAGAACAAATAGGCAAAGTATCAGCAAGGAAACAATAGTATTAAATAAGGAGTTATACCAGATGGACTTAAGGAACATTTATATGGCACTGCATCCCCCCCAAAATTGAGAACACATAAGAGTGTGTTCTCAAGTACACATGGAATATACTCCACTATAGTGACTATATTTTGTCACAAAAAAAGTGTCAATAAGTTCATGAAGATTGAAATTATATCAGATATATTCTCTGATCACAATGGTATCAAGTTAGACATCAACCACAAAAAGAAAGAAGCAAAAATCTCTAATATGTGGAAACTTGTTGGGTCAGTAATACTGCACTGCTAAAGAAAAGAAACAAGAGTCCTGGAGCAGACTGTAGGATGCAGTATGTTGCTTAAGGGCAATATCTTGGCCTTTTTATTGACAGAGAAAAAGGTAGGTCAAACTGAAAACTGGATTTAGGGCCTTAGGGAGGGTGAGTCCATTGATATCCTCCAGACCACCACCCATGGCGCCAATCTTATTAACAGGGCATTCCACTGATCAGTCCCTGGTACATCAGTCAACCCCTTCAACTCCTCTTCATTCACCGACCCTCTCCCTGCTTTCCTGGTCATACCTCATGATATATATGTTGCTACAGGGCGATCAAGCATTCTAGTCTTGTCTAACTTGAAAGGACCCTTGTACACCCACAGAAACTGAATAACACACACTGAATGGCTAATGGGCTATTGAGGAAATCAAAGAAGAGACTTAGAAATACCTGGAGACAAATAAAAAATGAAGATCCAAAGCATCAGACCCTATGAGTTACATTAAAAGCAGTACTAAAAAGGAAATATTATATAATTCCACTTAAGGAAACAAGGAAGAGCTCAAATAAATAACCAAACCTTAGACCTTAAGGAATTGAAAAAAGAACAAAACAGAGCCAAAGCCAGTAGAAGGCAGGAAATGATAAAAATTAGAACAGAAATAAAGAAATATAATAATGATAGCTTTAGTTAACATATAAAAAACATTGGTTATACCTAGGGTTAGAATGCAATTGTCTGTTTAGTAACCTGCATATTTGCATAAATTAAAAAAATTTTCTGTTTACATAATTAACTGGATTAAAAGAGAGATACCTATCTAACACATGTTGTCTGTGAGTGGAAAGTAATGTCATAAAGAATTAATATAGTATAAATTGACAACAGCAAAAGCAAATAAATACTGTACATATTTTTAACATGAAAATTTGAAAACGAAAATAAAAATTCCCATAAATCATTGCCAACATTCTAGAAAACTAAAGAGATCATGGCAATTAATATAGTTTGCTATTATTGATAGCTCCTTTTTAATCCTAACAATTAAGACTTGAATCAGAATTTTCAGCCAAGTGAAGTAAACATTCATTTATCCCCAAATTCCATAGCCACATATATCGTATGTTGAAACACATGTACATCTTAGGGTTCTGAATCATATAAGGAGAATTGGAAGTCATAAAATTTTGTAAATTGAACAAGATACAAATGTTTTTTAGATATGTCAAAATTGGAGAAACAGAAAAATATACACAGAAATTACCAACTACCTAAGAATATATTGTTTCATAAATGGTAATTTAGAAATAATTACTGAGTTAGAGATTTCTACATAGTTTTAAATATGTGTGAAAAGTATTATCAAATTAGTTCTATCTATGTCTTACATCACACTAAGTGTTTAGTCATCTTCAACAAATTTTCTTTCATGCAATTATTCTGGAATTGGACATGCTATGTCAGTTACCTGATCAATGAATTAAAGAATTTGTGGCACAGATTTGTTAAGAGCAAGAAAAATAGAAATGCTATCATATTACTGGATTGTATTAATTCCTATATATCTTAAAAATTCTAAGAGAAAGCACACTCAGCTTTGGAATTTGGGATCTGATTACTTAGCAACTTTAGAGCATGAAATTATTCCAAGTAGTCATTTTAAAGTAGTATTTCGAGAAATATCAGTGTAAGTAGCCTCAATTTCCACAGCAGCTGTCTCTGATTTGTCCTTGCTAGAAAAATTTATCATCAGGAAAGTTTATCTCTGGGTCATTAGGATGAAGGCTAATGCTAAGGCTAATGCCGAAAGAACAGGAAGAGTAATGGGAGGACTCCCTGTATGCCTGATTGAAAGGCAGGAAGTAGCAGAGTTGATTTTTCCTCTTGATTTTTATCCCAGCAATTACATGTTTACAAGTTGTTAATTAAAGAAACAGAAAGGACTCTTGACCTAGATAAGTAGGTATGTCTATACTATCAAAGATGAAAATTAATATTCAGAGTCATTTTCCCCCCAAATCTCTTTCTGCTTTGTGGATTCTTGCCTAAATCATGTATTCCTCCCCAACTGGTAACTGGTTTCACTTTTACAAAGATCATATGATACACCAAGTAGTAAACTGAAATACTTTTTCTGTCAGGTATTTTGAGGTGGGATAAACCTTTCTTCCTCCTGGCAATCATAAGCTGTTTGGTTCTGAGCACCATATTCCTAAGAAATTGCACTGGTGCTGCATTTCTTCAATGCAGCCACATAGTCACTTACAGTGAATTTCTTATTATTTTAACAGTCATGAGGTATTCATAACCATCCTTAGAAACTATCAAGAAAGACTATTTTGGACAAATTGAATCAATTTTTGCTCTATGTCAACTCATCTCTTTGAAATAAGAAAAGCATTTTTCTATTGTAGTTTTCACCACAAGAAATTGGTGGTTTTACTTTGAAGAAGAGACTAGTCTTCCTCTCTTTTGCTCAGGATATAAAAATGGAATAGAAAGAAAAGTAGAGAGGAAAGCTAGAAAGAAATAAACCTAACACAGAAAATCAAACTTGAAAAGAGGACTGTCATCCAGCAAATACAAAATGGGATGAAAGTTTCTCTGTGAAGAGCATAATTCATGTAAATGCTTCTCCTGCAAGCAGGAAAGGCATATCTGAAACTGAGTGATGTGAAGGCACAGTCCTGCCTCAAAGTTACCTTATACATACTGGGAGACCTTTGCATAATACTGAAGCAGCAGAAGAGGCAGCAGACAAACTCAGGCTTTACAATTAGAGATTATGGTTCCCCTACTAACTTTGTGAAATTGGGCAGTACCTTAACCTCCTAAATTTCTATTTTCTCAATACTTAGATACTAGCTTTATGGAACAATACTATTAAGGAATATATTGATATAAATCTATTAAGTATTATATCAAGTACTACTTAATGTATGTAGAGATTACTATGTGATCATCAATATTCTAAGTATTTTCATTCACCAAGTCTTTATACTGCATTCACAAAGAGGTAAATACCATTATTACCCTCTTCTATTCATGAGGAAACACCAGTGAATTAAAAACTGCCTATCAAAGTCCTCGCTATAATTCCTCATACCTGAGTGGATCTCAATAAGCAAAAACCATTGCTCCTTAAAACATAACCTGTACTTTATATTGTGAGAAGAAAAACAGCTTCTTAAATATGAACTGATCTAACTGCTGAGACTATTTAGAAAGAGAATATAGCCCAGTGACAAAAATATTTGAACTATCTCAACAAATAATTAAGGAAAATCATATTTATATCTGTTTCAAGACTCATTGAACTATAAATTCTTGTCTTCTTTTCCTTGGGAAAAGGAAGTCTTTTTCTTCTTTTTTTGGAGAAAGGAAACTCCACTCATCTTCAAAATAGTAGCACTGAAAGGTAAACATTCTTTTCCTAGATTGAGAATACTTTCCTCTATAAGGATTAAGAATGAGAACTTTGTTTTTTCAACACAATTGCCCAAAAATAGATGACTGTATCAAGAATATGTGGTACATACACACAATGGAATACTATTCAGCAAATAAAAATGATAAACTAGAGACATTTGTAGAAACATGCATGGAGCTAGAAGGAATTATGCTCAGTGAAATGAGTCAAAATGCAAGAGAAAAATATCGGATGGTTTCACTAGTAGGAGTAATATAAAGAAACGAACAAACAAAAAATGGGGCTTAAGATAAAGAACAACAATCAAAAAAATACAACAAGAACCAAAAGACAAAGATAATCCAAAGGCACAATTGTGGGTAGGGAGGACTGGGATGAGGGAAGAGAGAGCACAAGGGACTGAGGTGATGGTATACTGGTGAAATGGTGGTGGCAATTCCACGGGGACTACAATTGATGGCAAATATGTATGTAGAGTCATTATCCGTGTGAACACTATAAACACTAAGTACACATGTTAGCAATTCCATTTTATATATAATTAGATGGAGTAATTGTTATTTAATGATTTTGGTTTTCTTTTTCTGAAAAACAAAAATTGATGAAATCCTTAACTATGGATCTTCACAGGTACTTCCCCTTTCTTCATAAAGCAGAGGGGAAAACAAGGGATTTTTAATAGTTCTGTTTATTTTCCTTTTGAAATTTTGCATGTTGACAACAGGTTAGAAGATATTTTACAATACAAGTCCCACTTTTTTGACAGCTACATAATGCTCCATGAATCACAAGCCTTTTCGTAATTATTTTTCTCCCTGGGTTAAACAAATATATTTGGTGAAGTAACAAATTATTTTTTGATGAAATTTTTATTGCTAAAAATTTGGGGTTTATGTCCTGTAAATACTGTTGAACTAGAATTTGATGCTTTGACTCCATCTTAGAAATAGCAGTTCTCCACTTGGTAAAAAACATTTGCAAACTTACTCTTAGGCGTCAATCTGATTTGTAATTTGCTGTTTAAGGGGGTTATCTGGAACATCACTATTACTGGGGAAATGGGAGGAGGATATCATTCCCATTATACAATGGAGGGGAAAAAAAGTGTTTATTTTTTCCTCTTCCTGATTAAATTTTAAGGGAAAGTTTAAAATCAAGAATATAAAAAACAGAACTTTGGTCCCATATGTTCTCATTGCTTTCTCATGTAAATTTGAAAGCATTGTGTTAACTGGCAGCTCCGAAGACTGCCAATTGCAAGAACTGAAATAGTCCAAAATTAGATGTTAATGGGAAAAGTCTCTGGGGACATTCAAAAATGTTCCTGTTTGTTTTCTTTTGTGTCATTAAGCAAATGTTGTAAATCATAGGTCAAAGTTTCTGGAATACTTCCAAAAGCCAACTCCCTTTTACACGGAGGACAAATACCAAAACAATTATAAAGAGCTAATAGGAATTCACTCTGGAAGAGAAAAACACTCATAGAAGTATTCTAGTTATATTAACCAAACAAAGGCACAACTACAGTTAAGATTAAGTTAAGCTATAGAACTATGATAAGAGGTAGATAATGACTAACAACGTTGAGATATTAATGAAAAAATATTTTTGATGTGCCTTTTTGAGAGACAGAGAGGAATGCGGAAGGAAGAAGAGAGGGAGGGGGTAGAGGGGGTGGGTAGAAAAGAGAGAGAGACAGACCAAGAGAAACTTAAATTTTCAGTCCATGTTTGTCTGTGAAGAAAATCCCAAGCTATCAATCATAAACTCAACCCTAATTTGCCACCAATTCAATAAAGCCTTTCCTAAAACTAACACTCCTTCACCCCAAGATAATTAAACCCTTTAACTACAGTTCAAAAGCATGTAAGGCGCATTCTCATTTCATATTTATGTCTTTCTGCCCTTTATTATAGCAAATTAGACATTTGTAATTTAATTCTTGTTATCACAAATGTTTATTAACCATGTTCTATTTACCAGAAAATGAACCAGGATCTTAGGAAATGCTAATGAATAATCCCACTGCTGAGATTTTAGTAGTTATTGAGAGATAGATAATAAACAAATAAATCTATGAAGAAATTACTTAAAATTTATCAATTTGACAAACTGATGTAGTATTTCAGATAGAGATAGCAAAGACAAAAAGACTTAAGAATACATAATGTGTGATTGGCAGTAAGGGAGCAGAGAGAAATGGTGAAGAGATGGCACTGAACATTACTCTGAAGTCAGAACCTGACCCAAAAGATTTAGACTTGATTTTCTAGACCAGAATTTCAATCAGTAAGATTCAGAAATGTTCACTTAAATAAGCTCCCATGGTGTTTTGTTATGCCAAATCACACAGTCTAATAAAAAAAATTTTTTTATCATTGTCAGTGAGGATATCACATTGTACTTATAAAGCTAATGGAGCATTATTTTTTCATACTCTTAAAGTTACACATCACTGAGTTTTTATCAATGCTTTTTAAACTGAAATATGAAAT
Source organism: Galemys pyrenaicus (assembly GCA_019455555.1). Classification (NCBI taxonomy): domain Eukaryota; kingdom Metazoa; phylum Chordata; class Mammalia; order Eulipotyphla; family Talpidae; genus Galemys; species Galemys pyrenaicus. The sequence continues at coordinate 5,162,273 of JAGFMF010012021.1, forward strand.
TGCTATTTTTATAGGTCAAAAAGTTCAAATGTAAGTGGTTACATGTAATTCAATTAAATACTAAGCACTCATTAGCATTGAAAGAAAATAATATCAAAATATTTTAGGACTTTTATATTGTGCACCTTATTATTTACCATGAGAGTTTTGTCATAGTCCTTCAAAAATTGTCTCAATGAATCAATGGACTCAGTGCATATTTTCTAGTATCCCACTAGCTAAAATGCCTAATGTGGACAGGCATTGCTTAATTGTTGTAGACACTAGTCACACTGCAGTGAAGAAGGCAAATATCAGTCCAAAGAATTTACATTAATAATGTGAACAGGCTTTTTTAAAGAACCAAAACTAGGATTAAAGTAGAAAAACTCAGATTCTAATTTTGTCTTGTCCTTGAATTGAATGAACGAATTTGAGAAAAATATCCAGGTCCCTTATCCATAATATAAAAAAGTTTTATTAGATAATCCCTCATATAACCTGGCCATAAAATTTTATTATCTATTTTTTCAGTATTCATAATCTTTCATGGTTTTCTCAGATTATGTCAGTACTTTTCTAATGCTTTATAATACTTTTTATTTGCACTCTGCTGGTTCTTGCTATGGTAGGAGTTTCACTTGTTTCTTTCTTCCTTTTCATTTTCTTTTAGCTGCACCTCTGACAGGTAGATTTTCACTCAATTTCTTCTTATTACCTATCAGGTCTTAGAAATGATATGAGACAGCAGACAAAATAAATTATTGCCCAACTGTAGCTAACTATAAAAGATTCTGGATACTAATTTTCGGAAGCTTTATAAGGAAGAGTAAAGAATCACAAGAAAGCAGATTCAATATTCTTTTTATACCTTCTTGACACAAGAAAATTATGTTTTCATTGGGCATAATGTTTCCAAACTTAGAAAGTAAACGTTGGTTTCGAACACTTACATGGGCACACAACTACTATTATTTATTTATACTTTAACTTAGGGCATTTAAAGTAGCAAGTATTAGTAGGTAATAGAACAAAATATTATAAATAACTATTATTTTTAAAGTCAAAATACAATAAAGAACAGTCTACTGATGGCCCTTTCTGTTTTCTTTTTAAATTGAGGTAATATTGGCATAGAATACTATATAATTTAGAGGTAAGGGATCACACTCTTCAGATGTATGTACCATTCCCCACCCACCACCAAGGCACCTACAGTCCTCCATCATAGTTCATTATGCCCTCTTCGCACTTTACTGTGCCTTTCCACCCTCCCCAACTGGTAGACTCAATTACACAGGCAGAGTTCTGGGTGTGTTACTGGTTTGGTTTTATCTGACCCCTAGTTTTATTTCTCTATACCCCACATATAAGGGAAGCCATCCTGCTCTTTTAAAATGACTTGAAATACCTGGTCAAGCCCCAGTTGAAAGCAGTGTGAAGTTTCTTCAAAAGACTAAAATGGATCTGTGAAATGGCCCAGCAATTCCACTCTTAGGTATTTACTCAAAGAACACAAAAATATCAATTCAAAAGGAAATCTGCACAACTATGTTTATTGCAGCACTCTCCACAATAGGCATGATATGGAAACAACCTAAATACCCCAAAAAGATGAGTGGATCAAGATGATGTAGATTATATATGTGCAAATTAATACTATTTAGCAGTCAGAAAAGATAAACTTATGGTATTTGTGGCAACACTGATGGAGCAAGAAGATATTATTCTTAAGTGAGCCAGAAGGAGGATAAATACTGGATGGTTTCACATACATGTGGAATACAGCTAACCAAACAAAGGGCCAGACAAAGACAAATTTTAAAACAAACCCTTTACAGGTTACATCCAGGAGGGGAGTTGGAGGGATGAGAACATGAGTGAGGGAGAGCACAGTGCTGTATGGTGGAGGACAATGGGTCTTTGATGGTGGGAGAGCTACAGGGACCACATATGCTGGGAGAAAACCATTACTGTCAATATGGATGTAAACCAATAGTACTCCATTAAAACAAATAAATGAAATAAAATAGGAGAAGGAACATGCTAGGTAGGTATCTACAATAATAACTGCAGTTATTCATGCATTTATTCTTTCATGCTCATTATATGACTGAGTAGTCAGTAAAGAAGGCAGCCAGAAAAATCAATTAATATATTTCAAGGGTCTTCTATGGCATGGATTTTAGAGGAGACAAAAACAAAAAACAGTAAATAAAACACGTTCCCTGGTCAGAAGTAGCTTCTAGTTAAGTTCCCTGACTTCTACAGTGTGTTCTTCAGGAAGCTGAAGAGGAAGCTGTCAAGCTATGGGGTCTGGCAGGAGAGAGGAAGAAGTTGCTTAACATGGTGGGGTGGGGGGGAAGAGTTCTAATAGGAATTAGAGCCTCAGGACAACATAGTAAATTTCTAAAACTTCTAAGTTTTAAAATCTCCAAGGTTTCCACTCCACAATTTTCTGAGGTGGTACTTCTAGCTCTAAGAAATCAAGAATAAAGTTTTGCCCAGACCTCCCTGGTGGTGCAGTGGGTTAAGCAACGCACTAGGAAGCAAACCTCAGCCACTGCAGCAGGAGCTCGATCCCTGCTGCCGGCCAGGGAGGGGACCCACATGGTGCAACAGACCTCTCTTGCTGTGCCTACTGCTCCCCTCAGCAGGGTACTTCAGTTGATCTGCCTGTTCTGCTCCCCACTCTCTGTGGTGAATCCTCTCACCCCCACCCCCACACCTCTGGCCTGTACCCCAGTGCTTGTATGCATAAATAAATAAAATCTTTTTAAAAATTTAATAAAAAGTTTTGCCCAGAAATGCTTTCACAGGATACAGAAGAAGCAGAACATCTCTTCACTTTATGTTTACCTTGAAATTACTTTTGACAGGTTGTCAAGATGAGCCAATAGATCATAAGCCTTAAAGAATTTAGACTACAGATAAGCTGTAGATATAGTCAAGGAAAAAATTATTTTAGAGATTCTTACCAGTATAGTGATACCCCAGAATCTTCCTCTGTATTTACATTGCTTATAAGAGGATAAAATTCAAGAAAATAATTTCAAGGATATTCTAAAGGATAGAAGTGATCAACTGAGGGTTTTCTTGCCAAGCTCTCGAAACTACTTACAGTATTATAGACTAGCATAACACACAAACATAGCAAAAACATAATATTTAACTCATTTGTTCATGAGTATTTGTGTAATAAAGAGAAGATAAATTAATTGGATTGTTTTTATTTCCTATATGTAACTCTGAACTTTTAATATTCCATATTTTGTGATTTCTTCACACTTCTCTTTGACAGCCCTGACATTAGTCTGTATAGTTAAGGCTTTGTATTCTCTTCCTAAGTTATGCAAAATATTATCACCTTCCTTGATCCCCTCTGATAGTCCCTTAATAATTCTTACAGAAAAAGAAATATTTGACTTGAGCTACTATAATAATTGCTGGTCTGTGACTGAAGATTTTCTCTTCCTTTCCTCTTTCTGTATAGTTCTAAGATAAATCAACAATTTAACATCGCTGCTTAGTATGCTAAGTAATAAACTTGAAACAGCAGAACACTGAGAACACAGATGAATGCATTTGTTTGAGCTAACATAACAATGTGCCAAAACACACATTGTCTTAAAAGGTATGACTAACGTGCAAATGTGAGTAACTGAGCTTGGTCAGTGAAGAAAGTCAATGCATGCATGATATAATTGGAGTGGTTGCAATATACCTATTCTACTCAAGAGCAGAATTGTCCTTTCTTGAGAATACTGTCAGCAGATACAGAAAATGAGGGATAAAACTACAAGAAAATTAAGTAACAGTAGGAGGTAATATATGTTATTATTTGACAAAGTGTCATAACCTATATTCTGATTAATGAAAAGCATAAAAGATGAAAATCAAGAAATTCTCTCCACATGTGGGAAATAAGCCAGGAAATATTAGCACAGCAGCTAGGAAAGCAACAACTCTCCCAAAGAACTGGAATGACTGCCAACAGTTAAATATTTCAAAGAAAATATAAAAATAATAAGTTCTTGGAATTTATTAGAACTAATTTAAAACACACAATCTGAAAAAATATGTAAATCAAAAACTGTCAAAGTTTTCTATGAGAAAGTTTCTCATTCTTGTTAGTTTATATAATTTTATAATGTATATGAAACAAACTTCATGCTCATTTATTCTTATTATTGGAAACTAAAAAAGAAAATGAAATAATTTTAGTGTAGTCATAATTCAAAATACAAATGCATCATTTTCACACAAAAGTTTAATAGCTATAACAGCTATCTAAACACTTTAAAACATCTAATTATAAACTGTTTTGGTTCCAATTGGTGAACATATGTACATTTCTGTGTAGTAGATGCTGATAAAATTCATGCAATTATACTAGAACCTAGAAAGACTTCTTCATTTTACTTGTTAAATAACTCCAACACTATGTCCTCAGAATTCTGTTCTAATTCCATGAATACTCTGTAAAGTCTCCATTAAATTTTATTACATGTTAAATGAACAAGAAAGAAATCACTTTTGCTTCAGGTCCAAGATTTTCTTTCCTTTTTTCATTAAAGCAATAAGACTTACTCAATTTTAACTTATGCAAAGTCCTAAAATAATAATGTATCAATAACTTTGAGAGAAAAATCTATCCCCAAAAAAGTTCCAGGGCTTATAACTGTGCCTACCCACATTCAAAACAATATGATTCTATCAAACCGACCAAAAGAAGACTCATTTCAAAATAAAAATCACTCAACATATTTTGAGTGCTTATGATATGTCAGGCACTATGTCAAGATCTGAAACCAGAAAACTACATAATACTTAAGCATATTCTCTATTTTAGGGCATAATTTGAGGAGTTAAGATTAAATTATTAAGTTTGATGTACTGGTAAATACTACTAGCAAGAGAAGTAGAGAAAAACATCTGGCTAAGTCTAGAGAAGTTAAGTGTTGTGGTTTTGGTTTTGATTTTAGGAAGCTAATGTACCAAAGTTGACAGTTCAGTGATTAGAAGAAGCTGTCCAAATTGGAGGAGCTGAAAGCAATAAGGAAATTCAAGATAGAGAGGGCAATTCCACTTTGTGCAAAATCATGACCTTTTAGATTTGTCCTGATTTTAAGCATCAGATTTTGGATTCAGACCAATCTATGGTGTGTAGTCATAAATGAGGTAGATATTTTTGAAGAACATTTCTGGGCGGAACTGACAGGTCACACGTATCAGGCAAAGCTTTCTAATAGCAAGGGGAGTAAGTCCTTCATTCCTGTGGGAGGGAGTGAGGGGCTCACCACCATATCCTCAACAGTGCTATCTATGGAAAATCTGAGAAAACATGTACCAGGAAGATTGACTATATGATTAAATTCACAAAAACAGTGAAGACAATATTTGAACCCAAGACTCTCAGGCTCCACCAAAAATTCCATTCACTGCACCAAATGCTCATTCCATTTTCTCCTCCCATTGATCATATATTACATTTCTCTAGGTGTTATTTCTTGTATTTGTGTATTAAAGTCACTTCCCCACAATTGGTACCATAATTCTCATCCTTATTTCCCACTGTTTTGATTTTCATACCACATACCTGACTTGATTCTCTAATGAGACCCCCTCTTTGCAGCCTTTCAGCGTGGCACTAGATTTCTAATTTTTTTTAAAGGAGTATAGAAACTTTATAAACTCCCTTCCCAACCACAGAACTTCTTGTGTAGTCTATAACCAACTTCTGGTTGCTTTCAACTTCTTTTTTTTCCCCCTTTATTTATATACATTTGACATCAAATGTGGTCCCCATTTTCCACCACCATTTCACCAGTACACCATCACCTCAGTTCTTTGTGCTCTTTCTGCCTTCAGCTCATTCCCTCCCCACCCCCTACAAAGTGTTTCTGATTTGTCCTTGTCTTTTTGTTTTTGTTGTGTTGTGGTTTTGGTTTGGTTTTGTTTTTTCATTATTCTCTTCCTCAGTCTCTTAATTGGTTCCCTTATATTCCTCCTAGGAGTGAAACCATCAGGTATTTTTCTTAAAACACTGTATCAATGTGGCTGCTCCTTTACTCAAAAATACTTGTTGACTCCTTCCAACCTATGTAAAAAAAATTGGAAACAATGCCTTTCACAATCTTGTTTCAACTTTAATTTCTAAATGTGTCTCCCATTATTCCCAAATACATATAATCCTTGAGTCAAACTGACCTGTGCTTGGTAATTATTCCACTTAAACTCACCTGTGTCTGTGGGCATTCATGCATCTAGATCCAAGGTCATGCCATTTCCTTCATCTGGAAGAGCAATAAATGCTGCTCTATATTAAATGCCTATGAACCTTTAATCCTAAAATAGAAGTTTTATAATTTTCTACTTAATCTTCAAAATCTTTGTAAGTCTCTCATTTTACAAGGGAAAAATGTCTATAAATGTTAAGAAATTTGTACAAGCTGACACAACTACTAAGAAAATGATGTCTCTTCCTAGTGTGTCATCTGACAAATTCCAAGGCCTTTCAGCGTTCTATGCTGTGTTCTAAATGTCTTTTATTCATTTGAAATTGATTGATTTACTATTAACCATAAACCTCTTATACAGTTCTCTTTTCATACATCTTTATTTGCCTGAACTATATTTTATATTCTTCAAGAGTATAATTCTCTAGTATGATTTATAATTTAAAACCAGTAGAGATATAGGTAGGGCTGTATAAGCAAAGAGATCATATGAAGATTTGCTAGGGGAAAAAATAATTCAATGGAGACATGGGAACATATTTTAGCTATCACAATGAAGGGAGAGAAGAATGCAGAGTCACTGAAATACTTTCTCTTCCTGCTTCCATCAAACAACCAATAATGTCTCAAGGCTATAGACAAGTAGAAAATGAAACTACAAGAATGAAGAGTAGAAATACTAGACCTTAGATTACTGTCAAAATAGTAATGGCTCTGTGACTACTTTCAGGCATTTGTGTGTTTGGGATAGTGTGGGGAGAATAACCAGATTAGAATTCATATAGCAGAGAAGGAGAACCAAAGTTGATACAAACAGTGAAGCTGTACAGTGACTGGGAGAGGTCTGAATTCTGTAGCATCCTTTATAGTATGAGGTTATATGTGGTGAGATGAACGGATTTTGCAGACAAAGTTTACTTAGAAAATCATGTACAGATCAAATGTGTAATACCTAGAGCTATATACTATTTGTAGTTATTTTAATTATTTATTTTTTAAAGATTTATTTATTTATGCATACAAGAGCTGGGATACAGGCCAGAGTCACAGGAGGTGAGAGGATTCGCCAGAGACAGAGTGGGGAACAGAAGAGGCAGATCAAGTGAAATACACCACTGAGGGGAGCAGCGGACGAGGCAGGACAGGTCTGCTGCACCATGTGGGTCCCCTCCCTGGCCAGGGATCAAACTCACACTGCTGTGACATGTATGCTTCACAGTGTGGTGATCAACCCACTGCACCACCAGGGAGGCCCGTTATTTTAATTTAAATCCAAAATAAAATTTAAATTTTATCTTCAGTTACACTAGCCATATTTTCAGTGCTCAGCAGTTAGTAGATATTGCATTGCACGATGCACTTACAGGACATTTCCTTCCTTGTGAAGTTTCTATTGCACAATTGTACAAATAACATTGAGCTTTGTTTTCAGATTATCTCTCACCAAAGCCTATAGCTTATCAATTAACATGGGTAATAAAGCAGATATTTTATCTAGATAAGTTTATAAAAGTGGTCCCACTAAAAACTTTTCTTTTTTAGAAAATCTATTAATAGCTTTCATATTTGGAGTTGAAGGTAGTAGGTGCAATGACATTTGAATTGAACATTAATTATTTGAAATTAAAAAGGGCCTGCAGCAACAGGAACAGCTCAAATTTGTTGATGAAAGGCATGAAGGTCGACAAAATATATGGGTATAGCACGATTCATTTTGACTAGGATTTACAATAAATATGAGAATACTGTAAAATTCAGAAGAAAAATGAACTGAGAGCAACTCTTGTAGGCTTAAAAGTCTGTTTTTCATTTAAACAATGGCTATAAGGTACATTACCATTTGTTTTTGGGAAGATAAATCTTCCATCTGTATGATGCCAGATTGAGTAATAATGCAGCTGAATGGAAAGAGAATACAATCTTTTAGGAGCCTGCACAATAATTCCAGGGTGGGGCGGAGGGGGGGAGGGAGAGAGAGAGAGAGAGAGAGAAAGAGAAAGAGAAAGAGAAAGAGAAAGAGAAAGAGAAAGAGAAAGAGAGAGAGACAGAGAGAGAGACAGAGAGAAAGAGAGAGGTATGTGCTGGCGGAAGCTGGCAATAGAAACATAAAGAGAAGGAAATATTTGAGTGCTATGGAACATATATTAAATGCAGGAAGAAAGGGTGAATCAGAAATGGCTCAAATTTCAAGTATGAAGGGCAAGGGGTTTTGGAAATATGGTTTGTTTGGTCTCAAACATGTTAATTTTTAAAATATTAAAATTTAAAAATTGTAGTGACAAGCTGAAGAACATCTAGGTGGTAGTAAACATTTGGGCCTTCATCATGTGATAACTAAATGTTAATATAGAATTTGGAAGACAGAATCTGGCTTTAGGAAAGAGTAAAGGGATTCATTCATTCCTGAAGACAGGAATGAAGGCAAATAATAGAAACCCAATGAGAGCAGCTTAAACCTAGTGAGAGGGAGCTACAGAGCACTGAGTGTTTAGAAATCTCTAAATTATGTATTCAGACTCCACTGTAGTACTTTAAGGCATTTAATTATCAATAAATGTCAATACATAAATCCAAGACTGTTTCTCCTCAAGAAAGAATGAACACACACTATTACTCCACCTCTGCTTTCTATCAGCAGCAGTCACTGAGACCCCAGGAGCCTGTTGTGCTTCTATCCCAATCCTTTCCCTATCCCAATGCTTTCAGGTTTTCTCCTCGACTCTCTGTCTCAGGATTCTCACAAGTTCTCTTCATGCCTTCATCCACATTTGTGCCAGGTAAACTCCACAGTGCCAGATTCTTCTTATCCTCTGGGCTTTAACCCTCATACATTGTGTCATCTCTTCATTTGATGCTATTTCTTTCCCACCTCACGCCCTTGACTAGAACCAGTGCACAGTGCTCGCTGGCACCAGCTCAGTCTTTCAAAAAGTTCTGTTTTATCTGACTCACTGTTATTTTTCTGTCACCTTCTCGCTGTAACTGAAGCTCAGCTGTAACCTCAAACCACTACTCCTGCTGCTCCTACAGTCCTCTCAAAACATGTTTGCTCTCTCCTTCACATCCTTTATTCCCTTGGGCGTGCAGGTAGAGGAAGCATTCTTGTTCCTCACTGCTGTGCCCAGACTGTTCTCCTTCCTTACTCCTAAAATTAGGCCGTGCTTATTGTGTCATCAGGAGCCTGCATTTACTACGTCCCTCACTGGAGTTACCTACTGCCATTGCCTTCAAATATGCCCCTCAAATATTAAATGCCTGGATCGCTGTCACATTCTCTAAAACAATCCCCATTTTAATTCTTAGTGACTTCAATGTTTTTACAAATGATCCTGGCAATACCTTGTCTTCTCAGACCCTTAAAATCTGTTCTTCCAATGATTTGTTCTCTACTCCACCTTAGCCGCTTACTTCTATTCCTGTTTTAACGTTTACACTGATACTTTACTGTCTTCTTTTCCTACCTTGCATAATTCACAGGCTCACTTATCTTAATCTCTCCCTGAATATTCCTGTCTTTCCCCTTTCATGGAAAATTTATTTGACTAACTCATAATATGAATTAAATATACTTTTCCTGCTCTCATATATGTGCTTGTTCTCGCTAAATGTGCCAGGTGAGAACAGCTCTACTAAATCTGACCATTTGTTACCATGTGGTGGCCTAATCTATCTAACCATATCTAACCATAAATACAATTGAGGATAGCATGATACTCTGATAACATCAAATGGCCTTTGGTGCCTGGAAATATTTCCCAATCTGTTCTCAGAATAAGTATTTCATTCTTTTGTCTCCTTACATTGCCAACAAATATTTCAATGCTTGCTTCCATTTCATTGAGAAGTTAGAAACAATCAGAAAAGATATTTAAATAATTCCACCATTATACTAGCAGGTATCTGTATGCTTTCTCTTCTGTTACCACAGATGGACTATCTTGTCTCTAATAGAAAATAATCATTCTTTTGTGTACTATATCCCATTCCTTTTCACCTACTCCAGGATATAAATTAAACAATACAGTCCCTTCATTATTTTGCATTATCAAACTTTACCATTTCTCTACATGGTATCTTTTTCATCAGTATATACAAAGCATCCTCTATTATCAACTTCCCTACCAGCTACCACAATGGTCTTCTCCTTTGATTTATAGGAAAGAAAATTGAAAGAATGTTCATTATAGTTTCTAATTTCTCTCCCTCCATTTTTTTCACTCTCACTACTGCCTGGAAACCACAATTATCAATGTCAGTGGTAAATTCCATACAGATACAGATAAGAGGGACTCGTATCTGCACTCCACAACTTAGATCCCTGCTCTGGCGCTACGCTGGCTGAGCTCCTCTGCACAGAGCAAGGAGTTGATGAGGCCAATAGTAAATGCCCACCAAGAGCCCATGCTCCTATTCTAGACCACACTCCAGGAAACCAGAACCCCACAATTTCCTGTTAAAAACATTTAAACAACTTCAGGATCTGCACAGGCCTCTTCCCTTAGTTATTCTTTAAGATCTATTCTCTTAAGAACAGACCACATTGCTGGTATAACTATCTCCATTCCAGAGAATATGCAAAAGACAAGCATTTTCATGGGTGTTAAAAGTTCACAGCATTACTTTCTTTAAAAAATTAAATTATTTTTTACCAATTGTTAGGTTGATATCATACATATTTAAATACTGAATGTGTGATTTGAATGATACTCTGGCCCTGAAAAATCTAGGTGTTGGCTTGACTGGATTCAGTGTTTAATTCTCACCACACTTTTTATTTGACAAATTAGTAGCTTTTGAGAGTGAATCACCCCAACCTTTCAGGATTCTTTCTTGCCTTGGCTTCAGGGAGGATAATATATTCTTTTCTTCTCTTTTTTTTTCCTTTTTTTTTCCTTTTTCCTCTACTTTTATAACTCTAAATGCCATCATCTGCTGACAACTCCTAGATTCGCATCTAGGGCAGGTGACCTAAATGAACATTTGACTAATAATTATTTCAACTATATGAATGATATTGAGCTTCTGGTCTTTCTCCTCCAAATCTGCTTATTATCCAGTCTTTCCCATTTTAATATATAATATCACTCTTATGATTACTCAGGATACTGTCTCTTATATACTCTGGCTCTCAGACCTTTTCATTTCTAATCATAATGTGTCTCCAAACTCTGACCATTTGTTACCATGTGATGGTCTAATCTAAAGCAGGCTGCCTTTCACCAGGATTATTCAAAAAGTTCCTAACTAATTTTCAACATGTTATTCAGAATTCTCCTGTTAACATGTTGGTAATTTACTCCATTGCTCAAAATTGTGAAAATGTTCTAATCTCTCACAGAGTAAAACCAAAAGCCTAGCTAATCTAGGAGTCCTTCAAAAATCTGGAGGGCCCACGCAGACCAACTATCCTCTTTCCTCTACTATAATCCCTGTACTCACTCTATTACAGCCACCCTGATTCCATTATAATTCTCAGTTATATGGTACAAGTGCTCTTTGTTCAGATTTGTATTTCTTAAGATGCCTGTGTTTTTTATTCCTCATCCTTTTCATGACTATTCCCAAATGTTACTGAAATGAACATTCTGTTGCATCAGTTCAAACTCCTTTCATGACTACTCTTGTTCTTCCAGCTATTGGGTCTGTTGGCAACTAAGAACTTTCATTTCAGTATCAATTCTGAAGAAATATTTCCTCTTTAGTGCCTCCCTTATATAGGATTGATTGAGTTCTCTGTAGTAACTGCACTGCAATTTTTTTCTTCTGCCATTATTGCTTCCTTTACTATTTATGTGGATTCTTTCAAAGAACACTTTGCTATAAACTTCTGCATGCAATTTTCATGTTACAGCCAATTTTTCAGAAAACATGATCCAGTGTAATTACCTTTTCAATTAAGTCTCCTCTAAAAAGTCATGCAAAATTCTAAGCACTCTTCCTTACTCCCAACTCATAGTCCTTGTGTCCATTTTTTTTTTCTTCTTAACTGTCACCATATATAAATCAGTACACTTTATTTTTTTGGGGGGGGTTTTTTTAATTTTTTTTATATTTAATTTTATTTTTTTTCCTTTTTTTATTAAAATATTTTAAAATTTACATATACTTGCCATTAATTGTAATCCCCATGTATTCTCCATCACCATCTCACCAGTGCACCATCACCTCAGTCCCTCGTGTTCCCATCAGTACACTTTAAATTGTCACTTTTTCTGTCTGAGTGAACCACCCTATACACTTACAAACTAGAATTTAAATTTTATAAAGAAGCATCATCTAGCTAATTTTGTTTACTGCTGAACCCCTGTGCTGGCATATAACAATTGCTGAATACATCAATTGTTAAAAAAATAAATTCCTGTAATTCTAGGACTAACATATCATACTTAACAATCATTTAGAAAAGAATAATGCACTACTAAGATTAAGCAAAAAGCTGTCAAACACCAACACCATATCTCTATCAATAAACACAATAAACACAATGTTTCTTCTATATACGCTCTGTTTAAAGCCTGCCAAAAAAGAGACGAATCACAGGGCATGATCAATGGAACGTATCCTGCCAAGTTAATGAGGAAGGACAAGCTGACCAAAAGCAGATTCCTCTTAAGAATTTGGGAAGTAAAGAATCACCCAATGAGTGGTAACATAATGCAAAACATACTAGGTTCTTTCTTAGAGAATAGTTACCATTCAAGTCAGTGGAAACAGCAAGATAGCCCTAGTGAGGGAATAAAAAAACAAACAAAAAAGGATGTGTGAAAGGTAAGTTGAGATACCTAATTAGGAGAAAGATGAAAACTCAGCTGTAAAAGATAATCTGTTACACATACTGATGGAAAAGTATTTGGAGAGTTGAGTAGCGAAAAGGAGATTATCGAGTGTATGGTGACAGGCATAAGACAGAACACAGTGATAAATACAGAATTCTTTATATTTTCAGTAAGGATAATAATGAAACAGCTTTGAGGAAATTTAGGCTGGCATAATCAGATAAGTTAGACTGAGATAGATCAGAGAACAGAAGCAGGAAACCTATACAAAAGATGGTTGCAACGATCAGAACTGAAGTTTGTGAAGTAAAAGATTAAGGGAGTTAAGTAATGAAAATGTGCAGAGAAGACATACAAAAATCTTGAAAGAGTGATTATTTTGGACAAGAGGAGGCCCTTTAGCAAATAACTATGACTCTTATCTTTGTCAATTAGACTTGCAACACTCATTTTTACTTCTAATTGCATGTAATCTTATCCCTAAAGAAAGTAAAGATAGAAATCAACTGCACTAAATAAAAATACATATATGTATTACCCCTTAAGGCATAAGAACTGCTTAATGCTGACATTGTATACTTATTGCACCATCTAAATGTAATAACTTGAAACATTAAGTTTTGCATTATTCCCTCAAGATAAAAAGATTGCTCTCAGTAATTCCCCAGAGGTATAAACTCTCTTGAGGAAATACCATGCTCATAGCTCCCAGAAGTGTCCATTTGAGTACCATTAGCAAAGAAAGGATGGTTTGCTTCAAATTTCATGGGAATATACAAGGATAAAGGTCATTGCTAAGGTAGCAAGGACTCAAAACACCCAGTGAGATCCGATGCCAGAAGTCAACACCTCCTATAAGATAAGGAAACACAATTAAAAAAAAAAAAAATAGATGAAGCCAGTATTGACAATTCCAGAAAGAGCTGAGCCACTGAAGACAGCTACACATCACATTCTTGGTGGGAATCTATTTGATCACTGTAGAAAACCGGGTAATATTAGGAAAAGAGACTCCAAAACACAGACTGAGAGCTCAATATTAAAAGCAGATGAAAAGTAAATGTGCATATCTCTAGCTAGATGTTCAATTGTAAATATAAAATAGTGGTTACTCAAACTTTTGGGGACAAAGACACCTTTTGAAATTTCCACAAAGACTGACCAAAAATAGCAAGAGGAAAACTTATTCACACTAACCAAGCTTGTGTTATTTCAGTGACCTTTAGTGCTGAGGGCTCACTCACTTTTGTGTTTTACTTCAAGTCCATACTTTGTATTGTATAATTTAGGGCCAAAAGAAGATATTACTATTTTGGCTGATACAGTGATACGAAAAGTCCAAATGGTTCTGGAAAACCATTCCCAGTAAATATTCCTAAAAACCACACTATGGGGAGTAAGATGTGATGGAAGTATCCAAATATTAGTAATATCAAAAAATAATTTTTTAAAGTTAAATCAGTTTTAGAAAGAATCATTCTGGTAATAAAAATAATCACAATGCTCCAACACATCTCCTGATTTCTGTGTGTGTGTGCATGTGTGTGTATGCACTCACATCTGTGCGACTGTCTCAATGTGTACAATGCTCTCTCAGCTGACCAGTATATCTAATGTGATGTTAATGTCTTTGTGATCTATGTTCCAAGTTTTCAAGAACAAGCAAAATGTATGGCTATATTTTCCCTGGGTGAAAAACATGTAATTTAGTTTTCTTTAGCTGTTGTTATCAATTTTCCCTCATTATGGAGTAGTTTAACAAGAGAAAATATAGAAAGGCTGTTACCATTAAAAAAAAATCCCAAAAGTTTGTAATATTGGTCTAAGGCTTGTAATTATATACATTTACACTATTTCAGCTAAAAGTGCAATTTTTCATTGATTTTTCAGTCATTCTAAAATTTCTACTGTGTTGAGATAGGCCAACCATGACATTGAACCATAGAAAAATACTAACTACATTGTCAACCTCAGAAGTGTATGGGGCGCGGGGGGGGGGGTGCAGTTTCTCTAGACTTTTATCAATTTATTAGCAAGGATATTTAACCTTTCCTATGGCTAACGCTATGTAAATACTGTGAAGGACATCCAAGCTGTTAAGATGTTATGCCCAATCCAAATGATTTACTGTTTTATTTTCATCATTTCTTAGGACCAGAAAGCCACAATCCTAAGTGAAGCAACATGGAAATAGCTGCGTTAACAACCCCTGCTCATTAGTGAAGTTGTGCTTCTGGCACCCAGGAGAGAGGACTAAGAAATGAGCCTTTTTTTTTTCTTCTGGCTCTTCCTAGCCTCCTTCCCCTAAATATAGATACATTTCGAATTTTATGTCAAGGTTATTTTAGCCACTGATGAAAATAACATAAGAATCTCATAGTTTGATGACTGAACATTCTGAGTTTAAAAGACAAGGGAGAATTCATAATCCTATGTAGTGCAGAAAACATACACTTCCCCGCCTAAAAGAGTGGGTCAGTTTTTGTTAGTAACTCAGTAGTCTTGGGAAAACATATACCCTTTCTAACCCAGGGTATATTACTTCCAAAATATCATGGGATATATTTACATGAATCCCAATTATATGACGTAACTTTCTCAGTTTATAGCTGCTATTTACAAGAATCTTACAGCCAGGGTTTCGTATATATTCATTTAGATACAAAAACAATAGGCTAAAGATTTTAATGTCTTTGGTTTTTTGTGTTGCTGTCAGAGTGGACTTTGCTCATGGGTGAGTATAAATAAACAAGGGCAGTGCAAATCTTGTTCCTACAGAGCAGGCCCTTTGCATTGTAAAAGCAAAACCACAAAATTTGCACAAGGCCTTGCCTAGCTACCCTTCAACATCTTTATATTATCATAACATGGCGTTAGAGGAATGAAATTCAGAAAGTTTTGACTATGCTAATATATCTGTAGTCTACTATTTCAGTAAAAAGGTAAACAAAGCAGGAATATGTATTCAATTTGGCAGCCTGCTTCCTTGCATCACTATGCAAAAAATCACCTGTTCAAATTTTACGAGCAATCTCCTAAGACCAGCACTGACAGGCTGACGGGTGGTCGCACGCTACTTCCCGGTTAGGTATAGTCATGAATTCCAAAATACACACTGAAGACCTATCTGCTGTCCTGGGTATGCAACTCTGTTTATAAGGAAAATATTGACTACTGAACAAATTATTTTATGCTTAACATAAGCAATAAATTATGCAGTAAAATCTGTGTCCCCAAGCTTGTAGATCTTCAGGTACAAGATAGCCACTGGAGTAGTTAAAAGGCATGGAACAGCTTTAGGTATAGTTACTTTTCAGGAAGAACCAAATTACCTGCTGTTTCAAAGAACATTGCTTTTTATTCCCTTGATATCTCAATAAATGTCCTTCCTGCACAGCAGCTATTATCTAATGGCCCCAAAGAGTTAATGCACTGACTAAATTGAACCCGATTCAGTATCCACACTCAATTAATGTTGATGGATTGACTTTCTCACAAGCAGTAAAAGCTCAGTTTATAGAGATGGATATTACAAGACCTAAATCAATAATTAAGGAGCAATGCATATTGCCTTCTGTGCATGCCAGTACAACAATATGTATACATGTAAGAACTAAAGTTGGTTCCATTTTTTATATAAAATGTAGTTAACTGATAAATACTGAGTCATAACCATTTTAAGTCATAAAGTTGGCACAGAGAGGTTATACATTTGGATAATATATTCTGATAATGGACTGATTGCCTATGAAGAATTAGAAGACTAAATGTCCCAAGATGAAACGTTGTTAATCACTAATAGTCAATTGAAATCATAATAATAAAGATTGCTACTAATGAGAAACCATTTGTCATTTGAAGTGCTCATTGTAGATTATCTCTGGTGTGTATATTTGGATAACTTTCTACATTATTGTATACTATTCTTTAAAGAAAATGAGGAGGTTTTCAAAGATGTGATGGAAGTGGTCATGTAATTTGAAAGCCTAATGAATTCCCTCTTCAGTTTCCATCAGGGCTGTATAGTTTTAGCACTCGATCAGGTGACAATTAAAAAGCATCTCCTTAGTCAAAGTAGAAGCGGAGCGCGTGAGGGAATGGGCTGTTGCATGCTTCAGCAGAGCATTGTCCTTGTACCCTATGTTTAAGACAGAGCTGCACTCTACATTTGAAAAAGTTTGAGCTAATAAACTGACAAGTATTGAACACCAGAAGATGGGAAGTGGAATGAGTTCAGAGAGCAAGGAGTCAGCCAAAAGATCAAAAGAACTGGAAAAAAAGCTCCAGGAAGATGCTGAACGAGATGCAAGAACTGTAAAGCTGTTGTTATTAGGTAATTTTTCCCTTCGCTTTAGAAACTGTCATATTTTCTTCAGTTGTGATATATATTCTTTTCAAACTTGAATTTAAAATGCTTTAAGATGTATAGCAAATTTATTATGAAAAAGTGTTTGGAAATGAGATTCTATTTGTACACTATATTTCATGATTTTATTTCATGACTTTGTTAAGCAGAGATACAGATATTTATCAAGTAACAATTTATCTGTCAAGACAATTTACTATAATTAGAAATTTCATATGTTTATTATTTTACCATACCCTAATCATCTCCTGAAGGTTAGCAGTTTTTACTAAAACAATAGTCACTTCATAACAAGTTAAAAAGATCATTGTGTTTGAACAGAAATATGGTAGTGTAGATATCCTAGTTAACATTTCTTAATTATTTTTGTGGTTAAAATCAGTTATTCTCTTTTAGAAAATATAAAATATAGTACAATTTAAATCATAAAATACTTTTATTCAGGCTCCAGGCTACTGAATACTGCCTGCACAATTATATTGTCTGTTACATCTGAAAAATGTAGTTCATTTAACCCCTTTCAGGACATTTACATGTTCATTCAAATCAGGACTCATATCTCTTCAAAGCTTAGTGTTGCACAACTATAAATTCAATCAATGGTCAATGAATTAAAGAATGAAAATAAATGTTATACCATATACGTGTTTATCATAAAAATGTAACATTTACTAATCAAAAGAAAATGCATTTTTATACATATATAGATATAAGATAATAAGAACTTTAATTTAATCATGGTTGTTTGTACTTCCTGGTCTTATACACAAAAGAACTTTTTTCAAAATTGGATTCCCAATTTTCCTTCACATGAAAAATGTTCTCATTTTTTAAGTGTCCCTTCATTTTCTGATTTGTTCCTTATGGTAAAAAAGGTCTTAGAAACAAACCATAAAATTCCCAACACTTCCTCTTCAAAGGAAGGAAATGATTTCTCCCTTTTTGCTCAATTTTTTGTTTCACATTTGCCCACAGCTCTTGCTAGAAGGTTGGTAACTAGAGGTTGCTAACTTACAAAGATGCTGGAGACAAATCTTATGAAGCCAGCAAATATACTTCCCCTAATACTCCAAAGTATTCTCCAAGGTAAGACTTTGATCAAGAGTGAAAGGGTCTGGACATAAAAAAGCAAATTAAGGGGGAGAGGAAAAGTCAAGCATTCCTGAAAATGCATCTGTGATCTGTATCCCTCTTGTACTCAAAACAATGTTATAAAAGGATGATAAAATACAGTAAAAACCCCTCTGTTTGAATATACTTTCTAAAGAATAAATATTCCCAATATACCAATATACCATTTTTTAATTAGTGAGTTAAATCAAGATAAGATATGTTTATGTACATTACACATGCCTGTACTTGTCCATTGGATTGGTGGTGGAGAAAAGGAAGTAAGAGAGAGAATAAAAGTTCAGGTCAAAATGGTCATATTTAGAAGATACCTCAGATTATAACCATTGTTACTTGTGTATGATTTGGAATAATACTGCTTGTGTATGATTTGGAATAATACTTGTGTATGATTTGGAATAATACTGCTTTGAAAAACTGATGGGAAGTAATTATCTTTGGAAGTGGAATTGTTAAACCACCTCTGAACAGTATATTCTCTATACTTGTTCACTGGGATGAGGGAGGGAAGAGATAGCAAAGATGTTTTGACTTGTGTGTACTAGAAAATGTTAGCTTATCCATTACCCTGTGTTACATGCATTTCATTTAACTAATGTATATATTGTGTATATACTGGACAAATGGGTCCTAATTTTATAATATCTAGGCTCTAGATATTAAAGAGGTTGCCAATGTATGACAAAAGTAGAGTTAGTAAACTAACACATTTTGTATACTTTGTGTTAAAATTCATGGAAAGGCTGTCTTCTGAAAAAGATATTTGGAAATGACACAAGTCATCTTAAGTAACACATGTGCCTACACTCAACCATGGGGTAGAGAAAAAGAATTCAAAGAAATGAAGGGTTCTAGCCTAGAGTGTTCCTACATAGAAGACACTTCCAGATATAACCATTGTTACATGTGTGTAGTTTATTTAACACTACTGTGTATATAGTGGACAAACTAAGTCCTTATTTGAAACGTCTAGTCTTTCTAGATGTTTAGAAGTGCACAAAGTATGTTAAAAGTAGAGGTAGTAAAACATTCTGTAGATGTCCTTTTGTTGAAATTCATATGATATACTGTCTTTAGGAAATGGAATGATCAAAATGATTAAACCACCTCTCTGAGCAATACACATTAGAATTATATTTGTATTGTTTGTGAGAGGGGAGAAGAGAAGAAAGTGCAAAAGGCTTTAAACCCATGTGCTTATAGTCAGGCGACATTAACCATTGTCCCTATGTCTTCATTTTACTATATTTAGATTTAGCTGTGTATATAGTGTATATAAAGGGAAAATGTCCTAATTTCCAAATTCTAGTCTTTATAGATGTTAAAGAAGTTGCCGATGTATGACAAATACATGTATACACTTTGTGTTAACATTCACAGGAGTCTGTTTAGAAGTGGAATTGTGGAAATAACCAGCATTATAGATGCTTTATAGTACCTGTCCACCTGGTTGTGGTTGTCAGATAAGTAGAAGCATTCTAGACTAGAATGTTCCTAGATGGTACTCAGATAACACCCTCTGTGCAGTTTATTCAGTGCAACTATGTGTGTCATGGAAAAACTTAAACCCTTATTTGATGTATCTGGTCTTTCCAGATGTTTAAAAGTACGCAAGTTATGTTTAAAGTAATACCCCTAAGTTGTTTTTTTTTTTCTTTTCTGTTAATTCATAGGAATGGTTGTATTTTGAGAATGGAATTGTTGAACTTCATGTGTTAGAGTATGCTAACTGCTCCTTGGGGAAGGGTGGGGGGATGACTGGGAAGGAAATGCAGAGAAAGGAGTTCTGTGCCCATGAGTCTTTAGACAGGTTCAGATTGTCTAACCATTGTTCTATATGTGCATCTTAGCTAATTTGGCTATGTAAATAATTCTTAATGCGCAGAGTGTTTTTAAAAGTAAAATAATAAAATAATCCCTTTATAAATATGTTTGTTAGTTTAGGAAGGACTATTTCTGGGCATGTCTTTGTTAATCCACCTCTTGGAGCTGGATATAGTTCTGGACTCAGTCATTGAAGTGGTGGAGGAGGAGAAAGGGTGAAGGGAAGGGCTCTCTGCTAGTANCCACATATCTAGAAAGTAGTTTTAGATGATAACCATAGATCTATAGATGTGTATTTGTTAAGTACCTTGTGTTTATTGTGGACAAGTTTCACTATTTTGCAACATCTAAGTTTTTTAGATGTCCTGAGGTGACAATGTATGATAAAAAGTAGAGCTAGTGAATTAACGAGTTTGTAAATAATTTTTTGTTATAGAAAAGAAACATCTTGGAGGTAGTCTTGTTAAACCATCTCTGAGCATTGTGTGTTAGGACTTGTTCATCTCTTGACTGCCTAGAAGAAAACATTGTTAAGTAGTTCAGTGAACATATGTCCTTGCTGATATTTTAACAGAATAGACTGGATAGTGAATTACCTTGGAAGCATTATACTTTATTCCATTGCTTTATATCTCATTTTTAATTGAACATTAAGGAATGCAGCATTTTGTTGTAATTCTGCCAGTATCTAGAGGCATGTTGCCATTTTTGTCTTTTTATGGAATTTTGTTGCCAAGAAAGGCAGGATCACTTTTTTTTCCTTCCAAATTGAGTTAGTTTGTGAATTATTGGTTATCAAAATACTTGTATAGCTTTGGAACTTTGAAATGGTAAATATTCATAGCATGTGGGAAAGCATGCTACATAACTATGCAATCTTAATTACGTAAAAGTGACTGCTTAGTTATGTAGAAATACACGCAGAACCTCAAAGGACATGTCAAACTAAACTGCTTGTAATTATGGATGACTTTGATGGATGACTTTGTTCTTTGCTTCTTTGCTTTTTAGTTTTCCTATCATGCACATGTTAACTTTAATAAAATAAATATTACTTTAAAAAAAGATATATGTTTATGTAATAGATATGATAGAATCATTAGTTGTCATGTTACATCTTTTTTTTTCCCCAAGACAATCACAATTTTTAAAAATTCATTTCCATCATTACCATATACAATGTGCTTGGACTATTTGATTACTTTTAAATGGTTCTCCAAAACAAACAAGAAAAATATTTATGTGTGTGAATGTTTATACATGTATGCAATAAAGCCCTCATTTATAGTCTTTGGTAGATCCTTAGAAATTGTGAATGAATAAGGAAAGTAGATTCTTGAACAGCTGAGAACTTTTTCTTCCCCATCAACTTTATAATGAAGTGACACTGAATAAAACTATGGTATATGAAAGAAGGAAAAGATGACAAAGCATTACTAATTGGCAAAGATAAAGGGTTTAAATGTACTAGGTTCTAATGTACTAACTGGAGGGTTCTAACGTACTATTTTCTTAAGCTTCCAAGATTTCAAGAGTATTAAAACAATGGTTGAGAAAATAAGTGCATTGGATACTTCTTTTTCTGAAAACATGCAAATTTATCTGAAAATCTACCCATATTTCTTTATAAGTAAATCCTACCAACTAGCTTGTGAACAAATAATTTACAAATTATATAAGCTTTTAAAGGATAGTCTTCTCAATCTATTATTTGATAACTTTAGGAAAAAATAAACCACAAAGCCCAAAGCAAACAGATTCCATAAATGTATGAAATATATTTTTCAAATACTGGGATGTGGATTATCCCAAGAATGCATGGTTAAAATATTAATACAATATTAATGTCAATCCTCACATTATTATTCACATGTGTTTAGCACAGAAAGGCACTACAGCAGTATCACCATAACTTTGTAGATAAGCAAACACTAAGAAATTTATTTCATCCTTGTCTGACTCAAATTCTTATCAAATTAGGAAAAGAAGGCAATTTCCTTAGCAAGATAAACAGGACTTTCAGTGATTTTCATATTCAATGGCGATTTGGCATTGTTAATGACAGTGAACAAGTACTCATTATGATTAATATCCTTGGCTTTCTCAATTTAATGCTCTTGTCAGGAATTTAGATAATAGTGGATAAGGCAATCTTTGACAGGTGAGGAACATTTAGTATGAAGAGATATAGTGACAGATAATAAAGTCAAAATTCCAAGTGATCTGAAGTAGCAAAAATAGCTGTCCGAAATGAGCAAAATGTAATTTAAGACATTTTTAATTGGGGTTCAATTCAATAATATATGTGACATGTGAGAGAATCTGTTTGCTAAAAGATGATGTAGAAAAATGATAGAAAATAAATCTAACTACTACAAGCTCAAAATGAGTATAAGGATGTGATTAAACTATTTTTTAAAAGAGAAAATAAACTAATCATGGTCCCTACTAAGCATTCTATCTGAAAACAAGGAGCAGGAACCTAAGAACATTCATTCCAACTCTGTTATATGAGAATATTAGTACTGCTGATGAATATCTTAGTATATATGGCAGAATTTTCACCACCAGTGTTTCAGAATGACAATGGCTCTTGCATGGACTGTGGTTCAGGGGGTAAAAGGTCTAAAATTCATGTTCTACAAGATTAGAGGAACAAAATGTAATATACTTACACTTGAAAAGTCTCTTAGATAAAAGAGCATGCTTCAAGTAAAATACTGAGAAATTACTACATCCAAAATACGTCCTAAGTATTTTTTTTGTCTGTCTGCCAAAATCCTGAGGTAGATATTAACACAATTTTGTAGAGGAAACTGATTCTCAGGTTAAATTTGATCATGATGTCTAGCCAAAGACAGACGTGAGAGCAAGTCCATTTATATTTAATCCCCAAACTCGAGATTTTCTATTACATATTCCCAGCTTTCGTCTAGATTATTTGAAGGATTGTCATGTGAAAGAGACAGATAATTATCTTATTGCTTCATCCAAACATAAGAGCAATGAGTGGATCAGAATTAAATTAGTTCAACAGGGACTATACTCACATCTTTGAAGCTCTAGTCTAGTAACAGATGACAAACAGTATGTATCTATGGAAGTACACTACTTTTATATTAATTTACAGTAAGTTAGCTTAAAATAATTTACAGACATTAAAATTGCACTGATATTGATATGTCTTACACTTAAAGGATACTTAAAGGAAAGAAAGGGATATTTAAAGGAAACACTATGGCATTATTATTATGACTCAATGTTATTATGAGTCCAGAGTTTGTTTTAAATTAGGTCTGTACTGACAATCTCTGAACTCAACTTTCTGATGCATAGAAGAAAGACTTGTGCATAACTGGTTGACTACTAAGATTTCTTTCTTCTTTACAACTAAGTGATTTTTAAGATCCCTTATAAAAATAATCCTACTCAAGACTAGAAGTCAGCTTAGGTTCATTTTGCCCATTTTTACATTTTGTACCAAATAAACAATCAAGCTTTGAAAGGTGTTCAGTTGAAGTTCAGTTTCAGGTATAAATATCATGGATACTTAAAGACATGTGTAACTAAAACATAACATGTATACCTAAAATTAAAACAACTAAAATTGATTTTGGTCTTTTCAAATAAAAAATCTATAATAAAATCTCTAATTTATTGTCATTAAGAGTGATTTAAAAATCATGAGTATTAGAATATGAACTAAGCATAAATTTAAATATTTACTCAAAACACTAATTCAAAGAAACAAATGCATCTCTTCTTAAAATTTCTTTAGTACTCTTGACCTACATAATAATTTTATTGATGACCACAATTTGAGGGAGAGATTATTTTAGAATGCCCTCAGCCAAGTGAACATGCTGTTTTGATAGCTATATTTGGCTCCGTAACATGATCTAATCTTATAAGAATGGAATGATCATTGTGAACTAAGACCTAGAAACACTGTGAGAATGGGATTCACTAATTTATTTCTAAAATAACTTTACAATGGAGTTACAAGTAATAAATGACATTTTTGAGAGGTTGGCTTTTCTTCAGGAATTTTCTGTTAATACTATAGTTAACTATAGTGGAATCAGTATAGAACACTGAAATCACTATATAGTACAAGAAATGATTCAGATATGTTTTTGAAATTCTTTCAAGAGAAAACAGTTTTATATGTGTATCCATTGAAAAAAAAAACCTACATTTTTAAAAAGTGACATTGTCTCAGACATTATCTAAGACATGTCATGGATGATTAGCTAAATTAGAAAGAATTTACAAAAATAACAAATGCACAAGGATTAGAAAGAACTTTGGGGGCCTCCCTGGTCACACAGTGGGTTAAGTAACGCACTATGAAGCAAACCAGTCACTGCAGCAGGAGTTTGATCTCTGCCACAGGCCAGGGAGGGACCCACATGGCTTAGCAGACCTCTCCTGCCTCCCCTGCTGCTGCCCTCAGCAGTGTGTTTCAGTCAGTCTGCCTGTTCTGCTCCCCACTCTGTCTCTGGTGATTCCTCTCACCTCCCTGATCTCTGGCCTGTACCCCAGCTCTTGTGTGCATAAATAAATAAATCTTTAAAAAAAAATAACTTTGGAAGCTTGCTTAGTTTCTGTATCACCAATATGATTATCAATTGGCCCTATATATGAAGTATAAAAGACCATTTTCCAAAATTTATGCTGAATTTTTGACTAGTCAATAATACAGGATTAAATTTGGTTGTGTTTATATAAAATTTTTTACTGTCTAATTGTAGTAGTTGTCAGTACTGTATTTGCCCACAGTGCATATGCATGCTTGTACAATTCTGGAGCATTACTTGTGTACTTTATTATTCTCAATGTAGATAACTGATTTAAATCAAAGTGAACTAAGTTGCTATATTTCATTTTAGAAATCATAGTCGTTACAGCAGTATTTAAGGAAATGTAATAGAAATTAGAGTCCTTTGCTCAGTTTTAGATTTTGTCCAAAAAATTCTTTCCCCAATATTTTGACCCTGATTAAAACAAACTAAATTACCTGCAAAGACAAGTACTAGAATTTCTGCTGGACCCATTGGCTTTGTTCCTGTATTTCCTACCTGTAATCTTCCACATAGCACAACTGAAAACACATGTTAAGAGAAGAGGGATGTTCTCCAAATCTGTCACCTATGTAGGATAATACTACAATTTTAATGTACATTTTGCCATAAGAGAGTTTAAAGCAAAACTACGAAGAGCAGTTTTAGAATCAAACTGAGTAACTTTTCCTTCAAGGTGATGAAAAGCCTAGAGCAAACAGCAAGTTGTCTAAGCCAGCAAACCCAAATATCATGTAAAGCTCATTGATTTGCTCTTGCCACTTTCACAAAGTATGCCCATCTACACAAATTAATATAGTCATTTGTCTCTAGGAAGCATGTGAAGAGATTTTTTTTGCTGCGATTTTTATTTTATTCTCAAATACTTCATTTTTATAGGAAGCTGCTATTAAAAGAGATAGCTAATCAAGGTTTATATTTGATTGTGTTTACAGAAGTCTGAAAAAAAGATTAACAGATTGCTGTGGTTGATTTTACGTCCATCAAATTATTTTTGTCAAATTTCAAACTGTGTGGTATAGGTTACCCGAGCATAAAACCATAGAAAGAAGTATGCTGGGTAACTACCCAAGAGGAAATATCTACATATCATCACCAGGCCATGAAATATCATTTACCATAGTTTTACCACTCTGACTTCCTCAATATCATATATTGTTTCAGACAATTGTAAACTCTAGATGCATTTAGAGATGCCTTAGACCAAACAAATTTGCTACAAAGAATTAAATTTGTAGTTGCATCTTTTGTCATAGTTTAAGGAAATGTTGCCAACTAGGCAGAAACATTTCAGTATGTATACACACACACATATAAAATATGGAGGTCAAATGTTATTTTTTGAAGTATGAGTTTGAAGAATATACTTGTTTCATTGAGATTCTACCATGAATTAGACATTATACTAGCTACTTTAGACACATCAGTGAACAAAACAAAAAGACCCAGCCCATGTGGAATTTACCTTGTAGTGATGAAGACAAACAGGAAAAATGTAAACCTGGCCAGTGATCAAACTTGTGCTGCAGTGGCTGCAGCTGCCAATAGCTTCAATGTGCTGAGACTTAACCCTTGTGCCACCAGGTAGACCCCCATCCAGTATATTTCTAATAATGTATCACCCAGTATATTTCTACCCTACTGTTTGAAATATAATTAAATATATTACGTATGAGACCATCTTCGTTGGGTTGCAATCCCAGGAGATAATAAGTTTTCAAACTATGTTCAAATGCAAGAACAGATTGATTTTCTCCTACTAGTATCCACTTCTTGCTTTAGAAAATATACTCTACCTTGGAGCAGACCTATATCTGTATATATCAATATGAGGAGCTTTACTTTCTTCTGCTCTACCAGAAAGTAGCTAATATTTTTCAGGATTTGACAAGAGATTACTCTCCTTTATATAAGACTATGTCAATAATTTACCAAGGAGTAAATGACAATCATACATCTTAATATCCATAAAAATGTGTTGTATCAGTCGATAATACTCTAATCTTTCTGTTGCAGGAGCAGGAGAATCTGGGAAAAGCACTATTGTTAAACAAATGAAGTACGTACACATATTTTAAATGTTCAGTACTTTATGTCTATTCATGTATTTGAGCATTCTTAAAATAAGTAGTTTTGGAAAATCTGATTGATAGTCTCTTAATCATAGGTTGTCACAGAGTTAGCACAATTCCTTCATGAATATCCCTCCCAGCCTTGTGCAGAAAGCATACAGATGAGTAATAATATAATATTTTAATTTTTCCTCTCATCAAAATGAACACTAAGAGCAGCTATGTTATAATTAAAACAGGAAATGATCTAGGGCTTTAATATAGTGCATTTAAATCATGTCAATGTCAAGGATCCACTTGAACTCATGAGAAAATAATATTTCTAACATAATTGGTAAGATTTTTTCTAGATGGGAATGAAATGCATATCTAAATTAATTACTATCAAAGATTTCAGTTCACTTATTCTCCACACTTATTTTTCTCTTCATCATGAAATAAGCCAAACTGAATTTCTTAATAAGGAAATAATGAATACAAACATGTTATAATACAAGAATTATGTATTGTATGTAATGTCTAAATTAGTAAAATGATAATCGATAAATAGAAATGAACAGGTAAAATCCCATGGCTTTGTCTGGAGAATTTTAAAGGACAATTATTATTAGAGGTAAAGAAGACAACACTTTCAAGCTCCTTTTAAATATATGTTCAAGGGTCTTGTTCTCTGGAGCATACTATGTGGCAATGATGTGAGTCATTGTTTACTTTAAATTTATCATCACAGGGTTCTTTTTCTTTTTCCTAGGTAAAGTCATGTACATTCCGTATCAACCCGTATTTAAGCCTCACTTTTTAAAATCTTCTGTAACCTATTCCTACAAAAAGTTGTTTACCTTCTGTCTCTGCCTCCTTTATCCCAGTATCACTGATCAACTGCTTTTGGCTTCTCAGCTCTATCCTTGAACCTGCGTCATCCTGCGTCCCTTATAACGTAACACTATGTTCACCTACTCTTTTCTTTAAGGTTATAATTGTGTTTGAATCCCTCTTAGACCTTCTACCTCTCCATTTTCTATGAGGTTAAATGCAGAAGAAAAGATAGGAAATATAAGTTATTTGGCTATACAAAATTTTAAAGTATTTATACTTACAATTAGAAGAAAACTAGAAGAAAATCCATAATATATAGTTAATTAACCTGCTATATAAAGATCTAGAGAGTGTTAAGAAAAACAATAAGCTGCCCAATATATAGAGATGGGAAGAGACTATGAACAGTTCACAAAAGGTGAAATTCAAATATCTATTAAATATGTACATTTTAGTTATTTGAACTAATATTGTACAGTAAAGGTGAGGTTTTGAGAAATGGATCATTTCCCATTACTACTTGCAGAGTAATAAGTGATAACAATTTTGAAGAAATAATTCTTGCAATATACACAGTAAGTTGGGAAAATCATTGATCTTATAAATATATTTCTAGAATTTTAAATGAGTTTTTTAAAAGTCTGAAAGTATTAATAAAATTAATGAAGATATTAATATGAGATAGAAAGTACCTGAGATAAAAAACACACAGATTGTGAAATTATGGGACCGTTCAGCCTTTAATTGCAGTGTTTTGCATCCATTTTAAGTTATATGGATATGAAAATAGTTTTAATGGAAGAAAATGCTTATGTTAACTAGAAAGTCAAAATAAAAATTTTGGGGACCTTCCTGATGCCTAGGGATTAAGTCTCAGTGCTATCACCAAAATAAAAATTTGTATAATGTTTATCCCAACTATGACAAAATAGGTCATTTTTTTATGGAGTAGCAATAGTCACAGAAACTTGCTCTCAGTAGTGGAACTTAGTTACACTGTACCTTTGTTTTGAAATTTCTTTGTTATTCAATGAGCAAGTATCACTTTAATTTTTTAAAAAGGAATGTGTCTCCTTATTTTGTCTCATCGCTCTTTTTTCTCAGTAGTATCTGTAAAAAATAGTCAACACTAGCTCTCTTTATTCTAATTTCCATTTACTCTTATAGTTTCCACTACTCTTGCCTCTGACATGTCACAGAAATTGCCTTTATAAACATCAATATGATCTCCCAATTGCAATTTTTATATGAATTTCAGAGGCCACATTTTTAATTCCACTTGACTCCATTGGGCATTTCCCTCCTAAGACCAGCTTCTAGGATAACTCTTTCTAGAGCCTCCTAACTCTACTCCCAGATTCTTTGACTGTAATTTAATTGCTACTGTCTTATGTACTAGGTTCTCCTATCTGCCTATTTTACATCTTTATCAAATGAAAACTGACAAAGTCTGACTTCAGTATTATTTCAAGGGAACCATCCCAGAATAGTTCCTTCAAACTCAGACACCAACTAGAGAAGCAGATACATCTATATCTATAATCTATGGACAGTTCCAACTCAGAATAAGTAACAGTAAACTTACCTTCCCATCTAACCAACCTCTAGTCCCTAAAATGAATTATAACAATATCAGTGCAAAGAGCAATATATCTAGGTGTAGTTATCTGATCCCTCACCTTTTCAGTTATGCCACATCGACTTAAATTATCTCTAACAAATCTTTTTTTCTTATTAATTCAAAACCTTGGCATTTTTCATGTGAATTAAGACCATCTTGCTAAATAGTTTTATATCCCACCTCTTCCTTGCATTATCTTTAACATAAAATGCAAAAAACACCCAGTTTAAGCTTATTGATTTGAGCCGTAATAGTAACTAACTTATAACCAGAACATACTATGTCACAGAAATTAATTTATGCAACTCTTAGCAAAACAATGGTGCTTAAGGTTCTGCAGACTTTTAAAAATCTGCATTTATCATTTTGTTTGGCAATATACATTTGCTTATACTATAATGAAAGCCTAGGGACCAGAACTTGTTCCATATAGAAAGCCCAAATTCCTGCCAATTTTTTTGTAATTGCCTTTTAAGACATTTTATACTACACTTACATTCTATTCTTATATCCTATAATTTTAATTACGTATTTCTTTAATGCAGCAAGGCAAATTAGTCAAATTTAAAGCAGAAATATAGTAATCGTTGGTAGTAAAATATTTAAAACAAAAAAATAATTGATATAGGGGTACTACATTTACTCTTCAATGCAGAATCTTTTAATTTTTAGATTTTAATGTCTTGAGGGGCAGATATATTCTTTTACTACTATAAGCCTATATACTTCTATATTCTTTTTACTCCTATAAAGCTTCTATGTGTATAGATATAATGTGAACCCTTAGTAAGGGACATCAAAAATGATACCTAAATGATTACAAAGCACTTCCAAAACAGTAAGTAAAATAATAAAAACAAGAATACATTATACAATAAGCATGCAATGAAGTAGTTAGCATATGCAAAGATTTTAGCTTGTAATGGATAAGTCTATTTGAAGCTATTATTCCAAAACCATTGGTGTATTGCTGACTTGACATGACTTCGGACTGAATGAGTGGAAAGAAGAGTTCAGCCAAATAATATATCTGGACATTTCAACTTTGAGCGCTCACCAGCACATACACAGATGGAGAAGCGACAAGGGATTTAATAGTGAATAATTAACATTTTTTTAAAAAGCTTTTGTTAATGCTATAAATAGAAAACAGGCACTCCTATTTTTCTAAGTGCCTTAAGTGGTAGGAAAATTCATGAATGTTCTACTGAATTTCTTCTTTCCTTAAGATTTCATGCTGTAAACACCACAAAATTTTTAATACCCTTGCTTAGAAATCTAGTGAATTTTGCCTGAATGGAAATAAACTATTTAGCAAAATTATCTTGATTTATTCATTTTACATCTGGTTATTTAGGGACAATCCTAAATCCTTTTTATATTTAGCATGAGGAACTCAGAAATAAATGCTGTATTAAAGACAGTGATCACAAAAATTTAAACTCATAGAATTACTCACCTTTAGCATATACATATAAACAACATTCTTCCATTTAAAATTAATTCATGTGTAATTTCTTTCAAGCAAATTAGAATTGATGTGTTTTAGTGTTACAAGAAATTGTTCAACTCACAAAACTTTTCATGTTTACATTATAGGATCATCCATAAGAATGGTTACAGTGAACAAGAATGCATGGAGTTCAAAGCAGTAATTTACAGTAACACATTGCAATCCATCCTAGCTATTGTGAAAGCCATGAATACCCTTGGGATTGATTATGCAAATCCCAGAAGTTCAGTAAGTATGCCAGTAATGACAACTGTAGACCCTACCATGAGATTTGAGCCATAAAACAGGACTTACTGAATTCTTAGTACTGATCTGTACCAAAAATTTAAGTATAGAAAATCTGAGAGACATTAAGATTTCCTAGTTTCCTTTAAATTAAACATTTTGTTGACTATGTACTATAGTCTTATTTGACATTAGTTGTTTTCCTATGAATCAAACATGCCATAAAATCATATACTATGTTAAAAAATACTGCTCATATTTGCTAAAAATACAAAAGTGTTTGTTCCATAAATACAAGCTGTTTAGCTCTACATTTATGTCTTAGTTTAATCATGAGTCATTCACGGAGACTTATTTTTTAATAACAGCATTTCAATCATCACTAATGTTCAGTGATCATTACAGAGCCTAGTGGCAACAGGGGAATGCTTATTTTATAATGTCAATTTAAAAAATAAATTAAAAATTGTGTGATTAAAATGTTTTTATAATAAAAATACTTAAGGGCCATAGCTTGTTTTTGCAAGTTAGCACTAAATATCATATTTTATCATTTATATCTTGTTATATAATTATTTCATTAAAATACATTTTAAATTCACTTTGAAACAATTTGTGCAAACATATCAAATTAGTTTAGTGGATAAGTGAAGAATATAGTATTATCCAAAGAAACACTGACCACTCCTCAAAAAAGTGGTAATTAATAACAATCTGCAGGAAGAACTCACCTGTTTCCATAGGTCCCTCCAAGAGTAGCTAGTTGCCTCCAGAAGAAGTCAACAGTTCCCAATCTAAGTGATCTTGTTATGCTAACAATAAAAAAAGAGGAACAATACAGTTAATTATAGAGAAGAAAATGAAGTTTGTAATTCCCTCTTTCCCTCTCTCCCACTCATCCAGGAATTTAGGGATATATCATGTAAGTGACCTCTCAAAACTATGGAGATGAAAAACAAAATAATTTTCATTATGTTAATTTTAAAGGTGTTGATAAATTCATTTCGTTCTACCCCTTATTAAAAGCTAAAGAGTGAGAAGATGCTGTCTTTTGAGCTGAATGTTTATAAAGCAGAAATAGAACCTCTGCTCGTCTCTCCTTCCATTTGTAGTTTTTTCTACAGTTTGGCTCCTGCTTCTCTAGATAACAATTTCCCTCTCACAAGGGGAATTTTCAGGAACTGAACTCCAATATCCTTTTCTTTTTTATCATATCACATAATGATCATGTTTTTATTTAAGAGTAATTTAATCTTTGCTAAGAACCTAGGATTTTAAACTGTCCCTAAGAAACAACAGGTTTAAGTTCCTTATTTAAAGATATTAAAGACAAGGGCCAAAAAGATTTAACAATTTGGCCTGCATTTAAACAGCGAGTTGAGTAGAAAACCCACTTCTCCTGTTTCTCCTTATGGCGTTTTTCCTACACAAGTCATTTTATAAAAATAAATTTGAGGATTGTAAGTATTTATTTTCTTTCTTTTAAGCACTAGCAGTTACTGAAATAGGTGTTCCGTCTGCATTTCTTTAAGAAGATTGAATAATATTTGGACTTGCATATATAATATTCCATACATTTGTGTCATAGAAGTTGGAGATAGAAACACAAGCAAGGTTGTTAACTGAGTATGTATTTCGTACATCCTGGTGTTTGCAAGTCAGTGATCACACTCATCACTAAAGGTGTGAAATATGTTGGTTAGGAGTCCTAATGATTTAGCATGTAGGTGGAGAGAAAATGATGTGCTGAACATCACTGCCATTATGTAACTAAAAAATAAAAATGTAATACATTCAAACGGTACATGGAGTAGGGTAAACAGAGTAACTTAAGCAGCACTACGCATTTGGAATGATTTCTGAGGAGTCTCTATGTCATCAAATACTAAGTAGTTGTCAGGTAATAGATAGCTCATATTTTGCTTTTTAGCTGGTATAAAATATAGCAGTTTCAATTGCATCCTTTAATATTTGATGTTAAGATTAACACATACTTTACCTGGTTTAAACTGTTTATTCAAAAGATTAATTGCTAAGTACTTCACCTATGTGTGACTTTCAGAATTTTGGTGTCCTATAGCTCGATATTTATTTATAAAGGTTTATACATCTTTACATAACCATCATTTCATCATCACACAGATTTCCATTCAAAGGGAGAAAGTCGACAGAGAGCTGTACTGCTTACTGATTCTGTAAATTTGTACAAAAACACTTAAATGCTCTAAATTTCCATTTCTTCATCCACAAAATGTTGATGCTTTCCTCACTGAATTACAAACAACTATTTGAGAAAGAAGCAGAGCATTAAAAAGCCACACAATGAAATCCTGCCACTTGTAACAATGAATGGAATTGGAGAAAATTACACTAAATTAAATAATCCAGAGAGAGAAAGACAAATCCAGGATGATTTCACTCATACAAAGAGTATAGACAAAAAAACTAAAGAACTGACAACGAAACTAGAACAAAAGAGTTTCTTGAAATATGACTGCAGAATTGAGAACCCTAGAGAGGAAGGGGAGGGGGGGACCCAATGGTAAAAGGGATATATATGGGTGCTCTGGGGTGGATGCAGTGTGGTGATACACATCTGAGGATATATGAACATATCTCTCTGAATCATATACAGCAATATAAATCGATGTTAGTTCAAAAACAAATAAAACGGAGAAAAATAAGAAATACACTAAAATATGAAGTATTGCGGAACATGTTTCCAGTAAACGTTAGGTTTTTTTTTTCTTTTCAATAATCACTTTGAACATAGGCTCATTAAGATTTTGTATTGAAGTCTACCCCCATTCAACAGCATTTGAAAAATATTTCTTATTAAACTGCTATCAGACATTTGCAGGACACTGGGTATATGCTGAGATATGAGCAGTAAATTAGATGAAAACAGTATTTGCCTTCAAAGCAAGAAAAAGCTGATGCTGAACAAGTAATAATAATGCATCAACTATTTCAAATGGCAGCACAGCTGGATGTAGAGCTAGATGTTCCTACTATGTAGAAAGAAACACTAACAAAGGGAATTCTCAGTAGAGGATGTAGTTGAAGACTAATTAGTTTTGTTTTGGAAATTTTGAGCTTGTAAATTCTGTGACCCAACTATATGTGCATTTGAAAATGTGTATTTGCAGTTCAAAGAGATGTAAATCATGATGTTATTAGTGCACCCTTATACTATGGCATATAATGTATGCTAAGGAAGTGGATGGGATGGAAAATGTTTACTAAGTGCTGAGATTGAAATGAGAAGGGCATTAGGAGAATGGATCCTTAAATGTTAAAGTCAAACATCAACATTTTCTGGTCATTTGAGAGAAATAGGAAACTTTGGAGGAGAGCACAGAATTTTAAGAACTAAATCTTGAGTAAGTGTACTCACAGATTTCAAAGGAAGGTTCTTCAAATTGAAAGGCCCTATGAGGTCAAAAGTAAAGGAGAATGTTTGCATGTATGTATTTTAAATTATTTCTTACTAAGATAATGTTGGTTTACAAAATTGTATGTGACTTAGGAGTTTAAGTATATGTCTTTTCAGATGTATGCAACCAAATCACACACACACCACACCAAAGTACATGTGATCCTTCACAATAGTATTAAGTTTTCTACCCACTTTGCTCCCATCCTCCATTCTCCCTCTGTAGTCAGTTTTCTAGAGTTTGTTTTGGTTAGTTTTGTCTGCTTTGTCACTTTGTTTTATTTTCTAAAT
This sequence comes from Galemys pyrenaicus, assembly GCA_019455555.1. Taxonomy (NCBI): domain Eukaryota; kingdom Metazoa; phylum Chordata; class Mammalia; order Eulipotyphla; family Talpidae; genus Galemys; species Galemys pyrenaicus. The sequence goes on from JAGFMF010012021.1 coordinate 5,197,145, forward strand.
ATGAATGGGAACATCCAGTATTTTTTCTTCCTCCTTCTACCTTATTTCATTAGCAAATGGCCTCCACTTGTATCCATGTTGTCACAAATAAAAAGATTTCAACGTTTTTTACACTTGAGTAGTATTTCTTCATGTGTATATATCACATAAAAAGAATATTTAAAGTAACTTATTGAATTTAATAATAGAGAGATCAGTGAGAAGAGAATGATGGTTCATGAGTTGTGAAGGCAGAATCCTGTGAACTTCTCCAAGCGGGACACATAACAGAGATATTTAATAAAGTTGCACTTTCCCCTCTGAAATTTGTATATTCAATTTTAGAACATGTAAAACATTCAGTTGATTGACATAATGTTGAAAGTTATAATACTTTAAACACGATTTCAGTATTTTACCATGTTTGACATAGACTTATAACGTGAACCCTAAGTTGTCAACCAAACAAACTGATTCCTCAAGATGTTCTATGACAAGTTATGTGATAACAAACATATGAACCACTTCATGGAAATTACAATAGTACTTAAAAGCTCTGAAAATCTTACATCAACCAAACATGGCATTTTAACCAGGAATTCCTAGGCTATGTTATCCTTTGATTTTTTTTTTCACAATCATAGGGAATATAATTTGTATTCAGAATAAGTTACATGTCTTTCTAGGACCACCTGATGCCCCTCGTTATAGATGACGATGGTCTGAGCAACCTCTACAAAAGTTTTGTTTTCGGTGCAGTATAATTGTCCCAGAATTATGCCATCTTGAGAGAATGAACCACCATAGTTTCTAAGCTTTCCCAAATAAAAATTCTTCAGGATGCCCTGCAAGCTTCTTGGAGCTATTTGAAAAAAATGTGAAATTATTGGAGAATTCTTAAAGTTTTTCTAGAACATAAGATGTGAGATAATTAGCATATTTTTTATTTCTTTATATAGTATCTCAGGAATGTGTTCTATGTATTAGATCCTTCACTCAGTCATAAAGATGTGAGTAAAATAAAATCATCTCTGCCTTTATGTGTTTATAGCCTAATACAACATAGGGGAAATAGAGAAATACACACTAAAATGCTTCCATATAAATTAAGAGTAATAACATTCCTAGTCACAAAATATAACCTATCAAATAATGCCCAATAGGAATGTTCTACTTTCAGATAGTAGGAAGACCTATATCAAAAGTAGTAAGTACAATGAACAAAAAAAGGCGAAAGGGTGGAGAGTGATGAAAGAATGTCTGTTCCTTCATTTTTTTCTCTATATTAGTATTTTGAAATAGAATTTTAGAGTACCAAGTCTTATTCATTTTCATTCCAAACCTTACTCTTCAATTCTTACATGGTATTTTTATTTCCTAAAAATTATATAGCCATGATTAAAGGAAGACAAACTGCTAGATTAGATCAGATTTATTTCCCTTAACCTTTTAACCTCTGAAAGGTCAATAAACTTGCACCAAAGTATTATTTGTTTTGATAGCATATTCAGAAGTATTGATATGTAGCGAAAAAAGTTAGTCTAATTTATCTATATAGCAGTTTTTGCATGACAACTCTTGTAGACATCAGTCATTATAAGAAAATTTAGCACTATTTAAAATCTACTGAATATATGGTCATCAGAATTATTACCTAAAGAGTAAGATATAAATCACCAAATGGAAAAAATGCTGTATTTAAAAAAAAAAAAAAAAGTGATCTCAAATAGCAACCTGTTTTTATCCTTCTCACCAAAACATTGCAACAGGAAGACCACAGAGAACTCTGGGAGATGGCAAATGCCCTGGGAGATGGTGGCATGACACCTGAACTGGCTGAGGTGATAAAACGGCTATGGGAAGACCCAGGAGTTCAGGCCTGTTTTCAACGAGCCTCTGAGTATCAGCTCAATGACTCAGCAGCTTAGTAAGTAAATGAATGTTGACAAAGTACACTCCTTGTCAACCCACTTAAAATCAAGAATTAAAATTCTGGATGTTCTTGTATTTATCATCATAAATGACCTTATAGAAATAAAATTGAAGAGGAATAAAGGAAAAGATCAAGACAAATAAGATCTAAAAAATTAAAATCAGGAAAGCATTTTATAAACTATTCATTTTGAAGCTGTTTGTCTGAGATGATGTTAATGTTACAAATATTTTCTCCCATTAAGTACCCATACTTAATATGCACACCAGTGACACACACATTGAGGATTTGGCTCTACCTTTCATTTCAATTTATGTTACTGAAAATATGTTCCAAAAACATTGTATCAATGACATGTGCATTAGCTCCGCTGGTCTGATTATCAAGACACAGAATTCTAAAAGAAAGTAATGTAATTCCAAAATATCTGTATATTGTGGGATTCTTTTTGAGGCTCAAAAGGATTATATAATTTTCATAGCTAGTGTCATCCTGTTAGCAATTATCAGCCACAAAGAAATTATATTTTCATTATCAAAGAAACTATAATTTCATTATCAAAATTATTTTAAATTTTCATTGTAGTAAGTCATTCTAAACTTATTCCATGGTTATAAACCTGCAAGCATGTGTGTACATATATACAAATATAACTTATTCTATATTTCTGTTCATTCATAAAAAACGTGTGAAAGTTATAAATGCAATCCTTTTCATGAAGTAACAACAGAACTACCCAGGCTGATTTGCAGGGCAGAAGAATAACAATAGGAAAACTTCTCCTCATAACTGAAAAATGTGTCATATAAAAAAAAAATTTCATTGTTAACTTTGCTCTTAGGAGTAATCAAAATAAAGTTTAAATAGAGCTTACTAAGAAAAAGAATTGAATGGCCATTGTCTTTTCCCCAAAATTCACATTTTTCAAATACTGAGTAACATCCACATTTTAAAACTAAAATATAATCAGATTAGTACCATACCATTTCTATTATTTCATACACATTATTACAGGGCAATGGTGGCTTCCTCACTTTCTATTTTTCAATGAAAGCGAGATATTTGCTCTTTTGTCATACCTATAATCCTTTAAAGTAGAAGCTAACAAAGTCCTAACAGAAGAGAGAAGTGAATGGTTTGTTGGCAACATAACACCTGCTTCCCTCCACCCCCAAACATCAGCAAACTGAAAGAAAAAGTATATGACAGTGACAAACTAGGAAAAGACCTTAATATTCTGTGATTTACTCATTGAGGTCATCTAGTATGCTATTTAAATCCCATATGCTTTAAGAGTTAACATAGACTGCATCAGAAAAAAAAATACAATTTTTTTACATTAGAAAAAGAAACATCAATTTTAAGAGTTTTGGGTTGTATGTAATTAGATCCTCTGCTTTGGTTTGATTTAGATCAGTGACTTGAGCATCCAAATCCTACATTTGTTTATTAAAACAAGCATTTTAGATGCAAATTTGTCACTCTGCAAATATTTCTGCTTTGCATGAAATTATATATACATGCAAATTAAAGTACACTAAAATGTATCTACCCAAACATTTATTTAGCAATCATTAAAATAAAGTTAATCTGTGTTGGCAGGTAGTTTTTTGCTTTTGCTTGAATCAATTGACAAAAGTATACCTACCACATAAGCAGACTTAGTCAATCAAGAATTCACACCAAAAACTTGCTTCACTCAAGAGACTAGAAAAGTCTTCCATCATTTATTTTGATTGTGTATATATTTATCTCTTTTTTGAGAAACATTAAACCTTATTAGAATAAAACATGGCAATGAATTTTTACATCATACATGTGTGTTTCTGGTGTGTGACTATTTGTCGCTGTCCTAACTCCCTCTGTTACACTTGACTATTCTTTACTCATTTTATCCCAAGAGCAAGTGAAATTCTATAAAAATATATTTCTACATTGCTGTTGAACTTGCTTTATAAAACTGATTAAATAGCTTTGCTTTTTAAAACTCATTGGTGTAGATGTCAAAATGTCAGTTCTTCAACTTAGCCCTGGAAAATTTTACTTCGAATAATAATATTCATCTAGACTCTACTTCTCAAATTTTCATGGCTAGCTATATGTCCATCATGGTCATTCTATTTATTTATTTAATTTATTAAAGGTTTGTTTATTTATTCATGCAAGAGCTGGGGTACAGGCTAGAGTCACAGGAGGTGAGATGTTTCACCAGAGACAGAGTGGGGAGCAGAACAGGCAGATCGACTGAAGTGCACTGCTGAGGGGAGAAGTGGGCAAGGCAGGAGAGGTCCACTGCACCATGTAGGTCCCCTCCCTGGCTGGGGATCGAACTCACACTGCTGTGCCGCAGATGCTTCACAGTGCAGTGCTCAACCCACTGCGCCACCAGGGAGGTCCCATCATGGTCATTCTATTTAAACTACCTATGTAAACTGGGTTCACTGTAAGTGTCAAATTAATCACCAAAAACCTAGCAGGCTCTTACTACATGTATTTAACATTTTCCCAGAAGTAGCTATGCTGTTAAAAGCTACTAAAACCTTAGTATTGAAAGTATAGAAGAGAGGTTTTCAACTATTTTTAAAGTAATAAAGCACTTTACTTTGTTTTAATCTAAAGACATCTGGTTTCAAGAACGAGGCAAAGAACAGATTCTTTCCTCTAACTTAATAGACTCTATAGAGTACACAGTTTAATCAGATTAATTTCTACTCTCAACTACCCCTCATTCCTATGCACAGGAGAAGGACAGAAGTCACCCACTTACGAGTGGTTTTTAAATACAGGCACACGGATGCACTGACAGAAGAGGAAAAGGTATAGGAATGGGTTATAATACCTAAGTTTAGCCTTCTATCCCCAGGAGTATCGGCTCAGAGGTAGGTCAACAAATTCATGAATTAATTCCTACTGGATATAATCACAGCACATAATTGAATGACTCAAAGTCCTAAACTAGACAATCCATGGGAAAGAATAGAACAGTCTTCAAACTATGATATTAAAACTAATCACTATTAAAATTCAAAGTGCCTAAACTCAAACTACAGTAATTTTTTAAAGATTTATTTATTTGTACAAACAAGAGCTGGGGTATAGGCCAGAGGTGAGGGAGCAGATGAGAGGATTCACCAGAGACAGAGTGAAGAGCAGAACAGATAGACTGACTGAAATCCACTGCTGAGGGGAGCAGCGATGAGAAAGGAAAGGTCTGCTGTGCCACGTGGGTAAGTTTTCCCAACTGGGGATCAAACACACCGCAGTAGCTGTCAATAGGTTCAAAATGCTGAGACTTAACCCTGTGTGCCACCAGGGAGTCACCTCAAACTACTGTATCTTGAGAATAGTCTAGTGACTATTACACAATAGCACATTTAGTCCTGGGAGAGGGGTGATGGACCTATAAAGAGAACTCTTTTCCTAAAGGTTTGCCAAGCTAATCTATCACATACACCTCATGTAACATGAGCTAAGACAGCACTAGTGCAGCCACCTTTAAAAAGTGGTCCCCTGGGTCAACTGTGTGCCAGACCCAGGGTCTACAACATCTCAGCCACTAAATGCCTATAATTCTGACACTCAAGAGTTTGAAAAACTGGAGTTAATAGGAAAAATGTCTGGAGTTTGATTAAATTTTTTTAAAAATTAATCTACCCTAAATTAAAAACTCCTTTGTATTAAATCCTGGCATTTTCAAATGCAATAATGAAAATACAAATCCCATTATGTTCTTTTTTTTTTAATTAGCTACCTTAATGATTTGGACAGAATAACAGCTCCTGGATATGTCCCAAATGAGCAAGATGTTCTTCATTCTCGAGTGAAAACCACTGGAATCATTGAAACTCAATTCTCCTTTAAAGATTTGCACTTCAGGTATGAACAAATATCTTTTCTAACTATGACCAGAAATATTCATTAGGTTCAGTGCGACTTTAGAGAGAAAAACTTGAACTAGTGTTCAAGAGCAGTGAGTTCTCAGACATGCTTGTTAGGGTCTCCTTCACCCCAGTACCACTCACTGTTCTTAATGAGCCCTCTGTAACCCTTCACCCCAACCCTCATCCTGACTCTCATCTTTCCTCCAAGAAAATGCCTCTGTGTTGAGCAGATTGAAGCGAGATTTTATTTTCCTCATACCTGAAACTGATATCCTACTTTTAAAAAAGAAAAAATAATTAAGTAACATTTAAGCTACAGGTGCCATGGATCCTATTTCCTCTGCCTTACTACTTGATTTGCTTGAAATATTTTTTATCAATTTGCTTCTGTAATTTAAAAAATGCAAATAATTAAGAAGAGAATTATTTGAATGTGATGCTACTTACTGGAATAACAGGACCTACTTTGATGGTGCATTAGCATGGTTAGCCTAGACATTCTATTTCAAAATTACTTATTTGCTGTATCAAGAAATGGAAATCCATACTATCATGTTAGAAAATGTACCTTCACACTGAAGGGCTTCTCCCTATATATTAAGGATGAGATAGAATATTCAAGAAACAATTAGGATCACTATGCACCATTTATAAATATTTTAGTAATAAAATTAAAATCACTCATATAGGTAATAATGAAATTTTTTAAAGAAATCTTTAGAAGGGTGACATATTATTCATCTGTTAAGAAAAATTATTTCAATGGGTAAATTTTAAAATATTTAAGCTCTAAAATTAGTGATACATGATATATGAGTTAAGATATATATGGTCAAGATAATATTTTCAAGTTATTATGGAAAAGATTTCAAAATCTGTCCTGAAATTTCAGACCTAAAAATAGTTAATTTTCTGAAAGATGAGCTAAAACTCAATCCAAGATAAGGATACTTCAGTAACAGGAATAAACATCCCCTTTTAACAAGTGTAAAGTAAGTTTGTCTTCATTCTGTCACAGCTGTGGTAGAGTTCCTGGTGGCAACTATTTTCTTCAGACTCCTGATCTTTGATGGAGCTTCTAAAGTTTTCTTTTGGGAACCCAAGTCCATCTGCTTCTCTCCTCTGCCCTCCTAAGCCAGTCAAAGCATTTTTATTACATTCTGTTTCATTTCTTTCACCTCTTCAAATTTCTCACTGAAACACAGATGGGAAACTGAGGGTAAGCCTTGAGGGTAGTCCAACTAAGCTTTCACTCCCAGACTCTCTATTAATAAGCAACATATCATGAGGAAAAGTATTACCTTTTCTTTAGTTGCCTAATAAGCATCTTGCAAAGATGAAGACTTACAGTGATATAACTCAATATTAGTTTCTCTTTAATAAGAAAATGGATTTTTTTGGTTAAAGATTTATTTATATATGCATACAAGAGCTGAGGTACAGGTCAGAGGCATGAGAGGGTAGAGAATTCACCAAAGACAGAGTGGGATGCAGAACAGGCAGATCAACTGAAATACACTGCTGAAGAGAGCAGTCTGCAAAGCAGAAGAGGTCTGCTGTGCCATATGGGTCCCCTCCCTGGCCAGGGATTGAATTTGCATTGCTGTGCCTCAAATGCTTCGCAGTGTGACATTCAACTCACTATGCCACCAGGAAGGCCCCAGCAAATGGATTTTTTAAATCATAGGTTGTTGAGCTCACAGGCCAGTTTGTGAAGTATGAACCTATACCTCTGAATTATAAAGTATTGTAAAGCAATGTTACCTCAATAAAAAGATACCCCCAAAAAAGAAAATTAGTGTCAAGCACTGGACACTTAGAAGCTCATGACCCTAGTTATTCTCTGTAACACCAACCCAAGTTAACACCTTCTCAGAAACTGTCACTCTCATAATTACCTGTTCTATATCTGGGTTCCTCAAATTTTCCAACCTTAATTAAGGCCTCTGTCCCACTGTTCTGTATACCAAAACAGTGGCATACAGAATTTTCTGACACAGGATTCGTACAAGGACTCACTCCTTCTTATCATCAAGTTTCCAAATTAAATACTATTTCCTTGATGATCCCATCTGTTAACCCTGTCAATACTATATGCTGATAAACATACGAGCTATCTAGAGCAGAACAGAAGGCTGATTTGTGGCCCTAAATGTAAATACCCAGACAACGGCCAATTTCCAACTACCAATAGGATATCTCTAAATTCAGAACTGGGAAGAAATTCAAACAGTAAACATGCCAATATGGGCTGCTGCCAGTACAACACTGAAATATCACACTATTTTTCTCTTTATTAAAAAATCTTACTTTTTTTCTCTCTTTATTAAAAATCTTATTACTCTAGTTGTCTTCTTTAAAAGTTTGCTATTTTTTGATTCTGTTTCTGCTTCGTATGCTCAGACCTCCAGGAGGCAAGGGGTTATCTGTTTACAGCTCTATTTTCTGTGATTATCACAGTGGCTAACAACAGCAGGCAGGCAGTCAATTATTGTTGGATGAATAGAATGTACTATGCACTTCATGCACTTTGTGAACACTGTCTTTTATGCTCACTGGAACATAAGAATTGGGCATTGCCACCCTTTTTTGTAGGATAAAGAGTCAAGAAATGGAGGCTAAAACAAGCTAAAATATTTTCCCAAGATCATAGACAGAAGTCCTGGAAACTCTTTATGAGCTGAGAGACCACACTCTTTACGCTGCTTATCACTGAGGGGCTATTAGTCTGGCTGTGGTGTAAACCCTTCTTTTTAGTAGAGAAAATGCCTTTTCAAATGTCAGTCATTCATTATTCTCTTCAGAGAGAAGGGGAAAGAAAATGGCAGTCTGTAGGGCAAATATTTTTGCATTAGCAGGACTCCATGGTACTTCACAAGTCAGTTCTAAGCCCAGGACAGAAGACAACTGACAGTTAAAACACGACACCTCAGAAAATCATGTTCATTTCCTGAATCATCTATTTCACTTAGCAACAAGTAATATAAATAGTCATAAAAAAATCTGAGCTTAATTATATTCTGGTTAGAACATAACATTTGCTTTTAATTTTTTTAAAACAAAACATTAAAGATACATTTCCCTTAAAATACCCTCTTCAGATTAGATCTTCTAGATTCCTTTTGGTATATTATCATTTTCCTGTCCTTTTGAAGTTCTCTGGCTAATTCTGTGAAGCAGTGTCTGAAGTTACATAGGTAGATCAACTAGTAATCTACCTTCACATATAAAGGAATGAGAAAGATAAATTATTATAGTATCAGTGCTAAAATGTAGACATTTGTAAATTCAGTTGCAAAGCCCAGACAACACTTAGTTTGTCACATTTTCTATACTATACAATTTATTACCTTTTACCATTCATTAAAAGAAGCCTCATGTTCTTTTGTATCTTAGTATAAGCTTTTGCTTCACCTTTTGCTTAGGAGTCTGTTATTAAAGACATCTTCTATGAGGAAGAGAATGAGAACACACTCATTCAAATGCAGGGAATTTCTCAAAAACTCAAGAATTTAAATAGTGAAACTGTGAATATTTAAGTTACACTACTACATATAATAAAAACAAACGTACTCTTTTTTTTTTTTTGAGGTAATATAGATTGACAAGGCTATGTTTGAGAAGTATGGGATCTCCCCCTTTAGGTATTGTTTAGAGCGCCACACCAACCACCAAAACACCTATACTCTTCCAACCATAGTTCATTTTGCTTTCTACTCACTGTGTTCTTGCCCCTTCTCCTGCCCCTTAGGTAGTCTCAGTTCTGTGTCAGCTTTCTGGAGTTTGTTGTTAGTTTGACTTCATCTGACCTTTTGTTTTTTCTTCTCTTTATTCCATGCATAAGTGACATTATGCAGTACTTGTCTTAATCCTTCTGACTTTTTTCAATTAGCTTATCATTTCCAACTCCATTCATGATGCCATACATGTAACATTTTGTCTTTTTTATAGCTGAGTGGTATTCCTTTGTTTATATATACCACATCTTCCTGATCCACAGCTCTGTACTCGAGGACTTAAATTGTTTAAATTATACTTTTTTTTTAACATTAAGGAACTGTTTAAAATATTTTAAAGAAATTTTTTAAGTTACAGCAATTGAGACATATCACCTAGTGAGTTCCTGTAGTTAAATCACTTTTTTGAAGTGGTAAATAGGATTATCTGAAACTGTACACACTTTTGTAGTATAAAATTTTGTAGTATTTTGAAATAGGAAACATAAAAATAATGTAGCTTCCAATGTTAATTCAGTAAGTGCCCAGGTATTAAAATATATTGCATTTGCAGTGATTTGCATTCACATAGCATAAATCCTTCCATACCTATTTAAAACTAAATACTTAATTTACATATTAAATTATAGAAATCTAGAATTTTAAACAGGAACAACAAAATGAAAAATTCTCTCTGCCAATGTACTGTATCATCTTCATGTATCACCCAATTTTATGGAAATTACCTTATAGTTCTTACCAAACTAGAAGTCGTAACCATCAAACTGATGAAATATATTATCTTTACAGATGTTAGAGATAGAAAATGTAATGCAAATGTGAGCTATTTTACTGCTATAAAAGTATTCCTCAGGACAAATAACATAGAAATAGATTTATAAAGATTTATTACACTTATACAGGTCACTGTCTCAATTAATTGTACCAAAGCAAAAAGCAAATATAAGTATATGGGAGCCAAGGAAAAGAGTTCAGCAACTATATTACAACATAAAACAAAAACATAAAACAAATATGTACCAAAAATATGTTTCCTACCATGATTGAGATCTATTATATAAAATAAACTAATTTTTCTGAAATTGAAGTTGAATCATGTACATTATGCTCAATTTAGTGGGGTGAGAGTCATCTTAACTTTGGAGTGAGTCCCATTGGCCACCAACTTTTTCTGGATTAACTATTAAGCAGCAATAACTTATGTTTCAGTATGAAATTGTTTGAGGTATATTCGTCATTAATGCTACTGAAATAGGTGATATAACTTGATATTTAATTATTCTAATGATAGAATTATTTTTGACTGAATTAGAGAATGATTTAATGAGTATTTTAAGTTATACACACACACACAGTACAAAGCCTATAATACTTGCATGCTTTTCAGTTTTTTAAAAATCAATTCTTTAAGCAATTAAGAAATATAGAATGACCTGCAAGTATATACCCTGATATTTTTACCTATCTGAGCACAGAGTAAAATCTGATTAGGCCATTTTGCTATGGGTGTGTAGTGACAAACAGATCCATTTGTTGGCTATGTCATATGTAGCTATCTTAAGTTTTATCAATTATGATAGGTATCTTGAATAAATCCCATGCAACAGAATAGTTGAAAATAATGAATTCCTACTCAAATTAAATCTCACTTTCCTGTAGTCCTGACATACAGATGTCAGAAATTATGATTTGTCAAAGATAGTCAAATGTGTATACGATGAGCCAAGATACCTAACAAGTTAACTGCGATAAGATAGCCCATTTTCGCCTATAGCAGGTTTTGTAATGACTTCACAAATACTATAAAAGGCAGATTATTTCATAATCATTCTGATATGAAGTGTAAAAATCTTGTGTGGTCAAATATTTAGCCAAATATTTAAATAAACTCATAGAAATCAACAGCTTTCCCAACAATTTAAACTATTAAATCTAACTATCTGTTTAATATTTAATATAAAGTCATAAAACTGATGATTTGGACTACATTAAATGCCAAGGGCAGCTTAGAAAATAATTGATGACCAGCTGCCATTTAAAAGCTTTGCCTATTAATTTCTACCTATATTGTCCATTTTAAGCAATTAAAATATTTTTATAATTTAAGAATCCTAATTTAAATATAAGACAATAAGAAAATTGTGTACTATTAAAAAATAGAGAAAAAATGCTGTACACATATTGAGCACTGCCATTTCCATTCAATATCATTTAGGCTCTGCTTACTTTGACTATTAAAGAGAATTAAGAGGTCTCCCTGGTGGCACAAGGGGTTAAGCACCACACTATGAAGCATCCACAACCACAGCATGAGCTAGATCCCTGGCCAGGGAGAAAACTCATATGGTTCAGCAGACCTCTTCTGCTTCAACAGCTACTCCCCTCAGCAGTGTATTTCAGTCAATCTGCCTGTTCTGTTCTGCACTCTGTGTCTGGTGAATCCTCTCTCTCTCTCTCTCTCACACACACACACACACACACACACACAACACCTCTGGCCTGTACTCAAGTTCTTGTATGCATAAATAAATAAACCCTTAAAAAAATTAAAGAGAATTAAGAATATTCAAGCTGTTTCACATGTCTAGTCATCTCATTAGATGTTCAGAGGATTTGATGAATCCAAAATTTCAGTTAACATAGGTATTTTTTCTCTAATTTCTCATCTGTTTTCCATAGAATGGTCATGATTGAGTATACATAAAAGAATACTTCAGTGAAATTTTCAAAATAAATAGTCCACTTCATGAATTTCCACATTGTTTCAATAGGTTGTAATGCTTTAAAGTTCTAAAATAAGCCCTAAATTAGATGAAGAGAAAGAAAAAATGGAAAAAATGTGTGAAAAATAAATCATTACAGCAGGAGAAAAAGAAAATGTAACTTTTCTTAGAGCTAACACAATATCCAGGAGAACAGATACAAAAGCAAAACCACAATCATTGGCCTGATTTGCTTGTAAGCATTTCAGTTTAATAGCAGCAGCAGATGGCACTAGAGAAATGCTCAGGGCTCCCAGGACCTATCTAATGTTAATTTGCACAGAAAAATAATATATATATATATTGTTTATCCAGTGAGTCACAAATTGAGAGGATTATTAGTATGTAATCTAAGATAGACTTTCAGAGGCCCTTTTATCAATAAGAGTAATACCCTAGGCTAAGTAATCTTTGTACCCTCTTACGAGAAAGCTAAGCCTATCAAAACATGTTTATTAGGAACCAAATGATAGGTTGAAAGGACACAGAGCTTAGAGTCATATTACAAAAACTATATCCTTTACTAATAGTACATATTTATGTGAAGAGAGACTACCTATCTCTTACACAGAGTTTTTAATAATAGTAGTAGTTTGCAAAGAGGCTGAATTATCAGAGAACATAGCCAGTAAGCTTTGTGAGTTTGGTTTCACTGAATTAATCTCATAGATTTCTTAGATGTTCCAGTTCTTGGGAAAGTAATTAGAAATAATTGTGTCATAGAAAAGAAATTTGTAGGAAGCTTCCTTTGTCCCTTCTTCTGGGGCACATATATTTTCTGCAAAGTCCATACATTGGGAGTATCAAATATATGGCTTGGGACACTAATTATTTAAAACAAAAACAAAACAAGTTTTAATATGAAAGGAGTACTATTGTTTTCCTTAAGGTAAAATATTTGGTCACCATACAAGAACTCTGAGTGGTTAAATTACTTTAAGGGGAAAAGGATAACCTCTAATTTGAAAATTTGAATAAAATATGACTGAAAATATAAACAAGGCTAAAGAAAGAGAAGTGTCAATCAGACTGGAAAGAGATAGAACAGTGGACATAAAAGAGAAAAAGAGGATCAGAAACAATGTTAAAAGGACTAATCCAGGGCCTCCCTGGTGGCACATGGGGTTAAATTTCAGCACTGTGAAGCTATCAGCAGCCACTGCAGCAGGAGTTTGATTCCCAGCTGGAGAGCTGACCCACATGGAAGAGCAGCCCTCTCCTGTCTGCTCCCCTCAGGAGTGTATTTCAGTCAATCTGTCTATTCTGCTCCCAGCTCTGACCTTGGCCTGCACCCCAGCTCTGGCCTGCACCCCAGCTCTTATATGTATGAATAAATAAACCTTTAAAATTCCCCCCTAGGAGGAATATAAGGGACCCAAATAAAGATCAAGGAAAAGAAGAAGAAAGAAGAAGGAAGAAGAGGAGGAAGGAGGAGAAAGAAAGAGTGAGGAGGAGGAGGAAGGAGAAAGAAGAAGGAGGAGGAAGAAGGAGGAAGAAGAAGAGGAGGAAGAAGAGAAGGAGAAAGAAAGAGGAAGGAGGAGGAGGAAGAAGAAGAGGAAGAGAAAGAAGAAGAGGAAGAAGAAGAAGAGGAGGAAGAAGAAGAAAAGGAGGAAGAAGAGGAGGAAGATGAGGAGGAGGAAGAGGAGGGAGAGGAAGAGGAAGAAGAAGACAAAAACAAAAAGACAAGGACAAATTGGGGACACTTGGTGGGGAGGGGGGTGAGAGAAGGTTGAGGGCAGATAAGAGCACAAGGGACTGAGATGATGGTGCACTGGGGAAATGGTTTTGGGGAATACATGGGGATTACAATTGATGTCAAATATATATAAATAAAGAAGGAAAGAAAAAAAGAAAAGACTCTTCCTTTGGAGCCATCTCACTTGACTTGGAGCCAGCTCTCACTGTGCCATTGCTTAGAAGATCTGGTAGGATATTTACAGATTTGTATCCCTCTCTTTCCCTTGGTATTATTACTATTTTATTCCCCCTCTTTCATAAAATAAAACCCGTTAGTAACTTAAAAAAAAAAGAAAGAAAAAGAAAAACCCAGTAGAGTTTAAACCTTGTTTAAACCTAATGTCAACCATTAGATTATCCCACATATAGTTGTTATTTTGATGTCTCTCTATAGCTTGAATGCATAATGGCACTACCTTCAACTTAAACTATTATGAAAATTCCAAAATTTTTCTTCAACTTTAATCTCCTCATTAAACTTAATTCTGGACTGAGATCAAAAAGTTCTAGTGGCAAACAAAAAATGTTAGTTCCACACCTAAAAATCTCCGATTGACCCACATAGACTGCAATATAAAATATAATCTTCTCATGTGATATAGAAGATCTGTTAAATCTGTTTATGACTTAATATCTCAGGCTAATTCCTTTGATCTTTTTTTTTGTTTCTTTTATTGCCTCTAACTGGGAGGTTCTTCCCAAGACATTAAACTTAGCTCAATTCCTCATAAGCTCAGGTTTGACTATTACCTAGGTTAGCTTTAAGGATCATCTTCTCTCATTCATTCAAATACACACCCTATCCTCCCTACCTATTTATATCCTAAATCAATCTCCCTCTCCCTCTCCCTCTCCCTCTCCTTCTCCTTTTCCCTTCCCCTCTGTTCCTCTTTCTCTCTCCCCCACCCCCTCTCCATCAGGTTAAAAGCTTCCTGAAATTAAACCCCTGGTGCCTGACATGTAGTAAGTCCTCAATAAATATTTCTTGAATAAATAATCATCAAGCATCTCTGATATGTCAGAGCTATATCAGGCCACATGTCTCTTTGTTTTTATCTTAGTCTTCATGTTCTCAAAAATATAAATTACTTGTTTATACCAAATATGTCATACACATTTTCTCACACCTTGATAATTTGCACATGCACTTTGCATAAAAATCTCCCCTCCACCCCATTAATAAGGAATGTATTTCTTTACTTAGCAAATATTTACTGCATGTCTATTAAATGGTCAGGCACAGTACCTGGAACTGGGAATACAGTAGTCATTACTATAGATAAGTTTCCTGCCTTTATTAGGCTTCAATTTCATTAGGGAGACTGTAGATTTTAACATGTAAAAAATAAACCACTTAATTATATGAGTATTACTACAGAGGAAATAAAGAAAATGATTAGTTAGAAACATAAGTTGATGTGGTGAGAGATACAACTTACATGGACACAAAGAGGCTTCTTTGTGCAGGAAGTATTAACACATAGATCTAGAAGTAGAAAGAGAAAAGGAGAAAAGGAAGAAATAGTAACACAAAGAAAGGAAGCAGGCTGTGCACTAATACTGGAGCAATAAAAAGTTAGGTTTATATCAAAGGAACTAAAGGAATAGCCCCGTGATTTAACTGTTTCAAAAAGAAAAAAGTGTCAGGAACCAAGCTTCGATAGATAGGCAAGAACCAACAGTTTATGGTCTTAGTGTTGTCAAGTGCATTCTCTATTCTAAAGGGGAAAGAAAGCTTTGAAATATGTAAGCAGAAGAGGAATATAATTAGGTTTACATCAAAATAAAATTCTGAGGGCTGTGAGGGACCAGTGACAACAATTTTGCCGTGGTCCTGGTGAGAAATGTTGATGGCTTACACTGAAGAAGTTGAAAAAGTGAATGAAAAGTGACTGTATCTTCATCAAAGTGTTTATAGTACATAAACTGTAAACAGTGTATATAGTACATAAACTGTAAACAGTGAATCAGTGAATGGATACACAAAAAGCTACAATAACAGGCAAGAATCATAAATATGATTAGAAATGCCATTAGAAATATTGTAGCTTATGTAGTCTGAATAAGGAAAATCAAAAGATGAATTTTATTGCTGCATCCTTAAATTTTAAGTTGGGCAAATAAGAAGATTTATCTTGTAAAAATCTAAAACGATACCTTTTAAAAGTGTGAAAGCATCCATTTATAACTCTAAATGTTAATCCTAAATGCAAATTTTGGAAGATATTTATATGATTCCCATTATTCTTCTCCCCCCCCCCCCAGAATGTTTGATGTAGGTGGGCAGAGATCAGAGAGAAAGAAATGGATTCACTGCTTCGAAGGAGTTACATGCATTATATTTTGTGCTGCACTAAGTGCCTATGATATGGTCTTGGTGGAAGATGAAGAAGTGGTAAGTCTGAGAGGCAAATAAAAGCAGGGTTTAAAAAAAATCTAGTGTTTATACTTTCCAATGTTACAACCACACTTCTCAACTCAATAAAGGTCTTCCAAAGACAGATATTATTTTTAGATCATGTATAAAATGCTGACAACTATTTTACAAAAAATAACCCCACACTCTCCTCTTTATACCTAACAGAACAGAATGCAGGAAAGCCTTCACCTGTTCAACAGCATCTGTAATCACAAGTACTTTGCAACCACCTCCATTGTCTTATTTCTAAATAAAAAAGATCTCTTTCAAGAAAAAGTAACCAAAGTGCATCTTAGCATCTGCTTTCCAGAGTACACTGGTAAGATACTTTTCCATTAGTTCAATTATCATAAATTCTTATATATACATGTTTCCCAATCTGGATCTTAACGTATAGTATTTATGAGCTTGAGGGTTATGATAAATTTTTAGTTCAGTGTATAATTCTGGGGAGAAAAAAAATCTATCAAGAAACCCTCTGTATGACCTGCAGTAAAATATAGTTCTAATGAGTAAATAGGATAGACCGAAGCTACTATGCTAGTCTATATAATGTATCAAAGAATGTTGCAAAGTGTATTATCTTTCCACACAATAGAGATGCAAATACTCAATGACTGTAAATGACAGGTTTTAGAGGAGTTGTTTTCCCCTCAGACAACTATTTTCCTTTTTGTAAGTATTTTCTTTTGTTAATGAAATTGAGTTAGGATGGCAATATTTATGAATTAACACAAATAAAAATTTAAAATCACCACTTAGATTCATGTGTAGCCTAGATGTCAGTAGAAGCAAGGCATCCTATCACAATAGACATAATGTGTAATTAGTGATTATTTTTTCTGTATTGATATATCTCAATTAAACAGGTTCAATTAAAAAGGTTCATTTTTTAGGTCTTTATTTTTTTAAATAGCTTAGTTTTAGAGCCCTATTTACTGTACATAAAAAATAAAATGAAAATACATAATTCCCATGTAGTCTAACTTCATTTAACTCCCACATTTTAACTCCCACATTTTTCTATTTCTAACATGTTGCATTGGTTGGTACAGTTGATGAGAAGACATTAATACATTATTAACTAAAGAATATAGTTTGCATTACAGTTGATTCTTTGACTACGGGTTTTGCTAAAACCACTAAGTATCCACTATGACAGTGTTATGTAGCTTAATTTCACTACTGTAAAGATCAATGACAACCAATGATCTTTTATAGTTTTGTCCTTTTCAGAATGTCATAACTCCAATCACATAGTATGTGGCATTTTCTGAATAACATCATTCACTTAGTAATATGCATTTTAATTTCCCCATGTCTTATCATGAGTTGTTCACTTTTTATAAGTGACTAATATTCTACTCCAAAACCATTTTTTTATCCTTTCATACAGACAAGGATATCTTGATTACTTCCAATTTTTTATAATTATGCAAAAAGTCACTATAAACATCCACACCCAGGATTTTATTGTGCATATGTTTTCTGTGTAAATAACCTAGAAGAGCAATTCCAGGATGGTCCCATAGGTCTTCTTAGCTTTATAAGAAACTGCGTTTGCCTTCCCAAGTGACTGTCCCGTTTGTATTTCTGCTGGCAATCAATAAGAGTTTCTATGACTATATTCTTTGTCAGCATTAAGTAGTACCTATGTTCTGGATTTTAGCAGTTGCATTGCTTTCAAGATTGTCCCTCATGGAATTTTGCTCCTAGTTATAATAAACCAGGGAACAAAATACTCTCTCTTCGGAAAATATATATGCTACTGCCCCATCCTGCACCACCTTCCCACTCAGCAGATTCTACTCTCAAGCCAATCAATTGGCCACCTTTAGCTGACCTGTATTTGTTAGCATTCTTCTTTTATTTCTGCTTTGTCCCGATTGATCCACTGTATATTCTGCTACTAGGCTAAACCTTCTCAAGCACAATCTTCACTAGTTCTTCATATAACTGTACTGTATCAGTCAAAAATAGTTCTCTATAGTCTATTATATCTCATCTTATCTACTTTGTTTGACTAGTCCATCATGTGGCCCAAGTCATCTTTTCTACTTGATTTCCTATAAGTCATTTTAAGAAATATTTTATTTCCCCCTAACAAGATTCTTCATCTGCTTCCTAGCTATACTCTTAAATCTAATGACACATCCCATTCTCATTTAATTTCTGGTTATTCACAAAGTTTTTCTTCTCTCCTATAGCTATCCCTAAAGGTTTAGCTCAAATGCTACCTCATTCTACAGCCCATAAATCTTGTTTTTTTCTTGTTTTAGTTCATAATGATACACACACACACACACACACGCTTATTACTCTTTGTATGTTAGTATAGTTACTGTACTGTGAGCTTTTTTATAGAGGTTACACTTTAGTAACCTGAAGCTCCTAGTGAAATAAACATAGTTCTAATCACAAAGTATATATTGTATAAACCCTAGATGATTTACTATTATCATTCTTATTTTTTGTAATACAGAGTACATTAAATAACTGTATTCTGTATAAAGTCCTAGAACTTAGCGGTAGTACTTGTATTTTCATTCTTTTTAAAATGCAACTTTTTTTTCAAGGTCCAAATACATTTGAAGATGCAGGGAACTACATCAAGAATCAGTTTCTAGATCTGAATTTAAAAAAGGAAGACAAGGAAATTTATTCCCACATGACCTGCGCTACAGATACGCAAAATGTCAAGTTTGTGTTTGATGCAGTTACAGATATAATAATCAAAGAGAATCTAAAAGACTGTGGTCTTTTCTAATCAATCTTTTTTCTCCCACTCCTGTTCATGTGTGCTTTTCAAGATATAAAACGTGATGTGATTTGTTTAATTTGAATAGACATTAACTTTCTAGAAATAAAACTATTGTTAAGAAGCTAAATGTCTTCACTCAAGAAATTTAATGTATTATCACTTACATCTGGTACTGGTATGAACCGTTACAGAGTTAGCAAAATCAAACTGAATTTGCTTGGAAATAAACTTCTGTATTGTGGCCTATTTTAAATCCCAGAACAATGAAATTCTTTTTTTGTATTAACCAAATTTTGAGACACTCATTTTTGCAGATACTGTTCAGAGTTGATAAATGTGGCATTTTATTGGTTCATTATTACTATTTTATCAAATATTCACTATACATGTACTTGAAGGGAATTTACATATGCCAAATAAATTCATAATTTTATCTGCTACCTTTTTCTCCTTAGAAAAATAATAATTTTGAATTTACCTTAGAGTTGAGGATTTCGATAGTAAATCTTTACCCACCAATCCTGTTAAAGACAAGGGACCAGATATGGTCAGGCACACAGTAGGAATCTGTTCAGAATGAATGCCAGTCCTCAGTGGAGCACTCCTGCCCCATATCTCATTCCAGAGTTGTAGGGAACACTATTATAATTGGATGTTTGGGGACAGCTATCATAGACTGCAAGAGAGAAAGGTAACTTGATATCTTAGTGCTAGTATGTTTTGGCTTTGTGAATAAGAAGTGGGTAGTAAGCAGTAATGAAATTTTCTGGAAGAGAAACATTGTGCTTCTTTGTTAATATTTTGTGATCCATTCTAAATGTTATATGGCAGGCTAATTTGGTGCCTTACAAACAAAATCATTATTCATGGACAGAAAAGATATTTTTTTTCCCTTTTGAAAGGATCTATCTACTTTCAAGCACGTCTCTATTATTTACACTATACTTCTAGAAGGTGATGTATAGGTCAGAAGGACAGATCAGTTCTTAAGAATTTACGTCTACTCTGAAAACAGAAATAATTAAGTTTTTACAAGCTGAAAGAGATGACAGGAACATAAATTAAGCACACCACTAGTATGTAGCTCAGGTGTATTAAGTAGCCGTGTCTCAACATACCCATTTTGTTGTTCTCCAACATATTTCCAGTCTAAACACACAAGAATGATCACTACTCAACACACCACCTTGATTAGTTAAGAGTGCCTTGCCTTTATTTTCAAAAACAAAAAGGAATTATCAATAAATACAGTTAAATAAAAGATAAATTATATTAAGGAATTAATTTGAAATTCCCTTGCAGAATATAGATTAAGAAGACTAAGATATGAAGGTCAAAAAGGCAAAATCGTTTAGTTCAAATTTTCAAAAGTATTTTCTAACTGACAGCTAACATATATGACAACAACCCCATATTCTGATAGGAAATATGTGATGCAATGAGGTTTCAAATAAGATCACAATGCTATTATTTCATCCATAGCTTTGTACTTTTATTATTATCATTTTATATTTTAACCTGTTTTTCTTCATCAGTGTAAACTGATTCCAGAAAGGAAAAAGACAATTTTTTAAAATGTTAGTATCATTATTATTTAGAGTCTGAGTCTTATCTTTGAGGTACCTTTTTTAGATAGCATAGATGGAAAGGATGGAAATAGCTCAATTTGTCTATTAAAAAGAAACAACTTTTTTCTCTTAACAATGACTTTTTTTGCAATTTATGAAAAATTATCAGAAAACATTAAAATATGCTAAATGTTACATTTAAAATTAGAGATAGGTTTGATTTTTTGCAATGTTAAATTTCTTCCAACTCTACAATTGAAATTTTAGGTGCTTTTCTTCATATTTAAAAATATCAGTAGTTGCTATGTTATCCAATAAATTTTAATGAAGGAGAAATTTAGTGAAGAAAAAAAATAAATGTTTCCATTGTTTAATGTTTGCACATGTGTCTACTTCTGATTTTTCTTTTAAATTTTTTACTATAAAAAAGGTTGAAAAAATGCTGTCCCACAGCATTTGGGGCTGAGGGAAGTAACAAAATGGGAAACACAAGAAGTTACTCCCTAAGCCTGCAGTGAAACTACCCCTGAGACCAAGCCCCAGAGACCAGGGAGTCTGACCCACCCCCACCTGGAAGGACCAACAACAGAATTAAAATCCCTACTAAAACGAACCTCTTGAGTGCACAGCTGCTGCTTTTGATTTTATAGTTAGTGCTTCTCAAGGAAGCAGCCTTAGTCTTTGTCATTTAATGTCCAAATATGATCATGCTAATATTTTCCCATTCTTTCAGTTGAAATGTCTTTGTCCTGACTCAAAGTGTTCCCAAATTTGATTACCTTATACTTGTAACACTCCCAACTCACTCATTTCTAAGCTTTGTCTGACTGTAGGCAAACTGTGATACCTCAGATCTGGTGTAAGGTTTTATTTAACAAGGTAACTAATACTTAGTCCTTGAAAAACTTTCCAAAAGCATGAACTACTCAACAGATAAATCCTTGCACCTTGGGATCAGTGAGTGATTAAAGATTGAATGAAGAAGAATATTCACTAACACTTTTGTGTCAAAATACAAGTTGTGGCCTCCCTATGGTGCAGCGGGTTGAGCACCACACTGTGAAGCATCTGTAGCACAGTAAAGTTCCAACCCCGACCAGAGAGGGGACCCACATGGTGCAGCAGACCTGGCCTGCCTTGCCCACTGCTCCCCTCAGCAGTGTATTTCAGCCCATCTGCCTGTTCTGTTTGCCACTCTGCTTCTGGTGAATCCTCTTACCTCCCACACTCTGGCTGTACCTAGCTCTTATATACATAAATAAATCAATCTTTAAAAAAAATTACAAGTTGTGAACTCCACAAGGAAGCTCAATGGAAAAGAACTGTCACATTCTGTGGAGTTTCTAGTATACAACACTATATATCAAACATTCTATCCATTAACAAAATTCATAACCAAAAAAACACCTCATGTATAGCATATGAACAGGCAAACTTTATTTTTTAGGCTAAGGGCCTATCCTGATACAAATATTCCATTTGATTATACTATTTGGTCACAAAATATACTTTTAAATATGGGCAATCACTTAGGCATGGCTCAATCAAACATTACATATATGAGGAAAAATAAATCTTTTGCGTTGGCATATGTGGTGTCAGTGTACACCACTTCAGAATTACAGGTGGATGTGCTGGTTAACATATGTGGCCACTAAAAATGAAATATCTGTAAGAACTATAGGAGAAATTGTGACTCTCCTAACTTAGACTAATTCTAAAACTAGAAGTGACTACATTGTGCTTGGTGGCGTAAATAATCACTAGGTAATGTAACCAATCAAGGCCCTCTTTCCATTTAGACCTTTCCTGTCATTCTTAAAAACACTATAGCCACATGGGGGCACACTTACATCATGTGTTTTCTATTCAATGTTGCAAACAGAATAAATGTGGATAACCGATAAACTAATAAAACAGGAAACAAAAATCCTAGTAAGAACCATAATTCTTCAAGCTCAGCAAAAATTACATGATAATCTTCTGCTAATCAAAATATGCAAAATTTTAATAACATTTGTGAATACAAAGTTATTTTAAAAACTTCAAATTTACTTAGTGTTATATATTTAGTCTCATCATGATTTTTATATTTTTATCATTTTCAAACTTTTAAATCTATACTACCATTAATATTTTAGTGTAGTTTTCCACTAATCTGTATTATATCTAAAAATCTTGATTTATTTACAGTGAAAGGCAGAAGAGAAATAATTTGATGTCTGACAACTGTGTTGTGAATGGTAATCAATTGGCTGCTTATTATTGTGAATTTTTTTAGTAAGTCAAATTCCATTCTACTATAACATTAACTATTCCATCATCCTGTTTACTGCAACTTATTCCTCAGCCAGCATTTCACCAAAGAGGAAAATGAGTTCTCTGTGACATTTTTGCTATTACCAGCACTACTGCTGCCAACACATTTTTCATTAATAGTAGAATTAATTCTGATTTTCAGCCACATTTGTCATACCAGTTAAGAAACATTAAAAAAAAAAAAGGAAATAAAAAGACCCTAATTTACTTCTTAGGGATAGTAATGGTCCTCTAATATTTATACCTTTCAGATAAAGAATAATAGATGAGACATACAAACAAAGCAATTATTTTAAAAATATTTGTATTTTCTAAACTGATTAGACTGAAACCAAACATAGCATTATTTTCTAGTATTTTGTGAACTTTCTTTTCTGAAAAAGAAAAATGATCAAACATAGAATCAAAATTCATGGAAACTACTTATATTTTACTACAGTAAAAGGCATGCATCAGGGAAAAGATTAAGTGATTGCACTCACTGTTAACTTAAAGTTTAACATAATAATGCAGAATGCCAAACACAAAGCTAATCTATGCTATGTTTATCTTATCCAGTCAAAATCTGAATCTTATATTTTAAAATATTGAAATATATACGTATATTTCCATAGCACAAGTAATGTGAGATAATTTACCAGCAAAAGCAACTATTTTATTTCCCATGAAGGTTAAATTATTCCTCAGTGAGTCCACATAAGTTTAACCTGTACTATACTCAAGAAAAAAATCACTTCACATGTTTTACACATATTAACAATATATCATGTGGAAGCAAACAATATAAGGTAGCATCATTATCTATATCTTTTGAAAAAAAGATTTTATAAAAATATGTAAGCCATATATATTACATCAAAAACAGATACAAAGGCCATTTTTTTTCATAATTCTGTTCTTTTATAAATATAAAAAAATCCTGCTTCAAAATATTAAGCAGGGCCTCCTTAGTGGCACAAGGGGTTATGCACTGAACTATGAAGCATCCACAGCCACTGCAGTGCAAGTTCAATTCCCGGCCAGGGAGGAGACCCACATGGTGCAGCAGACCTCTCCTGCCTTGCCCACTGCTCCCTTCAGCAATGTACTTCAGTCAATCTGCCTGTTCTGTTCCCCCACTCTGTCTCCGAAAACTCCTTTCAACCCCCGCAACTCTGGCCTGCACCTCAGCTCTCAAAAGCATAAATATATAGTAATAACAAAGCTCTTTTTTTAAAAAAAATTAAGCAATCACCACAACATTTTGCTATAAAAAAGGAGTGGAAGAAAATGGAAGTTGCAATTTAAGTCACCATGCGTAGATAGCTTTTTTAAAGCTGAGATTCCAACAGCAAATAATTAATGAGGTATTCCATTATGGAGGTAGTACAAAGTTCTGAATTACATTTTCCCTTTGTAACAGATGACAAGGTCATCCACATTACCCTGGGCAGTGCCTCAGAACCTGAATTTAATTCCCACTTGCAGCACCAACACATTCCCATGAGAATATGAACAACGTTATTTTCCTTATGTCTGAATGAACAGTGTTAAACAATTGCCACAGAACAATGTAGACTGAACTTCTGAGTCAGCATTTTCTTTTGAAAACTGATACCAGAGGATTGTCTTAATTGAACTAAACCAAACAAAAATGGGAAAATGAATGATCTACAAACAATTTTTAAGTAATATTTATAAAGTGACTTGATGTGTAAAAATCATGATTGTGACCTTCCCTCTCTCCCTCAGCACTGCCTACAGGGGTGGGAGCCCTCTCCTATTTGGTGTTTGCTGCCTTCAAATTCCTCAGGAAACTCATGGTAGTCAGTAAGAAATTATAAGAGAAATAAATAATCTGGCACCAATCAGACTTACATGTCAAAATTAAGTGTAACTGGTAAAAACCCAGAGGAACTGATTACTAGGTGTGCAGAATATTGAAGGGCCAGAGCTTGATGCCCAAATTGGTTACCAGAGCAACAAGAAAACAAAGCACATGCTGTCCAGGGGCTTCTGGAAGTTCCTAGCACACAATGTCAAGGAGCTCAAAGAGCTGCTGATGTGCAATGAATGTTACTGTGCTGAGATTGCTCACATCTCAATAACCACAGTCAGCCCACCCTAATGGTGCAGGGGTTCAATCTCAGCTCTGTTACTGCTAAGGCCTGAGTTAGATCCCAGTCCACTAACCCACAAGGCGCAGCAGACATCTCCTTTCTCTTTGGCAGTATATTTCAGTAGATCTGCCTAGTCTGCTCCCCAATCTGTCTCTGGTGAATTCTCTCACTCCCTGCACCTCTGGCCTATACTCCAGTTCTTCTATGTCAGTAAATAAATTTTTGTTTTTAAAAAAAAAAGAAAAGAAGAACCACAAAGTCATCGTGGAAAGAGTAGCACAGCTGGCAAGAATGGCCAGTGGCAATTCCAGGCTGCAGAAAGAGAAGGGATAGCCAGCCACTGTGCATGTGAATTGTGTCAATAAAACACTCTTCTGACATAATAAACAACCATTATGGTTTCCTTTTCTTTTCATGTTTAAATTGAGGGCTTGGAAGTGTATCTATTCTTGGGAAAAACTAAGCACTACACATTGTTCCTAGTAAAGGCTTCACCAGGGCAACATTTCATTGCTCTTCCTGGCATATCATTCCATCCAAGGGAGGGGAAAATAATAAGTAATGTGACAACTTGGTACAGTTGGCAAACACTGAATCATATATTTTAAATGGATGAATATATGTTATCCCTCAAATCATAACAGTGGTAAAGATGATTTAAAAAAAATAACCTGGCACTCTTCTACACACACACATATACACCTCACATATATAATGGAATTATTAGATATTTAATAAACAATGAGTTTTATTCTCCAGATGACTTCTCAGCCTGAAAGGGAAATGCTCCAGTATTCCTGTCTATATAGGTCCACATGCCCACCAATGGCTAGTTGCCTAAAATAATCATTTATATTTACTTTTTATAATTTCCAGGTAGCTGAGGTCATTCCCAAAGTAAAATAAGGTTTCAGGATAACTTTTAGTGCTCAGGGCACATGGTCTTGTCCCACCCCCCACTTCCCCCAGAGTGAAGCCTTTGCACTCGCTGCTTCATTGCCAGGCTGCCCTCTTTCACTCCACACCTTGCTGGTTCCTGTTAGTTCTTCAATTCTTATGTCAGAATTCACATCTTGAGAGGGGTTTCTGATATGTACCTGTGTGGTGCTTTTATTGCTCTTTACATTAAGTTTATCCTTTACAACATTGAAATTTAAAATGCAATTATGTGAGTAATTGCTTGATTTATATTTGTTCTCCACTTACTGTAAGTTCTCTCTCTATGGAAAGAGCCACACATAGTTTTCCAGTTGTGACAGATGTAAAATAGGAATTGAACAAATATTTCTGTCTTAATGAATCAATGAATACACAGACAACTGAAGCTCAACATTTTCAAAATTGCACTCCTGATTTAACGAGTTTAAATTTCAATTCACTGGCAGAATCTATCCTTCCTCCCACAATCTTTCTCAATTACTTACTTCAAACCTCAGATTTTACACCCTTCTTTTCTCTCATCTGTTACTCATTTCAAATTACTCAAAAAGCTGTTATCTACATCCTATACAGTTTTTAATTACTTGCTTTTACCATCATCAATACCCATTATCTAGTTTAATTCACTTTAAGCAACTCCTTAAACTACCATCCTGTATCCATTCTTGTCACTTCCATCTACTTTCCATCCAACAATAGAGGATCTCTCGAAAGTGCAGAACTCTTCTACTACATGACTTCGAATGTTAGCGTGATTGTCCACTCCATTAACTCATATGTTTTACATCTCTCGTTCAATCTTTTGTCATTTTTCAATCTAAATCCACCCATAAATATCTTGCTTCCTAGAAGAATGCTCTAGGAAGCATTCTTAATGCTTGAGTTAATTGAGTTAATCCACTAATCGATTAACACAATCTTTGGATTTATATTTTCAGAAATCCTCTCCTCCTCCGCAACAGCTTGACTACCTGTCTGTGCTGTGTGTTCCTTGCCCACTTTATATCTGCTCATTCATAAGCTTTATCATGATAACAAAATCAAATAAACCCTTTTTAGTCTCTGTGACAAGTACTAAAGCAGATGATTAATTCTAAGATAGCTATGTGTGTGTGCGTGTGTGTATACTTGCATTGAAGTTTCTGTCTTTAATGTTCTTGCAGTAAAGTATAATGAAAATGATAACTCATTTGTAAAAATGACACCATTGATTTCTACTCAGTTGAGAACTGAAAAAAACTTGAATGTATTTGGTAAATTTCCAACTGGTAAATCTTACAGCCTTATTTTATATTCCAAAGAGGCTACTTAAATATGTCAGCAATCTATTTTCCAAAAGCCATTTACCATATTCCATTACAAGCTTTTAAAGAAGTCAAACCCATAACTATTCAAGAAATAATAGTTAAGACTATCCTAATAACATCTGAAAGATAGCAATGCCACTCTTTCCTTTGCTGACAGACTGATGCCTTTGTAAATATAGACTCATTTAGACATCTCAGAAAGCTTTAAATGAGATTGCTGATCCACTGAGATTTTTCAATATTGAACAAATAGCACATCACAAAGGCTTGTAATAATTAGTTAATTATATAAAAATATAAGCCTTAAGATGTGAGCATGTCTTTTCTCTGCTTAAAAAATATAATTGTATACAAAGTACTGTCAATAGAACAGCAAAATACAATAATGAAAGCAAATTTCAGAATCTTTAAACACCTTATTTCATACTTTTTAAAATATTTTATGAGTATAACCTGTTTAGATGTACTATTAATATACTTTTACATTCTTCTTTAAGCTTCCAAGTATTTCAAAAGCAAATTTATCACTTATAACAGGACAGATTCCAAACTAAATATGTTTGCAACAACTTTAGAAACAAACTTTCACCAAAATATCAGTAAATTTTAAAGTTAAATACCACTCACAATATACCTGACTCTTAACTGTAATATCCCAAAGATCAAAGTTCTAGTACAATATTGAAAATGCTTATAGTTCAAAATTTGCAATATAACTTAGAGAATTAATGAAAAAAAAGGCCCTTTATTTTCCATAAGTGGTTAATTGTAGAACTCTTATTTATAAATTTCCTATAGTCAGATTAAATTGTTTTCTTTAAATTTATCACATTTGGCCCCTCCCTGGTGGCACAGGGGTTGAGCACTACACTATGGGGCTACCACAGCCACTGCAGCTTGAGTTCAATCCCTGGCTAGGGAGGGGATCTATATGGAGCAGCAGACCTCTCCTGCCTCACCCACTGCTCCCCTCAGCAGTGTGTTTCAATGTGCCTGTTGTTCTCCCCACTCTGTCTCTGGTGAATTCTCTCATTCCCCCACCCCCGCACCTCTAGCCTGTACCCCAGTTCTTGTATGCATAATCATTAAAAAATATTTTTAAATGTGATTTATTTTTTAAGTATAAGAAATTTTTCCTCACTGGGATATATAAAAACATATTTAGTTGTTAGTAATAGATTTCATTTGAAAATCAATAAAGATATCCTCAATAAGGTTTAGTGATTGTCACTTTTGATATAAATTTAGAAGTTTCATCATTTCAGTCAATTGCACCCATGTGTGTATGTATGTGTGTGTGTACCTTCAGCAAGTCTCTATAGTTTCAACTTCTTGCTCTAAACTATATAATTAAGGGCCTCCCAGGTAGTGCAAGGGGTTAAGACACAGCACTATGAAGCTTTCTGCAGCCATTGCAGCATGAGTTTGATCCCAGGTCAGGGAGGTGACCCATATGGCGCAGCAGACCTCCCCTGCCTCGCCTTGCTGCTCTCCTTAACAATGTATTTCAGTCTGTCT
Source organism: Galemys pyrenaicus (assembly GCA_019455555.1). Lineage (NCBI taxonomy): Eukaryota > Metazoa > Chordata > Mammalia > Eulipotyphla > Talpidae > Galemys > Galemys pyrenaicus. The sequence continues at coordinate 5,226,104 of JAGFMF010012021.1, forward strand.
CTGACCTTTTCCCAGTTCTTGTATGCATAAATAAAATCTATATAAAAAAATGATGAATTCAAGTTGTTGAATACAATCATCTACATCACCTCATGCTTCATGAAGATTTAAAATACCATTGCAAAAAAAATAAAGTTTTTAAACTAAGGAAATATGCCATTATTCAGCTTTTACTGAACACATAGATTCACGTACAACCAGTTGGAGGTTATAATCATCTATGGGACTTTTTAAGGAAAAACTGAATTAAAACTCTTTTCAAGAAAGATTAGGAAGATTCAATAGATTTTAAACATCATGGACTCTGTGCTCTCAGTGTGTTTCAATTCTAAAAATATAACTAGCATCAGTTTCAATCATTAAAAAGATTTAGAGGTAAATTTTCTCTCATGCTAATGTCTAGATCAAACTTCCACCAGCTCACAATTCATTAAAACCCACAGTGTAAATGGTGAACTTTACAATTTGATTTCCTAATGATCACATAATAGTCAACAAAATGTGTTGCTATTTACCTTCTGAAAACAATATTTTCATGTTGAAAGTCTTTTTCTTTTTTAAGCTATATCAAAGCTTATTACATACAGCCCTGTCTTCAAATCCCATCTCAACAGATGCCCAGCAGATGTCTATTTATATTACCTTTGTGAGCTTTGAAAACAAAGTGCCCAACTGAGCCCACAGCATTTTACAAGAGCTCCACACCCAGGAGGTTGGCATATCAAACATCCATACTAATTGTGACATTAATCTGCAAGCATCAGCTGACTAACCATGTTAGAGCTGTGCTGGGAATAAGCTGCTCTTTTAAATAGCTTCATTATCATGCCGTACCATATTTCATTACTATTACACCAAAGTAGTAAGAAGAAAGAATGGTATAGTTGAGTATGAAATTTGAAGTGAAAAACTATTTGTTTAGATACATATTATATAAGTAGAATTGAACTATGGCGTTTAGAGCTCAAAGGACAATATTTACTTTTGAACAGCTGTCAATATGGGCTATTTCTTGAAAAATACAGTGTTTTCTAACTAGTAGAGGTTTTGTTCCTTTCAAACCCTGCTGTCTTATCCTTTCTTAATGTACCATAAGCCATTATGACCAATAATGTTACTATGTTGCTGTTCATCGAAACAATTTCAGTCTAGGCATGTGGGATCTACTTCATTCATTGCCCTGTGAGTTCATATGTGTCAGAAGTTACCAAGGAGGGGGGGGGGGAACTTGCCTTTTTTTTTCCTTTCCCCTACTCAGATCCAAAGCCTCTTGTCTTTAAAGATAAGGAGAAACCACCTGTTTAATTGGAAAGGAATATAAGAAGAATGTGGTACCAAGTAAGAGTTCCTTACATAGACATCTGGGTTGATATCTCAGCTCTCTCACTGCCTAGCTCTGTAGCCCAGAGCTAGGTCCTTAACACCTCAGTATACACATACATGAAATTAGGAAAATAACAACAGCTACCTGTCAGAGTGTAGTAGCAAGTGAGGTAATATGTGCAGTGCTTTTAAGAATACCTGACACATATTAGAGACTTGGTTATTACTACAGGGGAGGCAGAAAAATTACATGCAACAATAATATCATGATAGAAATATAAAGAGAGCTCATCATATAAGAAAAGACCTGGATAGTAGGGAAGAAGGAATTTTAGGAATGATAAGGTAAAAAAGGAAAGGTTAATATGGTGATTAAAATGATACTAGAGGATATTTTTATATTGCAAGTATTAATTTATCTTGCTGGTAATATATCACTTGAACAAATTTATTTCATCTTTAACTATATTTAATAATCATATTTGTTGTTAGACCTAAGGATTATTTTTAGTCACTCATCCTTCCAATAATTTATGCATTTTTTAAGAAATAACAATTACAGACAATTTGAAAATTACTGTGGAAATAGGAACATTCCATATGCTTTCATTTTATAGATCAGAGTTTCCTATGTTAGACTACTTCAGCAAAAATAATGTTGTGGGATTAGGTATATTAAATCTTTGACATAGGTTAAATAAAGTTAAAGTGTTTCTCTGCTGCTGTGTATCTTCAAAGATACAGCATATGAATGCCTGCTTGGAATCCCTATTTTTGCAGCTAGTGTTTTGGAAAATATAACTTGGGAAATAATATATAAGTTAACAGCAATAACATCATTGGTTAGACTTTTTGTCACATTTGGGGACACAAAAGCAGTTTCTACTTATTTGATTTTCCATTCTGTTCAGCATAAGATGATACGATGTGGCCACAAACTAAATTTCAATGAAAAAAAAAAGCATTATTTGTATTCCTGTAGACTATACTCATGGGAAACTGAATTAAGTATAGTATACAGCAGTTCAATTAATGACAAAAGTGACAGGTCACAGGGAGGGGATAATGTCATGGCCCTGGTGAGGCTACCTTGTGGATGATGATTTGTAGAAACAGCCAATACTGCTGTATTCTTTAGAAAGAAAAAAAAAAAGACAAAAAATAAACCTGCAGGTAAGGAGAGGCTTTCGGAGTTCTCCAGGGATTTGACTTTTATCCTGAATCTCTGTACTAAATGGAGAAGCCATATCTGAATTATGAACTGTAATGTTAAAGCCCATATTCTATCCCAGTAGAAATCTTAATTGTTCCTAAATAAGAACCATTTGAATGTCATTAATTTATTATGATTTAAAAATGCTGCATCAAAGACAAGATCCTCTCTCTTTCCTTAAGAAACCATTTTTCCTTTTTATAAAATCAGTATGAGGTCATTGACGTAAATACAATTCTTCCTTGACACTATAATTTTTCACTAAAATGCTGTTGTAATAATCTTACCATGGCTTTCTCAGCCTATTTTCCAGATGATTTAACCAACACAGTTGAACCTAGAAAAATGTTAGCACTTAGGTTGAAATTTCCCAAAAGAATACACAGTAAAATGTATGAGACCTAATTGCACCATTGTGGATTAGGATAAATTACACATTATTAGGTACAACCACACTATCAGCATTCAACCTTAACTAATGTATCTCCAGCCTCAAGACATAGCAATTTCTTTATCATATAGGAAGACAAACAGGTTTCTGCACTTAGCAAAAAATTAGTCAAATGTGTATGGTATGAATGTGTCATAGGCTTATTATAAATGTATTCACTATGTCAAACTGGTATTTCTCGAATTTGTTTTATTGACATCAGAGATGACTGTGTAAAAATACAGATCCATAAACTTCTACTCTACTACTTTAAAGAATTTGTGGTTTTAATGATTAGGCAGTAAGAAAATCATTGCTTGATATCAAAACAAAATACTAATTTGAATTGTTTTATTCCCACTAACATTTTTTCATTGTAAATGTAAACACTATATTCTAATAAATATTTGAGGGAAAAGAGACTAGACAAGATTAGTGTCTACTTCAAAATACACTGTTCTAGAATGGGAGATAAGCCATGTTTTTAAGGAGAATTATAGAACAAAGTTGGTATTTCCAATTTATTTAATCATTTATTTATTCAATTATTTATTCATTAAATGCATTAATCAGCTATTACAGAATAGACATTGTATAAAACTAGAGGCTACATTTGTGAGCAAAAAAGCATGATTTCTACCTTCATGGAACTTCTGGTCTAAGAGGGAGAAAACAATTCTACATTAATAATGCAGTAAGTATAAAATGTAGAATATGTTAAGAAAGCAGTGAATATGATCACATTAGCACATGGCATATAAAGAGTGATGTATGTAGTCAGAGGGACCAGGAAGGAAGTTATTTCTGAGTAAATAAACTTATTCTGAAGACAAATAGGTTGTAGTGAGATGAAAGGGGGAAAAGCACTATTCCAGGCCACAAAGTACCTGTACAAAAGCCCTGAAGTAAGAAAAATCATAGAACATATAAAAGACTGGGTGCCTCCCTGATGGCAAAGGGGGTTAAGTCTCAGCACTATAAAGCAACTGTGGCATGAGTTCAACCCCCAGCCAGGGAGCTGACCCACATGGTGCAGTAGACCTCTCCTGTCATGCTTGTCACGCCTGCTGCTACCCCTCAGCAGTGTATTTCAGTAGGCAAGAAGCAGCAGCTTGTTCTGCTCCCCATTCTGTCTCTGGTGAATCCTCTCATCACCACCACCACCCCTCCCCCACCCCTGTTCTTGTATGCATAAATAAAAATAAATCTTTTTTAAAAAAGAACATATAAAAGACCATGTAACTAAAGTTCAAAGAGGAAGACTAGGGCCTCCCTTGTGGCGCAGTGGGTTAAGCAATGCACTATGAAGCAAACAGCAGCCACCGCAGCACGAGTTCGATCCCTGCTGCCAGCCAGGAAAGGGACCCACATGGTGCGGCAGACCTCTCCTGCTGTGCCCGCTGCTCCCCTCAGCAGTGTACTTCAGTTGCTCTGCCTGTTCTGCTCCCTGCTCTCTGTGGTGAATCCTCTCACCGCCCCCCCCACCTCTGGCCTGTACCCCAGTGCTTGTATGCATAAATAAATAAATCTTTAAAAAAAAAAAAAAAAGAGGAAGACTAGTGTAAATTTGAACAGATCAGATTATGTAGTCTTTTAAGATACTTTAAGATTTTTATCTTTATTTTTTAAAAATGTTTAGAAATTGGATGGCATAACAAGATTTGCAATTCAAAAAGATCAATTTGGCTGTGGTGTTGGAAAATGATGAAAGGAAGACTAGATTTGTACAGATAAGTGGGAAGCTATTCAAATTGTTCCCCAAAAAAGAGATAGTGACCTGAACTAGTACAATAGCAATGCAGAATAAAACAGCAAACAAACTATAATAGATTCTGGAAGCCAAACCAATAGATTGTGGTGATTAACATCTCATCATCAGATATGGTAGGTGTCAGGGTACAAATTGGTAAGGTGAAAAACTAAGCCTAAGCTCCTGGCCCAGCAGACAGGTTTGGGAGGCTTGAATAGATAAGGGAATAGATAAGGTTGCCTTGGGACAAGGTCATAAAACCAACCAACACAAGGGGAAGAACCAGCACAGCTCCCGGAATGCAGAAGCAGAGGCCAGAACATGTTTCTGTGTCAAGGCCAGCATTGCAGACCAGACAGCCCAGCAGATAACTGGTGCAAACAGGTGACTGCAGTTAGAAAGTCTGAAAACAGTATAAAAGAGAGCTTCAAATCCTTAGTACACAGGCTTCTTCCAGCTTGCCTGCTGCTTCTCTTAGTAATGTATTTCAATAAATCTGCCTTATCTGTTCTCTCTGTCTGGTAAATTCATGTGCCTCCAGCCTCCCCTGAGATTTCTCCCTACAACAGCATGGCCTAGTAGGTAGTCAGGGGTATGAAGTGTCAGGAATGGCAGTAATTCACGAGGTAAACAATGATGTAAGAGCACCAAACTTGAGAAAGGGAAAAGGAATACCTGAGAATGATATGGGACATTATGAATTTGGCATAAGTTTGTTCAATCCCCATAAAGTTGAGTAGGATGCTGAAAATTCTGATCCAGAAAGCAGAAGACTCTGGATTACGGATAGGTATTTGTGAATCATCAAGAAACAGACAGCAATAGAAACTGGTTGCAAATGTGATTAAATATATAGAGTAGGTAGAAAGAAGAGCTTGGGATTAACCTTAAAGAAATAATTATTTGGCAAAGAGGAAGAGACTGCAAAGGAGACTGAAAGGAAAAAAAATAATCAGGACAGTAAGTATACAGGGACAAGCCAACATGGAAGAATTTTTCAAAAATGATCGTTCTTTCCAATAGTTTTACTATGAAAAGGTCTATGAAGACAAACTTTGAAAACTATGTACTGAATTTAAGAACACAGATGTCAATGAAATTTTGGCAAAGTGATATGGCTGAAAGTCAAGGAATAAAGAAAAAGGGGATGATGGTGGCAATGAGTACTGGCAACTGTTTCTAGAAGTCTGACTAGACAGTGGAGTGGTAAGGGAGTCCTGATTTCAAATGCCAACTTCTCCCAGTACAAACAAACATCATCTTTACTTTCACACTTATCCTTTCAACTTCCTTATACATTTTATTCTGTTAAATATATCCAGAGCCTCTCTTTCACCAAAGCTAGTGATCTCGCTCTAATACACCCATCTACCAGGGGCTCAACAGCCCCAGTCCTCCCTATGACAGGCTGAAAATGATGCTAGAACTTGGAACCCTCTTCATTCACTACCCAGATGAGCACAGGACTAAGTTCATCTGAAGATCCACTTAGTTCCAGCATTTATTTAATGAGTTGGCCTTCAATTGTAAAGTAAATAAAGAGTAGAGAAAGTAAATATATATATTCATAATTGAAACATTTTCTAGCTAGCAGAGTAATCCTTACTCCATGAAAGTTGAATGCCAGTGAATCCTAAGTGCTCATTACATTTCCTGACCACTATCGATCTCAAGGATTATCAGGTGAATGTGATTGTGACTCATCTTTGTGTATGGGTTTTATTCAGTTTCTACCCAGTAGCTACATATAAAAATGAATAAGATGATATAAAATGCTGGTGAGAAAATTGACATTTTTTTAAAAAAGAATTTAGTCCATTTTTTTTTTTAAGATTTATTTATGCATACAAGAGCTGGGGCAAGCCAGAGTCATGGGAGTTGAGAGGATTTGCCAGAGACAGAGTAGGAGCACAATAACTGAAACACACTGCTGAGGGGAGCAGTGGGCCAAGGTCTGCTGCGCCATGTGGGTCCCCCCTCCCTGGCCCAGGATCTGTGCTGCAGTGCTGCAGATGCTTTACAGAACAGCCAGGGAGGCCCAAAAATTAATATTTAAATAGCAATTTAGATTAGGTTGAATCACAAGGATATTATCCTTTAAAAGTTTTAATCTTAATTATATAAAATAGCTACATAGTCTGCTATCCTAATCCAAGTATTTGAAAAAAAAGTAAGCTGATGGTAGATTTCATTCAAGTAAAGTACAACATTCTTATTTACCAAAAGAGTTATTTACTTAAGACTTTGGCTTTAAAAATCTATGGTAATTTATTTTATCATCTTTTTCACTTAAGGAAAATTTCTTTATACATTTTCAAACAGATGTAGAAAATCTAAACTTTATAATTTGCTTTTATTACCTACATTTAATAATAGGAATGGACAAAAATATTCTACACCTAGGGCAGATACAATTTTTCCTTAATACCTTGAGTTTGCAAGTAGAAAAGGGAAACCAAGCATGCATGAGTAAAGAAGTAGAACACAGTAGAGGAGTAAAATCCAAGAGTTATTTTACATAAAGATAATGGAAATTATTTCAGATGTGAAAACTTCCTTTTGTGCACTCAGTTGTTGAGATCCCAAGCAGAATTATACTAGTAGCAGGTGATCAAACAAAGTGAACAAAGGTTAAAGGAACAGCTCTTCATATTCTTATTTTTTGATAGAAATTTAGAAAAGTTCTATGCTGGAAACAATGATTCCAGAAGAAAAATTGAGGGAGTAAATAAAATTAGGGCGCTTTAATACATGATTGATGAATACAGCATGTCATAAATGAAGTGAGAAATACTTATGAAATTGTGCTCATGGTAAATAAACTATAAGTTTCCTGTGGTGAGGCTCCTACAACTAGAGGGATACTGAAGAGGAATCCTAGACACAAATAATGAGAGGTACCATGTTAACCATTCCTTCCTCACTTTCCTAGACCACTGCTTCTGAAGGAAATGATAATTGTCTGGATCACAGACAACTTAGCCTAAATGCTTAAGAATGTAAGATCTAGAATTCAAATACACGAAATTCAGATTCCTTGAGTTCAAACTCCAGCTCTGTCACGTACTGTGTGAATTCAATTCTGAGCTTCTTTCTTTGGCATTTATAGAAGTAGCATTGCATTTTAACATCATGTGAGTTTCTTACTAAGATTTGGAACAAAAATCTGGAGCCAAAAAAAAAAATACTCCAAATCCCAAAAGAATCCTGACCAATAAAAAGAATAGCACACTCTCAGACTTCAATCAAAATTATGAGACTTTAGTAATTAAAGTGGTACAGTGCTTTATAAGAACAGACTATTAGAATAGAGAGCACAGGGGCCTCCCTGGTGGTGCAGTGGGTTGAGCAACGCACTATGAAGCAAACCACAGCCACTGCAGCATGAGTTCGATCCCTGCTGCCGGCCAGGGAGGGGACCCACATGGTGCAGCAGACCTCTCCTGCCTTGCCCGCTGCTCCCCTCAGCAGTGTACTTCTGCTCCCCATTCTGTCTGTGGTGAATCCTCTCACCCTCCATACCTCTAGCCTGTACCCCAGTGCTTGTATGCATAAATAAATAAATCTTTAAAAAAAAAAAAAAGAATAGAGAGCACAGAAATAAACCTGCATTTATATGGACAGTTAATCTACAACAAAGAAGCCAAGAATATACAAAGGAGAAAGCAAAGTCTCTTCGATGTATAATTTTGGGAAAACTAGACATCCATGTGCAAAAATACTGAAATTATCCCACTACATCACACCATATACAGAAATTAAGACTTATATGTAAGTCTAATAAAATACAAAAGAAAACATAGACAAAACACTGTCTTCAGTAATTTCTTCGGGTAACGAGCTCCAAGATCAAGGGAAACAAAAGTAAAAATAAACAAATGGGACCACCTCAAACTAAAAATCTTCTGCAAAACTTTTGCTTCAACAATTTATTCCTATGAAACCTGACTGTGCCTCATCCATGCCACGCATCACACAGGTGCTCTTGACAAAGGACTCTCCCCCACACTGTGGCATAAGACATTCTCAGGAGTCAAGTGGCTATCCAGATGAGTGCAACCAGCAAGTGGGTCGTTAATGCCAATTGTCAGTCATCATTAAAAGAGATTAAAAGTTTATAGATATTGCATCCCCCTTTAATCCTTTCTTGAAAGAATGTCTGCAAGGAAGTTTATAGGCTCTTCAGAAATGCCCAGGGATGGAGAATCAGGTGCAGTAACAATTACTCAATGATATATCTTGCATTGGATTTATCCAGTGCTCATTCTCATTTCTGTCCCTCATCCCCACACCCCAGGGTCACTACTCAACTAGGTCATCTGTGTAAATAAATCCTCACTCTAATGTTCTTCTCTCTGGGAAACTCAGTTAAGATAAATAATTAAATATTTCAAATACACTTTAACTTTCAGTACATTCAGTTTGACTTTATTACAGCTATTTAAAAGCAATTATATTTTCAAACTATAAATTACAACCTTGTGATTCTATATGTTTGAACAGAAACAGTCTAAATCAGCTTAAAGTATTTGCTGTGGTAAACATAAAGGGGATGAAAATGTAATTATTTCTCTTACTTGTAAAGTTTATAGAACTATTTTCCTCTAATATTAGCAAAAATCTCAGTTACTAACATGCCATTTCATTTATGACAGGTGCATGCTGATTTTGTTCTTCCAAATAATATGTCTGCTGTAAATTTGGATGAAGATCCTCGTCCTGTCATTATCTAGGAGATTTTACCCGCCATATGTTGGTCTAGCTGACCTAAGTAGAAGATTGTTTTTAATTAATATGTAGGGTCTTCATTTGTAAGAGAGAGAATGAGAGCATTACAAAACATCTGGAGAAAGCAAAAATGTAGAAACTGGACATATAAGATGCATGCAAATGAGGATGATTAGTGTGAGTGAAGTGACTGATCTATAGAGATGGGAATTCACTGAATGTATACCATAATGTCAACCTGAGAAATATATATGTGACTTTTTTTCAGATTAAGGATAAAATTCAAACAGGAAGAAAGTGAAAGGATAAAGAAAAACAAGTTTTTTTTTAATGACTCTCCTTGAAATCCTAAAAAAGGAATGATTGCTCCTAATGAGAACAAATAAAGATCACAGTACTCATAAATCAATTGAAAGCCTGCAGACAAGCATATCATACCAAAATCCATAATCAAGAATTTTCCATAATTACAGGAAGAAAAGCATTTGATTCAGTATGAATCACCAAGAGAGCTTATAACTAAATGTATAGTAAGTGGTTATAAAATTACAATAATTTTATAAAAGAAATTAGGCTATAGAGAAGTGAAAGTCTTAAAAGGAATGAAGTGATTTTGTTTATCCTTTACATAGCTCATATTTTATTTTCACTCACAATGTACTTCTTCAAAGTAGAACAACCCTGAAGGAATATTACCCAAATAAAACGCACACTGGATCTCAGGATTTTGTTGGGTCTTTAGTTAGAACTTGAAAACTGACGTAGATTCTAAGTTTCAGAGCATTTCCTTGTCTGCCCATCATTCATTATAGATCCATGCTTTTGGGGGAAAAGAATTTAAATTGATGGGCATTCTCATTTTGTCAATACCTAGCATTAACCGTAAGATCTAAGGATTTTGTATTTGGCTAAAAACATGCTAACAAGGTTCAATACTGCTACCATGTTTGAAATTCATGGATTGGGGTTGCTAATTTTTTAAAACATATTCATTCTATTAAGGAAGCTATCTCATGTCTATATTTGCAGAAACAAATCTTTACATGATTGCAATAAAGCAAGATTTTCCATCTCTCTTTTTTCCCTCTCCCTCACTGAGTACTCCTGACTTAAAGGCAGATGTCAAAAATATAAACCCTTTCAAATTCAGATATGTCATTGTATGTATTATTTTTGTTGTTAATACTACATTGCATTGATATACCATGTATATCAATCCACATATTGATAGATATTTGAGCTTTTCCTTTGTGGGCTATTACAAATGAAATTGCTCTGAGTATCCATGTACTTGTCTTGATTTGAGCATATGCTTTCATTCCTCTTGGGTGGAATGACTGAATCATATGGTAGGTATATATGTAACTGCTAAAAAAATATCCAAACTATTTATTCTAAAGCGATTATAGATTTTACATATGTATGCCCATGTACAAGAGTTAAATTACTTTATACCTTTGCCAGCACTTGAGAGTACAGATAAATCTATTATGATTAAAAGTAGATCAGTGGCTATCTTAGGGTAGGAACAGAATAATGTGTAGATTATAAGAATGTAAAGGAAAACTCCTGTTTTCTATCTACTCACTACTCTAATACTGCTCTTAGAACTTCACTTTTGACAGCAGAAATGAGGATTTTTTGCCATAGGCAACTGAGATTCTCTGAACACCAGCTGGCTGTCCTACCACTTAAATCTGATACTATCTCCCTGGAATTAGCATGTCCCACAGGTTAGGGACTCCCAACACCACTGCCCCAATTCCTGGTATAAATTACAAATCTAAGTTGTTGCTTTTGTTTCTGACCTACCTTCTCTAGAGAGTATAACGAGTCTCTTCTCTGGTTCATTTTCTAGAGTGACTCACAGAATTCAGAAAAAAATATTTATTAATCAGTTAATTATAAAAGGCTACAGGAACAGCCAAATGGAAGAGATACACAGGTTATTATTTCTGGGAAGAGGTGCAAAGTCTCCATACACTCGTTAGATTTACCAACCTCCCAGCACTGCCACATCTTCACCAATCTGGGAGTTTCAGAAATCCATCTTTTGGGGGTTACAGAAGTTTCACTACATAGGGATCAGTGGTTGAACTAATCACCAAAGCCCAATTAATCAATCTCCAGCCCCTCTCCTCTCCATAGAAGTGGGAGTGGGGTGATGAAGAGTTTAAAATTTCAGCATTTAATCACACTTCCCACTAAAAAGCACCTATCCAGTAATTATCTAAAAGCTTTCCAAATACTATCTCATGAACAAACTCAGGTGTGACTGAAAGGCCTTGCTATGAGTACACAGAAATATATTTATTGCTTTTATCATTTAGAAATGTCCAAGGGTTGATTATATTTTAGTTATATTTCAATTAAGTTATAGAAAATATAAAAACTACTAGAAGGCTCAGATTTTATTAAATTTAATTGAAAGACTGGTTATTAACTCTTATGGTAGAAACTTGCATTTTAGTAACATGAAGATTGTACAAAAAGGTTAGGAAAAGACAAGCCAGAGAAGAAAGCCCCGTGTAACCCAGTACATAAAGGGAGATCTAGAAGAGGATAGAAGGAAACAGGGGCCAGGGAAGAGACACAGCAATCAAGTGAGGAGATTTTTCCTCCTGGGCACCTCTCTTTCATTATTTGGGGGAATAACAGATACTCCATCTAGAGCTCCTTCTCCTACCCCATCTTTGTCAGTATAAGAGATGTCATCTGAAGTATACTGAAAGAAGGGTAAAAAAGGGAAAGTTTGGGAAGGTAATCTACTTTGTTGCTGGTTTTTCTGAAGCATCCTGGATTCGATCCTTCTTATGATTCTTGACTCATGAGAAAACATTCTATATGGTGGATTAAAATACTTCTACTAGGACTGTGGGAATGGAGTGGCATGGTATGTTGGAAAGGTCATGAATGAGAGCTATGCCAAAGTTTGAATACTAGCTTCACCAGTTCTGTGACACTAGGTAAAATACATAAACTTTTTAAGCCTTTTCTTCTAGCTGCAATATGATATGTATTAAATGACATATAACATACGCCAAATTCCTGTTAGGTTTTTCAGTAAATCTTAATTTCCTATAGGTAGTTATGAATGCACTAAAACTACAACATATTTAATCTTTAAAGTCTGTGTTTATTAAGGAAAGTATCCGAGACTGCCTTGAAACATGTTTCTTTATCTTTAACCATAAAACTTAGTCACTAGGGGATGTGAATTTCCCTTTCATTTCCAAAATGCCTAGTCTTTGCCTTCAGTATACAACCATGAGTTTTCTTTTGTAAGTTTTTTATGCCTTCAAACTCATTAAATTTTTAAAACAAAATATCACTGAAATTTAGTGTATTCATACTGAAAATCTGAAGTTGTCTAGTGGTGTTCCAAATACAAAAATAAAGTCCGTATTGTAGTAACATTAGGTTCTCTTTCATATAGCCAACAACTGTCTTACTAAAACCCAAGTAGAAAATGTCTAACCCATCAATTTCCAAGCATTGGTTTTATAAAACTCCTCTTATTACTCTGAGTTTTAAGAAATATGTTTAGGTTTGCCATCAAAATAAAATTCATCTGGAGATTAATCTATAATCAGTTCAATTTCTAAGAAACCCCCTTATGCATATCAATCAGAATTGACAACATAGCTCTTTTAATAATAAGTATATAACATAAAAATGAGCAAAACTAATCCATGTAATACATTAAGTGCTTCCTAAACACAGGACACTGTTACTGTGGTTTTTATTTTGCTTTTTTACTACATTGATACAGTGACATTTCAAAGACCTTTGACTTGCTGGCACTGTGGCAGGCCCAGTGGCAGGTACAGTGAATAGCTGCATGTGTTAGTGTGTGCTGCTCCCTGCTGGAGAGGACAAGGTCTTGTATTCTAAAGCAGGCATTGCCTCAATAAGCCTTCAGATCATTGTTCTAGGCTGTTAGACACTTAGAAATCATAAAACCTGAAGCGTCTATATTTTATGTACATCTGGACATATCCTTAGATATCAAAATAGACCATAAATTCACCCCACAAACACATTACATTCCAAATGTTAACAAGTGATATCCTTTTTCAATTTATGAAAAAGAGTAAGGCCAACATATCACACGGGACTGGTTTTAAAATCCTATCTGTGATCTTGCCTAAACATTAAGATGCAAATTTATCATCTATAAATTGACAATAATGCCACCCCATAAAATTGCTTTAAGACTAAAATTCCATTCATGAAGCATTTAACATATTTCTAGAATAAATTGCATGTTCAATGAAAGTAAAAGAGTAACAATCATTCAATGAGTTACCTAATATTTTCTGCAACTAAAATTAAAAATTTCTCCAGAAGCAACTTCCCTCCCTAACTCAACATATATCTACTAGAAAGATTTCTTTTCAGTGGCTCCCCCCAAGACTTGGTCTTCTGCCCTATCACTTTATCTGCCATTTTTCTCAATTATTTCTTTTTTCTTATAATCCCTTTTCTTTGTTCTGATTGTGAGCATGATTTTCTGTTTTGAGCTATTGCCCCATACACAGTCCTGCATTTCAAAATCAAAACTGCATTATCACTCTCCATTGGCCACTTCCCTGTCTCTTACTCCTTAACCTTTGTTATTTCATACTACCTTTTTCAATCTACCAATACTGTTCCCTCCAAGGTCAGCAATGTTTGATCTCCTTGTTTGCCACATTTAGTATCCTCATCTCTATTCTTCGTTGTCGTGAACTATTTCCAGCATCAACACAGTTTTCTTACTTAGTTTCAAAACACAGCACTGGTGTCCTTCCTTCTTTAGTTTCACCTTCCCATCAGTTGCTTAAACACTGACATATCCTTGAATCAGAATTTGCTACATTTCTTTTTGCTCTAATACTGTTACTATGAAGATAAAGTCATTTTCACTTATTATCCCTCTGACTAGGTCTCAAATCCATTCCCAGAAACATTTTATCATATATATGCCATATCAACAACCTAGCAATGTCACCCATATTCATATTCTCAAAAGATACAGCACAAGTCTTATACAAATATTCATGGTAACGTTATTCATATCAGCCAAAAGGAGAAACAACCCAAATATCAACTAACTGACAAATGGCCAACTAAAAAATAGCATCTCCATCAAGGAGTCTTAGTTCACAGTATCACAGTATAAAGACACAATTCATGTAACAACATGGATGAACTTAAAAGTTTTATGATAAGTGAATGCAGTCAGTCAAGAAGGTCTCATGATTCCATGGATATGAAATATACAGATTAGGCAAATCTATCAAGACAGAATATAAAAGTTGGTCAGAGTTAGAGAGTAACAGAAGATGGTGATGCAGACTGCTAGATTAGACATTTAAGGAGAGAAGATAATTACCTAAAACCAGATTGTGTTAATGATTGCAGAAGCATGTGCAGCTGCTCAAAATATTGAACTGTATACTTTAAAAGGGTGAATCATGATAAGTAAATTATATTTCAATTAAAGTATTGAAATAAATACAAATACACAAATCATTAATAAGTACTGAATCATCTTTTAAAAAGTATTTCTTTTTAAAGCATTTCTATTCTAGATTAACCACATTTTCATTTTTAAAACTCAATTTTGTGATTTCAGATCTTCCTGAATTTTATATATTATCTATTTCTTATCTAGTTAATTGACTAACTTTCAACTTAGAGAACCTGGAGCGATGACTACCTTTATTTACCTTTTCTTAAAAGAGTATAAACCAAGGAAACTGACAGCTACCAGATTCACATGGTAATTAATGTGAAAGAGTACATATTTTTAAATCTGCAGTGATGACTCAAAGTCAATAATCTTGAGTTTTCTTTGTTCAATATAGTCTTTCCTTTTAGTCTGCAAACAGATAAATGTATATAAAGTTTTTTATATCTATGACTAAATACATATGACAAAGTATCTGTATGTCTTTTAGCAAGATAATGTATCTACTTGTTTAGGAAAACATGATGCACCAAGGGCAGACTTAATTTTAGCTGTGAATGCCAGTTAGGCTATAGAAATCTTATCCTTTAAGGAAGCAATGTCAGTTTTGCTGTTTTGTTGTGTTTTTTTTTTTTCCCGTTAATGTCATATATGACCTTTGTTTCACCAAGCTTTTACTCCTATAATACAACTAAGTGACAGGAAAATGGAACTACTTTCTTCAGAGTGAATGATCTGTCAAATACACAGTGAAGCTGCTGACATCAAACTTAGCTTGTTTTTAATATCTTACTACAGACAACACTGAAGTTAATTCAGCATCAATGAAGATACAGTTCAGCGCTATTCTATTGTGCTTTTTTTTTTGAGGGGGGGAGGGCGGTAAATGACACATATGTTTCACAGGAAAATCTGGAGTGTTGTTCTGCACCAGTTCAGTAGGTGCTGTTGAACTACTGTAAGTTTTGAAGAGTAACACATCTTGATTAATCTAGTCTGATCAGGACTAAGAATGTTAATATATTTTCTAAACTGTACATTTAGCGACTCAAACACAGAGAAATTGAGAAAGGTGGGAGGAGGCAAATAAATTCAGCAAACAGAATACCTGAACGATTCCTTAAGAAGACAAGAAGCCATATCATTGGTAATATACGATATCTCAGAATGAAAGGAAAGTGCTCTTTGTTCCTACACATGATTGGTGATGTTAACAGTTTCAACTTTCATTCCCTGTTATGACTAAATTTTTTTTCCAAGCTTCTTCTTCTGTTGCTAATTCTTAAAGTTTCTATAGCTAAAGGTTATTTTTCCTCTTCCCTTCTCATACTTAGTATATTGACAAACTTATTTAGGATATGCTATATGCATAAAAAGTAATTTTTAGGGCCTCCCTGGTGGCAGAGCACATTGGTGTTGAGCTCCCGGCCAAGGGGAGGGGGAGTAGGGGCGGGGCACCCACATGGCATAGCAGACCTCTCTTATCTCTCCCGCTGCTCCTCTCAGCAGTGTGTTTCAGTCATTCTGCCTGTCCTTCTCCCTGCTCTGTCTCTGGTGATTCCTCTCACCTCCAGTGCCTCTGACCTATACCCAGCTTAAATGCATAAATAAATCTTATTTTTTTTAAATTTCTAAATTATTATGTTTTAAATCAGTTTTTATCTAGAAAATTCTCAACACTTGGTTACTGCAAATGAAGGGATAGAGGTTTAGAAAACAAGTGCATTGCCTAAGATACATTTAAATCGTTTTCCTTATTTTCAAATCAGAAAGGCAATACATTAATATTGAAAATACATATAATGTAAAAAATAAATAATGTAAGAAATCCTCAATTTCAGCTTTCAGTTCTAGTCATAGTATTTGGTGTCTATTCTTTCATTTTTTTTTCCTTTATACACATATTAGGATTTTAAACAAGAGATTTATGTAACTGTCTTAGTTTGGGCTTCCATAACAAAGTACCATAAACTGCAGGGCTTAATGGGCATTTATTTTTCACACATCTGGAGGACGGAAACTATAAGATCAAGAAGCATCAAAGTAGGTTTCATTCTGAGATCTCTTTTCCCCACTAGTAGACACCTGCCATCTCTGTGTGCATATGTAGTTTCACCTTTGGGTGCCCAAGGAGAGGAGATTTCTGGAGAAGTACTGCTATATCACAGGGCACTAAATCCCAGTAGCACCTCCACCCTCATGATCTAACCTAAATCCCACACCAAAGAAAACCCACCTCCAAATATGATCACACTGGTAGGTTAAGACTTCAACACATAAATTTGGGCACAAATAAACATTCAGCCTGTAATAACATAATTTACTGCAATTATTTTCATAAGCTATATTTGTAAAATACTCTATTAATAAAAACATGTGATATCATTAATTGAATGGCTGCATATTAATGTATCATATCATGCAGATTTAAGATCATTTGTTCATTGAATTATTACTAAAATGAATATTCTCATATGGATTACAGTGGTTGAGGTGGGAGTTCTTATAAATTATAAATACTATATCATCAAGAACTGTGTAAATTAAAGAGCAAACTTTTAGCCCTATTATTAACATGTTAGGAAATCAAAGATAGACCATTAAAAATACACTTGCCTAAAGCCACATTCAAATAAGAAGCAGAGTTGGTTTTCAGACCCAAATATGTAAGACACCGGTTACTATATTTTCTTGGATGCACTCTCAGAAACAGGAAGTGGCTTCATGGACTCAGAGTACAAAGTATATTGTACACCATTGAATGTTACCCAATAATCAAAAAAGATAAACTCATGCCATTTGCAACAACATGGGTGGAGCTGGAAGGGACTATGCTCAATGAAATAACCCAGAAAGAAAAAGAAAAATATCAGATCCAGGGTAGGACAGGGAATGTGAGTACAGATAAAATGTTTTATACAAAGCACGTTAAACGGGGCAGTGAAGGTGGTCCTGGGTGGACTCATAATACACCCAGGGAGTTTTGGACCATGAGAGGCTGCTATGCCCAAGATCAGGGAGGAGGAGGGAGTAGTAAGTTGCCTGGACCAGTGCAAAGCAGTGGTGAAGGAAAAGCCGAACTGTCTTCACTGATCTTCCTAAAGTACTGGTCTTTGATGAAAGAAGTTGTAAAAGAAACATCTTAATCACCTATTGTTTAAATTCTACAGAATAGTGAAACTTTACAGAATAGTGAAACTTACCAATCACTAGTTTGTAGATCTAGACATAGCATCTTTCAAGTGTCCTCCTCCTGTGTCCTTCTCTGTAGCCTAGTCCAGAGCCACTTTCTCCATGACTCACGTACTGTATCCCTTGCTGTCTCTCCACATTTGAATCTTACACAAACTAATACAGGATTAAAGCAATAGCTCACAGAGTCATGAGCCTACCCTCTCAAGGCAGTGCACATCATGATGTTCTACTACTGAACTCCAAACCAAAAACATGGCTGAATATGGGTTTTTAAAATTTCACAGCAATTCATTTTTTTCCCCCAGAAAAAGACATCATACATAATACAAGACTTTAAAAGGTCATACCTTAATAAAATTGCTCATCTGTCTGATTCAGTTAATTATTCTGAAAGATTATTCTTGGATTCCAAAACAGTCATAGAGAAATACATATATATGAAGGCAGTATCTTGACATAATCAATTACACATGTGCACTTATCATAAAATGAAATTTTCCCTTTCATCTAGCAGACATGGTTTTTAAAGTTATCTTTCTATGTTGTTCAAAATGCTAATCTTTTTTTTTTTTTTATTAGTTATATTTGACATCATTTGTAGTCCCCAGGGGGTACCCACCACCATTTCACCCGTGCACCATCACCTCAGTCCCTT
>JAGFMF010012021.1:5246209-5316422 GCA_019455555.1 Galemys pyrenaicus
CTTCGGAATGGTTGTTTGTGTATAGGAAGGCTACTGACTTTTGTTCATTTATTTTGTATCCCGCTACTTTACTAAACTGATTGATTGTTTTAATTAGACAAAATGCTAATCTTTCAAATAAGGACAGATAAATGTAGTATTCAGATAGGTGAAAAGTCCTTTTATGGAATTGTTTGCTATTAATAATTTTAATTGCTATCCTGTGCTCATGCCATTGTCTTTGCTACCTTATATTAGAGCATTGTCAAGACCCCACACTTGTTTATAGCATCCAGATTAATATCTTGATGTTTTTAGTTTTTATCATCTTATGACATTTTAGTTTCGTATTACCTTTCAATTTTATTACCAAGTTGTTTAATCATTGTTAACAGTTAACCTTTTCTTGGTTATGTCTATTATCATTGTATTTGTATTCTAATCTAGACTATATTTTTAGTTTTTAATTCTTTATTTTACTGAAGTCTATATTTTTCTCTTTAAAACAAAGAACAGAACACTATCCATTAAATCCACTCTACCTTTGGTCCTTCTCTTATACTGTTGTAACTTTAATTCTGTTATCAAGGTCCACTGGCTTCTTTTTGTTTCTTCATCCACTTTATGTCCTTATACATATAGGAAAAATCATCTAGTATTTGGCTTTATCTAATTTTATCTCATACAATTTCCTCACGTTCCTTCCATTTTGCTGCCAATGACAAAATTTCACCCTTCCTTATAGCTGAGGAGTATTCCATTCTGTATATATCTACATTTTCTTTATCCAATAAATCAATCAGTGGATCCTTAAGTTGCTTCATATCTCAGTCATTGTAAATAATGCTACAATAAACATTGTATACCTATAACTCTTCAAGTTGATGACTTCACATTCTTCAGATAGATAACTCAAAGTGAGATTCTTGGATCATATGGTACAATTTTTTTTTTTTTTTTAGGAAGATGCATACCACTTTCCAAAATGGCTACCCCAGTTTACATGCCCACAAACAGTACCTAAGGCTTCTTCTTTTTCTACATCCTTGCCAGGTTTTTTATTGAAGCCATTCTCAAAGGTGTGAGATAATTATCTTCACCTTTTGGTTTTGATTTGCATTTCCTGAATAAAAAGTGTTGAGCAATTTTTCATATCTATTTAACATCTGTATCGCCTCTTTTGGAAAACTAGGAGAAAATCTGCCAAATATTGAGTATACTAAGCATACACCACACCTGCCCATGATCCAGTCAGTAACTGTACTCTTAGATAGCTAACCAAGATAAATGAAAAAAAAAAAAAAATCCACAAAAGGACTTATTACAAAAACAACTCACAACAGCTTTTTCATAATAGTTCCTAACTGAAGACAGTCATTGTGTTTATCAGTAAAAAAACAGATCAATAGTGGTATATTCATACATAGGTTTTCAATGCAATCATAACAAGGAAGACCTAGATTAGTGGTTCACACACTTCCCTCCCAGATCTTTTTTGTTATACTAAAAAACAAGTAAGGGCTTATAACCAATTCTTTAATTTCTAATATATTACTTCTTTCAAAATACTCTATGATTTTATTGAGGTAATGATTTATACTATTATATATTATTTTTACTGTTCATTGTATTATTTTTAATGCCATGACACTGGTTTACAGCACTGCATGTGTTGTAGCATTACAGGTTCACACCTCTTCAAATACAGGTTACCACACCACGCTCACTACCAAAGTGCCAATATTCCTCCACAATAGTCTGTTGGGACATTTTTAATCCTTTCTTAACTGTCTGCTATCCAATCATAAATTTATCTCAATTTTCCATATTTATTTTTTCTTCTACTGTAGTTTCTCTTTATGTGATGAGTTTGTGTTTGTTAATATTTGTTTGCTTAATGTCTGTTTTGTGCAAACAAACATTATACTTGTTGGAAATGTGAAAGCAGCTGTTTTGGCCAAAAAATGATGTCTGACTGATGAGGCACCAGGTGGTACTAATCATTCCATTAAATATTCATGGCAGAAAGCACAGAAAGTGCTACCATTTCAACATTAACTTCCACTGACATATACATGAGCAATTTGGCCCTTCTCCCTTTTCCTTTGGTCCTAACCTCTCACTCACCACCCATTTATGATAAAAACTCTGAACTCCTTCATTTTGATGATCTTGGAAAAGCTGGACAGGAGATTCTCCTGAGAGTATTCTGTGTATCATTCATTGGTGTACCTATTAGATGACTCATAAATTTTCAGAAACTCTCAATAAGTCTGGACATACTGAGGAGACTGAATGTATGAAGATAGGAGACATACGTGCCTAGTTCTGGATTATTTTTTTTTTCTGGGCAAGAAGCCAGATGACTCTCCCTCTCTCCCTCTTTCTCTTTTTCTCCTTCATGTTTACTCTGTAAGTAGAGGCAAGTGTAAGGAGTTTTTGAATCTGAAGTTACAATTAGTCTCAGAATAAATTAAAAGGATTGAATATGTAAGGGGTAATTTTAACCCATTATGATAAATGAATAATTTAACCAAACTGATCCCAAATACAAGCTCAAAGTCAGGAAAGTGATTGTAAATGAGAAAGTTCTTATCTTGGTAAATTTTTTTCCTGATTGAAATTTTAAACATGTGCTCATGAGAACAAAGTTTAACTACTATCTACAAAAAGAACAGAAAAAGCTGGCGGGGACTTTCGTCATGTGTCTTATCCCATGGACATGTGTTTCAATGCTACATCTGCATCTCTATGGTAACGAGGTATCACTGGGCACCATGCTTCTATGGAACATTAGGAGTACTCGATGCAACATCTGTGGTATTTGTATGTCTAAGATCAATTTTATCAGCTGTGAAATGAGAAAAATAATAGTATACCTTATGAGGTTTCAATAACTAGGTCTCCTGGAATATAATAAATGCTCAATAATTTGAGGTATCTCTATTATTATATAGCTATCAAACTTTAGGACCTGTAATTGCTCTTACAAATATTACAAGATTCTTTAGATATGCATACGAAAAGCACAGTATTCCTGAACCTTGTTAAATACAGCAATGACATTATGAAAGCTATTTTTCTTTCTATAATTGTATAAAAAAAGTGTTGATTTTTGTCTGTGGCTGTTATCCAATAAGTATGCAATTTATAATTAGTCAGTTTTAAAATCTGTGATGGCGCTTGTTCAGTATGCCAGCAGACCTATCAAAGCATACTAATTATAAACTACTGTCTTAGTCAGCTTGAGCTGCCATAGCAAAGAGGCTTTAACAACAGCAGCTTATTTCTTCCTAGCTCAAGAGGCTGAAAAGTCCGAGGTCAAGATCTGACAGGGTTCACATTTGGTGAAAATGCTCTTCCTGGACTGCCAATAGCTATCTTCTTCTGGTGCCATCACATGACAAAGAAAGAGAAAGAACAGAATCTCCTTTTAAGGCCACACTCTGATGAGATCAGGAGCCCACATTTATAACCTAATTTAACTTTAGCTCCTAAAGACTACCTCCAAGTAACAGTCTTGTTAGGGGTTAGTGTTTCAATATATAAATATATAAATTTTCCAGGTATACAAATCAGTTCATGGCAACTGCACAGTAATTAGAGAGTTTTTCCATCACATTTGGAAGAACAGCAGCATGCTGCCAGAGTACTCAAGTGAGCAGAAGACTGAATAATAATTGCAGCATCTTATTTTCATTAATAAGAATAGAGTCTTACATTAGCATAAAAAAACATTCACTTACAAAAACCAAGATATTTGTTTTGAACTATGAGAAGAAACAACCTGAGCAGAAAGGGCTATCTGTTATGTTGGAATATTTACCATTAGAGATCAACCTAAACACTTAAGGAGAAATTCTCTATTTTTGTAATAATAATTATAATAAGTCTGTTTATAAACACTATCCAGAAGTAGAAAACCAGAAAGATGAACTAGGTCATTTTTACCCATGGATGGAAGATGCTAATCCTCTATAAAATTATCTACATTTTAGTTGGGGTCTTATTGCTTACAATGAAATATGTCTATTAAATTAGATTCACTGGTGACTGAATCTGCAAAAGGTATGCTAAATTCTAGAGTTCTGTTGCTGATCAATATGAGTCACAAGTAATTGTTGTGTGGTAACCCTCATCTATCAACCAAGAAGTCAATATAAAGAGCTGGTACAGCAACCATCTAGTCATTGCACATGAATGAACCAATCTGTCAACTCAAAATCTGGTAGTTAATATCAAACACTATGTAAAAAAACATGCACAACAAATGCAAAACAAGCATGAATTCTGTGGAAAAAAAAAAAAGCAGAAATCTCTCTATGAGCCATCAGGCCTCTCTAGCCTTAATGTCTATGTAAAATGTATAAAAGAAGGTGTTATATCAACATGTGATCAAAAGGGTTTAATAATACAGAATTTGAGTAGAATTAGAGAACTATGATGTTCACGTTATCTGTCAAGGCTGAGGTTTCTGAGATGAAGGGTTAATGTTCCAAATAGTGAGGATCAGCATATCTGAAGAAAAGAGATGAGCTGCTACTTCCAATCAGATAACAACCAGAGCTGTTGTCTGGGTTTCTGAGATAAAGGGTTAATGTTCCAAATAGTGATGATCAACAAGTCCTAAGATAAAAGATGAGCTGTTACTTCCAACCAGCTAAACACATTATCAAAATGAGGCACTAATAGCACAGTGCTAGGTTTTGACCTTTAATCTGATCTTCTCTAGAGATCAGTTCAAAGAGTAATTGATTTCATTTCTAGTTTCACAAACAGATGCTTAAAGATATAAAAAAAATCATTTCTCAGAGGCTGTTATACACACTACATGGTATATGTGTTTCCTTTATATCATCTCACTTCAATCATACCATGTCTATTTTACTTTGTCAACCTTTCTTTTTCAAGCATTTTAAAATGCTTTATAAAATAATCATTATCCTTAAACAGCTTACCTCATGATTAGGTCATACTAATTTGTAGATTTGTAGACATTTCAGCATTTTATTCCTACTCCATGAATTATAGGATAGGTAGCCACAAAAGTAAAACAACTTCGTTTTTGAACTGGGTGCTAATTTTGACTAGTTTTTAAAAACTCAAAAACCAACTCATTTAAAACAGAATTCTTTCAAATTTTACAGGCAAAAATAACTCAAATTGATACACTACTTAAATCTCTTGATTTATAGGGACTTTTGAGATGTAGTTTGCCACTCTACAGACAGCTGGTACGAGGATCTTTATTAAAACAAACAAACAAACAAAAAAAAACCCCAACAACAACAGAGCTACACCCCACCAGTTTTTCTGGTAGTAGAAGAGAGTCAGTCTCTGAGTCAGTCAAATGGCACGGCATGAACTAATCATGGACATCTAGGACTATATGACTAAGGCTCATTTGGGACCAAGAAAAACACTTCCTAATTCTAGTCTCTTGGGCCATCATTCAAATATATTATTATTCAAATAGCTAATGAGACATGAAGAACTTGAACCATAATTGACTTATACTCTCTTGGGAAGTCAGCTCTGAGAGTAGATCTAAATAAATTCCCCAAGTGTATTGTAGACAGAAAGTATCATAATTAATTTATTTCAGGCCCAAAGCATTATGAGTGAAAGAACTGCCTAGCTCCTCCTTTACCAACTCCTAGATTCCAACCTCTTTAGGAAAAAAAAAAATTGAACAAAAATCTTCCACATATTTTGAAAGATACATCTGAAAGATGTGACTTTAAATATAAAATGTGTGATACATATTTTTTCTCTGCTTTTCCAAAGACTATGGTACAAAGAAAATAAAAGCAACGTATGATATAGTGTAGTTCTGGTTGACAGAGATTTTCAGTTATATTTAATATTTTCATTATATGTTAATATCAACAACCATTATTATTGTTATACTGTTTATGTTGTGTCCTAAAAAGTAACTAACTTTAGAGTTTTAAAAACTGTAAAATTTTAGTGAATCATTGCTAAACTCTTTCTAAACATTAATAAAATAAAAAATAAAGATATTTTATCAGTGTATATAATCATAACCACAAAGATTAAAGGAAAGGAGATAATACAAGTGAGAACTTTAACACATTTTGGAAGATAAAAAGCTTACATGAGTGGTAACAGATTTTTAAGCATAGAAAGCTAGTACCTGGGCACCTGTAGATGATCCTCATTTCTTCACAGAGCTAGCGAGTACAAAGTATTGAAAAAGATAATGACAAATACAGAATTAAAACAATGAGATTTATTGAAAGTCCACATTACTTGATTTAGCCTCTAGTTCTAGTCTCAAATGACTATATGCCTTTATTAACCCTCAAAGAGCCTAAGGTTCCATTCTTTGGCATAACTAATCAGAGATGTTCTAGGCTAATATAGAAGAAAGACACTAACAGAGGGCAAGAGGCTAAGATCAGGGAAACTCAAGAAATGGTTCAACTCTTAGAATCTCATCCCTACACCATTTCTAGTATGAAGTGTTGCAAAGTAGACACTCTCTGAACCACTTCCACAGTTTGAGATACAGATTCTTCTCTAGGAAATTGAAATGGCCCAGAAGACAATTTTTTAATATTATGAATGGATAGTACCCAAATAAAATGTTACCTAATGTCAAGTCTAGAAGTCAGCAAACACTAATTATGCATACATCGTTTCAAGTTCACTCAAATACAAACAGATTGCTAAACATCAGTCATTTAAAAAATGCCTTTGACATAAAACAAAACAAAAAAACTAAACAAGCAGAAGAACTAAATAAACCAACATTAATATAAAACTCTGAAATTAGTAAGAATATATTACATACATGTAAAAAGAAAAATACAGCAGAGAACAAGAGAAAAAAAAACTAAGAGGAAATAGATGATCAATATAACAAATTTACTGTCTAATTAATAAGAATTCAAAAAAAGTCAGTGTGTTTGTGGCCCAAGAGAGAGTTAGGGGCGGATTCCTGCTATGCTCCTGGGAAGATAATTGTTAATACAGGTCCAGAGGGTCCTGTAACCTTAGGGTAAATTGGAAAACCTCTTGAATATTCAAGACCAGTACAGACTGCAGCAGAAGAGACACTGAAAAGATTCAACTTCATTCAACAAAAGGGTGAAGAGAGAAGGCTGAAGCTGTGTTCCAGAGCCTGGGCTTGCCTTGCAAACTTCCAAGTCAGCAACTCAGGAGAGGGTATTACTGAGTGGCATGGCGGGACACCCTTGACTGGAGAGAGCTATTTGCAAAGGAGTTGTGGTGTGCTCAGTGTCTCTGATCCCCAGTGAAAAGAACAAAGACAATATGATGGATTGTGCTCCCTCTCCCTGATATTGTGAAGCATGCTGAGAGCATGTAAATTACATAGATTTGGTTATGAAAGAACTATGAAAGGTGACACAAACATGAGCCTGTCTCTACCAACAACTATCACAGATGACTGAATTGCTCTAGGCCCCACTCCCAGCACCTGACCCATCTGCAGATCAAGTCTCCCAGATATAACCATGTACAGAAAGCCCAGAAAGGCCAAACATCTAATATCACAATAAACAGATTGGGATGATAGATGCACAATTAGACCTACATTTTATGTCTTGAAAAAAAAAAAAAGTTCTGTATTATACTTAGTTCTCAGTTCTGTAGTACACTAATAAAAGTCTAGAAAAACCATATCAAACTGGGAAAAGCTTTTAAAACCTACATCACCACCTGCTGGAAAAATAGAAGTTGTGCAAACCTCTAGAACACTGCTTAGGACACTTTTTCAAAAAATAATAATACCCTGATACCAAAACCAGACACAGAAATAACACAGAAAAAATAATTTTCCTGGTGACCACAGATACAAAATATTAGCAAACCGAATTTAGCAATGTATTATAGGGATTTAACATCATGACACATTTGCAATTTATTCCAGAGATGCAAAGATGGTTAAACAAGGGGGAAAAAAATCACATCAAAAAAGATAAAAATTGTAGGATTATCTCAATATATTCAGAAAGAATTTGTAATATTCAATGTCCATTTGTGATAAAAAGCCTCCAAAATATGGAGATAGATGGAACATACTTTAACATAATAAAAAACACAGCTAACATTCTCTATGGTGAAAAACAGAAAATGTTTATTTTAAGATATGGTACAATATAAGGATGTCCACTTACCCCACTAGTATTGAACATAGTATTGGAAGTCCTACATATAGCAATTAGGACATGAAATGGACTCAAATTGGGGAAAAGCAGTTAAGAATGAAGAGAAAAGGGAACCCTCATACACAGTTGGTGAGAATGTAGATAGGTCCAGCCCATGTGGACAACAAAATGGAGTTTTCTCAAGATAGTAATAGATATGCCATATGACTCAGCAATTCTATTTCCAGGTATACACCAGAAGAATGCAAAAACACTAATTAAAAGGAATATATGTTCTTCTGTATTGATTGCAGTACTATTTATAATTGCCAAGTTATGGGGAAAAACTAAGTGCTTAAAGACAGATAAGTGGATTAAGAAGAGGTGGAATACTGCTCAACTATAAAAAGAAAAAAAATAAAGTTGAATTCTTTCTTTGGACTAGCAAAGATAGAACTGAAGAGGATAATATTAAGCAAATAAGTCAGAAAAAAAAAAAAAGAAAAAGGACAAACACCAGTTGGTGTCACTTAAATGAGGAAATATAGAAACAAACCAAACCAACAACAAACCCTAGAAATCTGACTGTAGAATTGAGGCTACCAGAGGAGGCAGCACCAGTGAAGAGCAAAGTGGAAGGTGCCCAATGGACTATGGTGGGGGATTATGGGTGCCTCGGTCACTGGTGTGGCACAGTACAATACAGCTGAGGGGTGTAATCTTGTACATAATCATAAACAGTGTTGTTAACCAACACTGCCACCACACAAAAAAATGGGAATAAAAGAAATTTTCAAAGAAACAATACATGAAACGTTTTTAGTACTAAAGAGTGATGGATCTTCAAGTAAGAAAGAGTCCATAAATGCTGAACAAATTCTTCTATTTATATATATAATTTAGAAAATTTTTAACCACCAATCACCAATTCTATTTCTAGAAACACCAAATTCTTGAACCAAATTCAATTCTATTTCTCTTTTTTGTTTCTTGATAGCACTTTTTGACTTTGTACATTCTCTTAAAGAAAACATTTTTGTACCATGAACCAAACTTCCTTTTATGAATTTCCATCAGATTCTGACCTCTTTTTATATCAGAATTTTGTATCAGAAAATTATTCTAGTATCTTTCCCTCAACTCCCTTGAGGTCATGTTCCAAGCATGTCACATCAGATAGTCACTCGACTCTACAGACTGCCTGTATGAATGCTGACACATACATGTTACCTTTTAGCAGATTCTCTTCCTCACTCCACTTAGGACTCCCAATCTCTTCCAATACCTCTTTCCAAGCTCACATATTGTGGGTAAAGAGAAAATATCCCAGTATTTCTTGAGAGTTGGGACCTTATGTATCTTCTTTAGAAAAATATGTTGAAAGTAGAAACTAATTGTATGATTTACTAGACAACTGAAGGAAATACAGTGGTTCCATTTTTGAGCTATCAGAATGAATGAATGAATGTATGAATGGATGAATGAAATTCATCTACCTTTGTCTAGTACTTGAATGGAATTAATGCTCATATTAATTCCAAGAATAACTGATTTGGGGAAGACATGCAAAGATAAATTTTCAATTATCCAATTGATAAATTTAATGCCAGTTTTTTGTCATATTACCAGAAAACTATGGTTTTACAATATTAGGAGTTAGTACACGTAATTACAAAAAGTTCATACAACATAATAAAAACAAAAGTAACCATAATTGTTTATCAAGAGATTACAACCACCAGTATTTTATTTACTCCTTTGGGTCACACTAATTCATAATGTTATAAATTGGATAGGTAAAATGTACCTAAAAGCATCTCCCATGAATCAAGCTGTCTACTGAGCTTAAGCACAATGAAAAATTACTTCATCTCCTTTCTTTGTGATTTAGGTTCTACAATTTTATTTTTATAAAATCTAGAATTACTTCATTAATTATATGTCATTTTAACTCTGAACATTTTCCAATAACAAATATCAGTGTTTTAATTCTTTTTTAAAAAAAATTAGGACAGGGCCTCCCCAGTGGCACAGCAGGTTGAGCGCTGCACTGTGAAGCACTGGCCGCACTGCAGCGTGAGTTCAATCCCAAGCCCACATGGTGCAGCAGACCTCTTCTGCCTCACCTGCTGCACCCCTCAGCAGTGGATTTCTGTCAATATGCCTGTTCTGACCCCCACTCTGTCTGGTGAATCCTCTTACCTCCCACGACTCTGGCCTATACCCCAGCTCTTGTATGCAATAAATAAATCTTTAAAAAATAAAAAA
The DNA here is from genome assembly GCA_019455555.1 of Galemys pyrenaicus. Lineage (NCBI taxonomy): Eukaryota > Metazoa > Chordata > Mammalia > Eulipotyphla > Talpidae > Galemys > Galemys pyrenaicus. The sequence continues at coordinate 5,256,592 of JAGFMF010012021.1, forward strand.
TTAGGACATATTATAGTTATAAAATCCTCAAGCTAAAAAAATATAGGTCATTAAATGACATTCTGAAAAATGCAAAATAAAAATAGGAACAGGAACATATCAGGTGATGTCAGTAGGGGTAGAGTTGACTACAACAAGGTAGCATAAGCCAACTGTGTGATGTGCAGTAGAAGTTCTCTATGCCTTCATGCTTTGTGACTGTTATAGCACTATACACATTTCTCAAAAATCACAGAACTATACACTTGAATGAATTTTGACTGATGCTAAAAGTAAGTGAATTTTTAAAAGGTGGATGGTGATAAGTAGATAATCTCAATATAGTGTGGTAAGAGATATGATACATTAGTAGACAACCAATGTGGGTAGGGGCTGTTGGCTTATAGAGGGACACAGTAGTTTTTGGGTGTCCTGGAAATGTTTATATATATATTGATTGTAGTACCATCACATAGCTTTAAAATGTTGTCAAAACGCCTCTAAATGTGCATGTGGAATGGGTAGAATTCTACTGTAGATAAACTATAATTTAAATTTGATTTATAGAAAAGGAAAAAGTCATGAGCTTTGGGTCTATTGAGATAAAATGTTTAACAAACCAGTTTTACAGTAACTTCATTACTTTAACTATTACTGCTGTGAAGAAAGAAAAGGGAAAAAAAAAAACACAAAACCTAAGTGGGTCATTAGATGTGTTTTGTTATGGCAGGCAATAATAATAGAAACTATTTTTCTAGTATCTTTAAATACTAGTTCATGTCACATAGTTCTAATTGATGTCAGTCTCTCCAGGATGCCAACTTTTACCAATCTCAGTCCATCATAGATATGTAATTAAGATGCTGATTCTCTTCATTTAAGATTCCACTCTTGTTTGCCCCATTCTATGCAGTCTTTCCTCAATCTTGTTCAAGAATTTGTCATTCTTTCTGATTAAACCTTATCTTTTCAGTGTGTGTCCTATTTTTATCATCCTGTGTAGTAAACTGTCTTTCTTATATTTCACTGAAATATGAGCTCCTTAAAGACAAGATTCATGATGAGTAGTTACATTTATCATCCTAACACTTAACACCTTATCATCTTAGTATACTTAGCACCCAGCACAACTGCTGACTTAGTGTTAACAACAAAAGAATGAATAAGCAGATATGCCAAGAGCATTTAATTAAGAATCATTTGAAATTTTTGTCCCATTTTAAATTTAAGTTCAAGATTTTGCTACAGAGAGTATCATTTAAAACATAGTTGCTTCCCTCTTTCATATTTTGTAGACCTTGTTCTCTAAAATAAGTTAAGAAAGGCATAGAAAATGATGATTGGCAAGCTTGCAAGAATGGTATTTTTAAAAATTCATCCTTGGCACAGAGAAAATTGTGATCACAACCTGTCATCATCCCAAACATCATTTTATGGTTGTGAACAAAATATATTTGGTGGGGCATAATTTTAGAAGGAAAAAAAAGCCCTTATTTCTTTAATGGGAATGGAAAATTCCCTGTACAATCACCAACATACCAAGATTATCCACAGAAATGTTTTTGGATGTATTATATGTACTAGAGATATTTGTATCTGTAAGGTTACCACAGTGATAACTGCACAGGGTATAAATTCAAAAATACTTTTCAAAAATAAATGCAAACTCAGGGAAAGCCTACAAAATGCCAACAGAAAACAAACAAGAATATTTATATCGCTGATGAAAACACTTGTTTTAATTATACTTTAAAAAAATAATCAAACAAATAGGGCTTGGCCTAACAAAAGTCTGTTCAGACAATGAAGGTGAGTATAAAGAGACGTCCCTTTTCTTCTTCCTACCACACCCATTGCTGTGCCTCTGATCAGGAGCTCTTCTCCATTGCTGTCAAGATTTTTTTATAACTAATAATGCTAGCTCTCTAATGTATTTCACTTTTTTAGGGAATTTTTGAAGTGGAAGTATCATCATGATCTAAAAGATGCATCATTAATTGCAAATTTTCCTAGAGTTCTGGCAGCGGTAGCTAGTACTGACTCTTTGGGGAGGGCCTCATTCTTATTCTCCTCACATAGCATTTTACCACTCCCTTTATCACGTTATCACTATCTCCTTATGTCCCTATATTACCACTTCCATCGTCAATCGATCCTTGGTGGAAAATTGTCCTCTCTCCAATAATATTCTCTGTCTTTATTAAGTGCCATTTCCTTCCCTTTTTCAAACTGACTAGAAGCAGGGATAGAGAAAAGCAAATTGAATTTGGAAAACAGTGACATAATAATATCATTTATATTTTCTACTAATCTAATTGTGTAAAGTCTCTAATGAACAGTGTGCTCATCAAAAAAGCTTCTGGTGCAGAGAAGGTATGTATTGTCATCATTCCCATTTTACAGTTGAATCTATTGAGATCAAATCCTTCAGCAACATCAGCTAACAGGAGAACTAGTCCTGGAATACAGACAGTTTGCTTCAATATCCCATTTTCTAGTCCCAAGAAAAATGAAAAAAATAAACCAGAGATGTCAAAGGGAACAACAAATAAAAACTCACTTAATCAACAAAATACTAAGAAAATGCTAAATTTGCAACTAAATATGCATTTCTTTTCGATCATGATAATACCTCCTCTTTAAAAAGCCCCTATAAAAGTGAAAATACTTTACAGAAATCCAACATTATTAGTTATACATTAAAAGAATTCCATGATTGAGTGATTCTTTTAATGTATAACTAATAATTTTCCAATCATGCAAGGATGGTTCAACATATACAAATGAATTAGTGTAATATGCCACATCAACAAGAGGAAGGGCAAAAATTATATAATCATTTCAATGAAGAAAAAAATCATTTGGCAAGATTCAAGCTTATTTCTTTTATGATTAAAGCCCTTAGCAAAATTTGTATAGAATGGAAACAACATAATATAGTCCTTATATGATAAATCCACAGTCAACATCATATTCAATGGGGGAAAAAAAATGAAAGTTTTCCCTCTAAGGTCAGGGACAAAACAACATGTCCACTTTCACCACTACTACTCAATATAGTGGTGGAAGTCCTAGTAAGATGTTATAATCCATTATCAAAATCCCAATAACAATCTTCAAAGAAATAGAACAAAAATCATGACATTTATTGGAGCTACCAAAGACGTCAACTAGCAAAAATAATCCAGTGAAAAAGATCAATTATGCTTAGTAAATAAATGCTGTATGATTTCATGCATGTGTGGTATACAGAAAAAGTAAAACAAAAAGTTTTAATCTATAAGAATACAATAGACTTTATCATAAGGGAAAGGGGGAAGAAGTGTGAGTAAACCATGTAAGAGAGGTCAATTTTATGGTGAAGGATATGGTTAAACTTTCAATGGTAACCCTATTGTAAATAAATACAGATGTTGATTTTTAATAAGGTACATCTAAAACTTGTTATAATGCAACATTAAAGTTATTTAAAAGAAACTTAAAAAAAATTAAACTTCACTTAATATTTAAAATGTTGTTTTTACTGCTAAACCATCCTTCCTGCAAACAAAGATGGCATAGCTTAAATAAAAAAGCCACATAGGACCAACTCTATTCTAAAAAAGGAACTTCCCAAATTTTGGAAAGTCTTTGATGACCACAGAACCACAGGGTTTTCTGGTAAACAGTTAAGAGCAAACCTTTTGATGACAGTCAGAAATTCAGAATCGGTGTCTCAAATTGTAAACAATTTTATTTAACTCTGATGTAGGAAGAAGGGACGCTTCTTGAATACATGATCTCAGGTGACTTTCCACTGTAACAACATAAGTGTCTTTACTCCCTCATCCCTCACTCCTCCAATAAACTCCTTCCTATTACATTACATACTTTGCATAGCTAGGAAGGTGTAAAACAAACTTTACAGAACTGAAAGAAGCACCAAATGGTTAAAAAAAAATCTTTTAAGTATGTCTTTAATTCCACTGCTAACTGCACCTTGTTTTTGCAATTTGCATTTAACTTTACTTGCCCATTCTGGAAAATTAACAAAAATCCAACATCTATTCTAAAGGCATTAAAAATTCTTTGGTATTCTGAAAATGGACTTAGTTGAAGGAAGTATAGAAGAAACAACTTTAAAGCACATTGAAGTGAAAAAAAATTCATTGCAAAATATCTTAAGGGATTTAATACAGTATTTGTATGCAATACAAATTTAATACATATTTGTATGCAAGTAGTGATAAATGTAATGATAAACCTTGGAGTTCAGAAAAGAAAAATACATCAATTTTTCCATGTGTAATATACTGAAATACACACCAGTTTCAGCTATAGCACATTACGCCAAGGGAGGCAAAGTACACTAGTATGTGTGTACTAGACCTTAGAATAACTTCACAGAGTGAGAGAATATCAATATTGCAGCCACCAGGTGGCCTAAATAAAGTTACAGAACTTTAGAATCTAGAGTCAGATTATACCAAACAATATATAGTTGTAGTACTGTTCCTGGTTTTATTTTTAGTTAAACAGACATAAAAATACACTGGGACAAAATTCTGCTGTGTGTTAAATGGAAAAGAAGTTATTTTAATTAACACCAGCTTTCCATTGAATGGGCCGCCAAGTCATTTTTCCATCAGTTAAGCTATAGAGCCTTTTTAAAAGAATTGTCTAAAGACAAAGACAAGCTACAACCAAATATGGAAGAGAAAAGAATTTTCCCCCTTATTTTGGAAGCAATTCATAATCAATCTCACCTGTTTCCCAACCATGCCCTCCTCTCACATTGTTTCTCAGCCTTTTAGTGTTTATTTTTTTTTTTTTAACTGATCAGTTAGCTATGCAGCTCTAAACAGTTAGGTTTGCTTATGTCACTCTGTCCTACACATTTTTTTTTTTTCTGGAACCCTATACTGACAGCATGGGTATAAATGTTGTGCTAATTGTTATAACTAGCTACAAAATATAATAAGGAAAAATCTATGTTACACATACATAAACAAACTTTGGCTTAAGGAGTCTGCAATTTTCTTATTCCAGTGGTATCAATTGTTTTTCTGTAATAAGTTTTATATGACAGATAAGTATCTGTCTTACTTTCTGTAAGAGATACCATGAAAGAGACTAGTACATGATCAGATAAAATTAGCTATAATTTTTAATATCTTCAAAGTAACATTTATTAATATAAATTAATAGTAATATTGGGTGTTCAGTAGAATCTCTTTAACAAACTATGAGTTAAGTGAAATGAATGATTTCATTTTACAGCTTTAAGAATCTGTCATATTTAAGCCAAATAAATTTCCCCAAACATCCAAGTATAATTACTTGAGGTACCTAGATAGTCAGATTCTCCAATTTTACTAATTCATCAGTGCTCCATTCACCTTGACTGCACCAGTTTTATATATTTATTTATTCAGTGATTATTTTGTCACTTTATTCAACAAATTTTTACTGAGCACCTATGCAGTCCTAAGAATTGAATATCCGGGCCCACCCTGGTGGCATAGTAGGTTAAACAACACACTATGAGGCAAACCACAACCACTGCAGCACAAGTTCGATCCCTGCCTCTGGCCAGGGAGGGGACCCACATGGCGTAGCAGATCTCTCCTGCCTTGCCTGCTACTCCCCTCAGCAGTGTATTTCAGTATATCTGCCTGTTCTGTTCCCCACTGTCTCTGGTGGATCCTCTCACCCCCCCCCACTTTGTACCCTAGTTCTTGTATGAATAAAATTATCCTTAAAAAAAATTGAATATCCATAGAAAAATTTTAAGATGGACCTCTCCTTGGCACACATACAGTCTAGTAGACAATAAGGACATATTTTAAGGATAATAAGGCTTTGTCCTTTTGGAGGTGTGGGGGGCTGTGACAGTTAAATTCAAAGTATAAGAACAAAAAGACATTTCTCAAAGTGCTTCTTGGTCTATATTTTCTTCGATAACTAACAGGAAATGTTATAAATCAAGAAAGAACTTATATTACATATGTAGAAACAATGAAAAGTCCTACATAAATGAAGAAATAAAATAGGTCATTATTCTAGAAGTTTTATTTTTAAAATGCTGCATCATGAGTGTGTATTTAGCCCAAACATATCTGATGGTACTTAACAACTGCGCACTTTACTGCATGTGAAAGTATCTTCTTTTTTTAAAGGATCAGTTGTCAATTTAAAGAAAGACAAGTTTTAGAGAGTCACATATCACAGTTAGCTTTGCACGACAGGCTAAGGAGCATGCATTTTAGCATATATACATTGGGAAGCTTCCAAAGGACCTGAAGCAAGAAAGACAGATGACCTAAAATAGGTTTTAGAAAAGCATTCTGATGGAGTGTGAGGATGGATTTGAATTGCATAAGGCATGTGATAAATAGACCATATGGGAGACAACTGCAACAGTGAAGCAAAGGATATGAGGACTGGACAAGTCAGTTGCAAATGAAAGAAAGAGCAAAGAAATAATCTGGACATTTAAATGCAGTTTACTAGCCCCTGTGAAACAATGTAATCTAGATAAAGGTGACAGAACTACCAGAATTAGAAGGAAGGTCATGAGGTAAAAACAGAAATTGTATTTGTTACCCTGGCTAATCATCTGACTTTCTGTATATGGTGGGGTGTTAATCATCTCTAGAGAGAAAGTCATGAGAAAAATCTGGAAAGAAGAATAACAGTATAGGGATTATATATAAGGTCATAAAGAACAGATTAATATATATTGATAAATGGGATTTTTAGGTAGAGGAATAATGTATGGGTGAAAAAAAAAAATCAATACCTTGGTACAGTTCACATTATGTTTGACGTTTGCCTTACAAACATTTTTAACCCCAAAAGCCTTAACAAGAAATCTTTGAGGTCATGTGACCCTGGTGACTATCCTATCTCTAGTTAGAAAGATGAATACTTTAAGGAAAACGAGAAAAGTTTTCTTTGAAAAACTTGATTTTTTGCCTCCTTAGAAGGTGGGGGTGTGAACACAATAGTCCATAACATGCTGAACCCTTTCATCCTAACATTCCCATACAAGTTGATAATTTTAGTGGCAAGATTCATGCCTTGAAGCCAGAATACTGTAGCTCAACGCATTTCCAGGAACACATTTTTCTAACTCAAAACACCTTATAGCTAGCAAGTCAGAGCAGACAGCAGAGAACAGGAGTGAAATGGCCTTGTTTTGCCTCAGGGGAGTCATGAATTTGCTCAGTGAAGCCAAGCAAAGCATTCTGGCTGCATCACATTCGTTTACTGGTAGTGTTTGTTTTTTGTTTATTCTCTTGACCTTCAAATATTCATTCAACAAAAGAATACTTCAGAAGTAGGTTAATTCCAAGTCACACAGTTGAAATATTTAAATTTTTTTAGTGACTTGGAAGTTAAAATTAGATTACCAAATTTAAGGAATTTATACCTGCCCTAATTGTTGGCATGCAGGCCTCACTTATCCTTGATTTCATTTTATTAGGTATTTAAGACTTGAATGGCCATTACTTTACCCCACCTCAAGAGTTCTAGTATTATAGTATTCTGCACCTCCCCTGGTGGTGCCATGGGTTAAGCACTACATTAGGAGACAAAACACAGCCACTGCAGCATGAGTTCAATGTGACCCACATGGCACAGCAGACCTCTCCTGTCTCACCCACTGCTCCTCTCAGCACTGTGTTTCAATCATTTCACCTATTCTGCTCCCCATTCTGTCTCTGGTGGATCCTCTCAACCACCGCACCTTCTGGCCTATACCCTAGTTCTTGCATGCATAAATAAATAAATCTTTAAAAAAAAAAAGAGTTCTAGCATTCCTACTTGATTATCTGAGTCCATGCTTATCCTTACTCTCAAGTCAAGCTAAAGACATAATTAAGAATTTACCAAGTCAAAAGTAGTAGCTGAGAAATAATAACCCATATATTTCCAAAAATGTGAGAATATTAATTTTTAATGAAAATTTCTCTTGAAAGACAGCAAAATTCTTGGTGAAAAAAGCAAATTCTAGATAAAGATAATTACACAGAGTAGAGAGTAGTGGAAACTAAGATAATGAGGACTTGAAGTCTAGGTTATCTACAATGAACGTAATTCCCTACAACAGTCTATAATTAAACATTTTATGATTACTGTTTTATAGGCAAGCCAACAAGAAAAAGCAGACTTCATAGAGTACAATAGGTCAGGAGCAGGTTAAAAAAAAAAAACAGTTCTCTGACTTCGTTTGACTGGATCAATGAATTAAATAGAATGAGCAGATGGGAGCACTACTGAATACAACCTAAAGGTTTTACTCAAATTTCTGGGGAAAAAAATCTTATTACTAGATGAATATTAATCTTATATTTCATTTTATTGTCACATCATGCCAACTGAATTTAATACCTTTCTTTAAAATGTAATTACCAATGATATAGAAAAAATATAAGCATTATTTTGAGGATTTTGAATGTTAGATTCAGAACTTTTAAGTCACCATATTGAAGATGTTTGAGTAAGAAAAAAAATATTACCAGGGTTGTGCTTGAGAAGACTGATTTTACATTATGTAGGTTATATTTGGGTATACACAGAACATAAAATGATAGGCAGGTTGGAATCTTAATAGAGATACTAGCATTTGAAAAGAAAATAAACATGAAGGTTTTGTGATCTTGGATTTCTTATCTGAAGTGTCATTTGTCTGTGAACTGCTTGTGTCTGAAAGATATATTTATGTATTTATTGTCTAACCCAGAACTATAATCTGCATATTAAATGTGTTCTTCCCACATTTGAAAATAAGTAAAACATGAACCCAAGGTTTTGAGCTTCAGAGAAATATAGCATATTAATGTTAGAAAGATGAAGTTGGAACAAGAACAAGGTTGGCTGGATCTTGGACAAATATAACTGAATAATGCTTTACGTATATTACAGGCAGTAGAAAGTGGGGACATATTTATTGAATTCATAGATGAAGGTACATGGTGGCAAAAGCTAAAATAAAATGGTAATGAAATAACCTAGAGAAGAAATGTGTAAAGAAAAATTAAAATCTAAAACAGAAACTATATGAAATGTATAGGAAAATTGGACAATGGGGAGAAGGCAAAGAACTGTCAGGAATATAAGGAAAGAAAGCCAGGTAACATGTACAAGACAGGAAAGGAGATAATTATACAAACACAGAGATGGATACCTGTCAGTCATCATAAAATTGATGTGTGGTTATATTTTTGGTCACTTGGCAAGCAACTAATGCCAGCAAAGATGAATTTTGGGGTAAAAAAAATTTAATTGCTGTAACATAATACAATCTATCATATTTAGTTAGACATTCTTTCTGTATTTGCTTCTGCAAGATTCTTGGAAGTCTATTGAATTTATCAGGGTCCACTATCAAACACAGACCAGGAAAAAGATAAGGATATTTAGTATCTATACGTTTATTAAGCACTGCAGTAAGACATTTGGCCAGCACAGAGACAAGCATCAGAATGCAAGGCCTAGAGAATTAGCATCATTTGTAGATGATGTTATAGTCTACATTTTAAAAAAACAAGTAGACAAATAATGAAAAAGCTCAGAAAATCTGTTGGTTATAAGAAAAAAAAATCAATCTACTAATTTCTAGTCAGCAGTCACAACAATAGAAAAATAATGTAAGTTAAAACACATAATTTTGGAAGAAACATAACTCCCCAGTCCTGACTATGGGTTGTTTATTGTAACCTAAATTTACAGAATGACAAGAGGGAAAAAGAGAATAACTTTACAGTATCTGGACAAACTATTTCAGCCTGATGACTCAGGTTAACATCATCAACCATCATAAGTCATGTAGGTAGGTAGTACCTTGGATACAATGTCATAAAAATGGTACTTTACCTTTATGGTCTTCTTCCTCAAAATCCTTAATTCTAATGTAATCATGAGAAAACTATCAGATAAATTCCAACTGAGAACTATTCTACAAAATATCTGAAAAGTAATTTCTCAAAATAGTCAAAGCTATCAAAAACGCTCACCCAAGAAAAGAAGCCTGAAGAGAGATAAAGGCTAAATTAATTTGGAATCCTGGATGGTATCTTGTACTAGAAAAGGATACTAGGTAAATCTAAGAAAATCTGATAAAAGTAAGGATTTTGGTTACATTACTAGATCATTATTAGTCCACTGATTATAAAACTTGCCACACTGATATGTTTATAATAGGGGACATTGTAAATTTGGATGGGGAACATAGGAAAGTCTGTACTATTGTTCAATTGGTTTGTAACTCTAAAGCTATTCTAATAAACCAGCTATTAATTTAAAATGTAATTTTTCAAAGACATAGTGACATTGAAATTGTAAAGTACATAGTAGAAATTAATAAAAAATTAAAAAGATTCTAAGTCTTAGAAGACACAATAAGACATTTAGAAAACAAAAAAATATACCATAAACAATGAATTTAATCTCAATATTGTAGGGATGTCATTTTTTTCCCAAATTTATCTATTGTTATAACCAGTATCAGTTAACATCTCAAACTACTATTTTGTAGATTTTAAAAGTTAAATCAAAAATGTTTACAAAGCTACCAAGGTCCAGGAATAGTTATAATATTCTTGAAGATGATAAAATTGTGAGATTTCATCAAATATCAAGAAGTATAACAAAGTTATAGTTATTAAGCCAGTGTTATCGGTGAAGGGATTAATCATTGTACTGTCCTCCCCTCCCCATCCAAAGACCTTCATGTGTTTGGAAATTTCATTTATGAGAGAATTTTTATTATACGTCAAAGATTTTTCAGTAAATTATACTGAGGCTACTTATTACTGTTATGAAATTAAACTCTTCACTTGCATCAGCTACAAATTTTAGTTCTTTAAGATTTAAAGGTGAAAATATAATCTACAAGCCTTAACAAATAATTTAGATGGTTATTGTTATAATGTCAGAGAGTGAGATCTTTATAAAAATGTTATTCACAAAAAAAGAAAAAAAAAGGAGACACTTAATAAAGTTTTGTGGTATCAAAGGACAGTACTCAAGAGAAAGCAAATGCAAGTCAAAAATACTAGAGAATATGGTTACTATCCAAAGTATACAAAGAAACACTATGGGCCTAATAAGAACACAAACACAGACCCAACAGAAAAAGTGGTGAAAAGCCACAAAAAGGCATATCACAAAAGAGGAATTATAAACATCAACATATATAATTATGCTCCATCTAGAATAAGGGAAATGAAAATTGAAATCACCAAGAAATATATTTTTATAAGCCATAAAACTGCAATGTAAATTGGCAAGATTTGAAGCAAGTAGAACATTTATAAAACGATGACAAGAGTGCTAATTGTTTTAAGCATTCTGAAAAACAAGCTGACATTTCCTAACAATGTTGAACTTATAACTCATTAACCCAAAATTAAGTATTTACCCTAGGGAACTCCAGCATATACACATTTAGATTAAAATACTCAGTTGAATTTTTGGAAGCAATCTAAATATACAGGATTAAAATAATAAATGGTGGCATATTCAAACTGTATTGATATCAGACAACAGCAAACATGAATGTATTGCATCTCTACACAGTAAATTTTTTAAAATTAATGTCTAAATAAATATTGTGCATGTATTTCCTATTTAGAAGCATACAAATACAAAATATAATTTCTTTAGGCATGCAAAGATATGAGTCAGAAAAGCAAGGAATGTTAAATATTTCATTTCCTCTCTAAAGAGAAAAGTAGTGGATTTCAGGGTTTCAAAAGTTAGACTGGGGTACGCACTTGAATGGTAATTCCTAACCCCTACACATTTCATATATTTTTAAAAATTTCATATTTATAAACATTTTATTTTGTCATTGTTTTATTGAGGTAATGGTTTACACATCTTTTAGGAGTAGAAATCAAGCCTCTTCAAATATATTTTACCATAGCACTATACCACCAAAGCACATTCAATAACACTCCACCTTACTCCATTGGGTCCCTTCTTCCCTTCTCCCTCTTGGCATGTACAAAATTTCAGGGCTTTGTTTTATAGAAATTAATTTTTAACCATAACCAACAAAAGTATATCATCCCACCCAAACAGCTGAATCAGTCATTTTGACTATACAAAATCTCAGAGCAAACCTAAGTAGTGTAGAAAATTTCTGTTTCTACCCATTTTCCCAACAACATGATAGGAACACAAAAGGAAAAAAAATTACAGTCCCAACTGTGGAAAATCTGGATAATTTCTGCTATATTTCTTTACAGTTCTGAACCCGAAGGATGAACCTGAGTAGATGTGAACAATGTTAAATTTTATCAGGCATTTATTCAAGACTTGCTGTTACTCAAAGTATTTATTCATAACCACTGCTATGATCAGCTAATTAGTGTTCTGATTATTCTTTTTACAGCTAGTTAAGATTAAACCTCCGTTCATTAGAAAATCATCTGTTTTTTAAAAGAAATCTAGGATGATGGAAGTGACTGCCAATAGAAATTCGATCAACAAGGGCTACTATAAATCTGGCTCAATCTCTCATTTACACAAGAACGCAGAACTTTGGAGTTAAGAGCTATTTCTGGCCCACATACTGTAGTGGACACTGACTTTCAGAGACATCTATAAGCGAAGTGCTGGTTTTTTCACAGTTATCATAATGATTAAGGCTCATAGTGAAACTTCAAAATACACTTGTGATGAGTGGCCAAAGATATTCCTCTGCCCTTCAGGTAGGAGGACAGTCTTCTCACTGAGATATTTTAGACGATATTTCACAGTAGCAAGATTAAAACAATTGTCTTTTGTGTGAGGGTTTAATGGTGCTTGCTACCATAGCAATGGTTACTTACAAAAGCTGCAATTTCAACTCTGTAGGAGAGTAAGTAATTGTTATTGTAAACATATTCTTTAAGTGCTTATAATGCTGAGCACTTAGAGCAGAATTCTGAATCATATAAATGTTTCAGAGTGCTTATTACCATCAGTGAGTTATAGAGTAAAAACTAAGGGATATCACTAGTCAGAAATTAATATAGATCATTATAGATTTTAGCTTTTAATATATGGTTCTTCAGACATTGAAAATATGTAAGGTCTCATATAGGCCCTTTGTCATTTGTGATTCATGCAATGGCTGTTCTAGCTCAACCTATTCATTTGACAAAACTTAGCATCTCTGTAGCTTTGAAGCTGCATAAAAAGTGATTGCTCATTTCTGAAGAGTTTTATATTATAGAGCAAGTAAAAATTTTTAGAACATAATGTTGCATTTCAATGTCATTTGAAAATCCAACTTATGAAACCACAAAAACCTAAAAGCTTAAGAAAAATGCCAAGTTGAATTTCTTAGAGGAATAAAGAAAAATACAATAAAATGCCTATTATTATTCACAGTAATATGTCTTACTGCTGTCACAAGTTATACAATTATGAGCAGTCTCAATTTATGACAAATCTCAAAACATATAATTTACTCAGAATGGCCCAAGAAATCCAAGATAGAAGTAGAAAAGTTTAATCCTAGTAGGTATCACACTGTAATCACAGAAATTCATACATCTCCCGCACTTTTAAATAACTCCTGAAGTTCATTATACAGGAAATAAGGAAGTACTCTAATTTGGGAGTAGAGTCAGCTTCTTTTCTGAAATCCACTACATTATTTGGGCCAAGTCTGTTTGCCTCTCCTGGCCTATTTCAGTCTTCTCATCTGTAAACTGGAAGAGTGAGAGTATTCTTCCCAAACTGACTTCCATTAGCATCTGCAGTATGTAAGAAATGTTTAAAAACCCTAAGCCTCAGGCTTTAATCTCTTTAAGAACTAGATATTTAAATTCTTTAAAAATAAATTCCCCAAGTAACTCTGATCTAAACAGATTTGCAATTTAACCAGCAACAAGATTTTAAAAGGTCTTCTTTGGCTCCATAGCTCAATAAAATTTAATTATTGGTGAAGTTTACAATTCAGAACTCATTTTGAGTTGTAAGAGTTTGATTGTAGTAAGATAAATGTAACACTGAAACTATGCTGAAGAAAACATTTTTTAAAATGTAGGAATGTTGGGCCTCTCTGGTGGTGAAATGGGTCAAAGCACACTGTGAAGCTGTTCACAGCCACTACAGCATGAGTTCCATCCCCGGCCAGGGAGATGACCCATATGGCCTGGCATACCTCTCCTGTCTTGCTGCTGCTCCCCTCAGCAGTATATTTCAGTCAATCTGCCTGTTCTGCTCCCTGCTCTATCTCTGGTGAATCATCTCACCCCCCATACCTCTGACCTGTACTCTAGTTCTTGTACGCATAAATAAATCATTTGGAAAAAAAATGTAGGAATATTCATTTCTATAATATTGCTCAAAGTCATTATATGTATTATGTTTAGATACTTACATGCAACCAATTAGTAGACATGTTTGCATGAAAGATTTCATGTACATATGAATGAGAAAACAATGTTTTAAATACTACTTACATGACAGTCTGAGCTTATAAAGGTACTTTAATGAAATACAAAATGTTTGTAGGAACATGTTGTAAAACAAGCTTTTCAGTGAACATCGAGTTTTTAATTACAGTGACTTTGCCATACAAAAAGGTCAATGCAAACATCTGAGCTAAGAATAGCAGTGTCTGAAGCGATACACTAGCGCTTTTTGAAACCTATTTTTTTCCCTAAATTAAAAAGCTGGCATAAAAGATCTAGATTTTAAACTTGGTAAGAACAAAGAAGTTAGCAACACTGGAAATAAAAGCAATAAACCTTCGCTTTTGTAATTTTCCTTGCTGATTTTCTCATTGTCCTACCCTAAAAAGTTTTTATATTAATTTTCCTTACACTTAATCTATTAAAAAAGAACAGGTATTATAATTTAGCTGAGAAGTGACAACTCCAAGACCTAGCAGGTTGATGGCAGCCAACAATGACTGAAAGACCCTCAAGGGAGGGTGAAACTGAAGGAAAAGTGTCATACCTGAATACTTGTCTGGAGATTATCTGTGCAGTGTTAAAATACTAGAATTTCTATCTGTTTTGCTTTAATACAAACATAATTATGCTGGCAATAGTTCTGTCAAGAAGTAAGGAAAAACTACCAGAGAACATTAGCAGAAAAATTTAAAATAAAGGAAATACAGAAGGAAGAAGAACGATATAGATGATTGGAACTTTACAAAAGTCACCCTGGAGGGAGTGTGAAGGAAAAAGTGGAGAAGGCGATAATTGAAGAAAAGAGATTTTTGAACAAGTTTTCTCTTGCACTAAATCAGTAATGGTAGGGATGGAAAATATGAATCAGATGGAGGGATTTTAAAGCTTTTTCAGTCACTGTTTAACAATATACATTTTACGTATGGAAGGGGTTTTCTAAACTTCTAAACTGGGAAGATGAATGATGGTGGTTCAATTTGACCTCTCTCAGGGGGAGCAGACAAACGAGATTTTAGTGAACTGCTCAATTTGAGTTAAAGCAAAGTTTGAATTGCCTGCAGCACATCCTTGTGGAAATGTTTAATGGTCAGTCATACGTGGTCAACAGGAATGATGGATTCCTAGATCTATATAGGAGATTGAGTCAGACTGATTCATGTGTCATCAATATTAGTAAATGGAGAGATGGACTATAATAGGGTCTGCTGGGTTTGACAGCAAATTTTGACAATACTAACAGAATATCTTGTTCCAAATATATCCACTTAGTAGTGAGGTGGTAAATTGAATTTGAGTTAAAGAGTAAATTAAAAGTGAGGAATAATGCTAAATGAAATAAATAAGAAAGGAAAATACTAAAATGTTTCACTTTTATGTGAAACAGAGAAACAAAACAAAGGGCCAGACAAAACCAAGTCAATAGCAAACCATAGACCTCTGACTGTAGATTTTAGGATATCAGGGTGGGAGAAGCAAAGTAGAGAACAGAGTGCAGAATGTACCAAACTGACTACAGTGGGAGACTGGGGGTGCCTTGACAGTTGGTGTGGTTCAGAAACAGACCCTGAAAGAGGATGATCCTAATCCTCTGAATCATGTATACAGTTTTGTAAACTAGTGTTACCTCAAAAAGTAAACTTTAATAATTAATAAAAAGAATAGGCTGGGGGCCTCCCTGGTGGCGCAGTGGAAGCAACGCACTATGAAGCAAACCACAGTCACTGCAGCACGAGTTCGAGCCCTGCTGCCAGCCAGGGAGGGGACCCACATGGAGCGCCAGACCTCTCCTGCCTCGCCCGATGCTCCCCTCAGCAGTGTACTTCTGTTGATCTGCCTGTTCTGCTCTCCGCTCTCTGTGGTGAATCCTCTCACCCCTCCACACCTCTGGCCTGTACCCCAGTGCTTGTATGCATAAATAAATAAATCTTTAAAAAAAAAAAGAATAGGCTGAAGGAAAAAATAGAGATCTGTTCTAAGCCTGAGAACAATGAAATAATGCAGTATCTAGGCTGCAATAGGAAAGAAGGACATTCTAATTCTGAAGCATGTTAGCCTTGGATAGGAAGAAAGATTTTTTTCAGTTACATAGAATAAAAAATATAAATAAATAAAAACCACCACCAAAAATGGAAACAGATGCCAGAAAATGTTTTGGATGATGGGAGAATATAAAATTTTATGAGTTCCAAAGTTTATCATTCTTTTAAAATGAAGTTCTACTTTTTTAATTCTGTAATGGAAACATTTTTACTACCTAATGCAGGAGATACTACTATGGCTATCAAGCCGGTGAAATGTGAAACTAAATTATACGATTCTGTGCTTGCTTCAGCAGTACACATACTACAATTGAAAAGACACAGATTAACATGGAACCTGCACAAGGATAATGGGCAAACTTTCAACGTAGTTTAATTTTTTGGAACTTATATAGCTTGGTAAATTAACAACACCTGAGTAAAAAAGAAAAAGAATTGAATTCTAATTTCAATTAAAATTTAAATGTGAGTATTACCTATTATATTGAACAATGCAATGGTAACAATTAGTATAGTGGTTAAATTATTTTTTATGTTTACTTTTTGTTCAATTTTTATTCCTTTATACTTTGTTTTCAATTTATTTTCCAAGGCTAATGGTAGATTAGATTAAATAAACTGGAAAAAATTAACAAAGGACTACAAAGTAAAAGGATAAGACTGCAGGGAGTGCAAAAAAGCTTTAGTCTTCATTAGTACATAATCAAACAATTCCACTATCTCATTTGATGTTCACAGTAAATACCCTAAGTCCTTTATTGTATCAGTGAGTATTAGGAATCTTTTAGAAGCCTATCCAAATTTGATTTTCAGAACAATTCCTGGTGAACACAACATTAACCTTGAGTTTAAAAAATTCATAAATCAAAGAAACTTTCCCAAAGCTACTAGAGATTTAAGGGTTAAAACTAGAATTCTAACCTCAGTCAGAATCTATTTTTAAATGATGCCTAATATCTAAATTATATTACTCACATTCTGACTTTAATAAGATACACACCAAACACTATAGAAACATTTCTCAATATAAGTTAAAATTTTAGATAAACCAATGTAGTGTGTAAAGTAATAAATCTTCAATTAAAAATATTTGTTCTCCAAATGATTCAAGACCTAATGTTTCTGGATGGACAAGATGATACTATTTTTATTTTTTAAGTCAATACAGATGTGAAAAAAAATACTCAAAAGCTTAAAATTTCTCCTATGTGTCATACACTAAATTCCTTCTTAATATACCATTCCCTCAAGTTTGCTTTTATTTTTAAGAAACAAACAAAATCAGTGCACAGATAAATGTTTCCATTACTTCCAAATTATAAAGGATTCTTCTTACCTTTTTGTTTGTTGTAAATATATAGTATAGTCCCACGGTCCTTCACAACAAAATTCTCTAAAATTTCTTCAATTGTTCAGCTTCCAAGAAATATATTAAAATATATATTTGTTCAATTTTTAAGACATTTTTAATCTTTGATAAAGAAATACATTGAAGTTCTATTTTCAATGTTTCTTAGGATGTAAAATGTGATGCCTTTACTACGTGGTGCCTATGGTTGAAAAGCTACACTTACTGCCTTTCAGCGTCTATAAATAAACTAAGGTTTCTTAAAAATCACGTGAAATCAGACTCTTTTTGTTGTTATTAGTAGTCTAATTTCTTAATTAAGGATCATCTTTTCTAGAAAACTAGGAATGGAAACTGATGATTTAAGTAATTTTCAAGTTATTATAACACATATTTATTTATTTATTTTAAATAGAATTCTTATTTGCCTTCCACAGCCTCTCTGATCCTTTTTACTTTCATTCCATATTCTTCTGAAATATAATTGTGCATTCTATTTTGGATGAAATACTCTCTTCCTCTAAAATGTGGCTGGTAAACCAAGTAAGAGGATGTAAAAGAGGGAACTAGGATCTCTTTCATCTGTGACTTTTCAAACCATCCTTGGCTATTCTAAACTGTGGGTTGTTGTGGCTGTTATTGTCTCAACTAAACATAGACCCTAATTTAGATAATCATAGGATAAAACCTAAAGTGACGTACTGCTTCAAATAAAATACTGATACCCCTTCATATAGACAAGGGTGGCAGAGACACACTACATTTAACATCAACCAGTCATCTCAGTACCAGGACTCTGTTATTTCAGTTGTCAGCGTAAACATAACCAGAGAGAAGCAAATCAGAAGAAAAACAACAAAACTTTTTTGTGTTTTTCAAGCAAAAAATGCCTTATTAGGAAAAAAGTTTCTTTCATTAAATGCATCAGTGCGATCAAGAATGTGTGATGTGTATTTTATCTAAAAGAATCACATTATAGAGTTGTTTTTTTTTTAATCCCAACCCCACTGGTTTGGTTTAACTCATGTTTATTGAATGGTTTCTTCATATAAAGGGTTTGTGTAAGTGGTTATCATAATACAGTATGCCATACACTACTGTATATAATACACTAGGCCTCAATCTTGCTTCAGTGATGGAGAGCAAAAGAGAAAAAAAAAAGACAAAAGAATCTAACACCCCATGGTCTTGGGGCTTTTTTTCAGTTGTGAGAACTCCTAGACGTCTAAAACCCTCAATTCCTCATAATGCCACCTGGCAAGCCATGTGATAATTAGAAGTAAACAAGTCACAAAAAATAGTTTACATAGACTATTACTCTAATTATATATATAGCATTTTCATGTTTACCCTAAAACACTGGAAAAACCAAATATTGGGTATAATCCCAAATAAGTCACTGACAAATAGGACAAAAACTAATCTTTCAATTTCTACAAAGCAGCTTTACAGGCTATTGAGTCTCTGGGTAATCTTGCCACTAGCAATCACTACATGTTCAACAGGACTCTAGGGAATGCACAAACGTGATTTAAAGAAATTCACTCAACTGATGGTCTTTAGTACATTATGGACTATGGGTGCTCTGAAATAGAAACGCAGAGGATGCCATTTGTACTCTGTCCAGAACTCCTTTGCCTGCTGGGATATCTATTATCCAATTGCTTTTGCACCTCCCAGCTGTCACATCCTTGGAGACCTGCCTTCCAACAAAGATTCATCAGCACAAGAGTACAAAAGACTGCCCCTTGCTTCGAGGATGGACAAACTGCAATGCAAAATATTACTTATGAGTGTCCCCCATTCAAGGACAACGAAGTAAGCTGCAGTTGAGACCACTTCCTTACTTAAACATTTCTTTCTCACTCCTGTGGACCTGACACCACACTCCAAATAAATTATATACAGTAATTCCCATCTCATGTTCTGCTTCCAATGAACTCTCACCTAAATTCTTAAGTACCATCAAAACTTTAAACTAGCTATTTTTTTAAAAAAGAGAGAGAGAGGGCCTCCCTGGTGGCGCAGTGGGTTAAGCAACACACTATGAAGCAAACCGCAGCCACTGCAACACGAGTTCGATCCCTGCTGCCGGCCAGGGTGGGGACCCACATGGTGCAGCAGACCTCTCCTGCCTTGCCCGCTGCTCCCCTCAGCAGTGTACTTCTGTTGATCTGCCTGTTCTGCTCCCCGCTCTGTCTATGGTGAAACCTCTCACCCCCCACACCTCTGGCCTGTACCCCAGTGCTTGTGTGAATAAATAAATGTTAAAAAAAAAAAAAAAGAGAGAGAGAGAAGTGATGGTATGAAGGGAACATGGGAAAAGGAAACTTGATCAGTAAGGTTTTGGAATTCAACTGTTACAATGGGCATAATTCATAATTAACAAATTCCGTTCACCACTTATTTTCTGTATTTTTAAAAATCAGATTTTTATCTTTAAAAAGGAAATTATATCTCACAATCCAACATACAGTGGTAATGTTTCACTAGATAGGAGTTGGGGGGAAAATGATATTTTCCTGCCTTCTCTTTAATCTTTAGCTTTTCTTTCATGGAAGAAAAACTGTTCTAAACTATTCTACCAATTTGTCAACATTTATTTTTCCTTTCCTTTATTTTTTCTTGACAGCATGGAAATCTAAGAACAACTCATTCCTAATGTAAATAAATCTGAAAATACAATCACGGGAGTTAAAATCTTATCAAAATAACTTTTCCACTGGGACATACCATGATTATATTTAAATCAAACATTCTAAAGACAGAGAACTTGTCTATTAGAATCACCTTTGTCAACATCTCTGTGTTCTTCCCAGTGACTGGTACATAGTCAGCATTTAATAAAACATCTGTTGGTTCAATGGGGACTTCTACCTAAAGAATTAGAACCATTTAGAAGTGGCAATGTTCATGATGGTTAAGGCTGTAGCTTCTGACATCTGAAAAATGCTACAGTTTACATTTTGTTTCTTACAATTTTGTCACTTTTTTTAAATCTCATTTTTCTAACTTTCAAAATCTATGCAGTATTATTTATATCATAGGGTGTGTGGGTATTTATCATCCTAAATAAATAGTAAGTAGTAGGGAAAAGATGTCTAGTTAAAAATTGTATTATTGTCTGAAATTTAAACTTCATATATGAAACTATTGATATGGTTTCTAATAATGAAGTCACATTCAGTGAAGGAATACATTTGAAATAGCATATGTACTACCTATGATTCACCATCATCAAGTTTTGGGCTGATCATTAGAAAAGTTTCACAGTTACAGAGATAGAGGAAGTTTGTATAAGAATTCCTAAAGAAAAATCTACAGTAAATCTGTGCCAATAAAAGAATAGCCAAAGATTTAACATTAATACCATCTTTCCTGGTCAGTCAAAACAAGATTCAATAATAATTCTTTGCTTCTAAGCTTCTAAGCTCTGTATAGAGCTTTTAACCTGTTTAATATTAGCAACAAATCTTTTTCAATGGAAAAATTATCTCACATCCTTGGGTCAAATGAAATTATTACAAAGCTCATTTTAATGAGTTATTTAAATATATGCCTAAGTAAATGTACATGACAAAATTTAGAAGCACTTGGACATAAAAAATTATGGTTTAAAGTATAAGATACTGAAACACAGTGGCAAAATATATGTATACACATGTAATAAACCTGGTAGTGGACTAATGAAATGGAGCCAACCTTAAAAAAGAAAAATACGCGAGCAAAAATATATACACAATATATATACACACATAATACCTGGTAAGTTATACCAGACTATTAAAAATAGAAACTATGATAGCCATTGCAAAATAATTGTAAATAATTAGACTTTGTAAAATTTGATTGTATTAAAAGGGACATTATACATCTACACTTTGGAATTCTTATTTCTGTATTGTATAGACTTTTTCAACCAAACCCCCATTAACACTCATTTCCATCATTTCACTTTTTTTATTGAAACAACATTATGTAAGTTTCAGGTTTCATCACAGAAAAATCAGTATGTGTTAATATTACATTAAATTAACCTCTAAAAATCCAAACCCATCCTTAAAACAATTTTTGACATGTACAATTCAGTGATTTTTAGTATTTTCACCAATTTGTGAAATTATCATCACTGTCTAATTCCAGAATATTGATTTTGTTCCCAAAAAAAAAAACCCATACCCACTAGGAGTCACTCCTCACTGCTTCTTTACACCAGCCCTTGGCAACCACTGATCTACTTTCTGTCATTAACTATTTGCTTATTCTGCACATGTTGTATACATGGAACTATACAATTGACCTTTGTGACTGACTTTACTCAGTATTTTTTTTAATTTTTAGTTGTTATTGTAACATTGTATATAATTTAAAGATATAGGAACCCACAATTTGGGTATATGTTACCACATCACATGCAACAAGGCATGCCCAGTCTTCCACCATAGAACACTGGGTACCCCTCATACTTAGCTCTCTATCCTTTTCCTCCCCTTCTCTATGGTAGCCACAATTCTACAGTCACGTTTTAGGGTGTACCATTATTTTGGTTTTGTCTGAATCTTTTGTTTCTCGATAGTCTACATATAACACATACTGTATTTGTCATTTTCCTTCTCATTTATGTCACTAAGCATTATCTCTTTCAGTTCCATCCATGTTGTCACAAATGGTAAAAGTTCATTTTTGTTAATAGCTGAGTAGTAGTATCTCATTGTGCATGTATACATCTTCCTGATCCCCTCATCTTTGGCAGTTGTCTCTACAACTATTATAAATAACACTGCAATGAAAATAAGACTGTGTATGTTCTTAAACAGTGGCAATTTTATATTCTTTGAGTAGATATCTAGGAGTGGAATTTTATATTTCACATCTATTTTTGATATTTTGAGAAATCTCCAGATTATTTTCCATAGTGGAGCAGTCTACATTTCCACCAACAGCATGCGAGGGTTACTTTTCTCCACATGCTCACCAACATTTGTTGTTTCTCTTCTTTTTGATACAGGCCATTCTCACAGGTGAGAGGTGTAGTCCAATTGGGTTTTGATTTATATTTCCCTGAAGAAGTGATACTGCATATTTTTCACATATCTGTTAGTCATCTGTACATCTTCTTTAGAGAAATGCCTAACATTAAGAAAATTTCTTTATCTTAGGAACCTTTCTTAAATATATTTTTGTTATTCAATGACCTTCATAAGAGAATTTCTTTCTAGCTAAATTATGTACAAAATCTTACCCTCCTGATGTGCTAATATGTTCTCTTCTATCAAAGGACATACTATATCACACCCAAGAGTACTATGATAATAGGAAAAAACTATTTACTTTCCTGTGAGATAAACTCATATGCCTAGTTTATATCACTGTGACCTCATTAGAAGATTTCATTCCCTTTAAATTCACTGGGAAAACACTGTACATTTCAAATTTTCTGAATTATCCTCTGTACTTCATTAACCCTCTGTGCTTAAAGTTCTGAAAAGGATGGAGGGATGATGGATATAAAATGTAAGAAAGCCATTGGACTCCCAAAATTCAAGAAACAGAAAACAAGCTGATTAAAGTTTTCAGGTGCAAGCATACAGTAAATTTACAGGGGGGTAATAGAAACTAATCTGATGACTAATATGTTGAGTTTGATTTGAGATATACTATCTTTCTCAAGTTGGATCTTGGAACATAGTAACATCTTGCCTATAGCAGTTCAAATTTCAGAGCAAAAGTCAAGGATGAGAACAAAAAAAATCTTATTATGTGAAGCAAGTTGTAACACAGATAGTGATGTAGTTACTCAAAATATGTAGACTCACAAAGTGCTGAAAATGGATCTCTGGAAAATACCAATGTTAAAGAGGAAGAAAGAAAAATTTGGCTCTACAAAGGATGAAGAAAAAAACGGTAAGATTAGAACAGATTGGAAGATGGGGCCTCCCTGGTCACACAAGTGTTACAGTCTCAGCATTATCAAGCTATCATCGCCAGTCACTGTAGCACAAGTTCAATCCCCGGCCAGGGAGGTGACCCACATGGCACAGCAGACCTCTCTTGTCTTGTCCCCTGCTCCCCTCAGCAGTGTATATCAGTCAGTCTGCCTGTTCTGCTCCCCACTCTGTCTCTGGTGAATCTTCTCACCCCCTGCACCTCTGGCCTACAACCCAGCTCTTGTATGCATATATACAAATAAATCTTTAAAAATAATAATAATAAAAAAGAACAGACTGGAAAAGATGATGCCATATTAAGAGTACATTAGTAAGGTTAGCTCCTGCAACAAGTACACATTCCCCAAATCCATGTCTAAACTCTCTTTGTCATGATCACTTTTTTTCTGGGCCCTATAACAGTCATTCAATGATCAACCAAGCCTTCATCTATTTTATGGTTCCATGTTTCTATAGGACATTCAGAAGATGGTACAAAAGTAAGAGCGTGGAAAATTTGATACTTACTTTGACCAACTTGATCTACAAATAGCACAATCTATCCTTGTTTACTGGGGTAACCAAATTAAACAAATCTCGTCTGGAAGCAAGGGAGCTTGGAAATAAACTCTAGGTTTGTGCCCAAGTAACAGTGAGCTCTAATTTTTTTTTTTTTTTCTAAAGAAGCCCCAAATTTAAGAATGTCAGTGTAGCAAACACCTGCAGTAAAGACCACTTGAAAAAGAAATGTGTGGAGAGGGAAAAAGAGTTCATTTATGAAGCATGACATGGAGGACATGTGTGGAAGTGGGATCAAATATAAAAATGGTGGAAACCCCATTTAGGGAAATTTACCAATGTAATAAAAACATCTAAAAAATATTTTTTACTTTGGTCCAGGATATATGACTGGTAAAGGAAATAAACTTTTTACTCTTCTGAATTTCTTTTCCAGAAATTTGGGAAATTAATCATTCTGATCATAATTTGAGATGAAAATAACTTCTAAGCCAGGGCTAGTGGAAACCACAGACACATATTCCAATGTCTTTGTTAATATTCTATCAAAAACACACTCTCTTCTAGAAATCTCTATCACTTACAGGATTAGGGACAAGACACATAAAATACAGAAGAAGAAATTAATATTCGAACTATTGCTGTACTGTTCCATTAGATGTTATTTACACCAGATATTGTTGAATTGTTTTTCTAATTAATGACAAATATTTAACATGCTATGGGTTCTGCAGAAGAAAATAAAAAGATGTATTTTCAGCCTTCATTTTCAGAAATGCCATAAGACTAATCCTCTCTAGTTCAGCTTCAGCTGGCTCCTTTTTTATGGTGTTTCATTGACATTTAAATAAATGACAGTAAATAAGCTATTAGAAAGAGACAGAAATCACTGTAGATTTCCTGTAGCATCTCAGAATGAGATAATTTACTGGGATCACAGTAAAGTTATTTTGTAGGTAAAAATTGTCAAATTTCTTTCTTTTCATGCAATGCAAAAAGAATTCCCTAGAGAAAACTCTTGCACATGAAGTGGGTTCCCATGCACATCTTCCAACAAAGTCTTTTCTGAGCTCCTTTCTGCTATGACCAAAGCTAAAACAATGGTTACCTGACAGGTGCACATCAATCTAACAAGAGTTAAGCACTTCTTGAATGCTCTTTCTCACCAGAGAATTTCGGGGTGAGCCAGAGTACCATACTAGGAAAAGTATTTTTACACAAATAATCAAGTTCATCATAATTGAAATTTGCCCCCTTTAAAAAGCATCCCTTTAGTCAACATAAACTTTAACATAATCTTTTATTGAGGAAACAACTTTAATATTTATAAATTACTCTATAAACTATATTTTTTGTCTTACAAGATCCCTTTTCATATTATTTGTCTTCCTATGTAGGCAAATGCTAACATTTACCCTGGCATATATCCTGCAAAGTCATTCTCTCCCAAGTCATGTGACCCAAATGACATATTTTAAGACATTTATAAAAGTTATATTAAATTTTAAAATGCTATTTTGAGTCAGTGACACAAGATACCAGTATTACCAGCAGTCAGTGAAATTAAACAGATTGCTCTCATTTGGTTCTATATTATTCTATTTATGTTCCCTGCAGTTTGCTTTTAAAAATTAAAAACATATTTCTTCAAAGTAATAAAACCTACATTTCAGGACAAAATGACATATAATCAAGACTTACATTCCTTTCTCTTCTCCAGAGCAGGTAACAATCTGAACTGGAAAATCAGAACGAAAGGAATGACTTTGTGGGGAAGTAAAAGAAGGCTTGCAGAAAAAAATAAAGAAGATTTTTTTTTAATGGTCTTTTTCTTGCTATCACATAGATGGGTTTACAGTTTTCCAAAATCTACAAGCCTGCCTAGATTTGCTCTATTTAATTCAAAGAATGGTTATTCTTTATCAAAAGAAAAGAGAAACACAAAATGCTGAGTAAAACTGCATGCATTTTTACTGCTCTGAAAGAAAATATTTATAGCATTATAAAGCATGCTACATAATACTGTAACTGAAGAAATAGAATTTGAATGGCATCTTTTTTTTTTTCCAAACCGCATAAACAGCTACTTTTGGATGGAAATTTGGCCGAAATATTTTACCTTCCTAAACACTATATTTACTCTGAATGATTCAAGGAATACAGCATGAGATAACATCTGTTGCCAAGGTATGTGAATTGCATCTACTTCAATTTCTTCCAATAAGGAAACTGGGTATTTTTTAGAAAAGTAGTAAACCACAAGTTTGAAAATTACATGACATCATGTATAAGAATAATTGAATAGACTAGTGGACAAAGTAAGCTACGGTTCATGATTAGAAAGCTGCAAAGTTTTCTGAATATCCAGAGTAAAGTACATTTTAAAATCAAAATCAGGTAACATTTTATATTAATAACATTAACATAATGTTAACACTAGTGAGTTACTGTGAATGCTGTCTGGATCTAGGTGTAGGCAGTAAAACGGGTATTGTGCACACAACCATTAATTTCCTCCTTTACACTTCTTCAAATCCTACAGGAGATTTAATAGATTTGAATTCAAACTTCATCGCTTCTCGGCCTTTTGGCTAAGATCAAGTGTGAATTCAAACTGCAATAACTTCATAAAGAGTTTGTCTTCTTTTTCCAGCATTCATCTCTTTTGGCCATGTTTAGTATTTATATTGTATATTTGTTCCTTAGACCTAGAAATGTAATTGCCCCCTAGGACTAGAGAACTGGAATTCTATTCTTGCCTGTTGTACCTCAACAAATTCTGAAAATATTTGGTCCCTCAAACACACCAGTTAAGATCTATTGAATGGGAAGCTGATCAATAAACTCATATGCCTTAACTAAGTTGGTGATAGGAGGTAGAGAGGTGAACTATAACTAGAAAGCATGACAGGCTAGAGTGTGAGAGTTTATCATGGAAACAGCAGTGAGACAGGAGGGGTGAAGGAAAAGTGAGGTTATAGAGACAGAAACCATAAAGTATTTTAAGTAGTGACTGTCACAATCAGATATTCTCTTTAAAAAGATCATTTTGGTAGCTATATGAAGAATTATTTGAGGCAAGACAAAGTGAAGTTAAAAAAAAATAAAGTAACAGTGGCTGCATGTGAGAAACAATAGTATCTAAAAATAATAGTGATAATAATGATGAAAACTGGAAGAATTCAGAGGTATTTATAAAATAATATGTTATATCATTCATTTTAAATGATATAAATATGAACAAAGTTACCTTTGTGAAAGAAAATTGAATGGCATTTTTGTTTCTTTCATCCAAGTAAGTCCTAAAAGATTGGGAAACTGACCACTTAAAAGAAAAATCAAATGAGAACTTAAGTTTGTGTGAAGATTCAAGTTTTAATGTAGTTCTAATTATAAAAGTATCTTAAAATCTACTTCCTTACAATGAAACTTAAGTTCAGAGACACGCCCTTTTTATAATTTCAGTGTACTTATTTTCTTTTCAAATATGCTCTTTAACCCACACATTAATACTTTCATTTTAGTCATTTTGTTTTTTAGTTCTTGGATTTTCCATTTGGTTTGTACTTAACCAAATGAAATTTTCTGCCTAAAATCCCAATGCTGACTTTATTTCTTTAAATATAGTGTTATTTGCATATCCACTTATCATTTCTCATATTGCTGATATTTTCACTATCTGAATTATGTATTCTTCTGCCTACCAATATTGTTTCTGATTTTTTTTGTCAAATTAGTTTATTATCTCTTTACAGATTCTTACTTTTATTGAGACCAGTTAAGTATACTCCAGAGACAAGGAGCTAATATAAGGACAGGAAAGTCAGAAGTACTTTTAAGTACCTAAGGGGGGAGAGGAAATAAAGCAACTTAGTTTATCTAATTACATTTGGTCATCATTTTACATAGCTAATACTTTTACTATGATTCTATGACTTCCACAGGTTCAAGTTCATGATTAGTGGGAATAGAGTGTAAGGAACTACAGGAGATTCCCTCACAAGTCTAAATTATTGAACAGTAGTAGCTTGAGATCAAAGAAGCTTCAAGTTTGATACTGACAAGGACACTCAAAAAGTACAAATGTAGACTACACTGCCACTAGGAAAAATGAGGAGGTGTGAGGGGGGGGCTGGCATTTGTAGGCAGAAGTTAATGAAACTGAAAAATTGACAACTGACAAGGACAACTAGAAAGTTCAAGTACAAATAACTTCAAATTTTCCCAGTAGAGTTTATTTAAAGTTCGGTGAGTAAGAAACAGACTTAAAAATTCAAAAGTACTTTTCCTTTCCTAAGTATAATTTTGATCATCTATCACGCCAATTGAGCCTCCAAAATTTTGACTTGACTAGAGCAATTGTCTTTTAAATTATTTTACTATAGATTTTTGTCCACAAAGCACACAGATCCTCTAGAACATAGGTTACATCAAGTCCTCTAGAACATAGGTTACATCAAGCCCCCAAAACATTCAATAACTTCTCATCACAATAAAATCTGAACATTTCATCATAGCCTATAAGGATCCTGCATAATTTGGTATCTCCTTACTTTCATCTTTCTGCATATCATTTAATCTGCTCTAGTCACGCTGACCTTTTTTCATTTCAGGAATATTTATTTCTGTCCTATGCTTTGTATTTCTAGACCATTAGTCTCTAAAACCTTTTTCTACAGGTGGAGATTTGATCCTGTATGTCTTCCCTGATCACTAGATTCAAAATAGCTTTCATCTCTACTCCAATTCTCATCACAGTCAAAACTTTTACCCTTATTTTCTTTCATAGCATTTGTCCCCACAAGAACTTAAGTGTATTTCATTCTCCCCCACTAAGATCTATATGAGCAGAAAATTTGTTGAAACTAAGAATCTCTCCATAAGCGAAACAGATTGCTTAGAAAATAACAAGTGTTCAATACATATTTGTTGGATTAGTGAATATATGAAGGATAAATTAATTTGATCCAACTCAGGAAAGGAAAGCTGGAAGACCTTGACTAGTATTACTGGCCTATGTATTAGCAAAGTTTAGAGCACTGGAGAGAATCAAGAGTAAAAGTAAACCCACATTTATTGCTGAGCTGTTGGGAATCATGGCTTCATCCCAATACCCATGTAGGTGTTAGGGCTGAGGCTACAGATAGAAACTATAATAAACAGAGGAATTCTAAGAATTAGAGATAGACATGGGCCTTCAGCCTCAAGGTTAACTAGAGATTAGGGTAGGGAGAAAATTAATAAATTTAGCAATGAGGAAATGCTGAGGGCAGAAGCAGATAAGCAAGTCATTAAAGTTCAGGTTGATTTTCCCATTATTGTTCCTTCTTATCAGTATTCTAGAGGTTTTCAGAACTTCATTAATGACATAGAGGCTCTTCCAATAGTTCCCTGGGACATAGGAATACATCCAAGCTCCCAGACCATTGTGTTCTGGAAATGGTCTTACTACACGGTATGAATTAATGAAACCATTGGACACGGTCAGCTGAAGAAAAAAATATCTCTGCACACATTAATAGGGAAAATGGTTGGGAAATTGTAACACTACTCAAATTATACATCGTAAATATTGCTACCTGAATTTATCTCATTTGGAAGGTATTATTCTTACAATAGAATAATTCATTTCTATCCATAAGAAATACAGTTGTATGACCATTTTCTGTTTATATATATCTTAGTAGAGGGAGAAAGAGATTAACTATTGTTAAGAAATACTATCAAATACAAAGCCAGCTTTACAGAAAATGGTTAACTTGATTGCAAGCTGCATTATAAAACTTGTCAAGCATAATTGAGTAAGCCACATGCCTACTAATGAAGGCAGTGAAATTTAAGAGTGCTTCTCCTCCTTGTCAAACTCTTGATTTATAATCTGAGTGTTAAAAATGTTGGCAACAATTACATACTTGATCCATTGCTCCAAGTATTTTTTCTGTAGACCCCAGCACACAATAAATATGTTTCATGGTAACAAAGTTACCCACCATAAATAACAGAATTGAAACCAAAATAGGTGGCTTTTTAAAAAAGCAGAAAGGAAGGCAGTAAGGGAAGAGGGGAAAATAAACCAGGTATAAATACCATATAATAACATAATACTATGATGTCTCGCAACCATCCCAGACCAGATAGGGGGTTCATCACCGGTTCAAGCAGTTTGTCATCGCCACCGTCATGCTATCCATCACACTCACCGCACCACACCACCACACCGGCGTCCCCGAGACGCTTGCTTTAAACACCTTGTGCATCAGCCCAGGTGCACCTACTTGCGCATGCCCACCCAGGCATGTGCACAGGTTTCCATCATTACACCAAGGGTGGAAAAACCTGATCACCCTTTTTACCCTACAGATGTATTTTGCTATCTTTTTTTCTATGTTTATAGAGAGTGTAAAGTTGCTAGAAATTTCTCAGTTTAGAAACACAGGTGCAGAAGATAGATGTGAGGAAATATTAGGAAAGTCTTTTTTATTTTTGGTTTATGTGGTACTGATGTATTATACTTAAAGATTTTGCTTCCAGTAAATTTTTCTCTAGTCTCCTGCAAATGGAGAAAAGAAATTTAAAATGAATTTGGTTTTAGAGATAGTTCTCATAGGTGAACTTTACAGTTACTGCTTGCTTGGCATTAAATGTGGTAGGAGACTATATCACTGTAGATACATTTAGATGCACTGCATTATAGTTACACTGTACATAGTCCCACTGAACTCTGTGCTCAGTTTTCATAGTAAAGGTTTTTGTTTTTATACAGCTGAGGTAGTACTACTCCTTCCATCCCAGTCCAACCCTTCCTCCTGAAACTTACTCCATACCAGGCTCATCAATCATGGTAATGACATTAAAGATACATCCTCTTCCTCTACTATTATTTTTATTCAAATGTTTTGGGGAATGGGCCTTTCTGGTAGCGCAAGGGTTGAGTGCAGCACTGTGGAGCTTCCACAGCCACTGCAGCACGAGTTCATTCCCTGGCCAGGAAACTGACCCTGACCACATGGCATGTCAGACCTCTCTGGTCTCACCCGCTGCTCCCCCCAGCAGTGTGTTTCAGTAGATCTGCCTGTTCTGCTCCCCACTCTGTCTTTGGTGAATCCTATCACCCACATGCCTCTGGCCTACACCCAGTGCTTGTGTGCATAATCTTTAATAAAATAAAAATGAAACAATACACCTGGGGTACAGAATATCTATGCCCATATTTTGGGTCATTTTAAATATTATCCAAAACTTTTAAACATTCAATGAAAGTGGAGAACCTAAATATGATGAATGATATGGCGCCTTTCCTAAAAAGCATTTCTTCTCTAAGAGTCCTGCATTCCTCTTCCCCTTAGCCTATTAAGATCAGATTTAAACCTAAATTCTAAGCCACTTTGGGAATATACTCATTTTTCCAATCTTCCTTGGACATCACCCACGTACACTTGAGATTCATGATAACAGACTTTTGTTTTAATTTTCTTGCTAATTCATCTTTTATTCCAGGTGTCTCAGCCAAGAACTCAAATGTGGAAATTTTTTGTCCTCTCCACACAGTATACACACACACACACAAGCTACAAACACATATACATACAGTGGATATCGCATATTTTTCCAGAGCATGGAACTTTTTTTCCCAGGGTATGCTTCAGTACTCATACCTCTAGATTCACTCTCTAAACCCCTTTTGAACACCTGTTCCCCCTCAGGAAGTATCGCGGTCTGAATTAGAAACAACTGTGCTCAACGAACGCTTAAAATCACTTTTGATCCTATTGGGTCTCCGGGTCACTGGCAAGGAACAAACT
Source organism: Galemys pyrenaicus (assembly GCA_019455555.1). Taxonomy (NCBI): domain Eukaryota; kingdom Metazoa; phylum Chordata; class Mammalia; order Eulipotyphla; family Talpidae; genus Galemys; species Galemys pyrenaicus. The sequence continues at coordinate 5,288,608 of JAGFMF010012021.1, forward strand.
TTGGTTACATCCTTTCTCCAAACTCTTTCAAAGTGAGATAACATCTATTAATTTCTTAATCTGCCGTATCAAAAGTTGAGTCCTGCCAGACTCAACACAAAAAGTTAAAACCTGCAAGGCCAGGTTACTTCCTTGAAGTGCTGGGGACAATCAATTTCCTTACCTTTTCAGACTTCTGGGGACCTCAAAACTTGACTCATGACCCGCTTTCTTCATCATGCAAGTCAGCAACGTTAGGCCAAGTCCTCCTCTCCGTGCTGTCTCCCCCACTCTCTGTTCTCCTCCCGCCCACACTTTTAAGGGCTCTTGTGATTGGTCTGCACACACCTGGACAATAAGGCCCACCCACCCCCCCAGATCAAGGTCAGCTGACCAGAGACTAATTCGACCTGGAACCTAAATTCTCTGTCCGGTCATCCGAGCAGTCACAAGTCCTGGACGGTGGGAGGTGGAGACCTTTGGGGACTGTTATTTTGCCCTCCAAGTCAGGCGCAACTCATCTTGCAGGCCTCACAGAATTGCCTATGCCCCTGTCCTGTTTCCGGCATCTCCATCTTCTAACTAGATTTGGTTGTTTGAAATTCTAAGTTCGTGAAGTGGCTACTGGCTATGGTAAGGCAGTGTGTGTGGAGGGAGGCAGGACAGAAAAGGTTTCAGAAGAGGCCTAAAAGGGCAGAAGAACAGTTGGGAAACTACTAGGAGATGGAAGGAGAAAAGCAGAGAAAACAGCTTCAGGTAAATGGGAAATACTATTCATTTGAAGGAGGAAAATAACAATTGTTTGAAATTTGAAAAGCTCAACCACAATAGAAAATAAGTATGCCATTCTCTTCTCAATTTCTCCTTTAAAGTGATTTCAATTAGGGACCCAAGACTTGATGTATTGCAATCTAATGAATCCTTAACAATAAAAAATAACTTCAACCTTTTTTTCATTTTTACCTATTTTTATCCTTTACTTCTTCCATGAGAAATGGTTGTATACTTTGGTATCTTATAATATATATGAATTAAGAGAAACTCCATCCAGGCTGAGCTGTTCAGAGTTTTCCTGCGTTCATGGCAAAATTGCTGCTCTGGCTCTACTGCAATGGCCCATTTCATGAGGGGACTGTGTTTTGTCAACTTCTATAAACCAGCAGCTGACATAGATCCCAGCACATTGTAAATACCTCAAAATGTTAAAAATAAAATTAACAAAGTAGGTGCCTTCTTCAAATTTTCTAGCTTCCTATCTAAACTTGCAATCAAATTCAACAACAGCACAATTCCACTTAGAAAGGAAAGGGGGGAGGGGCACAGATGAGCAAAGGTGACTTCTGACAATTCCCAGATTTCACTGCATTGAAGTTGCTTCTTAATTTTAACTCATAATATACTACAGGAAAACTAAGTTATCTTTTCCCCTTTCCAATCATTTGAGCTTGGAAATGTGATTTTTAGCCATATATTTATTTTAATAAATCACACTACAGAAAAATGGCTTTTGCACCTTATGAAGTTTATATTGAGGAGGTTTTACATATCATTGGCAAATAGACATATTACTAAAATCAAAAATCCTTTTGTTTCTTCATGATGATAATACTTGCAAAAACTGTCTTTTTTCAAGTCTGATGGCCTTTGCTTTTAGGATCCTACATCCCACTTGAAGTCTTGGCAAGACTATCATAATCTGATTTAGCTGAGGGCTCCTCCACATCTACTCTCTGATTTCTCCTCCAGGTTCTCCCTGGGGCCTCAACCTATCCCAGAGGACACCACACCCTGTTCTCACCCCACTTGCTGCTCCAGAAGCAGCCTTCCCCTGCTCTCCTTCCCCTAGGAACACTGGAGCATACACACCTCTTTAGTTGTGATATTCTGATGGTAATCTTAGTGTCTAATCCTTTGCCAGTTAATTTACATCATTTTTCTAACTGAAGCATATATGCAGATGGTTAAAAATCAAGTAATTTAGCAAAAGTTATAATGAAAATCACTAGTATCCTATTTGGAGGAAAAAAACTTATTTGAAAACAATTGCTAAAATAAGTTCCCATTTTCAGAAGCAGCCTTTTAAATTCTTCTGACTACTGCCTGATCATAGCATTGTTAATGCACAGAGCAAGAGGTACCTTGGGAGGTCCCCTAACTGGCACACTCTGAAAGTATCTGGCCATATTTGTGCACAAATACAAAGCAGGGTAATTGTAAAAGGACTTTAATAGGATTCAATAGCATAAAAAAAAAGAAAGGATAATAGTTTTCCAATAAAACACCTAAATTTATGCATTTGCTGATATGTAATACCCAATCAAAACAGAGTCAGCCCAAAACAGGGCTGCTGAGGCTCAAAAAACTTGCCACACATGTGAAGCACTTCTGGTGGAGAACCAAAGAAATCAGGTAGAAGGAGCATAGGAAAAATTAAGATATCAGCCGCCATTGTCAGCCTCCCGAGGAGTCTCTTACCCACGTGTTTTTTTCCAACTGTCTCTACACGTCTCTCCTCCACGTAGATCCTCCAAGCCACCAAAGTCCTTGGTGCAAGTCCAAGGTGGAGAAGCAAGTGAGTCCTTCTCGACGGGTCTCTCTTTGCCAAACATGTTTTATGCTCTACCTTGTTGCTCAGGTCCGCCCTTAGTTAAGTGGGGCGGGGAACATAGTACCTCCCCCTTTTATGGAGATGTCACCATCACACAGTGACTTCTAGGCATTTTTACAAATCAGTTCTAATCATAGTCAGTTTATGTCATTTTAATCTCTGAGAATTTATCTTATACTACTATGGTTCTTCCCCCTATAATTCATCCATATCTCTTGTTCCCCCATATACACATACATTATAAAAGCAGGTGACTCAAGATGTACTGTAGCTATGTTGATGATGACAATGATGATGCAGACATGAAAAATTATGTTTTGAATAAGTGTTAATGGCATGTGAAACCACTTAAAAATCAAAAACTTTAAAATACATATTTATTAATATGGTATGATTCAAACTATAGACCCTATATAATCAAATTGTAGAAACAAGATGTCAAATAGACTTAATGTTTATCTCAGAGGAACAAGAATATAGATCATTTTTAATTTTCTCATATTTCTCCAAAATCTCTCTACTATATGCTGTATTTGTAATAAGAAATAATCAGAAAGAAAAAAAAATATCTCCTTGTTAAATAGAAGAAAAGAATGCCTAATGGTAGAATCATAGAATTGTTTCACAGCTGACATCAGGCCATGTCCCTCCAATTATATGAACTTTGGAATGCTTATCCTCCCCAAACCCCTCTTGTCCACTTAAAATTTGAAAACTGGTGGCAGTCCAGAGAGCCAAATCAGTGAAAAATGCAGGACATCATCAGAACTTTTTAAATGAAAATCTAACAGTTTTAATTAGGTACATAATACATATGTATGAGTGCATTGTCTTTTGTTATAGAAGACACAGCTGTTCACCATGGGTTTGAAATCTCATTTCAAAATGTTTAATCCTATGCTAATGACCTAAAGAGAAAAGGAAGTGGCAGGCAGAAACATTTTAGTTTAATATTAAATGCCCTTAATACCAGCACAGTTCTCATTATTTAACTATTAATTAGAATAATTTTCTCTTACAGGAGCTTATTTTCTAGTGGTAGTGTCTCCTATCTCTAAAAGTACCAAATTACTTTTAATGAAGAACTCTTTGTATGTTGTTGAACTTAACATATTCTGTCTTCTACTCAATATACAAGATTATACAATGGAATGAATACTGTTAGGGATATTTTGCAAAGTAGAGACAGAGTGGGACTAGCTGAGTTATGAGCTATGTATTTCCTAGCCCCCAGGAGATTAGAGATGACCAAGCTACACCCTGTTCTGCCCACAAGTACCTCCTCCTTCATTTGGGCACAGAGAACATAAACAAGACATCTCAGATCTGTTTCCATCAGCCTACATCCTTCCATTTAACTTCTGGCCAAGTGCCCCAAGTCAGCCTGTTTTTTTCCTGCTCACAAAAAGCGCTAATGGTATCATTCTTCCCTCTGTCTGTTTTCCTACGTGTGTGGCCACATGAGATTGCCTAGGGTTGGCATCTGCCCTTGGAATGTCACTTGCTCCTTACTTTGCCTCCATCATGTCCCCACTGCTATTCTGTTTCTTTGGTATTTTTCATCCCTAAAATACAGGCCCCTCTTTGTTTCACTATTCTATCAGCTTTAGTTCACTGTGACACTCAGTGAAGAGACACCCTTCTTCCCAGACACTAGAGGTCCTCAATTCTCTGGGGTTGTGCACCTCTTTTCCCTCATTCTTCCACTAGAGTCAGGTACACTGCTTACTAAACTACTGTTAAATGTAAATTAGCATCTCTACTCTAAGTTTCAACTCCTCCTTTTTATCTTTATGGCCTTGATTAGGGCACTTACATTCGTGGGCCTCAGTTTCCTTATCTATAAAAAAATAATGCAAGTACCTAAATACTAGTACTAGTGCCTAAATTTATCCTAGTAAGGATTAAATCAAATCATAGGCTTAAGGCTCAAAAACAGTGCCTTGTACATAGTGAGCTCCATATGAATGTGGCTTTATTATTACTATTGGAGGCACACATAAATCTCACACACTTGGACATACACACTCACGGATACCTTTAAAATTCCAATTCAGACAGGAAATGGGAAGAGTGACCAGGTGGGAAAGCAAATCTTAGGCTGAAAGAACTGCTCCCTGGCTAGTAGTCCCCAAATCACAGCAGAACTTGCTGCCCATGCTTCCTAAACAACAGGAAATATGAAGATGCTTTTGGCAATTCCTTCCAAGGGAAAAGGAATACAAGGACAATGACTCTTCACTGGTTTAGTAGAAATAGTAGGTCATGGAATCAAATCAGTTCCCAAGAAAAATCAGTGATTTCTATGGCCTGTCCACCTGTAGATACCAAGCACCACGAGGACCCAGATAAAATTTCAGGACTGACTCAGAACCCAAACTGTGTTAAGCGATTTATTTATTTGACATAAAGCCTTTATCTTTAGCTAGGACTTCAGGTCAGTCCACAGGTCAGGGTCTGGCACAAACAAAACTCATTTAAAAGTAATATGTAGAGTAAGTGTTTTTAGATGAAGACTTGATGATTCATTAGACTTCACCCCATCTTTCTGACTCAATTCTGAATAAGTGTACTAGCAGGTGGTGATAGAGCTACTGGAGATGGCTAGGCTCTTGGCTGTATTTCAAGAGCAGTACTATAATTTCATGCCTACAGCAACCCTTTCTCCAAATTACACCCACACTATAATCAGCTGCAGAGGCCTTTTGTGACTATTTATAAAGGGCACCCTTTAATTCACCCTTATAATTTAGCTGGTAGCATTTGTGGGAAGTTTTAACAGCTATACAGTGCAAAGTCACTTCTAATAAGTGCACAGTCTCTTTCTAAGTGTAGAGTACAACCCATAGCCATGAAATGCTTATTAATACAGCTGCCATAAAATTCTGGTGTGAGAGTAACATTCCTCACTTTTTGGCAGTAGCAAACATTTCAGAAGTACCACAAAAAAGTCTGAATTGTCTTGATCTGTGCCTGTCTCAAAACACAAAGCAGAGAAATTTGCGAGCTTGAAGTACTCAGAGAGTCTCCATTAAATAATCCAACTTCTCATCCAAAAGGTGCACAATGTATATTAAAAGATGCCCTACAGCAACTTTCCTGTGTGCTCTGGTAACTTGGAGTTAAAGTTAAAAGGCAGATTTGGGGGTCAGAAGGACCCTATAAAATGGACCTTAGATTCTGCCTTTGAACAAAGTCCCAGGTTAGATCATGGATGTTGGGTCACAACCCATGTGTGATCTGAAACTCGCTGCTATTGCTGGAGGACAAGGAACAATCAAAGAAAAAAACAGATCATTCCATATTGGTAGGTGGCAGCTTTTATAACCAAGGGAACTTACACAAAGACTGTCTGGGGTAGCCTCAAGACAAAAAATTTTCTGCATCTACCACCTCCCCCCCATTAAAAAATTGTATAGATGCTTTAACTGGTTTTAATTACATGTACTATCCAGATGGTCTTATCAACAGATTTTATCTCAGAGATATGTTCTTGGATAGCTTCTGGGAGTTTTAAAAAGGTATGTGAAACATACTTTATTGGGTGAGTGGGGGAAGGGAGAAGTCTCTAATTGCCCCAACTCAGCCCCCAGGTCAACAGGAGGTCATATTCTTTTGACTGCCTTCTCCAGCAAATACAGGCCACAATCTGAGTAGCAATGGAGTTGGTGGCAAGATAAGGAAGATTTGGGAGAAAATGTGGTTGTAAATAACGTTTGAAGATTGTGTCACTGAGACTTCTTGATGGTAATTAAATCACAACCTACTGAAATCAGTAAAGCTAATGCTCATATTGTCAGTCTTTACTGCTTCTCATTATTTTTACCACCATCATCATCAACGTCATCATTACAAATAGAGAAATAATAACCATAAATAGATTCCTAAAAATAGATTCATGAATAAGCAAAGGGTTTGAAATTGTACAGATGACATAAATGTGCGTATTTTTGGAACTCCTAACTATATAAAGAACCAAGAGACTACTCACTCAGACTGAAAATAAAGGAAATCAGCTGTTGGTGTTTGGGAAAGTCAAACTTTTATTCCCCAAATTTCTCAGTAATAGAGTAAAAGAATTTAATTAATTGATCATTAAAATATGTAGGCCTAAAATATTATCATTCAATAAATCAAATGTTTTAAATTAATGTATTATATCTGTGACATTTGAAATTGAGTAATATTCTACATGCAAAATAGTTCCTTTCTCCATCTAAAAAATAATTGAAATAATGAAATACATTTTAATCACTCTTGATATATATTCAAGCATACTAGCAACATGAAAAACATAATACTGTCAACTGTGAGATCTATTTGTTAATTTTGTGCTACTTTAAATTTTCATCTGGAAAATATTTTCAAGATACATTTATTACATATGAGTGATACCACATAACTGAAATGATTTTTAAAATTATTTAAATGTTGACCATTATATGAAAATCTTATTAAAAGTTATCAAAAGTAACAATCTATTTATGGTGAAAGTCCATTTAATGAGCATAATTCTCCAACATTTACAATACCTGCTATCTTTTTTAGATTGCTTGTTTATAAATCTCTTTGCTAATAGATTTCCTTGATTTGCTATGAACCCCTCTGGCTTGAAGGATGCTATTTGAGAAACATGAAATAAGCTGATTATCATGAAATTCTATGTTGTCAACTTTCATATATTTAGTACTATGTAATTTACATATTTACAAGGGTTCTATCTTGACTTATTTTGCATGTCTAAATAATTGCCTATTATTTGAAAGGTGAGAAGACAGAAAAGGGTGAAAACACAGCTAACAGTTCGTTTGTCTTTAAACTGTATGAGATCAAGTTAGGAATCTTAAATATGACAATTAAGGGTTATTATACCTACTTAAAGTTTGCTTATTTTACTTTTTCCTAGTCACAATTTTATCTTGGTATTTTAATAATAATAATAATAACAATAATAATAAACAATTATAATAATGAACAATTAAAGGCCATTTTAATTCTCTGAAATATTATGACTTTACCAAAGGGAAAGAATATTCATCTCCAAGCGGTTTAATAACTTGCCCATGTCATACACTAATAAGTTATAACCTGAACTATATGAACTGACCTCCTGATTCTAGATTCTATAGTTTCAAAGTCTCATGTGTAGCCCTCAAACTTTCTGTCCAAATAGTTTAAAGACTTCCGAAATCACACAATAAAATGTAAAAGACTCCAATTAGTAGAAACCAAGAGAATTTTTTTTTTTTTTAAAGATTTATTTATTTATGCATACAAGCACTGGGGTACAGGCCAGAGGTAAGGGGGGGTGAGAGGATTCACCACAGAGAGCGGGGAGCAGAACAGGCAGATCAACAGAGGTACACTGCTGAGGGGAGCAGCGGGCACAGCAGGAGAGGTCTGCCGCACCATGTGGGTTCCCCTCCCTGGCCGGCAGCAGGGATCGAACTCATGCTGCAGTGACTGCGGTTTGCTTCATAGTGTGTTGCTTAACCCACTGCGCCACCGGGGAGGCCCCCCAAGAGAATGTTTAAATCACAGTTCTATGAGAGGAAATTATAAAATAAAACCCCCAAAAAATCCTGTTTCCCAGTTATTTAGTTATTTGTTTTCACTTTAAAATAGAGAAAATGTATAATTAATAAGGGAAAGAGAAAGAAGACTATGAAATTCAACAGAACTGTCTGACACTTCCAAGATAATCATTCTCCAGAATATTAAGTTCAGATGCGTCTAAAAGACAGAGCAAAGCAAGCATATCTACACAGAAAGGTGACTAGACTATAATGAGAGCTCAAGAAAAATTTATTGTGAATAATGAAATGCCTATGCTAAGTACACACCAAAATAAGTCTGTTCCTATCTCCATAGCAAGGAACTCTCCCGAGTCACCATATACTTCGTCAATTATTTCATTCTCACAACTCAGAAATGTCTACTTCACTATCCCTTTAATGTCAATAGGACATTGACAAAGGACATCTTTCTTTATTGTCTAGAGGCACCTTTCTTTTTCACCATACAGGTGCATCGTTGTATTTTTTGACACCAGTCAGGCTGGTCTTTTTCAGACTACTTATTTATAAATTTATTTGTGATCGAACTAGTCAAATACCCCAACACTTGCTTAAGTGCTCTGTTATTTCAACACTTAATCCATATCTCACTTCTGCAGTTCTTACTATAACAACAAAAATATAGCTCAAGCTATTTAAAGTGTTACATAGATGAAGACTTCACAATGAACTTACATGCTGTTTTCTTAAAGCAGAAACAAAAACAATATACAAATAAAATTGTTCTATTCAAAAAGAGTAATAAATGCACTGGGTTTACATAATATGTACATGTACATTTCTTACAAATTTTGAATTTGTAATTTACAAGTTCTATTCTTTTGAAACTTCCCACCAAAAGAATTGACTATTGACCAGCAGTCAGGTGGGGAAGAAGATACTTTATTCACATTTTAACAATTTGTCTTAAGATCAGCTTTTCTTGTGAACACAAGATGACACCCTGTATATTCTCCACATTAAAATAGATCTAATCTTAATCTACAAACCCTCTCTATAGTTTTGATGGAGAAAATTTTCAGGAAATCACACACACAACTGGACCAAGAGTGATATGTCTCTTTCGAAAAATTGATGTGCAATAACTTCAGTGAGAGTGTCACTAGATAAACGCATGTAAGAATTAATAATTTTGACTTTAACCTACCACCTTATGTTCATGGGAAACCATCATGACTTCCCATCATTTTAGCATCAGAAGTGATAAATAATATGACTAAAAGGAACACAATACTGGAAAAATGAATTTAATATGTCTCTCCAAAGATGGTTAAAAACTCATCTATTTGAATTGAAATCAAAACTAAAAGGACAAATGAGAATGTAGATTAGAAATCTAGAAACTATTATCTCCATTTAGGCTACATTTATAATCATATATACTCAAAATGTACTTTTGCATAGAATATGTGTTTAGAGACAAATTCTCTGACTTTTTGTATGGGAATACCTGGGTGCAGCCCAGATGAGCCCAAGATTTGTTAGGCAAGGGGTATTCACACCACCTTTCCTACATACTAATCCAGGAAAAAGAAATGTAGTATTTCCATTTTTTAAGCTTAAATATATTATTTTTTTCTGCCAGAATGCATATAAAAAACTACCAATGGAGTTGAATTGCAGTTGAAAAGTATGACTGCATCCATCTCTGATTCATTTCTCACTCTAATTATATATTTGGAAATTGTTTCTTTAGGATTTCTAGAACCTTGTCAACCACTCTGCTCTTAAATTTGCCATTTCTACAAAGTAGTTCTTAGTGGAGATTTGAAGTGTTGTGTTTTCTCACCACTGTTCCTTAAAGAGATCTGAAACTGACATTTTTGAAAGCAAAATGCTCAATTTTTTTTTTATAAATCTAAGACTGTTCCCAAAAAAGATAAAGTCAATTGATTTAAGTGCCTGTCTCATGAACACAGCCCACTGAAAATGTCCAGTATCCCCCAAGTTCCACCATGCCACTGCTCCCAAAAATTGAGGTAAAAATAACCCTATGGCATCATGTTACGAGAAGCAGAAATACATCTCAGAAACACTCAACTGCAAAAATCTAATGGTGCCTTCCTTTTCTAAACTCTCCATTTACCTTCTCTTTGGCTGCATCAGAAAGACAAGATTCACCTCTGCTTCTCAGTGAAAGCTCTTCATAATAGATTCAATATGGTCATTGCCTTTGGAATGGTTAATTTGTCATTTTAGAAAAAGGTATCTTTGCTTCCAAAATATTTTAAATATGAACATTATTTGTTCTTTGAATTTGAGACATAATTTGGAAATGCTTTCATGGTATAATTCTTCACCTACATGAAAGAAGAAATAAAGTATATTTTGGGTCAAAGCACATACACCTATACTTATTACTAGAATATATGCTCAATTTCAAATCTAATATCATTTTTAAAATCTAGTTTATTTTGACATATTTTATCTTATTAGACTGGGTACTCTAAAGTGTATCTAACAGAAAAATAATGAAATTCTAGATATTATCCAACTAATACACATGTTTTGGTGTTTTAGTTTTTCTTTAAATATGACAGACAGAACCATGGATATACATGAAATCATACCAGTGTTCTCTTTATAAAATAGAGTATAGTTTAAATATAAAATAATATGCTATTTAACATTAGATTAGAAACAAAACAAATATGTATTTTTTTTAATGCTAGATTCAATGCTCCAAAGTAGATACTAGATAAATGCCAATAGAATTTAGAGATGACATCTGATCCTACTAACTACAGTGACAAATGTGTAGTTAGCGGTTTCTTTTTTTAGAGCAAAGGGTACATTTACCTTCTCCTCCTCCAACCTTCCTCACAGTAGTCCTCTGGTTAAACCCAAATACCCTGTGTCCCTGCCTCGCCTGCTTGGAAGATTGTTCAAATAAATAGTGCTATCCTATTGATCTGGTTTTTGGCATTAAAATGTACAAAATCCCCACTCTTCAAGAAGCCATGAGTTAGCATTGACAGCTGAGTTGCTGGGTGGCCTCTGAGAGATGCAGTGTCAATGAGGGTCATTCATGCAGTTCATGGCTTTGATGATAAGGCTAAGTTATTAGTTTACACAGCAGTGTTTCCATTTCTCCTTTTTGTTCACTCTGGTACATAAATACAAATACTGAGGATATAAATGCCTTTCTTTCTGGTTTTATCTGTATGGTCTGTATGTACATCACAGGCTAGAAAGTCAAAGGAGCCAACTGCCACATTAAAACAGGTAACTAAAATAGCAAACTATCACTTTCTGATTTGCAGCTGCAACTGTTTGCAGTGCCTGATGCCTGTCACAGCTGTTTTTCTCATCCACATCTAGCCAGTAACTTTTCTTGAAAATGCTTGCCCCAGACAAAGCTAGTTTACCTAACTCTGTGACTTCCTGGGTTTTAATACAGAAGCGGTGAGCCAATTGTTGAACAATAAATTATGGACCCTCTTCATTTCTCAGTGTAATATATTATTTGAAATTTGCCCATTTGTTCAAAGGGAAACTAGATTTATAGTTGAGCCTTCTAAGAAGTACTTGCGCAGTCCCTTTCTATTAAAGGAAATATGCTTTTTGGCCAAAGAGGAGTATTTTTTTCACATTAAGATGAACAACAAAATCTTAGTAGGTAATGAGTTCAGCAACAACTTCACAATTTGTTCTTGGCAATATCAGCAAAGATTCTAGGGCTTTGTCACACCCTGGAAAAACATTTAAGGGAAGGAATGCAGGATGCAGCAGGAAAACAGATTACAGTTCCCTCAAGTGAAGAGGAATGTTTCTTCGCCTGTAACCAAAGTTTGTATTTGTTCCTGTAGCTCTTGAGAAATAATGAACAAGGACTTCCAGTGACAATTTTGAAAATAATAACCACTTTCCCCTGGTAAAGAAACATTTAAAAAAAAAAAAGGCAGAAATTAACTTATGCTGAAGAAAATAAGGAAACAATCTTACCAACTGTTCAATCCTTCCTTGATCTCATATAACTAAATTTTGACCAGCAACAACATACATTTTTTAAAACAATAGAGTGAGGGAAGAGGGGAAATATCAACAGGTTAATGTATGCAAATAGTTGGACATGTGTGTACCTGTTATCCTGAAAATCCTGATGAGGTTTTAAGTTTTAATCACTTCAGGAGTATAAATAACTGCAAACTTAGAAAACATTATTTGAATGCTTTAAGTTTCTTTTACATTTATTTAGTTTTATGAATACCAAATAGTATTTTTTTTTTTAAGATTTTATTTATGCATACAAGAGCTGGGGTATAGGCCAGAGGTACGGGGAAGTGAGAGGATTCACCAGAGACAGAGACGGGAGCAGAAAGGCAAATCAACTGAAATACAATGCAAAAGAGGGCAGCGGGCGAGGCAGGAGAGGCCTGCTGCGCCATGTGGGTCCCTCCCTGACCAAGGATGGAACTCACTGCAGTGGCTGCGGAAGCACCACAGAGTGGTGCTCAACCCTTTGTGCCACCAGGGAGGCCCACCAAATAATATATTTTAATGTAACTTTTTGTTTGTCAATATTTGCCATAAGATATGTATAAAGAAAGCAAAGATAAAAACACACATAGTCACAGGTCATAAGGAGAGAGGTTTTAGAATTTCCTTCTTCCAATATCCAGTCCCTGATCCTTGTCCCTCAGTCAGTAGTATGAGCTTTACCTGTTTACCAAATGTTATTTCTGAATTGTTTCTAGTAGCATTAATAGCAGCAGCAATAACAGAAGAAATGCCCCAGAGTATTCAACTGCAACCTTTCTTCTTGATAATCAGGATTAATCAACCAGACATGAAACTCCTGCTTCGTTCATGAGGTCAGAGGGCTCAAAGTAGTTCAGTGGAATTCTCAGTTTCCATTTCCATTTCCTCACAACCATTTTTATGAGAACTTCACTCATTAATCCAGCAGTACTCGAAATTACAGAGAGGAGACACAACATGCGTGTGCCTGCATCACTGAAGTAACACGGAAAGGGCACCCCCACACTGAAGCCCTTAGTTCTCCCACCCATGAGTCCTGGCTGCCGTAGACACAGCATCTTGTATTAGTTGCTGTTGCTATCAATGGCTTTCAGAACATATGCTACATCTTGTCAGACGGCACCTCAGACTTGCAAATTTTCATTTGTGTTTTAGGGCTGAGTTATCCTCCCAGCAGGCAATGGACTCTTCCTTTGATGGACTACTACACAAATCCATCAGCACAGCAGCTTCTGGATGGTGTGGAACATGGTAAACCATGAGTTTCATGGCTATGAATTAGCACTTTTGCTGGAAAATCAGTGCTTTGGTCAAAAGCCATATTGTATGGGAAACCAGTATAGAGAATAAGGTGTTCAGTAAATACACAGGTGGTGAAACTGGCAGAAACACTGTGGGGGAGGAAATATGATTCACAACCAAAGAAAGTGTATTTTTCAGAGAGAGAACTATCTTCCCTTCCAGGATGGCATTGGTCCAATGTAATCATTCTGTTCACTAGTCCCACTAAGCAGTGATACTTTATCAGGGCTCAGATTTGGTCTGTGTGTTAACCATTCAGCTGTAGTATTTGCCATATGGGTTTTTTGAGGGAAAAAAAAAGTCCTTATTGTTTTGACTCCATCCTTATTCTGGCAGTTGTTTGTTTTGTTTTGTTTTTTCCCCTGAGTCCAATGTCCAAGCATTGTAATGACTAAGACGCAAACTGGCTTCTGCAAAATGGGTTGTGTCCAAATGGAATAAAGAGCCTTCGTTAGAGTGATTTGATGAGAATATATGCCTTCCCTAGACTTCTCTACCAACTAGCCTCCAATTTTATTCATTCAAATCTATAACCATCTAGTGTATGTATTAGGCTTTCCTCATGAATTGGTATCCATCTGTACCTCTGGCTATTGTCCCTTCAAGGTAATTGTTTAAAATTCAATCTATTTCTTAAAGTTATATCCTCTGAAACAGCTTTTTTCTCATTAACTTTCAACAACATCCCTAAATGGGCTGTAATCAAGTTGTAGTTCACTTCCAACTGTCATCCAGAATGATCTCTAAACCAGATGACAAAGTTTTTTGTTTCAGACAGCCGGTAATAGAACACTACTGCCCATCAGTCCATAAATCATATTTAAAGTAAACATAACACTGAAGCAGGAATAGATGGTTTGGGAGACTGAATCAACTGCAACTGTGTTTTTCATGACCTGTTTAACATGACTTCATATATTGGGCCTCCCTAGTGGCGCAGTGGGTTAAGCAACACACTATGAAGCAAACCACAGTCACTGCAGCACAAGTTCAATCCCTGCTGCCGGCCAGGGAGGGGACCCACATGGCATGGCAGAGCTCTCCTGCTGTGCCCGCTGCTCCCCTCAGCAGTGTGCTTCTGTTGATCTGCCTGTTCTGCTCCCTGCTCTCTGTGGTGAATCCTCTCACCCCCAACACACCTCTGGCCTGTATCCCAGTGCTTGTATGCATAAATAAATAAATCTTTAAAAAAAAAAAACATGACTTCATATATATTCCATTTGATGGCAGTGTGGTGCAAAACATGCTCATTGTGGTTGGCATCAGATAGTATACAGTTTATGATGGGAAACTTAGGGAGCATGGTCAATTTTTAAAGCATGTACATATCTTATAGAATCACTGTCAGGAATGAAAACCAAGCTAGAGGGAGCATAGTTAGAGGGAAAATAGTTAACAATGAAGGGTTTTCTTAGAGGGAGAATAGTTAACAATGAAGGGTAGTGTTTTGCTAAAGGGCCTAGGGACATATGCTTGAACCTGCCCCCCAGGGCTTGCCTGGGGTGCCATAGAACAAGCCTATCATCCATAGGTATCCTGATTATTCAGTTCATAAAATCCTATTGCCCAAGCAATATGCACTGTAGCCTAAACCAATGACAGCATGTTCCTCTCTTTTAGATTCTATTCAAAACTGGTAGCTATATATGTTTCTTGGTAAGTGGAGTAGAACATTCTGAAATGTAATACATGTTTCCTGTAGAATCAGGAGTCCTACCAAGAACTATGACTCTTTCTGGATGAGATCTTTTGGCCAAGATATCCCATCTGACCCCAAAACCCATCATAGTACTTGAATTTCCATGAGAATTTTTTCTGTACTCTGGTACACTTGTTTCTTAATAAGACAATTGACATAATGCAATTAACATAGTAGAAAAATGTAATGTCCTGTGTGATGATTCCCTATAGGACCTATTGTCACAGAGAACAAAAGAGTTCATATAACTCTGAGTAAGATGATGAAATCCCACTGCTAAAAAGCTGTATACTAAATGTGTCTCACTTGATCCACTCTAACAAAGGTACCACATCTGGAACATTAACTGAAATTAGAGTCACCACCTGACTAATTCATGACAATTAATTGATATGCTACAAGACTCATATATCCTCTGGATAAAATAAATGTAGTAAAATTAAATGGGAATGTGATACTAACAATTTTAAATTTTAACAAATTTCATCATATATCTGTCAAGTATTAGATGGCGACAAGTCTCTGAAATTAGCCTTGACTTGACATCAATTCTCATTTACTGTTTTACTAGAGAAGAGCTCTTTCTTAGTTTCTATTTTTTCCTTCCTTCTACACTGGCCCTCTTCTATATGTCAGAAAGTCAACATGAGGAATCTGTTAATTGCTAATGTTACCTAATCCAACTATGCATTCAAGAACTAGAATAATAACCACAATGTATCAGAAGTGCTTTAACCAAAACTCCACTTATTGCCTGATCACAGTAAGACCGTACTCTGTAGTATTTTGAAGCTTCAAGTATTAGTGTCAATTTAGAAACAATCTCAAACTCTTTTAGAAATTTGAACTATCCCCATTACTCAGTACATGGATACCCTGGCACAGGGCCTTATGTCACTTTATTGAAGACTAAAATAAATATGTACAGTGTATAATTGTGGTGATTTTGTTGGAACTTTCCTCAAAATAACCTGCCTACTCTCTTTTTTCAAAAGCTTCTGAGTCTGTGAACTGGATTAAATTGGGGAATTGACTATAAAGACTCCATTCCAGTCTCTACTCACTAAACTCCAGATCAAGTATTATACATCTTATAAAAATCAAGTAAAACTTTAGTAGGCTGATCAATCACCATGACCAAGACTCTCATAGTCAAGGGATTCTGCTTCACCCAACCCTCTTAAAAGTAATTGCTCCTTCATATCTCTGGAAGTTTAGTGCAATCACTTGGCTTCTGCTGTTCTGAGATCCTCTTTAAAACTAAGGAGTCCCTTTAAACTGAGTCCACTAGAGTTCCACTATCTCTGAGTCACAAGTCTTCCAACTTGCAGAGAAGAACTGCTATATGCTTCCAGAAACACTGGTGTTACCTACATGAATATTGCTCAAAATTCTGGTGAAAAGGAAAGTTTTCCTAAGGATACAAAAAGAGCATGTATGTGTTTCCTGTGATGGATATACTTCAGCATTCTTATTTCCTTAAGCTTTTGTATTCATCATTCTATGTTACACTAAGGAAGTCTTGGCACTGCATGTCTATTTAATTTAGGTGGCTGAAATATTATGTTAAATTCAAGTTAACAGCCTGAATAAGGTGTTGTGGCAACACAGGCACAACAGAAAGTCTGGTAGGCTTGCCCATTCAGTAATCTAACTTATGTATGCCCTTGTTAGTCTGTTGATACGTTTGTTTGTGTTTTGTCCTGCTATAAAGCCTCTAGAATCATTTTTACTAACATCCACCCCCTCCAGTTTCTGTGAATATAATTGGAAAATATTATTTTTCAGCATGTGTGCCATCTCCTCCTGGATTAGCCCTTGCAATCAACCCCAACATCCTGTGCTCAGCCCCTAATTACAAGTCTGGGAGCAATGAAAGTGATGGGGGTGGGTCTTGAATAGAATTGGCATTGCCTTACAAAGAGATGCTTCACTGAGGTAATTTAGAATCAAGACAAGAGAGCAAAGACATCTGCATAGATATGAATTCTGTGAAGCTGCTATGCAAAATCTGCTGTCCAAAGGTAAAGCCAATCTTTCAACCCCATGATTGACCAAAGAGTCAAGTGAAGAAAATTTAAACAATGGGTATCCATCATTTAAGTCTTCACATTGCATTCTTTAGAATGAAGAGATTAAATCCCAACATTGCCTCCATAAAGATAACAGTATATCATCAGGTCAAAACAACTTAAAACCAAAAGCCCCTCAAACTTTTTTTTTTAAAGATTTATTTATTTATGCATACAAGCACTAGGGTATGTGCCAGAGGTGCGGGGGTGAGAGAATCCACCAGACAGAGTGGGGAACAGCACAGGTAGATCAACCGAAAAACATTGCTGAGGGGAGCACCGGGCAAGGCAGGAGAGGTCTGTTGCGCCATGTGGGTCCCCTCCCTGGCCGGCGGCAGGGATCAAACTCGTGCTGCAATGGCTGCGGTTTGCTTCATAGTGCGTTGCTTAATCCACTGCGCCACCAGGAAGGGCCCCCCTCAAACTTCTATGCCATCAAGAATAAATATATTTTTGATGTTGATAACTCACTCTTTCTACCTATGTAAATAAATTCAAATTTGTGATTATTGGAATAGTTTGTACAGAGTAAAATCTGTTGTACTGTTTCCTAGGTTTGAATTTTCACTTTGATTATCTAATAAATTTTTTGATCACTATATAGATTTTATTTCCAGTTAACATAGGACACCAAAAGACCACAGAAAGATCTTCTTTGAATATACTATCTGCATTAAGTGTTCTGAAATTCTGTAAGAGTGCTAGAATAACCAATGACATTAAAGAACTCTACTTAATTAGAACTAGATTTTAATTATGGAAGAAATAGGGTCATGAAAATTCTAAGTGTTAAGCTTTGGAGAGAAAGACTGCATAATTTGAGAAATAAAATCTGAGTCTTCTTTTTTCATCAGCAGTTGATAAAGCTATAATAATATAGGCCTCTATTGATAAATCTAGGATAGTGTAAAAATAGCATGGATGTTACCCTTCTTGAGGAGTAATTTTCTAGTTTTCAGAAAATTAAGGAAATATTCAAAGTCTCCATTATAAGTGAAAGTGACTGTTTTTACCTTTATACTTTTATCTTCCTAAAGCTTCATTTCCTTGAATCCTAGTCTTGCTTCCTGATGGGACAAATTCCACTGGTATTGTTAGGGGGAAAGGTAGTCCTGAATGGATTACACAGATGGGTGTGTGGACTCCAACCCCCACTCCAGACCACCAGTGTTCCAGAACCACAAATCCGAGAGAGAAGATGATTATCAGAGTGGATCACTGGGACCTGAGGGTGGAGTTAAGCAGCCAGGCTGGCTATAAAACCAGTGGGCTCTCTCTTCCTTTGGAGCAATCTCTCTTTTATAGCCAGCCTGGCTGCTTAACTCCACCCTCAGGTCCCAGTGATCCACTCTGATAATCATCTTCTCTCTCGGATTTGTGGTTCTGGAACACTGGTGGTCTGGAGTGGGGGTTGGAGTCCACACACCCATCTGTGTAATCCATTCAGGACTACCTTTCCCCCTAACACTTTGAAGATGATCAGATATTGGTGGTAGAAGATTCTCTTGACAGATATAACCAGAATTCTTGCTGAATCAACACAGTATACTTTACAAAGATGACTCTCACTATATATAAGTCATCACTCAGTAAACCTGATTTTTGAAAAATTGCAGTGTTAGAGGAAATATTCCAGGATCATGAAGCAGAGGCAGCATAATTTTTCAGTTTATTTGAATCCCTAAAAACAGAGAAAGAAATAGAAATTAAAGCAATATTTACCTCAAAATCATGTGTGGACAAAGTTCTAAGAATGCCAGATCTCATGAAAGTTTTGGTGTCACTGTGGAAGAAGAGGAGGGGACCGGTGAGTTAGTCTGTGAATTTCCTGGGAGAACACTCAAAGTAGCCAACAGCTATTCACTAGAAAGCTTGGCAAACAAATTTGAGAGCTAGAGCTTAAATGAGGAAGGGGTTATGCCCTTCCCAATCTCTGGGAGAGTGCAAGGGACCTACTACAGAGGAACTAGAACAATCTAGTACCATGAATTCCTTTCCAGTTTCCTTCCTGAACAGGACTCTATCTTGGGAGAAACTACTTGGGATAGGAATAGAAATATATATTAGACTAGAGAGAAGTGAAAGAAAGAAGATAATCTAAAAATTTGAGTGAAATTTTTGAACTTGACAGAAAAACCAGGTGTGTTAGGGAGGTACCATATTTATGCCCGTGCCTACATGCAGCTGACTCAAACTTAGGTCCCAGTGTGCGACTAGGAATGAGGACAGGGACTCAGCAGCCAGGTGTAGTTACATGACATGGAAGGCAGATACGGACTTAGGGAAAAAAAGAAATTTTATGCAGTCAAGTTGTAAATGACCTTTTATAACAGTAAGCTAAATTCTAATGTCAGTAATAGACATACGTAAAACCACTTTCTTTTTTGTCTGCAGAAGGGACTAGAGTATTCTCATTGTGCTTTTACTAGCTTTCAATCACAAATAAAGAACTATTTAGGTGTCTGAAATTTTTGAGACTTTTATCCTAAGACTTGGTTAACTGGAAGGAATCTAATCCTTTCAACACTGTTCAGTATTGTAAAAGACATAGATCTACTCTTAAATACCTTTAGTTGTCATTCTATTTTATAAATTTGTCCCTATAAAATAATTAAGTATGATTTTATAAAAATGGATATGTTAAGCCTATGACAAAACTTCCTTGAGAGAAAAATTTTAAAATAAAAAAGTTGTTGAGAAATAAAAGAAATTATGGGATGTCTTGTGAGGACTCCTATTAAACTTCACAAATTGCTTTCTTCATGGGAAAAAAAAAAACGCTGAACCAAATCAGGCCAATATGGACATTAAAACTCCATTATCATAAAAAAATAGTTACACCTTTTCAGCATATATATAAACTGATAGGAGTGATCTAAAAAATATGAGACCTGTTAAAACCTAATATATTTGAGTATAATATAGGTTAATTCCAATTATTCTAAAATATGTTTGTCACAAAATTAAACAAACATCCTTGTTTATTGCTTTATACTCAGATTTTAAGTGGGGTTATTTTTAAATCTTTCGCTGCTTACAGAGTTTTCTAAGTTTTGTATATTCAGGAAAAAAATCACAGGAAGGAGACTGACAATACTCTGGAAATATAAGTTTGCTATCGAACTGAGAAAAACTGCAGAGCTTATAGAAAAACTAGATCTATAAAAATTGCCAATAGAAAATGGAGACTTACGACATGAGACTAAATATTTGAGAAGAACTAATATAATTTTTAATGACTTCTTTAAAATATTCTTTGTTAATGTTTTGCTTTTTATTTCCAAAAAGCTTCTCTTTTAAATGTGCCATGATGGTTCCTCAGTCTACTAAGAATGGAACTTCCATAGGATCCAGCAATCCCACTCCTAGGAATATACCCAAAAGACACAAAAATTCTGATTCAAAAGAATACCTGCACCCCTATGTTTATAGCAACACTCTTTACAATAGGTAAGACCTGGAAACAACCTAAATGCCCAAAAACAGATGAGTGGATCAGGAAGCTGTGGTACATATATGCAACGGAATACTATTCAGCAATAAAAAATGAAAAACTAGACTCATTCATAGGAACATGGATGGAACTGGAAGGGATTATGCTCAGCGAAGTAAGTCAGAAGGCAAAAGAATAATACCAGATGGTTCCTCCCCTAGGAGGAATATAAGGGAACCAAATAAAGATCAAGGAAAGGAATAAGAACAATAATAATAATAATAACAACAATAAAGAAACAAAAACCAAAAATGAAAAGACAAAGACAAACTGGGGACACTTGGTGGGGAGGGAAGAGGGGAAGGGTGGAGGGAAGATGGGAGCACAGGGGACTGAGGTGATGGTGCACTTGTGATATGGTGATGGGGAATACATGGGGATTACAATTGATGGCAAATATATGTAAATTTTAAAAATTTATATAAAAAAACAAAAAAAATTTTTAAAATGTGCCATGATCTATAGCAAGGCCAATTTCCACCTTCTTATGAGCAAACTGAAACATTTGCTTTTCTCTTTCTCATCCCCATATGCGAAAAACTTATAGACAATAAAATACGTGTCCTGGCAATATACTATGTTTGTATAATTTTAATAAGGAATTTTATTGTCTCTCCTTAAACTAGAGAACTGGAAATATATTTTATTATATAGCTTTGATTGAAATTCTTCAGGGAGTTGAATTTGAGCTGAGCTGAGAAGAAGAGCCTACCACTTTCCTGTGGTTCCAGAGACCTCCAACAATGGTGGGGAAGGTCCATTGACAAGCCTGGAAAACTTTAGAAAAAAAGCTCTAAAAAAACCTCTGGTGTGATCTGGTAAGACCATGGCCTTGATCTGAAGCCTACACAGACTAGATGTTAAGAACTCACTCTAAGCCTTAATGTTGCATTCCAACATAACCAACAAAATTCTGCTGGTTATTCTGCTTTATGAGTTTATGCAAGGACAGGATCCTAAAACTTTTAATACCTAACTATTTTGTATAGTTTGCTTCTGACAAACTTCAGTATCTGACAGACCTTTCCTGGTGATTCAAATGCTTCTGAAAATCTAGAAGTCTCTTCATCTTGAGGCATGGAACAGACCCTATGCTATCCTTCTCAACACCTACACTACCAAATAAATTGCCACTATTACATTTGGAAAGATCACATTTAGTGCTACAGCAAGACCACAAATTCCTTCCACACTGAAGAAATGGCCCATTCAGCAGGGAGTAGCCAGATTCTCCCATAGAAATAGAAGGTCAAAACTGACCGAGAAAATGATGTAGGGATAACGTAAATGTCTTCTGTCTCACAAGATAAGCACTCCTATTTTCTTTCTTTTCCCTCTAGGCTTAATAAATCTTTTTGTTGTATTTTACATCCAAGGGCAAAGAGCCTCACTACAAAGATAGCATTAGAATTTCTGACCATCACATGACAACAAAGGCAAGCTGAGGTCAACCCAAGAGTGGACATGCTAACCCTTGCCCACTCAACCCTTTTGCCCCTTTGTAACCCTTTATAAATACCCCTGCAGTCTGCCAAAGATCAAGACAGTGGTCTTTCAGAGCCCACTCTGGTGCCCTCCTCAATTTGTCTACTTTTCTCCTCCTCAAACTCTATTCCCTGTTATTGTCCAAGGGAACAGAGACTGACCAGCATGCTGGCAATACTGCCTGGTAGGTAAAGTCTGTTATTGTCCTGGGAGTTCAGTAGCAAAGGAAATCCAGGTGTGTGAGCCCCAGCCCCATACTCTGTATGCAGCACTTTCTCTGTGATACCAGCATTGTCATTTGTGCCCATTAATCTTAGTCCAAAGACCATCAGTCTTTTTTTTTTTTTAAAGATTTATTTATTTATGCATACAAGCACTGGGGTACAGGCCAGAGGTGTGGGGGGTGAGAGGATTCAACACAGAGAGCAGGGAGGAGAACAGGCAGATCAACCGAAGTACACTGCTGAAGGAAGCAGCGGGCACAAACAGGAGAGGTCTGCTGCACCATGTGGGTACCCTCCCTGGCCGGCAGCAGGGATTGAACTCGTGCTGCAGTGGCTGCAGTTTGCTTCATAGGTTGTTGCTTAACCCACTGTGCCACCAGGGAGGCCCCAAAGACCATCAGTCTTACTTTATACAGGAAATAAACCTCTTAACATCTGTCCAGTGGACTAGCAGAAAAGGAAAACTAGAGATCTAATTATTTTGTCAAGCGTTTCCCCATTTTCCTCATTTTAACTGCTCTCCCTTCACTTCTAGCTCCAAAGGTAAATGGAGGTAATTTTTCCTAACCTTTCTAATGACCCTATAACCTTGTGCTTTAAGTGAGTGCACTTCTCAGATCTCTACACCATTGCCTTAGGGTTCTTTTATCTGGCCTCCTCAGTAAATAACCATAGTCCTTGTGTTTTCCAGTTTACAAAATGTTACTGTTGGCTTTGTAATTGTCATGAATTGCCCAGATTGTAAATCTCAGTCCCATTATCTCAATTACATGGTTTAAGATCTGCATATTTTCCTGAGATTCTCTATCGTCAATCAAGAATCTACTATTGGGCTATCCAATTTGCAGCACACAATGGCCTGCAACAAAAGGGTTATAGGTGTGCCAGGAAATAATGATCCCTTTAGTCCTCAAGGTAGCCTGGTAGCAACTAGAATGGTCTCCAGAGACCCAGCACTTTCTTCCTGAGTTCTTTAGCCAAAGATCCAGATATAGCAAGCTTGACAGAGTGCCTGAGGTCCCAGTAAACCATGGAACTTCTAATATGTCTCAGGTCATTCAAAAAGCATGGTGTGCAGATCAAGTTCAAGACTAGGATCGAGAGTGACCCTCACAGACATCTGTCCAGTTTACAATCCATTTTCAGAACTAGCAGGGCGGGGGGGTGGGGGAGGCATAAACTTAGCAGAATATGTATAGTCCACAAAGGACAGATTC
This sequence comes from Galemys pyrenaicus, assembly GCA_019455555.1. Lineage (NCBI taxonomy): Eukaryota > Metazoa > Chordata > Mammalia > Eulipotyphla > Talpidae > Galemys > Galemys pyrenaicus. The sequence continues at coordinate 5,312,244 of JAGFMF010012021.1, forward strand.
ACTATTTTTTGAGAATCTTTATTTCAATAATTTTGAATGGATATAAAGTCCATTATAATTCTAATTCAATTATAATTCAAGCTAAAAATTATTAGCTTGTTAATGAAAGAATGAGTGTAAGATTAAATACAACTTCAGTAGTTCCAAAGTTTGGAATAATTTTAAATCATGTGATTTTTCATGTATCTGTATGAATATTTTCCTTGGTAGTGGCTATCAAGAATTTGAAGACTGTCATTTAAAAGTTTTGATGAGGAGCTGTGCATAGCCCTTTCAAGCATAAAACCTATATTTTAAATATACTTACCGTATATTTAACTGGAAAAACTCACTTCTCATTAAGTTTTCAATGGATGTTATTTGCAAATTTCATATACATTCAATATCTAAATATCCCCGAAACTTTGTGCTTTATTTCTTTTCATACAAAAACTATAGTGCATTCACCAAGCTCCACATGGAAATCCAGGGCTCCCTTCAGTGTCTCCGTGTCTTATACTGAATCCCTGGTAGCAGATTCTGAGATGGAATTCCAGGCTAAGGTTTATTTGGGAATGCCTTCAGGAGATGCACTTGTGAGGAAATATGGGCAGAGGTAGAAGGGGACCGAGGATCCCCGTCACTGTTAAAATTAAGGTCTCAGCTGATCCCACTTGCAATCCCAGAACTGTGATGACCTTTTGTTAGGGGGAAGGGTAGTTTTGAATAAATTACACAGATGGGTTTATGGATTTTAACCCCCACTTTAGACTACTAGTGTTTTAAAACCACAAATTTAATAAAATAGTTATTAAAGAGTGTATTATGGGGACCTGAGGGTGCAGTTAAGCAGCCAGGTTGACTATGAAACAAAAAAGGTGAGCCTTGGGATCTTTTTCTTTAGAACATATCACTTAATTCAAAGCCAGCTCTCAACATGCCATTGCGTTCCAGCTTGGAAGATCTGGAAGGATATTTACGGATTTGTATCCTTCTCTTCCCTTGGTGTTATTTCTACTTTATTCCCCTTTTTTTGTAAAATAAAACCCTTTAGTAACTTCTGTTGCGTGTGCCTGAAGTTAACTGAGATTCACTATAAAAGTCTTCTAAGCATGAGGGTAAAAACCCAGTCAGGGAAACCCATTTTATATTAGGGTTGCCCTGTAACACTTTCAATGTGTCTCAAAATGACGAAGGTCCAGGCTGGGTATTCCCAAGGGATCATTCATGCTGCCTGCTGCAGGTGAGTGTAGGGTAAATGAAAATTGTAAGGTTTTCCCACTCTCCCGCCATTAGCATCAATGATGGCCCCTTGTGGTTCTATGCGCATGCGTGATGGCAGGCACCTGGAATAGGGTGTGGGCATGCGCTGGTGGGCCACCAAGGCGGAGAGAAGGGGCGTGGAAGGACCAAGTCACAGGGTTGCCAGCTCCAGCAGCAGTACACGAAGCGGCAATGGAGTACCGCACATGGCAGAATACAGTAGAGAATGTCATGAGAACAGTTAAGATAGCGAGGAGGCTGCTTGAACCAATGGTGAACCTACCCACTCTGGGATGGTTGCGGGACTGGAGCTCCAGGTTCTTGGGCCAGCAAGCACAAGCAGGTTCACTATCAATTTGGACAGGTGAATAAAAGAAGCCCCAAAGCCCTCAGTGGATTTACAGGCTTTTGTGCTCCCCAGGGAACCAAGCAGACAACCTGGGAGGCTGGCATGCAAGGAGGCGGGCACAGGCGGCAGGGGGTGCTGGGAGGCAGGCAGGCCACCAAGCCCACCAGACCCCCACAAATCTTTTCACTTTCTCTGATCTCTCTCTCATGGCCTCCTGGTCTTACCTCCTCTGTATTCACGCAGCTTGTCCTCTTCATTGCCACTGCTTTTAGCACAGCCTCTAGGGCAGGTGCGCACACTGGCACATGCGCACACCCATGCTCCAGGGCTCACAGGCACGCGTGCCCTGCGCCCACGAGCCCAAGCACAGGTGCTAACACGGAGGTGAGTGGCGGGAAAAGCCTGGTTAATTAATTTACCTACACGTGATGAATCGGAAGTTCACTTCCCCAGAAGCTCGGAGGTGGATTAGTCAGCCCTGGGCAGAGAACTATAAATTTGCCTTACTGCGTGCTCAAGAAATACTGCTTAATTTTCATAGAAATATATCTTATTTAACTTCTTAGGCTTCTACAATCAACGTTTATTTTCATTAATTTACTTTGGAATACTCTGCACCTTCTCCATTTTTTTTATCAGTATTGATAACATTACTTATTTTTCATAGCACTTCATCCATATGAAAAAAAAAAAAAAAAAAGAAACAAAATGGAGTCCTTTGGGCCAGGCCACAGACCAACACTTAATACCTAACCTCGCTACAGTTTCAGCCTCTCCCAAAAGTGGAATTCTAAACCAACGTGGATTTTCCTAATCAGCACTAGTGAAGTAAGCTATATGATAAGACCCATCTGCCTTCCCCTGAGGGTAAGTGGCTTTGCCTGAAATGATCTTTCTTTGATTTCAGCAATCTTGTCCCATCCTTTCGGATGTGAAAACCGTCTCATTTGAGCAAGGCCCAGGCAGAGCCTCTCCACTTGCTAGACGGTACTCTGTCCAATTTATGGGTTGTTCAGTGAAGTCAATTACAGCTCTGAATTTAGCGCAATGCATTTTGTTTTTTAAACGCTATCCAATTTATAAATTAATTTATACGTTGTCACACTTTATAGTAGAAATTTGAGGAGATATTGATAGCTTCATTTAGTACTATATTGCCTGCTCCTAGAATACTGACTGATACAGAAGGCACTCACAAATGTTCATTAAATGAGTGATAAAATAAATGCACCACCTGTTTTTATTGTTCTCTTTCACTATACTGTCTTACTCTCAGCATTTTATCTTACCATAAAATGTTTTTGAGTGCAATCCCAGTAACTCCTGAAGACATCAAAAAAGGTAACAGATTCTTGAAAGATCTGCTAAATTTTACTGTTAAAGAACTTGCTGCTATATTTTAAAGAATATCATTCTTAATTTCAACCTCTAGTTGCTTTAAGTTTTTAGGGCTTATTTTTTGTATTCAAACAGAATAGAATTGCTAGTTCTAGATGAAATATTCCCTATGTTCACACATTTTTCAACTGAGTAGTTTCGACCTACTTTTGAGTGTATTTGGAACTGAGAATCATAGATTCGGTTACATTTTCTGTCTCATCTCTTCTAGCATATTGTCTTACTGTGATAATTCTCTAGCTCTTTTAGAGTTATAATTCCTTTCTGGGTGTGGGTAACATTTGATAATGCTATAGTACAAATTAGATGTTTTGAGTGGACTTTGTGCTGTTAATCAGTTCATTTCATCTACTCCTGCAACACTACAGATAAATGATCACCACAGTGGGCTTTTTTTTTTTCCTTTTTTTTTTAATGAGATCATCAGAGCAAGCTCCTTTCCATGTTATATTCTAAAATATGCTTTAGTTTTTCCATTATTCGCTCCTCTGGTTGTCTCTTTTCTTGGGGTCTTTCTGCTTCTTCTACAATTCATAACATGTTCTGAGCCAGTTCAAGTTTTATGGTACTTATGAAACTTTGGGGGATGACTTTCTGTAAACATAGCTCTTAGACATTTCCAGGAAGAAAATCACCTCCTGACTGTCGATATTTCCACTGACAATTGAATGACTTTATTTTCTGAATTTTTAAGTCTGAATGGTCTTGATTGTATATTCAAAATTATTAATTACCTATAATTTTTCATTGACTCCCTACCACTGAGTTAATGAACTTTCATCTATATGCATTTTTGTTACTGTTATTTTAGGGGACATTGTACCAAATAAATATAATCAGTCATGTTTTCAAGTTGAAGATGTTTGATTCAATCATAGTTCATATAGTCAAGCACCATTCATAAGAAAGTCTATCCTTTATAGAAGACAGTGTTTTAATGTAGATGGCCTTATAAAAATACTAAGTTCTCAGAAAGGAGCTATAAACATAGCTCTTAGACTTTTCCAGGAAGAAAATCGCCTCTTGATTGTCGATATTTCCACTGACAATTGAATGATTTTGTTTTCTGAATTTTTTTTTTTAAAGATTTTTATTTATTTATGCATACAAGCACTGGGGTACAGCCAGAGGTGTGGGGGGTGGTGAGAGGATTCACCACAGAGAGCGGGGAGCAGAACAGGCAGATCAAC
>JAGFMF010012021.1:5316428-5404437 GCA_019455555.1 Galemys pyrenaicus
ACACTGCTGAGGGGAGCAGCGGGCACAGCAGGAGAGGTCTGCTGCGCCATGTGGGTCCCCTCCCTGGCCGGCATCAGGGATCGAACTCGTGCTGCAGTGGCTGCGGTTTGCTTCACAGTGCGTTGCTTAACCCACTGCGCCACCGGGGAGGCCCATGTTTTCTGAATTTTTAAGGTAGATTGGTTTCTCTGTCCTTATTCTGTTCAAGTCATCTCCTTTCTTGTCTGAATATTTATAATATTTTTATATCCCAGGCAGTAGTTTACTTTTTAATATTTGGAGAGTTTTCACTTTCTTAAAAATAGTTCTTTAATTGCAATCAGTATCATTATTAGCATGTATTACCATTATGTTTCAGTTTGTAAATCATGCTATAAAAGCATTGTGATGGAACACTCCAGACTCCTACCCTCTCTCCACATCTAGGACATCTGACTATAACTCCATTCAGGAATATGACTTCCTTAATGGAAGGCTGCTGGGAAATAGTGTGAGCTTAGTACCATGCTGAACTCTTGGACTAAAGACAGGTGGGCCTCACTCTCTTCTCTTCTGGCATGAGCACTTTGACTAGCAGGATGACAGGGTATTCTTCAGAGTCAAGGGCAGCTTTCATCTTGAACTGTGGTGTATTATCCAATTTGGATGATACACTTTAAGGTTTAGGTTTGTCCTTTGCTCTCAGCACTCTGAGCCCTACCCAACATATTGCTTGTTTTCCTCTTCCAAGAGGTGATTTGTTCTCATTCTCCTGAAAACTCAGAGCTGGCCCCTACCTATTTGGCTGGGCATTTGCCCAGGAAGACATGAATGATTGAAGAGTTTGATAAAGAGTCTTCATTTACAAATCCTTCTCTCCTCTGTTCCTCTGTTATCGATTACAAATCTTTGCCTTTATGCAAATGGTGGCATGACCTGAAGAATGGGCAACATGGTTTTTTTTTCCTTTAATAGTCAGATTTTAGGCCATTCTTCGGTTTTACCTGGTATTAATACCATTATTTCCTTTCATCTTTTTTATACTTACAAAATGTTACTATAATCTATTTCATGAATGAGAAAACTAAAATAAGTTTGGTCCAACAATTTGTCTATCATTAAGCCACTAATACATAGGGGAACCAGGTCTAAAATCTTAGTTTATCTGTGATATTTCACTGTCTTATATGCATGAGCTTCCTTAAAATATTGACTTTGTTCCTCTATTAAAACCCCAAATTACAAGACCCATAAATGGGCCTCCCTGGTGGCGCAGTGGGTTAAGCAACACACTATGAAGCAAACCTCAGCCACTGCAACACGAGTTCAATCCCTGCTGCCGGCCAGGGAGGGGAACCCACATGGCGCGGCAGACCTCTCCTGCTGTGCCCGCTGCTCCCCTCAGTAGTGTGCTTCAGTTGATCTGCCTGTACTGCCACCTGCTCTCTGTGGTGAATCCTCTCACCCCACCCCACCCACACCTCTGGCCTGTACCCCAGTGCTTGTATGCATAAATAAATCTTTAAAATAAAAAACCAAGACCCATAAACTATGGATAATTTCTAGAACTCTGTCTAAATCTATGTATAAGAACATGCAATGAAGCAATTGCTGAAGACATGCATTTTTGTTGTGATATGAGTGTGATTGGGAGTAGAAAGTGATTTGGAAGGAAATCTGGGGACAGAATGCTTTCTGAGAAATGCTCCTAAACAACTTTTTTTCACATGCCAGCAAATTTTCCAATGTGAAGAAACTTCTTGATCTTGAGCCTAAGAATACTCCATGGGACAAATGCAAATTAACTGTGGGTTAAAACCATTTCATCCTCCCTGTATGAGATATTAAATTTTTTACTGTCACCATCCCTGCTTTAAAAAATTCCTGCAGTCATGTATTATTTCCCAAACTGCACGTATTTAGAGTAACTTGCCCAATGTCATTTTGAACTTTACCCATTATTAAAAGTATAAGCAAAATTCTACAAACTCTTTCTGGTATGATAATGATTTCTATTTTAAGATAAACATCAAAAATAAGGCAGAACAAATAAATTAAAATAAATGAAACCGAAAAGAAGAAGCATTTAAAATTTTGGTTGGGAGTGAGAACTTTATTAGGTTTATATGATTAAATAAGAATTGCAAATCATGTTAAGGAGTAAATTCTGTTAGCTATTAAAATTTGTTTTAAAGTTGTAAGAGTTAACACAGTGTGATGATGCCTTAAAAAGAGGTAGATAACACACTAGCTCCAAAACTAATACAGGCACACTTCAGAGATATCGCAAGTTAAAGTTCCAGACCACTGAGAAAAAGTATCTCAGTAAAGTAAGTCACAATTTTGTGGTTCCCAGTATTATAATAGTTATGTTTACTCAGTACTACTATGTAGTCTATTTAGAGTGTTCAATAGTGTCATGTCTAAAAAAAGTAATAATGTACAAACTTTTACTGATAAGAAAATATACCATTATCTGAGCCTTCAGCAAATCGTTTTATTCTGTTGAAAGGTATTTCCTCAATGCTGATGGTTGCTGACTAATCAGGTTGGTGGGTTGGGAAGGCTGTGGTAATTTCTTTAAGATAACAATGAAGTTTGTCATATCAATTAATTCTTCCTTTCACAAAAGATTTTCCTGTAACATGAGATGCTGTTTGACAGTATTTTACCCACAGTGGAACTTTCAAAATCGGAATCAATATTCTCAATTTGCTGCTGCTATATCAAACAAATGTATGAAATAATCAAAGTTCTTCTTATCATTTCAACAATGTTCACACATCTTTACTAGGAGGAGTTTCCATTCCAAGAAAACATTTCCTTTGTTCATCCTTAAGACACAACTCCTCCACGTTAATCTTATGAGATTGCAGCAATTCATTCACAGCTCCAGACTCCACTTCTAATTCTAGTTCTTTTTATATTTCTAACACATCTTCGGTTTCTTCCTCTGCTGAAATCTTGAACCCCTCAAAGTCATCCCTGAGGGTTGTAATCAACTTCTTCCTAGCTCCTGCTAATGTTGTTATTTTGACCTGTTTCCATGAATCACAGATGTTCTTAATGGTGTCAAAAATGATAAATCCTTTCCAGAAAGTTATCAATTTACTTCGCCTAGATCCATCAGAGGAATCTTTATCTATGACACATATTGCTTTACAAAATGTATTTCTTAAATAATAAGACTTGAAAGCAAATTTGCTCCTTCATATTCACGGGCTGCAGAATGAATGTTGTGCTAACAGGCAGGAAAACAACATCAATCTTCATATATATCTCAATCAGGGCGCTTGTGTAATATTTGGAGCAAAATCTAATTTTCTGAGCAGCACTTCTCATGAATGCACTTAGGACATTGAATAAATATATGTGTTGTCATCCAGGTTTGTTGTTTCATTTATAGGGGACAGCCAAAGTATTTTAGCAATATTAAAAAAAAATTCATACCATCATCCCTTATATCCCAATTCTCCTTTCTCTCCATCATCTATCTTATCATCAGAACCCTCAGGATTCAATTGGTGTCCACTAATTTTTGAAAATGTTTTAGGTTATCAAATTATCTGCTATGTAAATATCCAGTATTTCTTTTTATCATTATCACTTACTTTGCTATATATGATTCTGTCAAATTCCCTCCATTTTTCTGAAAATGACTGCAATTACATCCTTTCTTTCTAATAATCCATGGTTTACACATACTACATCTTGATTCAATCACTATTTGATAGATATTTTGGCTGTTTCCATGTCCTACCTATTTACCTGTTTACATATAAGCATGTAAATAATGGCCACTGTGAAACATACAAGTTTTTGTGTTGATGGTTTCATATTCTTTGATGTAGTACCAAGAGTGTGATTGTTGGGTCATATGGTATTTTGACTTTTCATTTTTTAAAAATATTTATTTATTTATGCATCCAAGAACTGGGGTAAAGGCAAGAGGCCTGGGGGTGGTGAGAGGATCCACCAGAGATAGAGTGGGGAACAGAACAAGCAGATATACCGAAATATACTGCTGAGTGGAGCAACGGGCGAGGCATGAGAGCTCTGCCACACATGTGGGTCACCTCCCTGGCCCGTGGCAGAGATGAAACTCGTGCTGCAGTGACTGTGGTTTGCTTCATAGTGCATTGCTTAACCCACTGTGCCACCAGGGAGGTCCCACTTTTCATTTTTGAAGATAAATTCAGATTGCTTCCTATAATGATTGGACCAGTTTGTATCCCCATCAATGGTGTAATAAGGGTTCCTCTTTCTCTGTATCTTCTACATTTGTCACTGGAGGACTTTTTACTTTGTGTCGCTCTCATGGATGTTGGATGAAATTTCACTATGATTTTTAACCTGCATTTCTTTTATTAGAATCAACAATAAACACTTTTTCATATGTCTTTCACCTCCTGGATTTTCTCTTTGGTGAATTTTCTGTTCATATATGTGGCCCATTTATTAATTGGATATTTATCCATTTGTTAAATTTTGAGTTTCTATACATCTTGAATAGTAATCCCTTTTCTGTTATATATTATGTAAATATATTCTCCCATTCAAAGGATGTGTTTTAATTGCATTGTGTTTTCCTTCTCTGCATAGAACTTCTCTGCAATTGTGAACTTGTGTTCACAATTGAACTAAATTTCTGGTCAAAGAAATCTAGTTTTCTGTCTGTCTTAGATTTTTGAGGTTAAAATATTGTAAATGATGACTCCAGCAAAGATGCATACATTTAGTAAGTGTTTGATTGGGTCTATTATAAGGGTATTATTTTCATTAATTAAAATATAATAGAGAAATCAGGCTGTATACAACAGTATTCACCACTAAGCTTAATCACTTTTAGTTTTTAATTTAAAGTTAGAGACATGTGACTTGTCTTTTTACTTGTGCTCTTAGAGATCATTGTGGATTTATTAATTGACCTAATAATTATATTGTTATGTCACAAGGAGTAGAGATGCCTATGGAGAGGGAGAGAAGCAAGGGAAGTACTAGTGACTAGAACAGTTAGAACATACACATTTATCCCTCTTACACTAACACTTATAGTGCCACAAAACAATCACAATAGTAAGATGAGAAATCATGTTAATATTTAATAAATATTAATAAAAATGAATGTTTAAAATATTGCAATAAGTTCCAAAATGTGACACAGACATGAAATGAGTATATACTTCTCTTTAAAAAAAAAAAATTGGCATGCACAGACTGGATTGACACAGGGTTGCCTCAAACCTTCATTTTGTAAAAAAAAAAAAAAAAAATCTGCAAACTGTAAAAAATTGAGTTATTCCTGTATAGAATTTTAAATTTCACAATTCCATAAGAAAATGATGCATTGTGATTAAAATTTTGCTAGGAAAATTATTTTGGAAAAATATTTGGCATTAAACTTTATATATATTGAAACTTGATGGAAAATAATAATGGTTTTGCCTATTACTTAAAAATTTAAATCTTTAATATATCAAGCAAATATTGTAATACAGGAAGAAAGTGTATTTCTCATATATATAAATAATATCATTCAGTAAGCAAAATTACCATATTTATGAATAAATATTTTACATAAATCATACAATTAACAGGCATATAAAAACCAACTCCGTCTGAATCAGAGAAAAGCAAATAAAAGAAGAAATAATAATATACTATTGCATTGTACAGGAGGAAAATCATTTTTCCTGTATCCTTCTAGGTTCTTGGTTGAGATACCCCCATAAGAAAAGATAAATTGGGGCCTCCCTGGTGGCACAGTGGGTTAAGCAACGCGCTATGAAGCAAACCGCAGCCACTGTAGCACGAGTTCTATCCCTGCTGCTGGCTAGGGAGGGGACCCACATGGTGTAGCAGACCTCTCCTGCCTCATCCGCTGTTCCTCTGAGCAGTGTGTTTCAGTCAGTCTGCTTGTTCTGTTCCCTACTCTGTCTCTGGTGAATCTTCTCACCTCCTGCGATTCTGGCCTGTACCCTAGCTCTTATATGCATAAATAAATAAATCTTTAAAAAAAAAAAAGAAAAGATAAATTATCAGTAGAAAAGAAATTATGTGCTGTGGGACCCACAAAGAGTTGGGGTTCAAGGGAAGGTTGGCCAAGTGAAGCTTATATGTGCCAATCTGAGGTACAGGATGGGCTATTGGAGAGCAATTTGCAAGACAGTAAGAATAAGTTTTGGTAGAGAGATGTTTGTCCTGCTGTCTACATAAGGCTTTCCAAGAAAAAGTTATTTCTGATAATAGTTCGCTTTCCAGACCACCCCCCTTCTAAATTCTTTTAGGTTCTTAAGGGTGAGGTAAAAGTTTTTCTTGAATCTGCTGGATTTGGTTGCCATCAGCTAAAAACTATTGATATGCCAAAGTGGCACATTTAAGGGAAGTTTACTCTCAACTCCTTCACCATAATAGTCTATAAATTGGCAGCAAGAAAAGCATAATACTGATTGTTACCACATCAACCATGGTTTGCTTCACAAGGTAGCAAGTAAGAAAGCAAAACAAACAAACAAAAAAAGTTAAATGCATTTATGAAAGAATAGTAGGTATAGAAGAAAGTAAATTCTTCAGGTTTATAGAATTTGTGGAGCAACATATCCATTTTTCCTTAGAGTAGACAAGGAAGATTTCAAGACAATTAAGAGTTCCTCTTAAAACACTGAGGCCTGGCATTCAGAATACCATATATCAAGTTTTGGAATGTAAGTAGTGTCTTAGTCTGTTCAGGCTACTGTAAGGGGATACCATAGACAGTATAAACAATCAAAATGTCCTTCCTAGTTCTGGAGGCTGTGAAGTCCAAGATCAAAATGTCAATAGATTCCCTGTGTGATGAGGTCCCACTTCCAGATTTAGGGACCTCATCAGGGGAGAATTCTCTCTGGGGTCTCTTCTCTAAAGGGCACTAATCCCATTTAGCAAGTTCCATTTTCAAGACTTAATTACTCCCCTAAAGGTCCCACCTTCAAATCCCATCATTTTGGGGATTAAGTTTCAAATGTGTATGCTACAAGGTTCCATACCACAGCAGCAGTAACTATTTATAGAAATTATGTATATCATATACAAAAACTATAATATATATAATAGTACATTTATATATAAAAGCAATGACTTCTCCTTTAAATTCATTAATGCCAAGTATTAATATTTCACAAATGTATACAAAGTTTTTTATAGCTTTGGTTAAAATTTAGACATACTAAATACCTCTGTATTTTATTTATAAAGGAAAAAATCATACTTAAATTCATTATGTCTTTCCTTTACAATTGTATTATAAACAAGATCCCAGCTCAGGAATTTAATTTTTCTTCCTTAGCTTCTTTTCTCAATTTTGTTGAGTCACAGAAATACAAAGTGAATACTATGTATATTTTTTAAAATAGATTATTTTCCAGGTTGTATTTTTACCAGAATCTTTTGTTCCAAGCCATTGAATGCATTTCCTAAGAATGAGTCACTTCAAAGTGAGATTTCTTGGATTATAAGCATAATGTGCATGTGTTTAGGAAAAAAGAAGAGAAATATTAAAAAAAAAAAAAAAACAGATGAGTAAGTTAGCACAGCCAAAGGGCACCAACATCAGATGTGGTGACAGGCTTTGCATGCTTCATGTATTAAATGCAGTTTCCATAGCAGCCACTAGATCGTACGATAGTTCAAAATAATTTGTGACTGCCAAAACTCTTAAAGAGAAATATACCCTTCTCCAATATAATTTTAAAAAACAACTAAATGTTTCTTAATCTACAACCTTTACCTAGACCCAGCAATGAAACTTTATAGAAGCCAAAACTATTTCTTTATCCATAGAATGTGGGAAATATGGCATGCCTGCCGCACATAGTAAGTATGATCATGCTTTGGAAAATGAAGTATGTTTTACAAATGTGCAACACAGTTAACTTGCAGAATAATAGATTATAATCAACGAAAGAAATGTTAGCGGTCACCTGGTCCCAACTCCCTACTTCACAAATACTGCATAGAGCACTAAACTTGTTCACAGAATCACACTGAGTAGCAAGGTCAACATTAGCATAAGTTTGGTCATTTGTCTCTAAGTCTAGTGCTCTTGGCCTTTACCCCTCTTTTGTCTCTGCGGTGAGCTAGTGCTCTGTGAGATCTACTATCTCCAGCCTCCCCAATCCTCCACACTGCTTGCTCTGCTGGAAAACAATCCTGGCTATCTTCCGAGGACACAGAACTGCATAGACAATCTGGGTCACTACTTGTTAGTCATACACAGTTCAAGTTTTCCTTTCTTAACAACTGAAAGTCTGATCATTAACCCTACATTCAGCAGCAACCCAGTCCTTTCTTCTAAGCTCTTTTAGTGTTTTTGGTGTTTATGAATGATTTCTGATAGAATGAAATCTCAGGAATTTAAAAATGTCTAAGTATTATATAATTGGAGAAGGGAAGAGAATTTGTCTTTGAAACAGTATTATCTGGGTACCCTTAACTGAAATGATTGCATGAATAACCAGTTTTAACTGTGTGTGGTATATTTTAGTTTGTTTTTTCTTTTAAAGATTTATTATTTATTTATGCATACAAGAGCTGGGGTACAGGCCAGAGGTGCCAGAGATGAAAGGATTCACCAAAGACAGGGTGGGGAGCGGAACAGGCAGATCAAGTGAAATACACTGCTGAGGGGAGCAGCGGGCGAGGCAGGAGAGGTCTGCAGCACCATGTGGGTCCCCTCCCTGGCAGGGGATTGACTCCTGCTGCTGTGCTGCGGATGCTTCACAGTGCGGCGCTCAACCTGCTGCACCACCAGGGAGGCCTGGTGTAGTTTAGTTTGGAGGGAACTTTATGAACATATCTAATTTAGTCCTCAAAATTCTTTTTAAGGGACATTATCAACATTTCTCAGATGAAAATTTGATCTTCAAGCTATTAATTAACCTTACTATTGTGACACTAACATTAGAGCAAGGATTTGCAAACTTAAGGAGATGCTGGTTTTTCTTTTTCTTTTTAGTTGCTTCCTCCATTACTCTATGATGTCTGCACAATCAGAGGTGCTTCTGATCGGTCCTGCCCACCCTTTCAGTGTCATGTGCCTGAGAATGGAATTCTCTTGACCCAGAAACCAGAGACCAAATTCTCTTCACACAGCTTCTGAGAATTCTTCACCAGTTCCAAACTGACTTCACTTTCCATTTCTTCTGACTTTGGCTGCTAAACTCAAGTACTGTCTTTATCTTATTTATGCAATCATTTGTATAATTTCAAAGGCCACTATTTATTTACTTGTTCACTTTTGTTCTCCCCATTAGGGCATTCTAGAAAGAAATAATTGTATTTGTTGTTCACAAATGTATACCTGACTTTTAGATCTACATCGATGATCTATATTCTGAATGAATAAACAAATACAATTTTTATAAGAAAATGTGTGATAGAATTCAAAGTAACTGTCCATATTTAGATATAAAACTTTTAATTATACTCAGTTCAGCCAATTTATAGTACCATTTCTATTTGCCATGTTCTTCTTATACCTGTCCATCTATAATTTGTTTTATGTGTTTGGAAGGGAAAGTAGGATTTCAGGCTATTGACATAAGAGAGAGTTTGTTGCATATGAGGTAGAAATGAAATGGAACTCCTGACTTCTTGAATTATTGGGTTTTTTTCTTTGCAGAAAATTAGAAAATGAGTCTATTTGAGCAATGATAGTTTTTAATTTAGGAAGAGCATTGGAAAACCAATAAATTGCTTAAGCCCTTGGCTGTAATACGGTTTCACAAAAAGAATTATTGACAAATATATTTTAAATTGATTGAAATTAATCTGGGTACATCAATGTTTTAAAATCTAATAAAGAATCTAATGAAGTGGAACAGCTGCAAGAACTCTGAAAATACTCCCCTGCCTTCTGATACGATTGTTGCTAAGTCAGCCTTTGAAAAACACCTTCTCTTCTGTAAGATCTTTGGATGGGAGATATTTCAGGCTTTCAGGCTATTAGTTTTAATGTCTAAGGACTGGCTAGAAAATTATAGATGACGAATAGAGAGATAAGATAAATAGATGCATATTGATTTATTTGCACTGTAAAATAAAAACAGCTACTTACCTTCTTTATACTTAAAAGACAAATAGTGAACTGGTCACCATTCTTTGCTACTATTCATGTACTAGAGTTTTACACATAGTAGAAGTCAATAAATATTAATTTGTCCTTACAAATATTCTAATTCTTTGGAAATAATGCAATTTCTAGTAAATAGGCAATACCCTAGAATGTATGGAATGTAATACAAATATTAGCATCTCTAACCTATAATATAGTTTAATGACCTTGTTTATCTTGTAAATTCCCTTTTCAAATATGTTTTATACACAAACTACTACCACTACTGCTCTCATGTCCTATTCCTTCACCAGTAATGCCAACCATTATTTATCAAGATCATAAACTAACATAAATTTCATAAATACTATTATAAAGATCATGCACTGTTATAAAAAGTACTTAAACTTTAGAAATGGAAGGATCTTCTAGGGTTTATCAACCCAACCCACAATTTCCTGGATTCTAGCAAATTACATTATCACCCACCTGTTTAGTGGCAAAGTCCCTGACAATCAATTATTAACTTACTTTCAACTCTATTTTTTAATTAATTTGTTAAAATATTAGTTGTTAATATATTCATTCTTATTGTTAATGCTTCCCTTTTTACAAGGAGTACATCAAGAATACCATGTTGAACAGAGTCCACAAATAAATCATACCCCTGTCTGTTTATACCGATGCTGCCTTCTTAACCCAAGAGAGCAATCACTGAGAGAAATCACATCAATTCTGTCAATCCACAAGACAGGAATAGTCATTCAAATAAGATTGGCATGACTTGGAACATCACTCAAACTTTAATTGTAAGTCCAAGACTGTTTTGGCAAAGCATTCGGGATTTAAATATGCAGCCACTCAGAGTACATGGCAAAGAACCAATCATCTGATACTCAAATCCCTTGGACATTAGATGGTCCTAATTAATACTTCCGCCTGTCCTGAAACTTAAAGATTTCCATGTTGTCCAGTCCAGAGACACTGACAAAGAATTCTAACCAGGCAAAAATGCTTCTGCTTGGACTCCAGACTACATGTTATCAGACAGACTTCACCCTTTTGATAATCACATGGACCCTAGAGGAAGATGTCCTTCAATCTAGCTCTGAACATCATGATTGCTCAGTAAATGTTGATAATCAATGAATACATCGAACATGTAGAATAGCAGTAAAGGGTGTGGGCTCTGGAGTTTAAGTGCCTAAATCCAGCCTCTCTCTTACTAGTTTTGTCACCTGGCAAGTTACTTATTCTCTGACCCTCAGTTTCCTTGTTTTAAAATAGAGCTAATAGTACTGCAGGAGATTGCCAGCATTTATGATATATTTCAGGCAAAATTCTTTATGAATTACCTGACACATTGAGAATACTACAGATTGTTAACTATTATGATTAATTTGTTGAAAGGTTTTTTTCAAGAACAATAACAATCAAAAACAAACAAACAAACAACCAAACGCACAGTAAGAACAAAAAGACAAAGACAAATCAAAGGTACCAGGTTGGAGGGGGTGGGAAAGCGACTGGGATGAGGGCAGAAAGAGCACAAGGCACTGTGCACTGAAAGGTGACAGTGCACTGGTGAAATGGTGGTGAGAATTCCATGGGGACTACAAATGATGTCAAATATATATAAATAAATTAATTTTTAAAAAAAGATAAACTAGAGCCATTTGCAGAAACATGGATGTATCTTGTGAGGGTTATGCTCAGTGAAATAAGCCAGGAGGAAAAAGAAAAATACTGGATGGTCTCACTTATAGGAGGAATATAGGGGATCAAGGGAAAAATAATAATAATTACATTATCAACAACAAAACCACAACAAAAATAAACAGACAATACAAATCAGAGACATTCTACAGGGAAGAGGGAGGGGTTGGGATCAAGCCTGGGACAGGAAGAGCACAAGGGACTACGGTGACAGTGCAAGGGTGAATTACTGATAGACATTCTATGGGGACTACACCTGAGAGAAGAAAGCAAACATTGTAAAAAAAATAAATAAAAGTTTTTTTTTTAAAGTTGTTTTCCATAGATGCGAAATAACAGATTCTGTTCTTTTTTTCAGAAAATAGATGAGTTTTTACAAAGAGTACCCAGTTCTGAGTTCCAGCCACTGCCCAGTTGTGTAATCTTGGCCAAGTAAGTTCAATTTTCTATTTCTATTTCCTCATATTTAAAACAAATACCATAGTGCTTGCTACTTTGTGACATTTTATGCAGCTGAGATGAGTTGTTATATAAATTTTAAATAGGAATGGGCCTGTAGTTAGCACACTGTAAACATGTTATTATTCTCCATCTGTATAAAGAAGGATAGAAATTAGAATTATTCCAATGGACAGACTTGCTTGAATATGAGCTAAAAATGATTATCAGCCATTTTCAATATTCTTTGAATAAAAATATTTATTACGCTTAAGTTCCCATTAACTATTGATCTCTTTAACAAACAATGGTGTGAGATGAGAATCCCAATTTCCCTCCCCACTCCCCCCAAAGTCTAATGTTGAATTACTGCTTTGGCCTTGCTAGGATTGCATTAGGTCAATTAAATAACATATCACAACTGCCAGCGCCCATTTCCCATCCAGGTTCTCTGTAGATTTGCAAGCTTATGGAAGAGAGTTCCTTAAGTTGCAGAAGAGTGGGTGTCAACATTTTTATTGTTCAAGCAACAGTTCTGCTAGGTGGAATGTTTCAGGCATCTTGATTAAGAAATCTTTACAACACTGTAGTGCTCTGGGCCACTGAAAGGAACTGGGAGCTGTTGCTGTGATGTTGATTAGAATGAGGATGAGAAAAAAAGCATCACTCAGCAGTCACCCTATTCATTAGTCTTCACTCTCCCCTTCATTTCTTCTGCCAGAAGCCTTTGATTTCTGATTGTTCGACTGTATCAGCCTCAAAAGATGTGACTTGTGGATATGGATGTGTGTATTACAAAGAATAAGCAAGTACACAAACGCCTCAGAGTGCTTACACCTTAGAGATTATTCAAATCCTTTCTCCTAGGAGTGATGGATCATATGAGACCTCATGTTTACATGCTATTGCAGGTAGGGAGGGAAGGAAGTAACTGAATGGAAAAAAGAATATTAGTAAGTAAGCTAACCGCCCCCCCCCACCCCACCCCCCACCCCCGGCCCCAAATAGAAAACTTTCTCTTCCAAACTGGAAACAAAACACTCTTTTAAATTTATACATATTCGTTCTATCTGCAGTTGCCTGCCACATGGTGACCTAAACACAACATCAGGGCATCCCTTTATATGACATTTTTTACCTAGAGTAGTATAGCAAAAGAATCATTACTTTTATGATCAATCAAGAAAACAACTCTATATATAGTATTCCCACACTACTCTTCCAAGAAGAGAGCATCTGTAACACAGCAGTGGCAAGTTAACTGTGTTTGGGAACACTGTGTTGCCTGTGGACAGTGCTGAATTAATGCTAATGGGAATGAGGTCATAAATTTATTCTCATGGGTATTCTTTGTTCTAACTTTGTTCTAACAAACCAAAGTATCCTAACTTTGGTTTGTCAGTTTGCAAAAAAAGCATCCCTCTCATGGGTTTCTTTATGCATCTGTAATGGGTAGAGAGTTGCCAGACCTAAACTCTGACAGTCTCAGCATGAATGGAACTTAGGGTATCTCCATGGGAGTCCCAGTAACTGCATGTACCTTCACCAAGAATAACTAGTGACCTTGAAAGTTCAGTGCTACACAACCCAGAATTGAAAAGCTTTCCAGTAGTAACTTTGCAGTAGAAACCATCTCAGTTACCATCTGAAAGGAACCAGTAAGTCAGCATTACTCTGGATCTGGAATTTGACCACCTTCAGAAATCAGCAGGTCTTCATATGATTCGCGTCTTTGTAACCAGTGTAGTGCAAATTTATCCTCATCTGTGGCTTGCTGTACTGCCTCATGAGCAAAACCTCAATTAAATGTTAATCTCTCTTGTAATAACTGTAATTTGTACTTGACTTTGCTTAGCTATAAGTCAGTTCAATATGTCCTGCTACAAAGAACCCCCCATTTCCCCTTTTAAGTAAAATGTCTTATGGTGGCTTAAGCACTGGTTTCAGTTGATGGGCTTTGATAGTCGGCTCCCTCATTTTACTAGTAAGAAGTCATGGGTCAGATATTTTAACTTTATGACTAAATCTCTTGATATAGGCTGATTAATATAGCAGTCAATGTATATTTAATGAACATCTATTATGTATAAGAATTGTGTCTTTAAATTATTTCATCCCACTACCATTAAGAAAATGAGAACTTTCATATTTTCAAATATTAATCCCAAGTATCATAATTAATAAAAGTCATTTTTCACTAATGACTACTCACATTTTTACAACTATCCACTTGATTTTTCCATATTCTGAGTTACTAGCACTAGAGCCTTTTTCTATCCCTTTGTCATCTAAATTTATTCCATAATAGCAATTTTAATGATAGTATGATAAACTAAGAAAAGAAACTTGAAACTTAAAAGATTTTTAAGCATTTTGAAAAAGTTGATAATGTTATGTCTTTTTAAGTATTCTTTTAATAAATAGCCTATGACTTTAAAATAATGCATAATAGGGTTTTAAAAAAAGAAAAGCAGAAAGAGAAATGTGGAAGTCCTCACTTTCACAACTCCTTCCTTTTCTCCAGGGATATCCACGGTTACCTGTGGAAGGTGCCTCCATAGGTGTCTTCAAGAAAATTTCTAAGCTATCCACAAATATATATACACAGATACTGTATGGGGACATCTAATTTCAACTAGACACTCAGGTTCCCCAGCTTGGTTTGAAATTTAAACTGACAAAAACAGAATTTACAGTAGAAAAGCATACCAATATATTTGAAATACATAAGAACATTCATAAGTAATGAGACCCAAAGGAAAGACCTGAGTACTTTATGCTAGGCGTGATGAAGAATGTAGTCGTGGGAAAATATGATTGCTTACGGTCCATGAAGTAATTACAGTACACCTGGGGAAATTAGCAGGCCTGTTTGTTAGAAGTCTTCTCAGAGTCCCTTTGTCTTTAGCAGTAAGGATGCTCTTTTTACTTGAGTATAAGGATCGTTGCTCTTACAGGGTGGGTGATGGAGGGGAGGTGAGAGTGTGACCTTCCTGATCTGGGTCATTTTTCTCAAATTCATTTAGTTAAAGATATTCCTTATGCCCAGGGGTGATAACCTGGCATAGTGTGTGCGGCCCTCCATCAGCATCTATGTTACAGGTCTGTTCATTGCGGTCACCTATCCTTGCTAGACCTAATTATTTGATTAGCTGGTGTGTATAATTATTCTGACTTAACCAGTCCCCTACAAATAAATGTTTAGGTTGGTTTTATTGTTTTGCTCATATCAACAATGCTACAGTAAATAGCCTGATATTTATAAATAGTGTAAATTCCTACAGTGGACTTTTTGGAACAAATTTTATATAGAATTAAAAATTTGGTAGGGATTGCTGCATTAGCCTCTGAAAAGCTAAAACAGTTTACTTTTCTACCAAGACTGTATGAAAATATCTGTTTACTTGTTTGTGGCACAAAGGAAACAGGGACACCAAGAAGCAGGTTTACTGCACTGGTTCTGACTTGGGATTCATATCCCAAAACTGAGGCCCCTTTGTAGGAAGTCAGGGGCTTATATATGCTTACAGTTTCTACAAGGTTCCTGGTGGGTTTCCACTGGCAGCTGTGCATGGTCAGATATGAAGTGGCTACGTACCAAGAAGTGAGTTGTATAGTTGCATATCAAGGAATGAGTATGGGTCAGAAGTCATGGGACCCCTCAGGTCCATTCTGCCTCGTGGCCATATGTGGTCTATCAGGGACAACGTTGCATACCAGGGATGAAGAGAGGGTTGTTTCTAAGGTCCCCATGCTGCTTAACTCAGGTCACCGTGCTTCATGCTCACATTATCTTCAACACTGGATAGAATCAGAATAGACTTTGTCACTCTCATGAGTTAAAAAAAAAAAAAGGATTGCATAGTTTGACATTATTTTTCCCCTTATATGCCACTGTATTGCATCAATTAGGATTAACTAACTAGAACCAATGGTCAAAATGCTTGATTTGAAGTTAGAATGACCATAATGATTTCCCTTTTTGTTAATCTCTAAGAAGAAAAAGAGGAGAAACACCTAGCTGCATTTGACTGTGCCTAGACCAGAAAATATTTGAAACACACTGAATGTGGTAACAAGCTCTAAAAACTGACCTTGTCTTTTATTCTGCAAATGTATTATAATATGCACTAGTCAAAATGAAATCTGTCTTGCAGAGAATTGAACTTTTCAGCAACAATAATTATCTCTGTGTATTTCATTTTCTACTTTGGGAAAAGCTTATGATGCATGAAGAGTATACATCTGAGTTTCACAGATGTGGTCTAAATTGCTCATATGCTAAGTCCTTTTATCTGGCGACTGCTGGGTCAATCACTTACCAGAGAAAAGAACAGAGTGACATGGGTTTTCAAAGAATTTAAGATTGAACTGAGCTTACAGTCTACGTTTGCCTTTGAAGATACTATTTAATGCAATGAAAATCTACTTAAAGGGATATTGCTTACTATTTTTATTCCTTGTTCTAAAAAAGAAAATAAACAACAAAAATGATCTAATATACATTAGGTCCAATTTAATCAAAGTCACTTACTTAGTCTCATTATTATTTTTTTAAATGAAAGGATGGCTAGCATGCACACATAAATCCTACCTTTCTAGCAAGAAAAGAGCAGCAACAAAAAACATAAAAGCTCTTCATTAAAAAATAATTATTTCTGTGTGGGGGACAGTCTACCAAAGAATGCTTAAGTTACAAGAAAATTTCAGGATTCAAGTTCCAATTTTGCTTAAAGTTTTTCAATGGAGTTTATATATTAGTAATTAATTTCATTCTTTTGGCCATGTAGATATTGTATTATTAGTTACAATGTAATAATAATTTGCAAATAACATTTTTAGTTATGATGAAATGTTTTCCTTTAACCTCACTTTTATTTATTAAAATATTTTTCCTATATATTATTCTTATTTTGAAAAATATGAAATTATCAGGATAATGTAGATGAAATTAAAGTTACTCCACTAAAAGTAAAAGCAGAAACAGAAATCTTTTCAGGCACAGATGCACATCTTAACAAAATTCATAGTTAATTCAGTGAGATATTTTGTTAATTAAAACAAACTTTGGTTGGTTGATTTTGAAGCTCCTTTCATTTTTTTCAAGTTAGGATTTTTATTTTTTTAATATATGTTTATTACAATATCCTTCATATTTGTATAATATATAATTTCCCCAATTCACCCATTTCACCCCCAATTCACCCATGTACCACCACCATAGTCACTTGTGCTTGTCCCACCCCTTGTCCTGAAGTTCCTTTTAATAAATTAAACTGACCAGTTCATCCAAGATAAAAAAACAATTAAAATTATACAGTTCTACAATTTCCTTTCAATAACCCAGTGATAATGTTAGTTGGTGCTTCATTTTGTATAATAAAAATTTAACCTTTGCTCCATTATTATTGCTTCCTTCCTAAGTGTGATGCTCTTGTCTCATATATCACATGTCTCATATTTATTTTCCTAAAACAAATTACCAAGGCTGAAACTGTATTGACACATCATAATTACCCAAAGTCCATTAGAGTTCTATCTTAGTGCTATATATTCCCATGAGTTTGAATAAATATATAATGACACACATTCATCGTTATAATATCCTACTGAGAATTCTCATTGCCCTAAAATCCTAAAACCCTCCCCTCCTTCTCTACCTACCCGTGTGCAACCAGTTATCTTTTTGTCATCTCCATAGTTTTATATTCCACAGAATATCATACAGTTGTCATCCTATGGTATATATAGCCTTCTCAAATTTCTTCTTTCATTTAGTAATTTGTGTTTAATAAGATTCCTACATGTCTTCATAGCTCTTTTCTTTTTAATACTAAATAAAATTTCATTGTCTAGATGTACACATTTTTTTATTCATTATTTATTCACATATTGAAGATACTTACTCCCAAGTCTTCACAAATAAAGTTGCTATGAATATCCTTCTACAAGTTTTTGTGTGGACATAAATTTTCAGTATCTTTGGGTAAATGGTACTTGTTTTTCTATAGATAAGGTGGTATTCACCCCACTTCTGTAGGATATTTTCTTTTTTCTTTGATTTTTTTGTAGTTTGAAAGTATAAACCTTGGTGTAGTTTGTTTTTATGTTTTTGTTTTGTTGTTTTTTTGGCAAAACTCCTAATTGGTGTTCTCTGTGCTTTCTAGGTTGGTGTTTTGATTTCTAGTATCAATTTGGGGAAATTCTGTTATTTTTGTTTTAAATATTCTTTCTCTTACTCTTTTCCTTCTGGTATTCATTTTACAGTTGTTACACCTTTTGTTGTTATCCCACAGTCCTTGGATATTCCTTTTCTGTATTGATCTTTTTCTCTGTTTTATCAGGTTTTATTTCGTCTTCTCCTTCTGCTTTTCTAAATTTTTAAGAATTCTGTTCCCATATTGCCTAGTTCAGTTTCTTTCGTCAAGCCTCTCTAGTCTGCTAGTAAGCCCACCAAAGGTATTCTATATTTCTGTTATAGTGTCTCGTTTAGCTTTTTATCTCTAGCTTCGTTTTTCATAAGCTGATTCTTTCTTAGGATTTCCATTTCTCTGCTTACATTGCCTAACTGTTCTTGAATACTGTTTACTTTATATATTATAACCGTCATTACAGTAATCATAGTTGTTTTTTTAAATTCTTATTCCTATAATTCCAACATTTTTGTCATGTCTGTTTCTGATGCTTGATCTGTCTCTTCAAATTGAGTTTTCCCCTTTTGATATCTAATTTTTTCTTGATGACCAGACATGACATATTGTCTAAAAGGTCTTTAATATTAAGGTAGCGAGGTCATGGGGGAGGAGGTGAGTAGCTCAAGTCTTATCATTAGATCTCAGTCTTTCAGTGAACTTATTGCCACCCAACTGTAAACTTAACAAGTGTACCTCAGTGTCACCCCCTTGGGACAGGATGCTACAATTGACTATGGTTGGCTATCTCCTTTCCCCAGGTCAGTTAGGCTCTTGTAATACCCTAGCAATTTAGGTTCCATTTAACAAGATTAGTTTAGAAGAACCAAATTCTTTGCTGTATTTCAAAATGATTCCCTTCCCCTCCCCTTACAAAAAACAGGAGATATTTTTTTAGATATTTACTGTGGGAATTTGATCAGGTTTGTAGAAATCAATGTCACACAGTGTAGAATTTTTAACTCTCAGATATTCCCACACTGAGCCTCAAGCAATTTGTCAATTCAGATTTTCCTAGTGGACACTTTGCTGAGTGGTTTCCACTGAGAGTTGACTCAGGTAACCTGCAAATGCCTGTTTTTGCCTATTTCTCTCTCCAAACAACTTAGTGGTATTTTGCCATGTGTCCTCCCTCTTTTCTGGATTCTAGAAGAGATGATTTTTCTGTTCAGCTTTTTACTTATCAGGATGGAGTGGTGAGTTCCAAGTTCCTTATATGCAGAGCAAGACAAGATAAATAAACTTAAAATGTCATTTTCCTCATTTTAGTCCCTAAACAAAATACTAAACTGGTGTCTTAGTTGTTATTTAATATAATCCAACTCCTTAGCTCGTCATGCAAGGTCCTTCAAAATCTGATCTAATCCTGTTTCTGAAATCTTATTTCCGTTTCCATCCATGTACCATTGATAGTTTCATAGACTCCACTTTCTCCTTCCACTTTGTTCCTTTTTGTTTGCTGGTGTAAAAACTATTGTGCCCAGTTCTCTTTGTGGCTTGGTGGCACCATGTGATAATAGTCAGTACTCAGTATTATGAGATGCTAGCAGATATGCGGTGGGGTGCCTATGACACCTCTTTAAAGAATGTAAGGAATTCCTGAGTTGAGTAATGTATCCCTTTTGCTCTCCTATATTTACTCCCTCTGTCCTTCATGATGTTCTAGCATCATTCTTTATGATAGAGAACAGAGAGCAAAATAGTGAAAACTTAGTATTCCCAATCAGTTTACATTAGAATGAGATGCAATGCTTGAAGATTTAGTATCCATATCACACCCTGAGGTAAATTTTAGATTAGAAATCATGTGTGCAGAGGAGAGAAAGGAAATAAATTAGTCTGGTGATTTTGTAAATGAACAAACAGGTCTTTCATTCCCACCCAGTAACCAAACTCTGAACCATGAGGAATGTCTTAACAAAGGAGTCAGTGGTGTAGGTACCCCAAAACAGCTGGGGCTCTAGACTGGCAGGAGTTCTGGGGTTCTCTAAAGGGGAAAGGAACATGAGGGAAGTGCAGGATTTTGCATTTTCAGGGCTGAGGCAGTCTGGGTGACAGGAGTCAGGGTATTTGACTTTCCCAGCAGGTGTTTCCTCAGGAATCTGATGTTTTTGATGCCACTTTCACCCTCAGAGGGGCACAGAGAATTTTTCTGGGGATGTTACACAATCAATTTTCTGATTTCTCAGAAAAGCAAGTGGATCCAGTACACAGTAAATCATGAGAAGAAGGGAGAGGGAAAATAGAGAAAAAGGTGATTAGAGATTAATTTCACTTACTCCTAGTTTTTAGTCTAAGGGAGATGTTTGCTGCAAAGTGGAGACAATCCAGTAACAAATTCATGGCACAGTAATTTAATCCATAATTCCAGACACATTTCTGTCACCATCTCTAAACTTTTACCTGAGACCATAAACTGTATTAAACCTCTGCATTTGAATTTTGGAAACTGGTAACCAAACCTCCACATTCCTGATACCCATTTTTCAAAAGCACCTCACAGGGCACTTTCTCAAACAGTCCTCCTGTGGTCTTCTAGTGACTCCTCACCATTTGACCCAAACTGATCTCTAGGTGCTCCTACACCTCATGGATTATCCACTGTATTCATTAACACCTTTCACCTGCTCTCTTGCATCTTTAGTTACTTTTTCATATGTAAACTTTAATCCTTCAACTAAACTATAAATCATTTAGGGAGAGGCAAAATGTTTATTCATTCCAATATTCCTCAGAATCCAGTGAAAAATCCTGTGTTCTGTAATAAATATTTGAGAAACAAGTAAATGAGTATTTCTTTATTGTCTGATTAACATATACTGTGATTATTGAATCAGGCAGATTTTTCTCTAAGCTTCTGATTATAGCTGACCTGGGGATGATGTTTTAGGTTCTAGCTAAAACTGCTGTTCTATTACATTAGTGTCTAGTGTACAATATGTAGGGAATACAGCAACATTGCCTCCGCCCTCAAGGACACTGAAGACCAAAATTTTAACACATCATAAGAGCAAATGATAGAGTAAATGTTTTGTGTAGTGCAGATATAGTGGGAATACAATTTTGGAAGACATATGAGTAAAAGCTGTGAAAATTTCTCTGTGAATAAGTGATATAGAAGGTGAAATCCAGTTGTCGGTATTTTGATTCAAATCTGATGTGCCATAACAACAGAGGTGAAGAAGTCTCTTATAGTTACAGAATTTCCAGAAACACATGCATGGCCAAAGCAGTGTTTATTATGCTGAGTTTAAGGGAATTCACTAAAAAGATATAAAAGAGGTTAAGATGGAAATGTTTTAGATTAAGAAAATGGAGGTGGAGGAGGAGGTAGAGAGGAATGAAAAGAGAAAAAAGAATTATAGGAACAACAGGAGGAGAAGAGCAGAAAAGGAGATGGAGAAGAGAGTGACATCTAATATTCCCGTAACACAAAACCTATAAACTAAGTGTAATTGCTGGATCATATATAGATATATAAATTTTAAAGATTTATTTATTTATGCATACAAGAGCTGGGGGACAGACTAGAGATGCAGGGGGTGAGAGGATTCACCAGAGACAGAGTGGGGAGCAGAACAGGCAGATCAACTAAAATACACTGCTGAGGGAAGTAGCTGGTCAAGGCAAGAGAGGTCTGCCTCACCATGTGGGTCCCCTCCCTGGCCAGGGATTGAACTCATACTGCTGTGTGGCGGATGCTTCACAGTGAGGTGCTCAACCCGCTACACCACCAGGGAAGCCCATATATTAGTATATTTTTAATATTTTGAGAAACCTCCATTCTGTTTGCGTAGGGGCTAGACCAAGCTTTTAAATTCAAGGGACTGTGGTGATGGTGCAGGGATGAATTAGTGGAGGGAATTTTACGAAGACAACACTTGAGAGGACAAAGCATACATTGTACAAAAACAAAGAATGGATGTGAAATATATATAAACAAAATAAAATGAAAAAAAAAACTAAAGAATGGAAACATTTTTTAAAAAATTAAACCTGTTAATAGATGAGTGTTAACTTATTGTGGTTTAGTTTTATCTGCATTTTACTAATGGCTGCTGATCTTGAGCATATTTTCTCATGTTTATTAACCTACTTTGGTAAAGCATCTTTCCTAAGATGCTACAAATCTTTTCACTATTCTAGACTTTTATTATTTTAATTATTGAGTTTTTTTTATCAGATATGTGATTCTTACAAGAGTATTTTAAAGAAATATTCATCTGCTAAGTGGAAAAATTAACATTCGTGATATTTTATATTTAAAATAATATAAAATAGAAAAATAACAAACTTGGAAATCATTATTAGAAGTAAAATATAAATATAAATGTGTATATAGAAACGTGTATATAACAAACAAAAAGTCAAAGAGTCAATAAATTACATCTGCCTTTGGAATAAGCAGACTATGAGGCCAGAAGTGAGAAGCTGCAGTGTGAAAGCAGCTACTTCCTTTTACCTTGATCTCTCTTCTCATTACTATGACTGATAGTGGATAGTTGCCGACAATTCACATCATTAGCTATTAATGACTTGGTTAAAATTTCCTGTTGCTCAATCCACACAGCCTTCTAAAGATCCATTTTAAGCACCTATTACAGACTCTGCAGGAAAAAGATTTACTATTTATGGAACAACCTTGAACATATTTTCTGGCAGGCATCTTCAGAGGCAAGGTTGCTTCAGCTGTTGTTCTACGATATCTGTACTTTATCTCTCTAACTAGTCTAGAAGATAACTCCTCAAGTAGCAATTGCTAAGCATGACTGGTGAAGGCTCATCTAATCATTCCATGGGAAAATAGGAAAAGAAACTAAACTAATAGTTTGTTCCTCCATAAAGGACAAAGCAATATGCAAGAAACATCAGTAGCATAGTTATCAGAGGGCAAAATACGAATTTAGATTGTCTTACAATTTCCATCCCACGATAAAAATTAAAAAGGAAGGATAATTTTTTTTATTAGAAAAGAGACTCAAATTGGCACCCTTCTGTAACCCAGCCTAATAAGATCTGTAAAATTGCACATGTCTATAAGGAAATTTAAATTCTTCAAAATTATTTGAGAAAAATATGGATGAGGAGACTCAACATTGACTAATTTGTTCTGTGGTATTATTATTAAGATTAAGGTGTTCCAGATTCCTGATTTTGAAGTTCCAGAATTAAGAACTCCAGACTTTGAGTCTAGTTTACATTCACTTTGCATATTTATACAAAATAACAAGCATTAAAAAAAAGAAACTAATAAAAAGGACAAAGATATATTACAGTGCTGTTTTCTCCTTCATGTAACGTTACTGTTAGTGTCTGGTAAATATAGTACTATCTGGCATTTTATTAGCAAAGATTCTGTTTTGCATTCCTATATTTTTAGTTTTGAGTCTATAAACCAAGGAAAACTAATCTAACTCTTATGTTATTTCTGTTTCCTTTTTATTTCAATCTTGATATCAAAGCTTTTACAATGTCACTCTAACATTACCATCTGACCAAGTAGATAAGTAAGCAAAGCAAATGCATTCTCAAAAACAGTTTCCATTAAAAACTTGAAACTGCATTCCAGATCTTTCTCGAAAGTATAAAAGCAGTAATAATTTTAAAGACACATATTTAACCTATTTTTGTTGTTTGAATTAAAAACTGTGTCTCTACTTTGTCTTCAGAAATATTGAATGTAAAAGCTTGAAGCAAATTTTGTGCTGGTTAATCATCATGAATGTCAGAATATGGAATTAGGTACAAGAAATTAAGACCCAAGAAAGTTACAGGATATTGTACAATGTTGTAATACCATACTTCTTTACTTGGAAAAACTAAAACAATTGTGGATCAACTTAAAAGGTAGTGTGTTAAAATTTAGGCCAAGCTCTGACCCCCCTTCTTCATAAATGAAGGTTCTATATAATAAATATACTTGATAACACTAATTCTTCCTGTGATGTATCCGAGAACAATGTGATCTCATACTGAAAGTTAAATTGTAGAAATCAATGTGTTCTAGAAAGAGGGCAGTGTATTGCTTATTTTCAATAAAAGCACACTTTTTTTATCTAGTAATTTTTTCTTTGACACTGAAAATTGTTCTACTTACCTATCTGTGTTAAGGATAGCCACATATTTCTAGTCTTTCTCTAGGATTAAACTTTTACGAGTGTGTTTTCTTAAGGCCAGAGGCACATGTTTGCTGTTTATAGTGACATTCTGTAAAGAGTTCATAAATATTTGTTAAAAGAATGACTCACCATAAAACAAATCCAAGTGAAAAGATAAAATCTAAATTAACCTTTGAGTTATTTGTACCAGGATCAAACAAGCACATAAATTAGCAAGTCTGAATGTACTTTGAAGGCCTGGTTATTAAGTAATATAGACCTACTTCAAAGAGTGAATAAATATCATAAAGCATAGGCAAAGGCAGCTTTGAAATAGGAGAAGGTGGGAACCGTTTCACTGTACCTGGAGCAATTTGCCCCAGGAATGGGTAAGCCTCAGTATGTAATGCTGGCCTCAGACTACTACATCTTCCTTATACTGCCCATCCCTTGCCCTATATGCTCCAGGAAAAAGTATTCATTTATCAGTTTGGTTGTGCTCAACTTTGTTGTTTGATGACTACCCACACATAAAAATAGATAACCATCATTTAAAGGTGTCTAGATTCAACCTTAACTTAAGCTTTCGATGTCACTAAGAATGGTTTGTTTCTAATTTTGGTCTAAGAAAGTCCATTCATTTTATGACAAAACCAGTCAATTGAGCCCCATACCTATTTCTTTATTTCTTGAGGAACCTATTTTCCCTGTGATGAACATGAACTTAGAGCCTCCTAGGTTCTGTGGGCAGGATAATATGCACCTAGCTTTCTCTGACACTGCTTTTCAGTCAGTTTCCAAAGCCACCTATGCTCAGATATACCCCTCCTTCATAACTGCTATCCAAAACATTCAATTATTTTCCCCAAATTCTTCTTTTCCAGTTTTATTCCTCTCCTTAGTTGACCTGAATCTCATCCATTAGTCAT
This sequence comes from Galemys pyrenaicus, assembly GCA_019455555.1. Classification (NCBI taxonomy): domain Eukaryota; kingdom Metazoa; phylum Chordata; class Mammalia; order Eulipotyphla; family Talpidae; genus Galemys; species Galemys pyrenaicus. The sequence continues at coordinate 5,341,870 of JAGFMF010012021.1, forward strand.
TGTTATTACTAGACTGTTTTAATGTAAATGTTTATGTACTCCATTTTAAAAATGTTTGTACTTTACTTTGAACCAACCAGAGATAATTCCAAAAGCTACAAGATTTAAGAGAGGACTAACTTTTTAACCAAATTGCACCTCTCTGAATTTCAAACTTTGTAATCTAATCCAGTAGTATCCAACTGTGATCTGTAGACACTTGCCCATCTCTGAGACCTTTTTATGGCATCTGTAAGATCAAAATCATTCAAAACTAAAAGATCCATTCAGAGTTCAAGATAGACCAGTAGATTTTGTGTCATAAAATGAGAAATATCCAATTTCCAATGCAATGGTTTTAAATTTCACATTGCAACTAACCTTTAAGAAAGTACCACTCACTGAGGTTTAGAGAAGATTTATTCACAAATATAATCCATATAAAGTACATATAAGATATGCAGTTCAATGGCTTTTAATGCATTCACATATGTAAAATTACTTCTGTAGTCAATTTTAGAATATTTCATCACCACAACAAAGAAATCTTATATCCTTCAGTTATCATATCCTTGTCGACCCATCTACTGCCAGACTTAAGTGATCATTGACATGTCACATGAATGGAATCAGACCTTTTGTATTTGGCTCTTTTTTTACTCAGTACGATATTTGTAAGATTAATTCACGTAGTAGGATGTACCAGTATTTCATTCCTTTTTATGACCCCATAAGTTTCCTTTTTATGGATATACCACATTTTATGTATCCATTCATTCATGGACATTTGGGTTGTTGCTGCAATTATGTATAATTGGCAATTATGTATAATTCACCTACACATTTTTGTATGAGTTCATTTTTTTTAAAGATTTATTTATTTATGCATACAAGCACGGGGGTACAGGCCAGAGGTGTGGGGGGTGAGAGGATTCACCACAGACAGAGCAGGGAGCAGAACAGGCAGATCAACAGAAGTACACTGCTGAGGGGAGCAGCGGGCGAGGCAGGAGAGGTCTGCTGCACCATGTGGGTCCCCTCCCTGGCCGGCAACAGGGATTGAACTTGTGCTGCAGTGGTTGCGGTTTGCTTCATAGTGCGTTGCTTAATCCACTGCGCCACCAGGGAGGCCCTGTATGAGTTCATTTATATTTCTCTTGGAATAGAATTGCTGGATAATGTGGTGACTTTGTATAATTGAGGAACTATGGGACCATTTTCCAAAGTGGCTGCATCATTTAGATTCCCACAATCTATGTATATGAGAGTTCCAAGTTTCTCCATATACTTGTCAGCTTTTGCTGTTGAGTCTTTTTTATTATAGCTATCCTAGTGATTATGGAGTATATCTCAGGATTTTGATTTTGAGTTATCCTTGATGACTAATGATGGCAGGAATCTTTCCATATGTTTATGGAACATTTCTATATCTTCTTTGGGGACATGTCTATTCAGATCCTTTTCCCACTTTAAAATAATATTGTGTTAGTTGCTCTTTTATGTAAGAGCACTTTAAATATTTAGGGACAAGTCTCTCATCAGATATATGTATGATTCACAAAAACTTTTTCTCTTTACTTTCTTGATGTTTTCCTTCGAGGAAGTTTATAATAATTTTGATGAAATGACTTTTCCAGTTTTTCTTGTGCAGCTTGTGTTTTGATGTCATTTTAAGAATTCAAGGCAGGGCCTCCCTGATGGCCTAGATGTTAAGTCTCAGTGCTATTATCACTTCCATTCCCTGAGCCAGGGAGCTAACCCTGTCTCTCCTGCTATTCCCCTCAGCAGTGAATTTCAGTCAGTCCACCTGTTCTGCTTCCTACTCTGTCTCTGGTGAATCCTCTCACTCCCTGCACCTCTGGTCTATACCCCAGTTCTTGTATGCATAAATAAATAAATACAAGCCTATTTTTAAAAATCAAGGCAAATTAAATGTTATAATAATTTATTTCATTTTTCCTTCTAAGAGTTTTATAGTTTAGTTCTTACTTTTAGGTCTTTGATAATATTGAATTAAATATTTGTATATGATATAAGGGTTTGATTTTATTCTGTTATATGTAGTTATCCACTTATTCCTACACCATTTGTTGAAAAGGACTTTCTCCATTGAAGGATCTTTTTGAAAAGCAGCTGATCCACTGATCAGACACATGAATTTCTTTCTGGACTCTCAATTCTCTTCCATTGATCTACATGTCCACCTTATGCCAGTACCCACTGTCTTTTTTTTTTTTTAAATATTTATTTATTTATGCATACAAGCACGGGGGTACAGGCCAGAGGTGTGGGGGGTGAGAGGATTCACCACAGACAGAGCAGGGAGCAGAACAGGCAGATCAACGAAAGTACACTGCTGAGGGGAGCAGCGGGCCAGGCAGGAGAGGTCTGCTGCACCATGTGGGTCCCCTCCCTGGCCGGCAGCAGGGATTGAACTTGTGCTGCAGTGGTTGCGGTTTGCTTCATAGTGCGTTGCTTAACCCACTGCGCCACCAGGGAGGCCCCGAGTACCCACTGTCTTTATCACTGCTGTTTTGTGTAAGTTCTGAACTCATTAGTTTGACTCTTGCAACTTTTTTTTAATCATGATTGTCTTGGCTCATTTGAATTATTTTCATTGTATAAGAACTGTAGAATCAGTTTGTGTATTTTAACAAAGATGCCAGCTGTGACTCTGACATGAATTGAATCTGTAGATCAACTAAATTGATCCGCAGATGGAGAATATCACCATCCTAACAATATTGTCTCTCCACTCAATTGTTGCGTTTGTATTTAGTACCAAAAAAGAATATTATCTGAAAAACACCTACTAAATTGACTCTTCCCTTTTCTAAATATCTTGTGAAACGAGATATTACTTCAGCCAAAATTACATAGTGAGTGCAGAAACAGATGAGAATCCAGTTGTCTTATATTAAGCCAGACATTAAAGAGATTGGCAAAAACGTAAAACACTGTTATGTCTAGTAATTTTTTTGTTTTAAAATGTAATTATTTTTCTTAAAAATATTCATATAATAGTAAATAGGCTTCTTGTTATTTTCCAACAGATTAATACAAATTTTTAATTACTTAGCCTAAATGCTAGTAGCATCAACAGAAACATAGCTAAATACATAACTAAAAGTTCTTTGGACTCCTTGAAATAAGGAATCCTGAGAATTAAATGTTTGAGAACTGCTGATCTAATATATTATGCCCTTCATAGCTTTGTCTGGCATACTTTTCTGTTCATCTCCTTTAACACTGACCATCACTAAAAATATCCTTCACATTAATCATAAAAAATGACTTGCAATTTTTTCAATGTGTCAAGCATTTCAAATCTCTAACCCTTCTCACTTGCTGGTGCTTCTATCTGAAATGAATGCCCTATTGCTTCCCCCTCCCCATCTTTTTGATTGGTCAAAATATCTTCAGAACCCAGCTTTTACAGATCTGCCCTTTTTCCTTATAATTATTCTGTGCTGTTCCCTGGATATTTGTTTTTATCTCTCTAAGATGTAAACTTCTATAGTAAGAAATCCCTTTGTATTTAATTCTATATACAATGTTGGCACATAAAAATAGGAGATCAATTAATGTTTGTTAATAAATATGTAATCCTATAACATCACAGAAAATTGTCAGACCTATTGTATTATATTCCAAAAGTGAATAAACAATTGCAAGAAAATAGTATACATATCTTTAGGAAAAAATTTACTATACGAAAACATTAGGATTTTACAATTCAGAAACATAATCCTCTGATGTTCTGTTCTGAGTGTCAGACCCTTTATCATTTGCATACAAATGCCAAAAATTTAAATAAAAATAAGTTTGCTTAAAATAAATTACTTTTTTGAAAAATAAAATTATAAATAGTGCCTTAATTTAATGGCACTGAATTATATGCTTAACAATAAGCTTTAGTCATAAAGCTTCATATTTACATAAAACATTTAATTCCACTGTAAATTAGATATACAGCTACATTGTATTTTGTGAACAAGTTCGGTAAAATCAAAACAATAGCAAAGATACAATTTTACTATGACATAATTATATAGTTCAGAAGTCTTGAATTTAAGTTAATGATCACAAAAACATGCCAAAATGCTAGAATGTACACTGAACTATAATTAACCCATCCTGTGTTACTATATCTTTCTTTAACATAGTAATAAGATTTGATGTATTTCCTCCTTTATAAGTTCCTGAGAATATACTAAGTTTGCATGGTAAGGAAGTTTTTCACGGTAAGTAAGTTTTAATAGACTTTGGAAAGCCTAAGTTTTTCAAAAGACTTATCCTCAGGATGGGGGTAAAGAAAATAAACCTTTTGATGTAGTCAAAAATGATATCATGTTTCCAGAAAAGATTAGAAAATTCCCATATGATGATAAGCCCTAGGAAAGTGAAACTTTAACAAAATGTCATTGAGGTGGGAAAACTACAGGACTACACCTGAGGGGAGAAATCAAGTACCATCCAAAAATTAACAAAGATATGAGAAAATAAATAAATTGATAGATAAATAAATAAAAAGATTAATGGAATAAAGGTTAGAAGAACTCTGTTAAAATTGGGGGAAAGGAATGAATAATAATGAAACTGGCAAAAAAAAAGAGACGAGGAAAAAAAGAAATTTTAAAATAAAATAAATAACGAGGTAATATATAAGAATAAAATCACCTACATAAATTTCCCACAACAATATGAAAGAGATGAATTATCTGCAAAAAAAAAAATACATAGGTTGTTATTTTGTATTATCAAACAACAAACGTGCATAAAGCAATAGGTACATAAAGCTTGAAAATATTTCAGGACCAAAACATGCTCTGCAAAGTAAGACAAAAAGCAGGAGTGGTAATGTCAGGCATGGTGGAATATTATGTTATGGAAGAATAAAAATAAGATACACTATATAATTTTAAAAATATAGCCTAAGGTAACTTTCATAAATAATATATCCACTCCACTACATGGCAGCTAAATATAAATGAGTCAAAATTTATCTAACAAGTGGAAGAACTAAAGTCCATAATGGAAATGAAAAAGATGATTAAAAATTATGCCAATTTTAAAAGCTTGACCAGCTATATTCAAAATGCAACATAACTGCTAACAAAAATATCATTCCAAAATTTAAATTAGCCATGTTTTTTATTGAATGAAAAGATTCCTAATTTAAATTTAATATCGCAATCAAGATTCAAATAGTATAGACAGAAAACTCTATGGGCTATTATACTACTGACTATAGATACAAGTTTTAAATTCAATTTCAGTAAATTTATGGGGAAATATTTGCAATAATTACAAAACATGGCAGTTCATTCCATTTGTTCATATAATTTCACTGATATATCTTGATTTGGGAGATATTAAAATATGAGAATAACATACATGATATCATAGAATCAATGAAAATGATATAAAATGCATTGAAATATAGTTTAAAAATTATAAACCTTAAATTTAAAAAAAATCTATAAAAATCTTTTTTTTTTAAAAGATTTATTTATTTATGCATACAAGCACGGGGGTACAGGCCAGAGGTACGGGGGGTGAGAGAATCCACCAGACAGAGTGGGGAACAGAACAGGCAGATCAACCGAAATACACTGCTGAGGGGAGCAGTGGCCAAGGCAGGAGAGGTCTGCTGTGCCATGTGGGTCCCCTCCCTGGCCGGCAGCAGGGATCGAACTCATGCTGCAGTGGCTGCGGTTTGCTTCATAGTGCGTTTCTTAACCCACTGCGCCACCAGGGAGGGCCCAAAATCTATAAAAATCTTACCAAAGGCTCCAACACATCCTTAGATTACTCCCTAATAGATTTCTACGTAGAGTCAAGTTACAGAACTGTTACATTTAAAGTAAGAAATGTAGGAGGACATGGTTTGCTTTGTCTCTGTATTTTGACACTGAAATGTGTCACATTAAAGCAAATATTTTATTGAATTTGAAAATAGAATTTTAAATATTATATGAAATGAACTGAACTTGGGGAACTACATTGGATCAGTGATTAGACAATTTAAAGTTATAGAGAAAGAGAAAGAGCAATAAAAGAAATGAATAAATGAAGGTTTAGAAAGGAAAATAGGCTTCTGTACCACAGGTCTTGGCAATAAGGATTCTTCCCTCTGTGTTTCTCAGAACACATATTTAGGAGGAACTGGCGTACTCCAACTTCTATCAAATTTGAAAATATAAAAATGGAATTTCCCAGCACTTAGGCTCTAACTTCCCACTGATTTTGATAAAACTTGAATTATAATATTTATTTTCAAAAGAGTTTACTATAGGAAATTAGGTTAATTTGGAAGAAAAGGATTCCAGAGGAATAAAGTAGAGATAAAAAAGCAACACGAGGGCCTCCCCTGGTGGCGCAGTGGGTTAAGCAGCGCATTATGAAGCAAACCGCAGCCACTGCAACACGAGTTCGATCCCTGCTGCCTGCCAGGGAGGGGGACCCACATGGTGTGGCAGACCTCTCCTGCCTTGCCCGCTGCTCCCCTCAGCAGTGTACTTCTGTTATCTGCCTGTTCTGCTCCCCGCTCTCTGTGGTGAATCCTCTCACCCCCTACACCTCTGGCCTGTGCCCCAGTGCTTGTATGCATAAATAAATAAATCTTTAAAAAAAAAAAAAAGCAACACGAGGAGAGGGGAAACAGGAAGATGTATTATGATTTATCCTTCAATAATTTGCACCTTTTAGACTATTGGCTAGAAAAGGAAATTACTCTTAAAAGCAAGCTCAGCACTTTACTTAAGCCAAGTAGAGGGGAGAAACAGACTATGTGAAATTATTTTATACTGGAATATCTTTCCTAAAACATTTCCTTCATAAATTTCATAATGTCTGAAATGCTTTAAACAGGAAAAAAAAAAAAAACACAAAAACATACGGTCATAATTAATTAGAAACGTATCTTATTATGCACCCCTAATTTAAAGACTAAATCTTGAATAAAATCCAGGCAAGTTATAACGAAGTACTATCAGACCTTTTGTTAATTACTGTGATCAAAAAGACATGTTTGTGGTTAAAGGGGTTTGCTATGTATGGTCTGAGGAGTCACGCACAGCTCACCTCCACAGGAGGAAACTGTTGAAATCCAAACCAAAGTTTGGTTCATGAATTTGTCCAGGACAGGACCTCTGTAAACTCAAGTTTTACAAGCTGATGAGTGCTACCAAGAATTAGGTCAATAGTCTTGTTCCCTTTTAATTCTCTTATACTTTATTGGTGTGTTCAAAATGATAGACCAAACATTTAAATACCAGTAACGGGAACTAGTGCATTGAAGGGCACACTGTTTCCTTTGTGTCATTGCTCTGACTCAGAACACACGCGCTGGTGTCTTGTCATGGCATATACACAGCTGCCTTAGCAGGAAGCTGAAAAACACACAGGGCATGGAAATGGGAAGCTGACTGGGGACTTTGTTGCCAGAGATTTTGTATCCAGAGCCTCTCTAGAGGCAGCCATAGGTGATGTATTCAATCTCTAGCTGCCAAGAGGAACAAGCTAGCAAAAGAGCAGTATTAGGTATAAGCCTAGTGAAAGACAGGAGGGGCTTGCTGGCTGGGATAGTGGAGATATTCTTTAAAGCAATGCTTTCAAAGTTTTATTATGATTATCATTGCCTTTTTAGACATGTTCCCTCATTACTGCATGTGAAAATTTAGTACCATAATTGTACTCTATATTTGGTAATAACACTTGTGTATATCTGTGATTTATATTTGTTAAGTGTATTTTTCTCCCCCAAGAACTAATTATTGCTCCCACTGAAAATGCTTATTTTAAAGTAATATCATTGAATGTTATTGAAAGGTGTACTTGCATTCCCTTTATCCTAATTTGTGAAACTAGAATGAGCTATTAAAATTTGTTTTCATCCTTAAGAAGAAGACTCAACACCATATTTATGAAACTACTATGGAGAAATCACTTAGATTAAACAATTAAGGGGAATGAATCAATTGGAGTTTTTCTGGTATAAAGTCAATTTCTGGGATGCTTTCCCATTTTCTCCACTTCTGGAATTTGAAAGAAAATGTCTCATGTCTTTAAAAATAATTTCTGTATAATTAGTAAGTCATTTGCATTGCAAACATCCAATGCTTCTTATCATATATCTTGTTAAGAATAAAGAGTTGAAATTTCACAGAATCATAGTAAACCCAAGAGGTAATTCTATGTGAAGCCTGGATCATGTGATATTTGCTGTTTAAATACATTTATTTGAATGTGTTTCATGGTTATATTTATTCTATTGCATGTTTTGAACATATAATCAGGAAAAATACTTAAAAATTTGCATGTGCACATGCATGTACACACATGCACTCTCCGAAAGAAGGATTCTTTCCTCCTCTAGTAAAGAATTTTATTCTTTGAAACAACTTTTGCTGTATCACATAGTGGACTATGTCTTTTAAAAGACAGAGCAACACTTTTCTCCCCTCACTGATCTATTTGCATTCTCTGTCCGGCACTGCTCACCCTCTTCATTCATAACACGTCTTCCATCTGCCCAAGATGAAAGTACATAGATTTATGACTTGGTATGTTTTCACAGACTTTTTAAGGCACTAGAAAGAATTGGTATGTAGCAACCATACCAATGAGGGAGGGAGTCAATTCCCATCTGTAACTTTAAAGGTAAGAAATGTAAACTGCAAACAAATGATTTAGTCAATCCTTTAAACTGCCATTTACTGCTGAACCCAAACATCTACTAATAGAGCCTATTCTGTTCAACAATGTGTGTGGAGTTAAGGATTCAAACAAACATGGATGGAATTCAGTGCCACAACTTACTAGCTATGTGACCTTGGAAAACTTTCCTTAATTTTCCCAGACTTTGATGTTAATTCTGTACGACTGAGTTAATAATACTACCAACTTCAAAGCGTGACTGTAAGGATTGCAAAGCAAGAGAAAAGCACAGGAAAATGACCAGCACATAGAAAGCATTCAAAAAGTTCTTGCTATTGATAAAAATAATATTAACATATCTCTCTTGATTAGTATTTGATAATGTCCAACAGCAGTAAGCATTGTCTGTCCTTATGCATAGAACATGGTAAATATATGTTAATGAATTAGTGGATATAATTTTGATACAACTATATATAAATTATTTAACAATGCATATCTAAAGTAAACTTTTTCTCCATTCTCTTCCTAATTCTCTTCCTTAAAGACAAAGAATCAGGTCTCTCTGGTGGCCTAGGGTCCAAGTCTCAGTGTTGTCACTGCTATGGCCTGAGTTGGATCCCCAGCAATGGAGTTAACACACATGGTGCAGCCGACCTCTCCTGTCTCACCCACTGTCCCCTCTGCAGAGTATTTCAGTAGATCTAGCTATTCTGTTCCCCCTCTGTCTCGGGTGAATACTCTTACCCCCACCCTCATACCTTTGGCCTACACCCCAGTTCTAGTAGACACAAAAATAAATCTTTAGAAAATAAATGAGTATCACCATATTTTGAAATATAGAGATGAGATATCTTAACATTCCTTTTAATGCATTTCACTATTCTAAATGGTGCTGGAGTTATAGTTTTTGTCAAAAATCAAGGTTGTGTAGAACTCAGATACCAATGCGGTAATTTAAATTAAAATATCAGGATGGCTGTGGAGAAAGTTAGTGAATAAAATAGATTTTTAGTATGATATTTTTCAATTTTAATTTTTATGAATCTCATAGTCCAAGAAATGGATAAATTAATTGGTTAGTTATATGTTTCCCTGAATATAGACCATGGGATCTAAAATGATGCTTCAGTAATGTACAGATAATTACTAGGGAACCTTGTTAAAATGTGGATCTGAAATTAGCATTTCTGGCTTGGGATATATATTCTGTAAGCTTTTATGTATGTTAGTCTACTGCTGCTGTCTGCAACATACAGTTTGAAAAGGAAAGCTCTAATATGCTAATGTATGCCCTGTTACTTGAAATGAGAGATAACTAAAATTATTTTGAGTCATTTCAAAGATATGTATAATAAAAATATATAATCTCATCAGCCACTTGCTCCACAGGGACAATTTTAAAGTTGTTCCATATCTCTCATTATCTATAAAATAAAAATGATGCTATACAGTGGATGATATAACAGATAAGTAGAGATAAGCAACAACCCACTATGACTAACAGATTTTTTTTAGCTTTCAGTATCAAGGGTACCTGCTGGAGGAAGAGGAAAAACATGGTAAATTTATCAAGAAAAAGTCAATTAGGGGCCTCCCTGGTAGCGCAGTGGGTTAAGCAACACACTATGAAGCAAACCACAGTCACTGCAGCACAAGTTCGATCCCTGCTGCCGGCTAGGGAGGGGACCCACATGGCGCAGGCAGACCTCTCCTGCCTTGCCCGCTGCTCCCCTCAGCTTGGACTTTGGCCTGTACCCCAGCTCTTGTATGTATAAATAAATAAATCTTTTTAAAAAAAGTCAATTAGCAAGAATGAAAACATTAATTGTACATCTTAAGTATCCTCTCTCACCTCCTATTTTGAAATAGCCCAATATAAACTGACATATTTCTCTTTATAAATATCACTATCTCTTAGCCACCATCCTGTACAAGGACTTAAATCTCAGCATCTAATTATCAGCTTCAAGTTCGGCCCCTTAGTTCTGGATTTACTATTTTTCTTTAACCTAGCCATACCCTAACAAAGCCAAACTTAGCCTTACTCCCAGAAGTATATCTACTTTAGTCAGTCTTCTCTTTGCCCTATATTCTAGTCCTGTCTCTCCAGACTCACAATAATGCTGCTAAATTTCCCTAGAATATTTTTTCTTTCCCGTCACTTATTTCTGTTACCACTATAAAACTTTCCCTTATTGGTAGATAAAGGCCCAGGGTTCTAAAAAAAAAAAAAGAGAAAGTAAAGATAAGTTTGTCTTCTGGAATTTCAATATTTTAATTGATCTTTTGATGACTGTGGCTCAGCTGTCACTCCATACCTCTTACAAAGCATGTTTTTCCATTGCTCACTTGTGAGCACTCTGTAATGTCTCGTCTATGACAGGCAGAGTCATTTAAAACATTTATCCATAGACGTATCCTATATGTCAAGTGATCTTCAAGGTAGTGGGATCAAGATATCGCTCATTCATGCCCTTTTAGAACATATATTTTAGTGGAGAAAATGATTGCATGAAGAGTTTCAAGCTGACAAGTTCTATCAAACAGTATGATGTGACAATCATTGAACAAAAGAAAAACAACTATAGATTGAGTCACCAGGGCAGAAATTTTCTGATGTACAATATAAGCTACATTTTAGGAGCCTGAGAAACAATATTTCAGGTAGTGGGATCAATAAAATTGCAACAAATCTCAACAAAAATCCTGAAACCAGAAGAAATTGGTGTATCTGAGTAATAAGAAAGGGTTTAGTATGGCTGCTGTGTAGTTAGGACTGGAGAAATTTGCAAAACAATGAGAAAAAAGGCAGAGACAAATTTTGGAGGATCTTGTGAACCAAGGAATGAAATTTGGGTTTTATTTCAAGGCACTGGTTTTTATTGCAAGGATTTAGCAAGGGTGCTAGATTAGAGTGACATCTAATTTTTCGTGTTAGAATTACTTTATTTCATGGAGAAGGAAGAAATCAGCACACAAATTCTACTTCTGCTCTTATTTCTAAGATATGATCTGGAAAAGCATGAGTCTTGCAATAAAGCAGTTTTTGGTAGCTGCTAATAATTACTAAAAATTTTCTAGGTAGACCCTTGTTTTCATAACTTCTTAGCACTAAAGTTATTGCCTGCGAAGCATCCCACAACTAATATCAGTAGATCAAATGACTATCAAACTTTCGAAAGTTCTATGTACAAGTAGACAGAGGTGAGGAAGAAATTGTCTAAGATAAAGGGGAATTTTAATTATAGCTGGGTAGACTAGTATATTGACTAAAGAATCAATAGGGCTGAAACAGGATCTGAATATACAGACACTAACCAGGGTAATTTTTTTTCCCTTAACTGGAGAAAACAGCCTAGCTTGCCTTTTAACAATCTAGATCCCCTTTGCCCTTCAAAGTCAAAATTAGGCCCCACTTCCTATATGAGTGTTCATCCTGTGTTCACAGACACTATTATAGAGTGTAATACTGTTTTATCTTTTTAATATGAATAAAATTTCATTTGTATCTCACCACTAAATTGGAAATTCATCTAGAATAAGGACAAGAAGGAAGAAAAAACATCAAGGTGGAATTGGTAAATATTTGTTTGATTCATTTGATATGAACTGTTTGGACATAATATCCTCAGCTAATTTGTCTCATGTTTAACAAAATATCATTATATTCCGATCTTATTCAAGTTATTGTCATATTGAATTACTACTGCTAAAATCTATAGCTATTGCAATAACCCAAAAAGTAAATTGAGAATTTTGATAATTTTTGGACAATATCTGTCCTTATACTGCTTCCAAAAGCAGATGTTATTAAATAAAGGAAATGAACAAAGTTTCATTCAGTTTGTTCAAACATGTTCAGAAAATCACATAATAATAAAGTAATAAGGTATAATTAGATAATAAGTAGGAAATACTGAATTGTTATATTTGGCAAGATTTAGAGCACAAGAAAGGAGAAGTTCTGATCAGGAAAATATATCAGAGAAATGTATATCCTAATGTGAATAGGAGCAGTGGTATGTTAGATACAGCCGGGACGTAAGTTCTGTCTTCAAGGGTTATTAAACTCAGTTGAATGGGGTTTGTTTATTTTTTTTTTAAAGATTTATTTATTTATGCATACAAGCACTGGGGTACAGGCCAGAGGTGTAGGGGGGGTGAGAGGATTCACCACAGAGAGCGGGGAGCAGAACAGGCAGATCAACAGAAGTACACTGCTGAGGGGAGCAGTGGGCACAGCAGGAGAGGTCTGCCACACCATGTGGGTCCCCGCCCTGGCCGGCAGCAGGGAGGCAGCAGGGATCGAACTCGTGCTGCAGTGGCTGGGATTTGCTTCGTAGTGCGTTGCTTAACCCACTGCGCCACCAGGGGAGGCCCGAATGGGGTTTGTTTAAAACCAAATGTCCCTGATGGAGCTCATAGTAGATGTTTGACTTTTTGTTTTGGTAGCCTAGCATCTAAGTTAGCTCCTATTTCTTTTTCTTTTAAAGATTTCTTTATTTATGCGCACAAGCACTGGGGTACAGGCCAGAGGTGTGGGAGGTGAGAGGATTCACCAGAGACAGAGTGGGGAGCAGAATAGGCAAGGCAATTTGATTGAAATACACAGCTGAGGGGAGCAGCGGGCGAGGCAGGAGAGGTCTGGTCCCCGGCTGGCAGCAGGGCTCGAACTCGTGCTGCAGTGGCTGCAGTCTGCTTCACAGTGCGTTGCTTAACCCACTGCGCCACCAGGGAGGCCCTAGCTCCTATTTCTTATTAGCACTTTAGTACCCTGTAGTTAGAGACCCAATTTTATGTAAACTTGATGGAAGTTAGGTACCCAGACGTAGAGATACCAAAGAGAGTGATATTTCTGACATCTTACCTGCATAATAAGGAGATAATATATAATTTGGGATTCACCACTTTAACTTTGGTACTTCTGAAACTGAATTTCACTCATTAGATCTCACTTGTGATCACTAGTGATCTCACTCACTAGAGTTGATATTCTCTGAAATGTCTGTCTGGACCAGCCTTTTACTGCTACATGAAATTTGTCTTACCTCCATTTCATCATCTTTACCTTGTCTTTTAGAACTCACTTGGTCATTTCCCACTTCCCATTACTACAGGTTGTCATGAGCTTTGTGGTCACCAATATCCTTCCAATAAAATTTATTGCTTAGAATGGCTGGAGTTTGGTGCTAGTGCTTGAAACCAAGAAATGAGATTAATTCCAAACCAGCCTATATTTAGTCTTTTTTACTCAGTGTCCAATCCTGTTCCCCTTTAGTAGAAAACACTAAACCATTCCCCAATCCTGTTTTCCCCTTTAGTAGAAAACACTAAACTGCTTAATGCCTCTCTAACTTCCAACTCTGAACCTAATATTAGGGTACACACATACCTAGCCTAGAGTCACTGTTCTTAAACTCAGTTGCCTTGATATGGTGTATGTTAACTGTGTAGTTACAGAGATGACACTTCTCAAAAGTAAAGCTTGACATCATGATGTATGATCCTTTTTACATATCATTGAATTTGACTTACTTAAAATCATGTTGAGGATTTCTGCATCTGTGACATCAAGGATATTGGCCAACCCAATGGAAAACACGATGGATGTTCCTCAAAATATTAAAAATAGATATACCACATGGTCCCACAATTCCACTCATAGGTATTCACCAAAAGGATGCAAAGCACTAATTTGAAAGGTTTATGTACACATATTTCTTTTTACAATATTTACATTGTTTACAATAGCCAAGTTATAGAAACAACCTAAGTGCCCAGCAACAGAGCAATGGTTTAAGGATGCATTGTGGTATACAGTCACAAAATCTAATTGGCTATTAAAAAGATGAATTCTTATTATTCATGACAAAGTAGATGGAAATGTCTGGGATTATGCTAAGTGAAATGAGTTACAAGGAGAAAGACAAATACCAGATGAATTCACTCTTAAGTGGAATGTAGAGAAATAAACAAAGGAAATGACAAAACTAAGAAGAAAAAAAAAACAACCTGGAAATATGACTGCAAAATCAAGGGTCCTAGAGGGGGGCATGTGGGAAAGAGAACAAAGCAGAAAGGGAGACCCGTGGTCCAGGTTAAAGAACTACTGGTGCTTTGGTAGTGGGTGTGGGGTGGTGACATACTTCTGAGAAGTTGTGAACCTGTTCCCGTAGATCATATACAATGTTGTAAACCAATGTTACCAAAGTAAATATCAATAACTAAACAAAATAGTACTGTTCTGAAAATTAAACCTGAGAGAAGACTGGGAATTTCATTTTGTCACAAGCTAAATAGAGTTCTGCTAAAGAAGTCAAGGAACTTTAGTTTTATTAGATTAACAAATCCGTGTCCATTTGACACTGAAAGTAAGAACCACATTTGGATGGTTCTCTGTCTCACCGCATATTTCACACTTCACTTATATTTACCTCCCCAGCTGATCTCTTGGGCAGTATGTAATTTTTTTTTTTTTTACCTTCTACATACAGTTTGCATTGATTTTTACTTTCTGTAAATTTCTGTTAACCACTTAAAGCATATTATATTATCTTTGATGGAGTCTAGCTTCTTACAATCAACTTTAGAGCATTTTGTAAAGGTCAGTGTAGTCACCACAATTGAGACAACTTAATTTCACTCCTCAAAAAAATTCCTTTAAACTTGGCCAATGATCAATATTTGTCATTAGCAACCATTTGCTGAGGAGTCATGTTATCAGCTGAAACATAAACATTTACTGCCTTAGCATCTCAGAGAACACATGAGTATTTATTTTGCTTTATTTTATCAAAAGTATTGACTACTGAAAATGAAATGTTTTAATAGCAAGTTGAAATTAATTTAACATGTTTTTATTTGAAAATATTCTTATGTTTTTTTTTAAAGATTTATTTATTTATGCATACAAGCACTGGGGTACAGGCCAGAGGTGTGGGGGGTGAGAAGATTCACCATAGAGAGTATGGAGCAGAATAGGCAGATCAACGGAAGTACACTGCTGAGGGGAGCAGCGGGCACATCAGGAGAGGTCTGCCACGCCATGTGGGTCCCCTCCCTGGCCGGCAGCAGGGATCGAACTGGTGCGGCAGTGGCTGCGGTCTGCTTCATAGTGCGTTGCTTAACCCACTGCGCCACCAGGGAGGCCCTCTTATGTTTTTTTTTTAATGTTGACTAGAATTTCTGTGTAGAAGATAAAAAACTACATTTTTTTTTCTAAGAGTCTTACCATTTTCATAACTGCTATTCAACAAAAAACAATCCTGGTGAGAAGGTGAAAATATAAATTTTAATTCCAAATCTAACATTTTTTAAATGTCAGAACTTGCATTCAGTTTTTCATCTATTAGATGGATGTAATTCTACTTGGTCTACACATGATTATAAGATAGGATTAAGCTTTGTAAACTATATGTGCTCGCTTCGGCAGCACATATACTAAGCTTTGTAAACTATAGGAGGACTCCACAAACAAAAAATATTTGTCAATTCAACATAAATGTTTTCACAGAAAAGATGTGTCATTCAAATAAATAGTACAAGAAATAATAATAACTAAAATAGTATTTATATGATTTATTTGTTTGGCACTTTTCTAACATGTGAATATGAGTGTAGAGTGTGAGAAAGAAGTTCAGTATTTGAAAATACTCTGTGAAGATGATCTTATCATTTCCATTGTTCATGTAAAGCTAAGGAATAAAGAAGTTAAATAAGTGTCAAAGATTCGATAGATTTTCAATTATTTTGAATAAATTATGCAAGAACAAAAGATTTTCAAATGAATCTACCAATATCTACAAATATTTTGGAATTGACCCCAGCATCTTGATAGTACCATGACATGAATATACATTTTTTCTGCCATAAAATTTAACAAAATAACTGCATTATATTTAACTGAGAGGAGTTTGTACTATTCTTATTTTCCTCCC
Source organism: Galemys pyrenaicus (assembly GCA_019455555.1). NCBI lineage: Eukaryota > Metazoa > Chordata > Mammalia > Eulipotyphla > Talpidae > Galemys > Galemys pyrenaicus. Next base: position 5,358,450 of record JAGFMF010012021.1, read on the forward strand.
GCATCCTATGACTCTTAAGTTGATTGCCTGCCTTTACGCAGATAGCAAAAATAGTCAACTGGAATGCCATGTAATTGCTGGAATTTTAATTGGCTGGGAAAGAGGAGCATAAAATAGTGTTACAGTCAGAGCCAGGCTAGAATTAAACTTAGTGACTATTTAAGTTTGTAGTTTATGAGACTTCTTTGTAATGCAGTATCTCTCACTGAAGAACTATAGTCCAAATTTTACCAAATCTGAAGTTTCAACTATTGATCACACTTCTATGTTCCATCATTTTACTCTGGTAGAAGAAGAAGAAGTCACTATGCTTATTGTGTAGCACTCTGAATTATTGATATTAACCATGAAAATACAAAACCAAAGATTTGGTGCCAAATTAGATACCATTGCTCACTAAGTTATGATATAAATATTTTGTAAGTTTACACTTAGAAAAGCAAGGAGAATTTGGCTCAGATCAGAGATTCAATAGGCCTGTTCAAAAGATAACAGGAGATGAAGGAAGTTAGGTTTCTACTCGAGAGTTCATAAGCAGGAGTTGTCAGCTTTAAATGAGCACCAAAATAAAGACTGGCACAGAGAGTCCAATGTGAGGGACTAGAACCCAATACCAGGGAGAGAACCATACTGAAATGGGATATGTTAGGAAAGCAAAACAATCTCCTCTTTGCTATCTATCTTTGAGAAATTTATTTTGTAGCAGATTCTTTGCTAAGGGTCCCACTTTCTCAAACTATCTTTCCATGTGGAAACACTTTATTTGAAGTATACCTTATACCCATTAGAAAATATGACTTAAGTGATTTGTAAATTTGTGAGGAGGACATCATCAGGTGCAGCCCAGAATGCACAGGTCTTCTTACTTCTAGACTGAGCTGATATCTGATCTCTTCTCAAGCATGTGGTAACTGGTCATTTGATTCTGGTGATGACTAGTAGGGTGAATTTATTTCCAGAGTGAAACATTAGAATGCCCACGATGGTCACAAATTAAGATCACATCATCTAATTCAACCTCCATCAGTATTAACAGTAGTATTTAATTTCCACCTTCTTTTGTCTTCTCAACTGCTCCTATATTTTAAAATGAAAGGAATGTGTTTTGTTGACACCTTAGAACACCAATCTATATGTCAATCTCTTTTAATTCTTGTAATATTAGTAGTAGTATTGGTTTTCATTACTGCTAGAACAAATGAGCACCAATGCATCACCTATAAGCAAAACAAGTTCATTATCTTTATTATCACATAGTTTCTGTAGGTCAAAAACACAGTGGTGGTTGAGTTACCTGCTCAGTGTTTCCACTGAAAATAAAGTACTGGCTTGGGGCTTGAGTTCTCAACAGGAACTTCAGGTTATCCACAAAAGAACTGATAGAATTCATTATCCTTTGTATATTCCATTTGACCAACTCCATCCGCAAGCACATCGAACTCTTCTCATCTTCCAAATACTTCCTTTGACTTTTCCTTCTGACTTTCTCTTTTTCTTTTAAGGCCTCATGTGAGTATGTTGGGCCAACCTAAATAATACAGGATAATCTCCCAATCTTATAGTCAACAAATTAGTAATCTTAATTATAACTATGAAGTCCTTTTTGCCAAGTAATTTTGGAGTAAATTATCACACTGGGATATCACAAGTAAATTACCACACTGGGATAATAACAATCCCATTTTGGACACGGGAAGATAGAAAAGATAAGGAACTTTCCAGAAGTCATGTGGATAGTAAAAGCAATGTTAGAATGAAAGATCAAGTTTGATTGAGCTCAGGTTCAAGGATTCTCTGGATCCTAAAATTCCTCCACTTCTCACACTGAACAAATGATGAAATTTATACAAGAGTTTGTGTAGGACATTTGTCTATGTAAGAGGAAAGAAGATATGTTCATTGTATTTTGCAGGCACTCTCATTTTTTCATCTTGATTTTTTTCTTTTCACTTCTGTCTCATAAACTTTACCCTTTGCTACAAAGGAGAATGCTTAAAGAGAGAATAATAAAAGACTGGTTTATTTTTTAAAGAGGAAATATGAAATCAGAGATACAACAGAAAAAAAGAGAATAGGAAGACAGAGAAAGGAAAAAAAAAGCAAATCAATAAAAGAAGAAGGAATGACGAGGTTGAAAGTGCTCAGAATTAAATATACCCACTGAAATCTAAGATAATAGTTTATATTCTGTAGGGTTAGTTAAAAATTTCATCCACTATTCTGTTTATTTTCCTAAGCAATGCTTGTACATTGCTGACTAGGCCCCAAAGAAAACACTGAATAGTTTAAAGAATTCTTTAATTGCTTTAATATGGAAACAACCTGAAGCCAGGAATTTAGCTGGAGGTCAGCTCATCTCCTGTTACCTCTGATCCTTGTCCTACTTCACAATTGTTAATGCAAATCTCCACATCCTTCACCTTATCCTGCATTCTCCTTGCAGCTTTGCTGTTTTTCCTCCTTTTCCCAGGCCCCACAACTTGCTTTATTTAACTATGTTTCCATTTTGTCTCCTGAACCCCTATTTCATTGGATATGCCCTCAAACTTTACAGAAAAAAAAAAAAAAAAAAAAAAAAAAACAGAATGTTCCGTCTTCACAGGCAGTTCTCACAAAAGGTCAGGGCTGAGGATACAAAGCATAAAAAAACATGGCCATAGTCTGTTGATTTTACAGTCTTGCCATTAGGTAGGACAGTCAATAAGTAGATAATATGAATCAAACATGGTTAAAGGTAGTAATTATACCTTGATTTTTGGCTTTCTGTTGTTACTTCTACACTATGAGTAATTTAGGTATTATCCTGATATAAGTGAAAAGAAAGCCTCCAAATAGGCAGAGCTCCCAATGGTGGAACTGGCCGGCCATTTTACATGGAAGAAGTGGCCCAAATTATGTGCCTCAACCTTTTTTTTTTTTTAAAGATTTATTTTTTTATTCATACAAGAACTGGGGTACAGGCCAGAAGTGCGGGGGGTGTGAGGATCCACCAGAGACAGAGTGGGGAACAGAACAGGCAGACTGACTGAAACACACTGCTGAGGGGAGCAGCAGGTGAGGCAGGTGAGGTCTGCCACACCTTATGTGCCTCAACCTTGAAACTGAGTGCCTCCTTAAAAGTTGCACTAAATATCTTTCTTGCCTCAACTAGTCCCAGTCCTATACAAGATCAAGAAATTCACTGGTCCTGTTATCAGCCAGGTTATATCATTCACCACTCAAAAAACTAGTTTTAAATTATGAGATTGTTTCCACATTACAAGCATCTTATTAATTAATGGCAGCATATTGGAAGGATGGCAGAGTTAGAAATCAGGGAAAGACTGCCTCCCTGAGTGGCAAATGAAAGAATTTATATAGGAAAGAATGGATTGTGGTGACATGGGGGGCATGTCTGGGCATGTCATTCCATGTGTGTGAAGGCACTGGACTATTGATGACATTTCTAAGAGATTTTCTTTCTTCTGCATTATTAATTTAAAATGACCTGCAGGTGTTTGTCAAGCATTGACGTTATCAGCATCCTTAGAAATAACAGAAATATTCAGTTAAACATTAAGCAAACCATTGTTATTGCCCTGAGGAATGTTGTTCAATGATTATTAAGGCAGGGATCATGTTTTTGCCTTCATCTCAGGCTCAGTCACACAGTCCTATCACATGAGTGCACAGCTCAGAACCACTCAGTCTGGTGGAGATGGATTAGGTTCCTAAAAATGTAGCTGAAGTGCCAATTTGGAGAGGAAATCCTGTGAGAACGGGCACTGCTGTTCCAGATTGGTATATACAGCGTAAATGAAGAACTGTTAATGGTACGCTGTTGCACATAGGTAGAATTCAGGGGCTTGGGAACCAGAGTTATAAGAGTGGCTCTGACTTCTATCACCCCCAATAATCCACTTGGAGGAAATTTGTATTTTGTACTCATTTAGTTTTAGATGCTACAGGCTAGATATTCTTGTCCTTATAAACAGTAACATTGGATTTTAGGCTGTTTCTGCCACCCATTCATCCAGAAGCCTCACTCCCAGAGATGAGCAAAAAAAGATAGGAGCCACCATTTAGGCAGAGATAATTGACCCAGTTTTGAGCAGAGACAGGGCAGCTGCTACCAGTGAAGAAGGAAAGGATACATTTGACCCTCAGTTGACCTATTGGATGTCTGTTGGCACTGCCATTCCCAGCTGTAATGGTATACCGAAAAGTTTGGTAGTCAGAGTCTAAGAAAGACACGGTAGCCGGGGGCTCTGGCCCTCAGGAATGACAGTAAAGGTCACCCAATCAGGGAACTGCCTGCAGCAGCAGTGGTGGTAGCTGAGTGGGAATTTAAAATTGGATGTAGGGGCCTCCCTGGTGGTGCAAGGGGTTAAGCACCGCATTATGAAGCATCTGTAACCACTGCAATGTGAGTTTGATCCCCAGCCAGGGAGAGGACCAACATGGTACAGCAGACCTCTCCTGCCTTGCCCACTGCGCCCCTCAGCAGTATATTTCAGTCAATCTGCCTGTTCTGCTCCCCATCTGTCTCTGGTGAATCCTCTCGCTCCCCACCCTTTGACTGTACCCCCAGCTCTTTTATGCATAAATAAATAAATCTTTTAAAATAATAATAAAATTGGATGCAGAGGAGAAACATGATAATTATCAGTTATAACTTGTAGAGACATACAAGTAGCAATAGGGGCTGCAGTTCATTCCACCAACCATTCTCTCATATTTTTTCCAAGAAGACCAACCAGAATATTGTCAAAGCTTTTCTTGACCAGGAGAAATTATTTTTAAAGCAAGCAATGGTGAGGCCCTCAAAGCACAGATATAGTAGATACTGTACTGCTCCCCAGATCCCCTCTGTAGGACCCACTACTCATTCCTCAGCTGTTAGCGGTTGTCCTCAGCTGGAGGGCACTACCATACACAAGCCAATGCCTGTCTGATGTGGGGATTTAAAGATCCAGTTTCCCTGTTTCAATGGCAAGAGTCTAGTGCCCTCCCACAAGCTCAGCTGAGGCCTCAGTAGGAACTACGCAGTTGGTCACTGTCTCTGTCTACTTAATCTTGGCGTCTTTACTTCCTTGCTAGGCACTTCTTGAGAGTAGGTACCCCCCAAAGGAGTCCCTAAACCCCTTTTGTTCATAAATCTCTGGCAACAGAATCTGTATCCAGAGACCCAAAGTGAGCCATGGAGTCAGAATACAGGCTGATATACATAGAAGAGCAATTTCAGGTGAAGGAGCAGAGACAGCAACAGCTGTCAGTACTTTCATTAAAGAGGGAAAAACAGATGATGGTTATGTGAAGAAGGGAGTGGGAGAACTTTTGACATTGATAATTTGTTTGAGGTAAAAGAATCAAGTATTCTTAAATGTTGATGGACAGAGAGGGAAGGAGGAACACACAGAAAAAAAATGAAAAAAATTAATGGAATGTGGTTACCAAGATGAAATAGGAACTCAGTCTTAAATGGAAAGTTAAGGCTTAATGTTATTTTAGTGTATTGTATGATTTATAATTCTAACTTAATGTTTTGCAAATGGTTAGTCATTCATTTTGCCACAATTTTTGACTAATTCATTCTTTCCCCACTTATATAAACTGCTTCTTTTAACACAAACTAAATGCTGATGTACTCACGGACCTGTTTTCAGGTTCTTCTAGTCCATAACCTTAGTCCTCATCTAATATTCAATTGATAAAATTATTGTTGTTTTATATGACATTTTGATAAGTATAGAATAAAAGAAATAAAAAATTAAAATTAAAAAAGTAGAATAAAACCTTCATCTTCATTGCCCTCCTTTCTTAAAAGTTCAGAGGTTTGGCACAACCACAGATTTCTAGTCCCAGGTTGTGGACTGTCCCTGAATGAGCACCTTAGCTCAGGTGCCCCACCCCCAAAAGTGCATGCAGGTCCTGCTGGGAGCTGAGCGCCAAGAGCTGTTGACCAGGCAGCACTTGCGTGAGGTGTAGGCAGCTGAAGAAGTGAGTGTGTCAGTCCTGAAGGGGGGTATAATAGCACCTTACAACATTCACTACTTAGATAAAAGATGAGTAAACTTTCACGTTTTGTTTTGACTACAGTCAGGGATCCACTGACTTCCTTAGCTTGGTACCAATTACTTTTGAAAATTACCACCACATTTGTGTCCACCCTCTATGATCCACCCCCAGCCCATCACCCCGGAAACCTGGGAACTGAATTTGCCAGAATCTTTACCAGGAGCTTCCAGTTTAAGTTGAGCTAATCAGAAGCACCTGCTGGAGGTCTAGAAAACAATTAAGAAGCCCAAGAGGCCATTTTGTTTTAGTAGGCAGTTCGAGCAGACACAGTGCAGTGGTCTCTGGGCATTTTCCTATAAATCTGCCTTGGTTCTAGCAGTATGAACAGTCTAGCCCAGTGATTCTCAAAGCATCATCAGCACCACATGGAAACTTGCAACAACGCAAATTCTTGGACCTCTCTACGAACTCAGAAGCCCTGGGGTAAGTGTTGATTGTATACAGTAGTTTCCTCCTTATCTGGGAATTACGCATTCTAAAGTGGATGTTTGAAACTGCAGGTAGTATCAAACCCTATATAAATTTTTTTTTCTGTACTGCATATCTGTAATGTTTACTTTACAAATTATGCACAGCTTGCTGTAACAACCAGTAACAATAGCTAATAATGACAGAAAAATTATAACAATATACCAGAAATATGTTATATGAATGTGTGGGCGCTCTCTCTCTCTCTCTCTAAATGGGTAATATATTCACATCTTTGTTCACCATGGATAACCAAAAACGTGGAAAGTGGAACCACAGGTAAGGGGGAATTACTGAAGGCTATTATTGTAAGTCTTGGTTAAGCTTTTCAGTTAGATTGGTTATCAGAATTTCCGGGGGTGTTTCTGAAGCCTACAGATTCCTTCATCCCACAGCATACCTCCCCATAAATAAGATGGGAGTAAAGGGCCCATGAATGTGTATTCTTACAAGTATTCCCAGAGATTTAGAAAGTAAAGTGTTGGAAGTTGGTCAAGGGTTGTTACACGCTATTCCAGTTTCTTTTAAAACAAAATTCTCGTTTCTTTTTTGTTGCAAAGGAAGGGAAAATCATATTTTAATGAAAAAGCTGTGTCTTGTTTGGAGAAGTCTACTCAGCATAAAACCCCCTTTAAAACTTTTACAGTGGTGTTGCTCAGTCTTAACCAAGGATGATTCCCATCATAATCACTTCACCCACCGTGCACTACTGAAATTGCAGGCACCTGGCCTCATACAGAAGGATCTCTGGGGCATTTTAACACACAAACTTGAGAGCCAGCAATTTTCCCTAGCGTCAAAGATCAAGAAATAGCAAAATGAAAACCATCAAATCAATAACTAGCATACAATAGTTTATTGTGCATAGAAGAACAATTCACAAACAGCTTTCAAATTCAAAGACTAATAAAATAGGAGATGTGAACTTACAGGATTGTCAAGAAAAATGAGAAAGCAAGTTCTTTACCCTTTACAATTATGGTTTTTACAGCTGGGGTTTCTAGATCACCGGGGATTGGTAAAAAGGATTATCATATGTTTTTATGAAGATGACTTAGTTTCCTTTTAAAATTATCAAGCATTTTTTCAAGAAATAATCTTGCATTTATGTTCATGATATAAACTAGATTCACTTTTGTTTATATGACTTAAATGTTTTATCTGCTCAAGGAATTCTCAAGCCTGGTCTCCATTTTGCATTTAATTGTAACATTAGTTAATAGTATACCACATGGACTATTTCACCAGATTTGATCTTGGTACTATCAGGGTAAATATAAGGAAGGGTTGTCTACAGAGTCCTGATATGAGCTGTGGGCTTCAGTTTGTTCTTGCATAAATGAGGGTGTGACAATACAGTAACCTAAATCTTTCTTCCTATTCTAAAGTGCTATGATTAAATTGTGTACTTGTTAACTTATACCCCACTCACTTCCAAGAAACAATAAAATGTTACATGGTTTCCTTTTTGTCTCCTCCTTGACCATGTCATTTATTGCATTGATTAAAGGCAAATATTTCAATTTTATCACCCTTGTTAATACAAAACAAAGGGGAAAAAAGATGTAGGAGAGGACTTTAGCATTTGTACTTTGACCTACTTCACAGAACATTTTTTACTCAAGATATTCAAAATGATGATCACATTCTTGGACAATCTTAAAAAGACTTTGAATTAGATTTTACTTCCAAATGAAACTATGAAATATTTAAAGAAAACACCAAAAAGTCAATAATATAAAAGCATTCCATTTTCTCAATGTGTATTTTTAGTCATAAGTATTTTATATTGTAAAAATACAGTTTATATTCCTTCCTATTAATTGCTAACTATACACTTAGCATGGAAGTAATCCTATGCTGAGAAGCATTTAGTACCATGTCTTGTATTGGTTTTAGGAAATATTTCTTGATGTTAGACTAGATTTCTTGGGATTAGTTACTTCTGACACAAGTGAGTTTCAAAGACACCTTTTGCGTGATTTCAATAATCAACAGTAAACCTTTCCATAGGCCTGCAGAATCTTCAGGTTTCCTTGTCTATATTAGATGTATATTAAAATTTCCCATTGCCCTAAATGCTGAAATATTCTGGATAAATTAAGAGTTCTTAAGGTTATTGTCTTAAATAAATTGACTCAAATATTTAAGTGAGTTTATTAAGAATCAAGACTAGGACCTGACCAAAAAACGACTTCCAAATAGTTATGGAAAATCTATCCAAAGTTTCTTTTTAATGAGGATTTTATACAGTTTGCCAGGGAAACAATTCAAGGTGCTGTGCAGGTGTCATGTGTATTTGATGTTGTCTATGCACTGAGTAAAATAAGGAGGTTGCTAAAATTTACCCTATATATTTAGTCATATCTTTGGGAAACTGGAAGTTTTTATTATTCAGGAGACAACTTTTTTTATTGATACTGATGCAGCTTATTTGCATGATTATGCCCTGGTTCTTTGGATTGTACCCCTTAACTGAAATCAGTGAAAGGAGTACCTTTTTGCAATGGTCAAATTGCAGAAACTGCTTCATTTCTTTTGTAATGAAATTTTGGTCAGTGCAGGTATCATTTTATTCAGGAAGAATACAAAGAGTTTGGATAAAGGTCAAATCTAGCATTCATCCAAAATTGAGCAAAAGTTCTCAAGAATGTTTGGTGACTTACTCTGGAATAAATACAAACAAAGTGTTAGTTTGTGCGCTTTCCTTGACACTTTTTAAGATGGCTGCAAAAGGTAATTTAATAGTTGCTTTAACTATGGAATATTCCAGTCTGGTCAAGGGTTCTTGAACTAGTGACAAGGAAAGGACAATGCCATAGCTTTGGACCATGGTCATGGTCCAGAAAAGCCAAATCTATTTGCCTTTAGGGCTCAGATCAGGTTCCATCTGTTTAGTCACAGTCAGTTCCTTCCTATCAAAACTGTATCATTTCCTTTCATTTGGGGGGGTCTTTTATCTGTAGCGTCCTTGTGATCTGTAATGGCATTCTTAGAAATAAGTCTATAGAGATGATGTTTTCGGTCTTTGAGTGAATTTCATTTTTTACTACTAAAAATAAAATACTGGTGTAATAAATGAATAGTTTGTACAAAGCATGCCTAACATTTTAAAATATGAAAATTCCTTTCTATCTAGAGAACTTTATTTACCAGTAATACCAAGACCTTTGACGTGGTGAGGTTTCATTTTGTTTTTAAGAGTGAAAGTCAATGTATAAAATGAAAATTCCTAGTATATGTGATTAAACTGACATGGTTAGAGCAAAAGTAGATTTTGCTTTTGACAGGAACCTTGAAATTATTTGTGCATTGGAAAAACACAGCAGGCTTGACCATATGTAATCATATTTTCTTGGTAATATTTCGCTGGAAGTATAAGGGTATTTTGTAAAATAACCAAGTTTTCTAGAGAATTCAAAGAACAAAGGTGACATTTAAAAAAATAATGCATTAGCATGATCAAAGTAGTGCTTGATTCTGACACTCAGTTATGAGATAACCAGTGAGGCTGGGGTTTATCATAAGGTGCAGACTCATTTCAAACAGAAACATAGGCCACACATGCAACCCTAAAGTGGACAAGATTGGTTTTTTTTTTTGAATTATGAACAGTAGTTAACCATTAGCTATTATATAGTTCCTCATGGTATATATGTGACTCTAAAAATACGGATTTGCTCCCTTCCTTAAATCAGAATAAATTTTTTAAAAAGATGAATCGGCGTAGGAAGTATTTTGAGGAAATTCTTCAAAGCTCTATATTTACTTCTCATGTCTATAATAAAATAGAAGCACCATAATTTCTTAATCTTTATTTCATGTTGGTGTTTCACAGTACACAAGATGTGAAACTAAAAAGACTCCACATATCTAAATTAATAGAAGAGTAAAATAAGGAAAGTTCCACCAGCAAAAAAAGATATTTTACAATTCTCATTTCCAAAATGATTGCCTTAGACTACTGGTTCTCAAAGTCTGGTCTCTGGAATAACAACATTTTTAGTACTTGTTACAAGTGCAAATTCTCAGGTCTCATCCATGCCTGCTGAATCAGAAACGGAAAAGGAGCTCCTCGATCTTGATTGAGTCTTGACGAGGGCCCATGTAATTCTGATGAGTACAAGAGTTTGAGAACAGTTCTCTTAAGCTGAGAAACAAATTCACAGAGCTAAAGTAGGTGAAATTCTGGGTAGACTTACTGGTTCTTAAACCTGCTTACAGGTCCATCTACTTGGGGATGTTTTTAAAATCTTAACACAGATAAATTGAAAAAGAAGCTCTGCCTTATGGCATCCGCACTTGAAAACACTCCTCTGGTAGTTTAATGAGCAGCACTCATTTAAAGAGGCACTATTATGAGTTTATATATATATGCTTCTTTGTTTCATCAGTCTCTTGCTGATTGTTCAGTATATATCTAGCACATGGTTATTCCTCTTACTCCTTGACTCTGCTTCCCTGATTTTCCTTGTTACCATGGCAGCTGAAGCTACAAAGAGTCAAAGATCATGGATCAGCTGGCAACAGAGTTAGTTTACATGAGTTGTCCCTATTTGGGAAACTTTTATTGCCAATTTCAAAATGGGCATTCTATCTCTTGGATTTTTTAAACAGACCTCACTATCGAGGTCCTTGGCTCTTTGTTTTATCCTCTTTCAGTCCATTTTCCACAAGTAGTCAGCATGATCTTTCTAAAACACAAATCTAATCATGCCCAAATTCTTAAAAAATGTTTGCAAGTTTGTGCCTAAACTCCCTTTTCCTCTATTCACCATTTCCCTTCCTACATTCCTTCCATGCTGTGGTCATACTTAAGTGTTTGAGTCCAGAAAACAGCAGAAATATGAAGATACTAGCCTTATCACCTCCAAATATTTTGATCAAATTATAATTAGCTGAAGACCAGGTCCCTGCATGATGTCCAGATGACTATAGCGTGCATAGAGAGGGCCTCAAACAGCAGAATGGGTAAGGAAAACAAATTTGTGTTAGGAGCATTATTGGAGGAGTGTAACCCAAGAGACGAAAGGGTAGCCACAACTTGGGCCTCTGTTCTTTCCTGAAGGGCTCATACCTACATTTGGAACTTTAGAAGCTGGACAGTGCAATGGAGCATGGGACGTGCAGCCAGGGTGCAGGGTGGAGAGCTCCACTTCAGGAGAACTAGGAGTAGGGGTGTAGAGACCTGAATAGAACCCCAGAGCAGAAGATCAACGAAAGCAAAGGCAGACTTACTAAATTGCTATAACAAACTGGCACCCAGAGCCAGAGAGTGAAGTGCCTCCAGCTCCCAGATCTACTAGGGAGGTTGAAGAAAGTGGACAGTCTTGGTGACTGTGTCAGGTGTGCGTAGGCGGTGACTGCTGACATGAGCATGGGGCTCCATGTGAACAGCAGGAGCCCAAACCAGCAGGGAAGGGTAGATTGGCTCACCTGTCTCCTGGCAATTGAGGCTCCTCACACTTTGCACCATTGTGCAAAACACCTACCTCACGCTGCCCACCTGGGGCCAAGCCTAGATAGCTATCTACAGTACAGACTACCATTAACTGGAGTTCAAAACACCTGGGTGCTAGCAACAGCTGCAACATCCTCAGGGCAGGGAGCTTGAAAGTACAGTGATGAAAAAGATTAACAGAAAAATAGAATGAAAACAGTGTAAAATTTTGGAATAATTTAAAGAAAAATATGTCAAGAGGGCCAGGGGTGCCTCAGAATGAGATGAGGGAGAGAAAAGGATCAACATTTTATTTGAAGAGGTAATAGCTGAGAATCTCTAATCTAGGAAAGAAACCAAATAACCTAATCCAAGAGGCCCCAAATGTCTCAAGTAAAATAATTCTGAATAAAAATACCCCAAGATACAATCAAATTCCTCAAAATGAGTAAGAAGGATACTAAAAACATTCGAAGAATTAGTACATACAAGTAAATACCTTTAGACTTTGGAATTCTGGGTAGGATCCTTGCTGGCAAGATGAGAAAGAATATTTAAAGCACTCAAAAAGATTTCTAGCCTTGAGTTTTTATCCAGTCAGATCCTCATTCAATATGGAAGGAGGGATAAGGAGCTTTATAAGAAAATAATTTTTATTTTTTTAACTCTGAATAAACAAAGCTTTTATTCTTTTTCTCCTATTGTTTTATTTTTAAACACTTGACATGGGTGCTGTGTGCTTCCCAAATTATGTTTACTGAGGTAAAATAAGTTTATGTCTTTGCATCTGCTCTGGGAAGTTGTAGGTTCAAACTTCTACAAATGTTTACTTTCACACTCTGCCCTCCAGTGCCACAACAATCCTTCACTATGTTCCATTGGGCTACTTCCTTACCCCACTTCCACCCCCCTCCCTCAGATTACCTCAGTTGTGCAGTCAGTGTTGAGTTTATTTTTGGTTTACTTTTGACTAATTGTTATGTTTATCTGTATTCCTCATTTGACTGAGACCACCCAATAGTTGTCTTTTTCCTTCTAACTTATTTCACTTAGCATTTTACTCTGTTTCCAACCATATTGTCATAAATGTCAAGAGTCCATCCTCTTTATCGCTAAATAGTATTCCACTTTATATATATATCACTTTTCACATGCCCCTGTGTTTGGGCATATAGGGTGTTTCTATAATTTAGCTATTGTAAATAGGGTACAATAAATTTTGGAGTGCAAATATCCCTTCAAATTAGTCTTTTTTTATTGTTTCAGTTGGTACCTAAGAGTAGAATTGCTAGGCCATATAGTAGATTCATTTTTAATATTTTGAGAAACTGCCATACTGTTTTCCACAGATATAAGATCAGTTTGCATTCCTACCAACAGTGTCAAGGGTTCCTTTGTTTTTATATCCTTGTCAGCACTTCTTGTTCTAGGACTTTTTGATATGGGGGATTCTCATGGATATGAGATGGTATCTCATTGTGATTTTGATTTGTATTTACCTGATGAAAACTGATGATGAGCAGTTTCTCATGTGCCTATTGGTGACTTGTATGTCTTCTTTGGAGAAGTGTCTAAGAATTGTTATTTTGCTAGTTTGTTCTCTGGTTATTTATATTCCATTAACAAGTGAGGCATTTTTTCATCTGGTAACTGACTTTCATTTTCTGTCTTACTTAGCATAATCACTTCAAGATCCATCCATTTTTGCCCTAAAGGTACTATTTCATCTTTTAAAATAACTGATTAGTATTCCACAAGTCCTTTTATCCATTCATCTGTCAATGGATATTTAGGTTGGTTCCATTGCACTATGAACATAGGAGAGCTTAAATCTTTATGTGTGTGTGTGTGTGTTTTTAAGGTTTACTTATTTATGCATACAAGAGCTTGGATGTAGCTCAGAGGTACAGGGAGGGTGAAAGGATTCACCAAATTCAGAGTGGGGAGCAGAACAGGCAGATTGACTGAAATACTGCTGAGGGGAGCAGCGGATGAGACAGGAGAGGCCTGCTGTGCCATGTGGGTTAGCTACCTGTCTGGGGACTGAACTTGTGCTATGGTGGTTGAGGATTACTTTTATAGTTCTGAGACTTAACACTTTGTGCCACCAGGGATGCCCCAGTGTTTATATATACTTTGGGTAAATACCTAAGGATAGTATTGGAACATACTATGTTTCCTTTTTTTTTTTTCCCTAAGGAATCTCCATACCATTTTCCATAGAGGCTGCACCAAGTTACATTGCCACCAGCAGTGGATGAATGTTCCTTTTTTCCATATCCTTGTCAACACTTGTGCATGTTCCCTATGATGTAAGCCAGTCTCACAAGGGCGAGGTGTACCTCACTGTGGTTTTCATTTGCATTTTCCTTATAAGTTACATTGAACATTTTTCTCCTGTGCCAATAGGTCATCTTGAATATTTTCTTTGGAAAAGTATATTGAGATTATTTGCTCACTTTTTGACAGGCTTGTTTTTTGTTGAGTTTTATGAGTTTTTACATACTTTGGAATTTCTGATAGCTCATTTTTTTGTATAGAAATACAGTTGAAATATAAATGCTAGTTTGAAAGAAAGTGTATTTTCTCTTTTTCCCTTCAGTAGAACACACACTATTCTCCCTACTCTGAACACTGTTCCGTGGCAGATGGTGACCTTACCATCGCTCACTCATCCAAGACTTTGATGTGATTTCTTCCCAGAAAACTTGATTGATCATTCAAGCTTAATATAACACTCTGACTTACATTAGCATCTACCCTATAATATTTTGTTAAAGCTGGCTTGTTACCTGAAATTCTCAATGGAAAATTAAGGACAGTATTATGTTATTTTTAATTCTTAATTTATATATATTAAAGAGCATATGTAATATGCATAAGATTTTGGTCTTTCTGTAACTCTGAACATACGGCTCACTGTGTTGCATAGGTGCTTTGAATAATAAAGACTAAAATAGTTCAGAGAACACATCTAGCAATGTCGGCTGAAGTGGACAATGAAAACATAAGATACAGAAGGAATGAATGGGTACTGAGGGATGTTAATATGGGATCTCTTAGAAGACATCAATATGGGATTTTAGATTATTATTATTGAGCAGCGCAATGAGGCATCATTTCTTTCCATGGTTAGGCTTTGGATGCCAACGAGAATCCTTTCTCTATGTGTGTATTTATTTTAGGAGCTTGCTAGGAGAAAAGACATCAATACATGATTACTGAGAATTACAGGGATAAATGTCTAATTAACCAGAATGAAATTGACAGTGTGAAGTTTGTCCTTCTCAAGCTTGAGTTCCTTAAAAAGGAACTCAACTCGGCAAGGAAGCTGGATCAGTGAAAACCCATAGTCCCAAAGTCTAAGTTATCTGAGAGAACACATTATAAACTTTTTATACTGTGTAAATTTATTTTTTTTAACACAGTATAAATTTAATTCCAAAATCTCTCTGAACAGTCATTCTGGCAGTGAGGGAAGATTTAGAAACTGACAGTTTGAAATGTTCATGTTGTGAGACAGAGTCCTTGAAAAGGGATTTCTATATGGATTCATGGAAATCTTCAGTGTGGGGCCCCTAACTGGGCTTATTTTAAAGGCACCCAGTGGACATACATGCACACACTTGAGTAAGAATGAAGTCATCACACATGAAGGTAGAGCCCAAAATAGAGAAACTGAGGCTGACAGTTTTATTAGAGATCTTGAATAGAAATGTGTTCAATGTCTACCCCACACTTAGACTTCCCAGGCATCTGTATTCAATTTAGTTGTATAGGTAAGCCAGATTGGATTTGCATTTGGTTTCTTTGAGAGCGGTTTTATTATTGGGGAGAACTTCTTTTACAAGAGAGGGCAAGGAATGGATGAGGCCCTGGCAGAACATTTCATTAGGGTCACAATGGAGGCTTGTACTGCTGTGGCCTGAGGCACAGTATTAAGTGTAACCTCAGATTACTTACATTGGAAAAGGAGGAGTGATCATTCCAGAAAAAGAGAAATATTGACAATGAAACTTTGGCATAAGCATAAGACTTGGAGAAAATCAGAGAACCTGAGAAAATAAGGATTATATGTTGGAGAGGAGAGTGAGGAAGAAGGCTATTTATCAGAAGGCCAGATTATGGTGTAGATTATCAGAAAAGTTTCAATTGAATTTGATACACAATA
This sequence comes from Galemys pyrenaicus, assembly GCA_019455555.1. Lineage (NCBI taxonomy): Eukaryota > Metazoa > Chordata > Mammalia > Eulipotyphla > Talpidae > Galemys > Galemys pyrenaicus. Next base: position 5,374,586 of record JAGFMF010012021.1, read on the forward strand.
GAAGGTAAGAGGAATATTTTTATATTACCAATAATTTGAATTTACTATCACCTTGATAAAATGTTTGTAATATAAATACACTCAGGCTTCTTATTCTTCATTTAGCTGAATTTTCAAGTTTTCTTATACAAGTTTGTTGCCTTTATAAGGAGTTGCCCATACTACTGCCCAACTCTACAATGTATTTGTCAGAACTGAGCATTTATCTAATGCAAAGGATATTGGTTCTGCTTCTAAACACCAGAGGGGAAGCCATAACTGCAAAATCAGATGGGTTGGTATCCACAGCTGGTTTGGTCACAGGTATCTCACATGCTGAGATATCTCCTCTCCTGCAAGGGTGCAGTTGTGAGTCTAGTAACCTGTATTCCATGGAGTGGTGACCATCTTTCAGCTTCAAGGACACAGACCTTGCTTCTAAAGATCTACGCCTTAGCAGGGTGGCTGAGTCTGTACTCCTGCTGACTCACAAGGAAACGAGCACAGAGATGTTCTCAGACATTAAATTCAAAATTCACAAGTTCTGCCTCCCAGCAGCTGACCTTGGAATAAACTTTGCTACCTTATTGTAAATTGGCTGGAAGTTTAACTCTATTGAGTATTCTTCAGGATGAGGATAAATTACAAGTTTTACAAAATGCTGATAGGAGCACAAATCACCATACCCATCTTAAAAAAAAAAAATTGCACACCTAGCAGAGATTCAAAATGTGAATATGGTGTACTAAGTAATTTTACTTGCTAAGTATATGCGCAGAATGAACATACTGATGGCAATATTGGGAAAATGATAGAAATATCTGGCAATAGGAAATGACTATATAATTAATATATGGCCAGACAGTAAATTAAAATTCAGCAGTGAAAATAAATGAACATGAACTATATATATCAACATGGGTAAATCTCACAATGGTGAAGCAAGTCATAGAAGAATATGCACCGTATGTATATGTATGACTTGCTGCTTTTCTGCAAACTCAAGGAAAACCTAGCTTTCCCATTCCTTGCCCTTCCGGGAGGAACTTGACAAAGAATAGAGAAATTAATTTTCCTTTCCTAAACATTTATCAAGTCAGTTCAAATTTTCCTTCATGAGGTGCTAAGTCCATCCCCTGGTCTCTCCTATGAGGCTGCTTTTATATACAGTGACTAGTTAAGTCCTGAAAGTTCAGTAAGATAAAAAAGGAAAATTGGGAAAAAAACTGGAACTGTGCTGGGCCAGATGGTCACCTTACATTCATGTTCACTGCAGTGCTTTGTACTTATTTCATTTTGCTTTTGAATGACAATTATATATCTGTCTCTCCTGTCTCCTTCCTCCTTCTGCCAGAGGTGTTTTTCTCTTCATCTGTTTCCCATAACAAATTCATCAGTCCCACCACCATCTCTAGAATGAGTATTTTAATAGCTAAACCTTCCATCAAACTACATGCTGAGCACAGCATGTGTGATCCCTCATTTAATCCTTGCCTCAATAAGAGGAGGGCTTTAACATTACCATTTTATAAAGAAAATATTGAGGCATGGAGAACATAAGTCATGTGCTCAACATTGTGCAATAGTAGGTGGCAGGATGGTTACAGATATGCAGTTTTTATCACTATTACCTCCCAAATAAGACTTGTCACAGAGAAGGTGTAAATAGTCACTTGAAACGGAAAGGAAACCTAGGTTTATACACTTATACCCCAGAGTCTAAATATTAATGGGGGAAGGAAATAAAATAATTTCAAGAACTGGTGTTCTAGCTAAACCTCTGACAAAAAAAAAAAAAAAACACTTTTCTATGTAAAATTTTGCCCAGTCTTTTGAGACTTAAAGTGATTAGAATCAGTCTGGGAAAATAAGTTATAAGAAGGAATATGTGCATTTTCTCCAGGTTTATTGATGTGTATGTATGTGTGTTTTGACACATGCATATATTTGACATACTGCCCTGTATAAGGGGTATAGCATAAAGATTTGACTCCCACGTATTGTGAAATTATCACCACACTAAGTTTAGTAAATATACATAACCTCATATTGACACAAAATATTGGGAAAACCAGTTTTTTCTTGAGAATCAGTTAACACTTTTAGCAATTATCAAATATTACCAAAGTGTATTGTTTCTGTGTTAACCTTGGAATTTTTAACTATCCTTATCAAATTCATCCTCCCACAACACCTATCAATAGCCACCAAAAAACTTGGTAATCCAAATCTGATCTCTTTTTCTGTAAGTTTGGTTTTTGCTTCTGATTTTTGGTTTTTTTAGATTACAAAAATTTGTTGAGTCACACGTTATTTTTCTCAGTTTGACTTATTTCACATGACGTAATGCCCTAAACACTTTTATGTTGTTGCAATTGCTGGGGCTTCTATCTTTCTGGTAAATAATATCCTATTTTGTGTGTGTGACATCTATTTTGTCTGTCCATAACATAAATATTATAAAAATTAAAAAAATTATGTGATGAGAGTTCTTAGGATTTACCCTCTTAATTCTCCTGTTTCATATAGCAGTGTTAGCTATAGTCATGTTGTGTATCCCATCCCATCCCTACTTATTTCTCTTATAACTAGATGTTTTGTACCTTTTGACTACCTTCTAATTCCGCCTCACCTCACCCTCCTCCTGGTGACAAGTCTGATCGCTTTTTCTAGAAGTTTTCCTATCAGATTCCACATGTGTGGGAGATCATGTGATACTTGACTCTGACTTATTTCAGCTATCATAATGTAGTCAAAGTATATAATTGGGCAGCATTTCTTTTTTTTTTTAAAGATTTATTTATGCATACAAGAGCTGGGGTACAGGCCAGAGTCGCGGGAGGTGAGAGGCATCACCAGACAGAGCGGGGAGCAGAACAGGCAGACTGACTGAAACACACTGCTGAGGGCAGCAGCGGGCGAGGCAGGAGAGGTCTGCTGCTCCATGTGGGTCCCCTCCCTGGCCAGCAGCAGGGATCGAACTCATGCTGCAGTGGCTGCGATTTGCTTCATAGTGTGTTGCTTAACCCACTGCGCCACCAGGGAGGCCCTAGCATTTCTTTTTTATGGCTGAAAAATATCCCACTCTGTATATATCTGTATATATATCACAACATCTTTACTCATTTATCCATTCAGGAACACTTAAGTTGTTTCCATGTTAAACTATTAATGCTTCTAAGAACATATGCTGCAGATGTCTTTTCCAGTGGTGTTTTCATTTCCTTAGGATGTACTTTAGAAGCAGAAAATCTGGATAATATAGTTTTTATTTTTAACTGTTAAATGCTTATTTTGTTAGTTTACCTTAGTCTCCCTCTCATAATTTTTGCTAAAGTTTTGCTGTCCTCTGCAGTTTTCAGATATTCTGTTCAGCCGGAGCCAGTAGTTAGATTCACTAGTGTATCAGTCTATATAATTCAGCTCCAATGTCTGGATGGGGGCAGACTAGTCTCCAGGGCCTGCAAGTTCAGAGAGACATATACCTCCTTCTTCCTCTCAATTCTCTGGTCAGGCGGTACATTCTTGGCTCTGCAGATAAGCAAAATAACTTATTTCAACAATTCCTTGGGCACCAGAGGTAGGAACTCCATCCAGATCCCAATAAACTGCAGCCCTAAGCCCATCTCATCACAATCAGATTTGTTGCAGTCAAGTGCTACAGACTCCTCCTGCATTCCTTGGGGTGAGACTAAAATATAGCTCCCAAAATGTGATTTACAGCACTGGGTGTCTGTCCTCGGTGCTCTTTTCCCATGGAGAGATGGAACTACAGTTTTGGAGGAACCTCTCAGTGGGGTGCTGCTTTTGTCTGGGGAAGGGGCAAAGTAGCCAAACTGAAGCTACTCCCCTTTCCCTTCTAGTGTGCTAGTTCTTGGACTCTGATGCAGCTAGGGGTGCCTTCAGCCTCATTTCTGTGTTGTAGGATTTCTCAGTGGTGTTTTGTCTAAGAATAGTGTTCTTGTGAGAGGGAGAAATGTCAAGAATTCCCTACATCACTATCTTGACGTCTCTTGTGCATTTTAAGTTTATTTTTTGTTTAGAGATTGGCTCTACTGTTGAAATGTATAACTGGCAGAACTATGTTTTACTTAACGGGTCAAATGGTTCCCAACTGTCCTTGACAATAACTACACAGAAAGGACATTTTTTGTTTTTGCTAAAGGTTTTATGGAAAAGAGGGATCACATTTAATGAAAAAATATGGAATATTTATATGGTTTATTAGATGAACTTTTTTGCCAACTTTGAGGCAAGTTCATGTTGAGAAAGTGCCCTGGGCTGGGGCAGCTAGTCAAGTGTATGAAAATTCTGCTTAGAAAACAGAAAATCATTGATTTTGATTATTCATACACTTCAGCCAAGAAAAATCACAGCGCTAAGAGCTAAATTGGACTCTGAGAAATTAGGTAGCAGGATTGATGCTATTTTTTATGGAAAAATAATGGGAACCATGATATATATATATATGCACATTCTATTGAGTTAGTGATATCAGGCTTAGAAAATAGGTGAAATTACCAGAAGGAATAGGGCATATATGAGCATGATGAATTAAAAGAACATGTTTTTCAGTTCTTTCAAAAAATAGTTAGATTTAAAAGTTGGATATACATGTACTTAATTTCTAATACTTTTATTGGGTACATAATCATTTAATCAGATAGCTAAGTTAATGTAAAAGCTAATCTTTTTCTTCAGAATTGATAGAGTATATCAAACCTTTTTTTTTTTTTTTTTTTTTTAAGATTTATGCATGCAAGAACTTGGGTACAGGCTGGAGATGTGGGGGGAGAGAGGATTCACCTGAGACAGAGTGGGAAACAGAACAGGTGGATCCATTGAAATACACTGCTGAGGGGATCAATTGGGGAGGCAGGAGAGGCCTGCTGCCCCATGTGGGTCACCTCCCTGGCCGGGGATTGAACTCATGCTGCAGTGGCTGAGGGTAGTGTTTTAGTGCTGTGACTTAACCCCTTGTGCCACCAGGAGGCCCCTGAAAAAGCTTTAATCCTTTAGAAAATTCCAAGAGATCTGATTATTTCAGCTAAACACAAATGAATTTATTCATTTCAGTATTCTCATATACTTAATTTCCATTCGGTAGACACTTGCCAGGTAGAAAATTGTAATATTTCTCATAGGGTAGTCTATATATATGTATATTCTAATGATAATTAGAGATAACATATGCATATATGTATAATAAAGCTTTCTCAGATTAATACTATTAAACTAATAAACTCAAATCCTGAGGGAGATTTGAGAATCTAGAAAGCTTCAATCATATAAACAGATGTGTCTTTATTAAACTTTCAAGAACAGATGTGATTTTATTGCTGTTTTCTGTCTTTAACAACAACAAAAAATATGCTTCAAAGGTCTTAGAGTATTTAATACCATATCCTGATGTAAGTCCTGCAGAATATAAAATTCCTTTTTTCCTCCACAGCTCCAGGCAGTTACTCTTTCCAAAAAAAGTTCACAAGCTTTTTTAACCATGACTGTGTTCAGCCCAGTCCTGTGGGAGGTGTGGAGGAAGAAAGGAATTTGGCTGGGGAAATTGAAACCTTAAAAACAAAACACAGCATAATAACAACATTTTAAAAAACTAATCTTGTGATTTGGTTAAAGAACACTACAGAGATGGGTTTGTAAACCAGGGCTTCGTAATTTTCCAAGACTCTTTACTGCTTTGGTTTCTCTCCTACTGTATTAGAACTAAAAATAAAGATACAACTAATTTTAAATTTTAGAATATGGACTTTAAAATGTGTTTCTCTCTTTTTATTAAAATTGGCATATTTAAAGTGACAATGAGATGGGCACCCTCTCACCAGCACCGAACCCCTTTCTGCCCACACATACATGCACAGAAAGGCCACATTACATCAGATCATCATTTTAGAACTGGGGTATGCACTGGTGAGATGGTGATGGGGAATACATGGGGATTACAATTAATGGCAAGTATATGTAAATTTTAAAATATTTTAATAAAAAAATGAAAAAAAAATAGAACTGGGGTAGTCTTCAAACCTTAGCTTTTTATCCCTGGTATCTGTTTCCCTAAAATCTGGGAACTTTCCCATGAAATGTAAATAGAACGGTTATGGAAGAAAAAAAAATGTTTCCCTTTCAAATAGAAATCTAAGACAAAGGAGATATTTTAGATTTTCCAATAGCTACATTAAAAAGAAGAAACAGGTGGAATTTTAAAAATATATTGAACTTAACTCAATGTATCCAAACCACTAATTCAACATGTACATTCTCTTCTCTCGTCAGTCTTGGAATTCTCATGTGCAGTGTACACTTATGCAGATTCCATGTAGGGCTGGTGACGATGCGAATGTTCTGTGGCTAAGTTAGGATCGTGGCTGCTGTGTCCCTGCAGCTCTGATATCTGAAAGTGGGGTTAACACCCTGGCTTCTCTGCTGCAGGATTTTTCATAGCACTTGACATTTGCATCTGGGAGATGATACTATGATTTTCCTCTTTCGTGTTGTTGATGAGGTATGTCACATTGACTGATTATGGATGTTAACACAACCTGGTATCCTTAGAATGGGGCCAACTTGATCATGGTGTATGATCCCATTAGTGTGTTGTTGAACTCGGCTTCCTTATAATTTGTTGAGAATTTTTCATCTCTGTTCATCAGGGATATTGCTGAGTGATTTGCATTTCTTGTGGTATCAGGACCTTGGAATATGGTTTTGCTATCAGGATAATGCTGGTCTTGTAAGATGAATTTGCAAGTATTCGCTCCTCTTTTTTTTTTTTTTAAAGATTTATTTATGCAGGTATCGAATTTGTGCTGCGATGGCTGCGGTTTGCTTCATAGTGCGTTGCTTAACCCTCGCTCCTACTTTTATTGAAGAGTCGTCTCTTATCCTTTACATTTCGGCGCTACCAAGTAGAACATCCCCTTTTTCGTTTCTGATTTTATTTCACTGCTCTTCCTTAATGAGTTCAGCTAAATGTTCAATTTACTAGTCTCTCTTTTTGAAGAACCAGTTCTGAATTTTCACTGAATTTTTTAGTCATTGCTTTAGTCTCTACTTCATTTATATCTGAAGTGAAGATTTTTGTCCTTTTAACATTGGGCTTTGTTTTTTTTTCCTTTTTTCCAGTTCTTTGGTATTTAACACTATTTTGCTTATTTGAGATCTTGCTTGTTTCTTGATGCAGGTATTTATCCATAAGAAATTTTCTTTTAAAACAACTTTCGGCATATTCCATAAATTTTGGTATGTTGCATTTCAAATTTAATTGGTCTTAAGAAATCTTCATTTTCTCTTTGATTCCCTGTTTGGCCCATTAATCTTTTAGTAGCATATTGTTTAAACTCCACATATTTGGAATTTTCTTCTTTTTATAATTGATTCTAGTTTCATAACACCAAGGTCCGAAAAAGTGATCAAAGTGATTTCAGTGTTCTTAAATTTATTAAGGCTTCTCTTGCATCCTAACATACTATATTTCAGAGCATATAGTGTATTCTATAGTGTACTTTAGTATTTCCAAGCTTGATGGGCATCTCTATGATCATTAATTACTTTGAACTTTTTATCAAATAATTATGTTTAAGATCTTTTGTCATTTTGTTTGGAATATGTCCCTTTGTTTCTTCATTTTCCTTTATTCTATATTGATTTCTTTGCACTAGATAAGACAGTCAGTTCTATAAATCTTCAACTAATAGCCTTGTGTAGATGACCTATCATCCAACCCTGCTAGTTCTTAGTCGCCTTCTAAGATTTTGTGATTACCAAGTAGCCAACTTTATTTTTTTGTCCTTTCTGGGCATGTGCCAATATCATGTTGCAAAAGGAAGGATCTCCATTGGTAGTTATTCTCTGGCAGATTAAGATTTGAAGTCATACCCCCTCAGGCTATGGGAACCACAACTACAAATCCCACAGATTCAGGCAATGTACATGTGTCTGCCAGGCAGTGCACTTAAAAATTAGGGTGTCAGTCAAGCTTCAATGCTCCTTTCTGGAAATCTTGGTGACTGCAGGGAGGCAGAAGAGCACATGAATGACATTCAGTGGCCTTTATCCTTGGACAACACGTACCAAGTCCCTGTATTTGTATGAAGGCTGCCCCTCAGGTCAAAGCTCAAGCACTGGGAATGTGTTTCAATCTCCCTTCTTCCCTGTGCCCTGTGGGTGGTAGTGGCCAAAAATCTGTGTCTGATTGTTACAATCCTGTGGGATTTAGCAAGTCTCTGACCATCAGAACTGAACAACCAATGGGGCTCCCCTGGCAACAGCTGCAAAAACTGGGGCACTGGACAAAAAAACTGGGGCATCAGAAGTGTGTACCACTTTCCCTTTGTGAGATGCTGGTGCTCTGGAGCACAACAGAGAAAGAGAAAGAGCATGTAAAGATAGTATCCACTCTCTGAGGTCTCTGGAGAGAATTACAATCTACCCCCCAGATATGTTTAGCTAGAAGTCCATGCCTCAGGCTGCAGCTATGAAGATAAGCTAATAGGCCTCTGTCAGAGAGAGAATGGCACCTCAGTTTGCCTTTTGCTATGCTCTGGGAGTGGTCTCCAGCTAAGCACTCTTTATTACTGTAAAGTGTAACTTTTCCAGGCCACAGAGCCAGCAAACCTGGGATTTTCCATGGCCATCAGCCACAAAAATTGGGATGCCAGATGAGAATGCAGCCTTCTTCATGGGAGACATTGTAGAGCTGGAGGGAGGCAGGAAAATCTGCAAAGGTCCTACCTGCTGGTCGCTACTGTAAAGAGCATTTCAGTTGGTCCATAGATAAAGTGTTAACGTATTTGCCTGTCCCTTGGACCACTACTCTCAGGGATGCAAACAAGCCTCTTTTGCAGAAAGTCTAGGTATTTTCATTTGGCAGCTTCTGTGCTGGGTCCTGAGTGGGAAAGTCAACATACATGAACCCTTTAAAAATCATTCCTGTTTGCTTGAGCTTAGTATGATTTAAGGTTGCAAACCTAATTGCCTTTCAAAGCTACGTTTTAGGGGCTCATCTCTCAGGTGCAAGTCGTTAGAATTTTAGGGTATTTGATGTTGGCTTCAAACCTTCACTCCAGGAGTTTGGGATTTTGAGATCCTTCCCAATTATGGGTCACGGTGCTGGTAATAGGATTTTCAGTGAGCCTGTGTCTCAGCCTCTCCTACCCTCTTTTCTTGTGCATGGTGTAGGAAACACTGTTTTGTTTTTCCCACCAAGCAAGTTGTTCCCTATGTAGCAATAAAATTTGGTGTAACCATGGAAGAGAATGAGCTTGAAATTTTCCTGTATCATCATCTTGAACCAGAACTACCACAATAAGGCAAAGCCACTTACAGATAACTGTCTTTACTTTTCATTAAATTAAGTAATACACTTGGTACTTATTTAATGAAGCTAAAGACAGAATTGTCTAAAAGTGACTTTGAGTTACTCTTTTTAAATTTTCAAGTGAGGAAAGGCTCAAAGCTTAAATAACTGATTTTAGAGAAAATAACTAAAATTCAAGCTTGCAAACAGAAAATTCCAGGTAACATCCAATTTTCAGTGGTTTATTTTTAAGAATTACTTTACACTAAAATTGCACAACTATGACATTCTAGGGGAAAAAAGGAGCAAAGTCATAGTTAACATAAAAAATCCTGGTAAGATAGATATACATACTTGGTATAATTGTGTAAGAATAAAAATCCCTTTGAAGATACTATAAAGGGGAATTTATCTTTTCAGTCTTACTCTCAAGAGTTATATTCCATGCGTTTTTTTTTTTTTAGGTGAATTACTATGCCTTTTAAGAGGAAATAGCACCTTTATTTATTAAAAGTAGCACGTCATCACTTGCTAAAATAGTAGTTAGAATCTGCTTGGCTGGTTTCTAAGCATGTGTTGCTGTCTCATGTTAAATCTATTACAATGAATCCTTAATTTGAAGAAAAGGGAGATCTTTGCAATGGCAGTGATTGATTTATTTTGTTGGTATGAAGACACAGGAAGATGACTAGTAAATCCAAGAAATTGGAAATATTTGACCTGACCTATGACACTCAAGCTCTTCCACTTCCGGTCTCAGCAGGGCTGTCTGCATGACAGCAACAGATTTCTGCCTGTAACTTATTTTGGAGCTTGATGAAATGTGTTTTATAACTTTACAAGTAACTAGAACATACAAGTAAATGTAATCACAGCAGACACTATAGCACCCAGTTACTGGTAAGGGAAAAATGCCTGGGGAATGGGCCAGTAGAGCTGTGAAATATAAAACTCTTATAAAGTCATTTTAACTATTAAGATAGTTTTGAAAAATATAAAACTCTTATAAAGTCATTTTAACTATTAAGATGTTTTGAAAAGCAACTGCAAGAGAGAATTCTCAAATTAAAGTAGTAGCTCCCATATTTTGGTTACATTTTGGACAAGATAAAGGAGATGCATTTTTCCTCATTCATATCTTCTAATATCACTGATACTCAAAAATTTAAAGTGTAAGGATGAATTTTTTGAGGTATTTCAAAGTTTATATCAACAATTATTGCTTAAGCACTGATTATAATTCTAAAGAAATGGTAATTCTAATTTGAATAGTCTTTATAATCAAGTAACAGTAAAGCATTCTATTTACCACATCAGTCTTAAATTTAAGTGCTTAATGTGCATTACAAATTTAAATACTGACAGTCATTAAGATTAAAGCGCTGATTGAATCACTTTGTTTTCATATAAAATGCAGGCAGAACAAGATTAAGTAACTCGCCTAACTAAGGTTGCCCAATAAGAGAGCCAAGATTTGAACTAAACCAGATATTTAGCTTAGGGCATTACCACTACTTTCTACTTCTCTCTTATATAACACTAAGTAATGAAAAAGTTAACCATATGCAATATTGCTCACATTTTTCTAAATTTAAGGCATTGAGTGGTTTTATGGTAAAAATGCACATAACTTCCCATCCCCTTTTATTTGTAATCAAATGGGTGTTAAAAAAACTAGCTTTGATACAAGACATGATAGGCATATGATTTTTTTTTTTAAGTTGTATGATTCAAAGTTGAGAATGGAGATAGGTAACTTCACACATTTTCTAGAAATAAGGGAGCATATATGGTATTCACTGATACACATGCAGTCAAAGTCATCATTTTGAAACCTGGATCTGATTTTAATCAAGTTAATTAAATTCTGAGTCTTTTTTGTTCTATCTTATAGTTAATATAAGTTGACATTCAATAAGAATATTTTAGTCAGGACTTTTTCAGTGTAAGATTGAACCTGATTTAATTAGGTCAGGCATAAAGGGAAATTTGCTTTGATTGGTCTTTGCTCAATAAACCTCTCATTTTTTAAAGTACAATTTCCTCCTTAATTTGAACTCTGTGTAATGGAAGTGTTTCCATTCACTTTGTTGGTTTTTTGAAGGGTACTTAAGTGAATGAAGGGGGTTTTAGGGATCAGAACCGCTTTAGGATCCTTAGTATGGGAACTGGGACTGCGACTGGTTTAGTGCGGGTCACCTGCTCAGTGATGATGGTGGGACTAGGAATCATCAGGTCTGAGTCTCTGGCCAAGAAAGTGAGAACTGTGAATGAAAGCTCTACCAGAACCATGTAATTCCCAAAAGGGCAAACTGAAGAACATGTGCCAGTTGAGTATGAAAAATACATGACAAAAGAGCAAATGAATAAAAGTAATATTCAGACCAGAGTGAACATTTCCCATGCTCTGGACATTGAGCATATCTCAGGTAGTCTGTAGTATAATTCTTGGGAGAAAATCCCAATTTGCACAAAATACTTGGTGAAGAGAGGTGGAGAAGCAGTGAAGTTGGTCAAATGATGAAAAACTTGCATTACACAGTACTACATTAGGACAACTACCGTGGATTAGCAAGGGGAAGAATGGGAGGTGGGGATTTAATTAATAAGCAATTTTAGTGGAAGTGAAACAAAGACCTAATTAAGTGGATGACCATGGGAACAGAAAGGAAAAAAACAAAACAAAACCAGATATGAGGTACTGAAAAAGTAGAATTGTGAGTAAATGATGGCTTATTAGAGTTGAAAGGATAAGAGTTTCAAATGGTCAAATGTTCCCCATTAATGTATTAAATGGATGATGGTCAGTAGTTACAGTGGTAAGAATTGGTTTAAAGTGAGAATGAAGATGAGTTTGATTTTTGGACATTCTGATTTGGTACAGGAAATAAATGTCAAAGGGGTTACTGAGCAGACAATTCCATATATGGCACCACATCTCCTGAGAAAAAATGGGGGGAAGAAAAACTTCTGGAGATAAAAGCACAAGAAGAAAGCATAAAGAAACACACATATAGAGTGAAATTTTGATCTTGATGCAAAACATGTTTAGCCAACAGATTTATAAAATTTTAAAAATTTAAATTTATTAGGATTTTAGCAACACAAGAACACAGAAAAAAGTTCAGGAATTCATCAATGATGGTCACCAATATGTGCTTCTTTGTGGCTTTTCAGACTATTTCTCATGATTCAAATTTATTCAGAGAATAACAGAATTCATACATAGCTTCACAATATGGATATTACTTCCACTGGTAAAATTAATGAAAACATCTCTCGTGAAAGGCACATAAAGAATCTAATACATTTCAGGACTCTTAATAATTTGAATTTCTTTACATTACAAAGATGGAAAAAATCCCTCAAACAACAATTGTAAATTGTGGTTTACCTACACACACATATACACATACTTGAACAAAATGATAGCGTACATAACTAAAGAGAAACTATTTAACAGTGAAGCTTATTTAAAGATTACATTTTTCAGGAAGAGTTAAAATATGAGGAAGTAGGGTGAGCAGTGCTATTCATTTTGCTGAAATGAGGTTCCAGAGACACACTGTGAATAATCAAAAGAAAACAGACTTGATCCAAGTTCAGCACTAGCTGATATGTAACACTTATTTGCACATACGATCACTGACTTTATTAAATACTATTACTCATTTTCTAAGTGTAATTGTCCTTTGATTCCCAGAAATAGAAACATATTCAAGCACGTGGAGGACATCTGAATAGGGAAAAAGTAATTTTAATAGTGTGTTCAGTAAATTTGTAACTAGTTACATATATGAATTTAAAGCTTGCATTTATATCAGCAGCAGAGTATGCAAAGGTCTTTCTTGTCATTTTTCAAACAAGGAGCTATCGTGTATGCTAGGTACAAGGGATTTCCCAAAGGAAATACACAAATGAATGTCTCAAAATTCATTATGCTGACATTTTTTAATCCACAAATGCTGTCAATATCCACCTAAACTTAGTTATAAATAAAAATGTAGTTATTTAAAGTGTATAAAAAGTAATCTGGCATTGCCTTTAAGGCAATGTATGAATACCATTCAAATATTAAAATTCAAAGTGAAAACAAACCAACTGAATAAAAATTAAGAGTTGATAATAAGAGTATATCCTCAAAAATCTGAAATTTTAGTTTTCTAAGCCAAATCTAGTATAGAATCAGATTAGCATGCAATCTTAAGAGAAATTAAAATGCATACAATGTTTAAATAACTGATCCAAAGGCAAGTATATTTATCCTCTTTAAGAACATTTCAATAAAACACATTAAATTTAAAGAAATCATGTTATTAAAATAGTCTGTGCAGTGTTTGTACAAATAACATTTTTATGATTACAAGTATACATATAATCAAGATAAGGGCTGTAATGTTGCCTGGTATTAATTACTGTACTTAAAATTTTACAGGACATGAACATAAATAAAGCTGTTTAAATCTGGCAAACCTAAGTCTGTCATTCAGTACAAAGTACTTCATTTTTCTGTTATTTTCAGTCATCAAGCTAGAATCGTAAGTTGCCACTCTTAAAATCTAAAAGTAATGCAGAAACTAAAGTTACAAATACGTGTATACATACATTTGCATATTTACAATTACGCAGAAATCATCAATATACTAGAGCCCAGCTTTAACACTGTCCTTAAATTTCATATTGCAGGATTACCTTTCACATGAAAGGTACTTTTGCCACTTTCAGTTAAAAAAAAAAAGAAAACTAAACAACTTTGGTCAGGTCCCAGATGCATTTGCCATATATTACATTCTGCATTGCTGCAAGACTCTAGTCTAGAGAGATCCACATAGAAGTACATTTGGTTTGAAATGCATTGTTACTGTTAACTACAAAACTTAGAAGAGGCCACAATCTTTTAGATTATTTTTTATGATGACATCTGTTACAGCATCAAAAACAAACTGCACATTCTTAGTATCTGTGGCACATGTAAAATGGGTGTATATTTCCTTTGTGTCCTTTCGTTTATTGAGGTCTTCAAATTGACACTGAATATATGCAGCTGCCTCTTCATATGTGTTTGATCCTGAGATGGGGAAAGAAACATAAGAGTACATGGCTAAGCGAAAATGACCTTAAAATACTGAAGTGTTTCATAACATAAAATATAAAATGTGTGCACTTGTGTTTTCCCTTCTATAACTATTTCTGAATAAAAACACCTCATTTTCTTAGTGAATGTTACCCTTAATTCCCCTTCCCATGCCAATACTTGTTCCCCATCATCTTTGTTCCTGTCTTAATCTCCAAATGCCACATTGCCCCATTTTTTTAAATTAAATTTGAGTTTTTATATATTTTGGACATTAACCTTTTACCAAATAGATGGTTTACACTTTCTCCCAGTTGGTTGGCTGCCTTTACATTGTTGGTTTCCTTTGCTGTCAAAGCCCTCTTATAAGCAGATATAAACATTTCTTTTGGTAACAAATCAAAATACCATTGCCAAGGCCAGTATCAAGGAACTGACTGCCTGTATCTTCCTCCAGTTTTACAGTGTCCAATCTTACATTCAAGTCTTAATCCATTTTGAACGAATTCTTGTGTATAAGGTGAGGGTTCAGTGTCATTGTCTTGTGGATGACTATTCAGCATTCACGCCACTTTTTTTTAACTGACTCCTCTCAAATTTGACAATATGTTTATGGTCTCTACTCTGTTCCACTGACCTATGCGTCTGTTCTATGCAATACCACGTGACTTTTAAATCAAGGTGTGTAAACCCTTCTGCTTTGCTCTTCTTTCTTGAGATTGATTTGGCTATCTGTGGTCAATGTAAGTTTTTTTCCATTTCTCTAAAAATGCCACTGAAATTTTGACAGGGATTTATTTGAACCTGTGGATGGCTTTGAGCATTATGGGCATTTTAACAATATTTTTTCTAACTCACGAGCATGGAAGATTTTTCTATTTCTGCCTTCAAATTATTTCTTGAATGTTTTATAGTTTCCAACGTACAGTTCACCTAGTAAAATTTATTCCTAGATATTTACTATTTCTGATGCAAATGTAAATGGGACTGTTTTTTAAATTTCTTTCTGAGAATCATTAGTCTTTAGAAGCAACAGAATTCTATATACTGATACTGCATCTTTAAACTTAATGACTTTGTTTACCAATTTCTAGCAGCTATTGGTGAAGTTCTTGGGTGTTTCTAAATGGAAATATGCCATCAGCAAATAGTGTCAGCTTTATTTCTTCTTTCCCAATTTAGAGACCTCCCCCCCCACTTTTTTTTTTTTTTTTTTGCCTAACTGCTTTGGCTAGGACTTCCAATACTATTTTGAATAAAGTGGTAATGTGGGTATCGTTAATATTGTACCTGATATGGAATAAAATAATTCAGCTTTTACCACTGATTATGCTATTAGCATATTATAGCATGTCATATATGGCCTTTATTATGTTATACTGACAGTTTTTATCTTCAGTGAATGCTTTTCCTACATCTATTGAGATGACCTTAAAGATTTTTTTAAAAAGATTATTTATGCATATAAGAACTGGTGTACAGGCCAGAGGCAGGAGGAAGGCCAGAGAAAGTGGGGAACAGAACAGGCAGATTGATTGAAATACATTGCTGAGAGGAGCAGCAGATGAGATGGGAGAGGTCTGCTGCTCCATGTGGGTCCCTTCCCTGGCCAAGGATTGAATTCGAGCTACAGTGGCTGCAGATAGCTGCATAGTGCTGCGACTTAACCCCTTCTGCCACCAGAGAGGCCCCATCCTAACATTTTTATACTTCATTTTGTTGTGCTGTATCACACTAATTTGTAGATGCTGAAACATCTTTACATTCCTGGAAAAAAATTTCATTTGATCATTGTGTATGATTTTTTTTTTGTAAGTATGATTTCCATTTTATTTCTCCTCAGAGTTTTTCTTCAGTCTTTAAGGACTAGCTTCAAGGACTTAAATTCTTTACATGGGCTTTGAAGGAGGACATGGGGCAGCAGCTGCAGGTCTCAGTCAGGGTGGGAGTGTGTTCTTATCCTTCTAGCTTCACAAGAATGACTCCTGGCTGCCTACTGTGCTGTGAATGGCACAACCCACACATTAATGTCATTTCAGTTACAGCTTGGGAAGCACATAGGTGTCAAAGATGCTTGTTTTAGATATGTCCCTGACAGCAGTGGCCTGCACTATGTTTCAAACCACGAACTTCATAGCCTTGTCTTTGGGCATCCACGGCACAATTCATACATTGAATAGGCTAAACGTGGACATGGCCCTTTTTGGCATGACTATCATTCTTTCTTTTTTTGGTCATCTTGGAAGCAAGTTCCTGAGAGATGTGCATCATTCTTTTAATGTATTGTTGGGCATGGTTTGCTCAGATTTTATTGAAAATTTCTGCAACTTGTTTTTCAGGGATTTTGGTCTATAATTTTTTTTAAAGATTTAATTGTGCAAACAAAAACTTGGGTCTAAAGCAGAGGTGCAAGAGGTAAGAGGATCCACCAGAGACAGAGTGGGGAGCAGAACAAGTGGATCTACTGAAATATACTGCTGAGGGGAGCAGTGGGAGAGACAGGAGAGGTCTGCTGTGCCATGTGGGTCCCCTCCCTGGCCGGGGATAGAACTCATGACTCAAAGCTGAGACTTTAACCCCTGCACCACTAAGGAGAGGCCAGCCTATACTTTTCATGTGGCAAACTTGTCTGTTTTTGGAAAAGCTATAGAGTATGTACTACTAAAGCTGTAAGAGCCTGGACTTTGTTTCTTGGATGGTTTTGGTACTGATCTGATTTCCTTACTAGTAAGTGATCTGATCACATTTACTAATTATTCATCATTCTGTCTTGGTAGGCTCTGTTTCTAGGACTTTAATTTTTCTGAAAGTCACTCATAAGTAAAACCATTTATTTTTACCATCAAATTTAAAAGTTTTTATTATACTAAGGTTAGTGTTTTGCATTATATAGTAATAAACACTCTCGTGTTTATTTGTGCAATTTCTATATTAAAAACATGACTTGGCCTCCCTGCTGGTGCAGCGGGTTGAGCGCTGCACTGTGAAGCATCCACTGCACAGCAGTGTTAGATCCCCAGCAAGGAGGGGACCCATATGGCATAGCAGACCTCTCCCGCAGCTCCCCTCAGCAGTGTATTTCGGTTGACCTGCCTGTTCTGCTCCCAACTCTGTCTCTGGTGATTCCTCTCACCTCCTGCGCCTCTGGCCTATACCCTAGCTTTGTATCTATAAATTAAAAAAAAAAACCAAAAAAACATGACTTGAGTAAATAGCTCAATCTGCTGCAAATATCCTGGGTAAATACTGAACCCTAAGAGCTCATGTACTCAATTCATGGTACATGAATGAACTAATGAACACATTCCTCAATCATTTTAAATCTTAAGGTATATGAATGGGGGGGAAGGGTAATTGATTAATGTGATCGAACTGTCCTGAATAAAGACACGTATAGATAATAACCTGGATCAAGAATGGAGAACTATGAGACTGGGGAGACTGAGTAGCACGTGAAAGATAATAGCCCTGTAGATGGAAAATGTGGTGAGATAATAAAGTTATAGATTAAAAAGAAGATAGGGGAAGTGGAGGTGATAGAAACAGACAGAGGTAGGAAATTAAGTTGTTTGGAGCTCTGAGTTTGACAGCAAGCAACAGTGAAAGCAATTAAGAGTTGGGGATGATGCAAGAGACAACTGAATTAATACTTAGGGCATGCAATGAAGACTTTAGAGTATAATCTTAACTCTGGAATGTGAAAGAATTAAGTTGTATCCTTTCTGTATAATTCTCTGTTCAACCATGGTAAAATCAGGGATTCTTAACTACATAACAAAAATCCATAAAGACAACAATTATATTCTTGGTTGCTCTGAAACCACAGGTATCTGATACTCATGAATACATGTGGGTACTCTGGCATTATTAGCACAAAATAGCTACTTCATAAAAATGACAAAGGTAAGCTGAAGATGAAGGTAAGGGCAAAACTAAGTCAATTTGATGCTGGATAACTTGAATCTTAGAACTAGGAATAAAAGTATAGTTTTAATTAAAGTACTAATAAAGTTTCTGATAAGATGGTTTAGGAGACAATTTTCAAAAAGAAAAATTTAACATAAGCAACTATGTGAAATTATTGTGAAATGAAGTTGACCTTTGAAAAATGCAGGGGTTAAGAGGAACACAAATCCCTCCAGTGAAAGATGTGCACATAATTTTTAGCTGCCCTAAACTTCACTACCAGTAGCCTGCTGTTGATCAGGAGCTTTATACTTGTTTATTTCTCTCAACTGTAACTGGCACCCTATAAACGCATGTGTTATATATGTTAGGGTTTGAGAAATTTTAACATTTTGTAATAGAATTGTATGTACATTATGGTAGTAAATGATAAAGTAGATATGATCTACATTTTTTTCAGTATTTCTAGAATATACAGTTCATCTGCAGGTTTTTTCAGATTGTTCCAAATCTCCAAAATATTTTTCAATATATTTATTGAAAAAAAATCCATGTGTAAGTGAACCCAGGTACTTTAAACTCATTTATGGGTCAACTGTATAATGCTGCCAAATACAAACAGGGCTGTAATAATGAATATGGTGATTATATTTAACAAAAACTCTGTCCCTTTATATTTAGCAAAAACTCCTGTCCCTTTGGTTCCAGAGAATTTAATAAAATGTAGTCTAGTTCTTAATGTCCAGATGTTACAGAGCAACAAAGTTGGGTCTGCATGTGAACACTTGCTTCATTAAATCCCTGTGTTCTCACCTGTGTGAATGGGATATAGCATACTGATCTCATGTTTTATTTAAAATATTTTATCTATTTTTATGTAGAAGAACTTGGGTACAGGCCAGAGGTGAGGGAGGTAAGAGCATTCATCAGAGACAGAGTGGGGACCAGAACAGGCAGATCAACTGAAGTACAGTGCTGAGGGGAGCAGAGGGCAAGACAAGAGAGGTCTGCTGTGCCATGTGGGTCCCCTCCCTGGTTGGGGAATCGAAGTCCTGCTGCAGTGGCTGTCAATAGCTTCATAATGCAGTGCTTAAACTCTTGCGCCAACAGGGAGGTCCTTTTTGAATTCTATTTAATACTTATGAAAAGGCAGTAAAAACTATATAATTTACTCAGTACAAATTAACATTTTGTTTATAGTGAAACAAATTCTTAAGCTTCTTTTTAAAACAAAGGGTGGAGTGAGGTTAAATAACTTTATCAATTAGGTAAATTAGTCAAATTCCTCAGAACATTTAGATGTACAGGTGAAATTCTAAATTTAATGGAGAGGGGTCTCCCTGGTGGCACAAGTGGTTAAGGCACAGCACTATGAAGCCCTCCTCAGCCACTGCAGCACAAGTTCAATCCCTGGCCTGGGAGGTGATCCACATGGCACAGCAGACCTCTCCTGTCTTGCCCACTGTGCTCCCTTCAGCAGTGTATTTCATCAATCTGCCTGTTCTGTTTCCTACTCTGTCTCTGGTGAATCATCTCTCCCTCTGACCCCAATACCTCTGGCCAGTTCTTCTACATAAATAAATATATCTTTTAAAAAAACTTTAATGGAGAGAACTCCACTTAAAAAATCTTGAAGTCCAGTATATAAAATAGATGACAGCTAAGTTACTGTGCTGTAGTGAGACATAAGTTGATGGCTATGTACAAGGAAGTTAGGGGAATTTAAGTATCTTTGTCCCTGTACCCACTCAGATGAGACTGGGGCATTCGTGGTGGCAATTCCACAGACATGTGCCCACTTTCAATAATAGAGAAGTAATCCAAGGAACTACTACACACAGCCTGTACTTTACACCAACTCCTTATTTTACAGATAAAGTACTGAGACTTGGGCAAATTAACTGCCTAGCTTTAAGATAAATGCGCTAATTATGGAATAGCCAGGACTACCTAAAGTCTCCTTTCCTCATAGCAGGTCATTTTTTTTTTTAAAGGTTTATTTATTTATGCACACAAGAGCTGGGGTACAGGCCAGAGGCATGGGGGGGTGAGAAGAATTACCAGAGACAGAGTGGGGAGCAGAACAGGCAGACTGATTGAGATATACTGCTGAGGGGAGCACCAGGTGAGATGAGAGGTGTGCTGCACAATGTGGGTCCCCTCCCTGGCCAGGAATCAAACTGGCATGGTACTGGCTGCGGAAGCCCCACAGTGCAGTACTTATAACCCCTTGGGCCACCAGGGAGGCCTAAATAGCAGGTCATTTTCCATAGTAATAAGACTGAAGTTCCATTAACAATCTTGCTACCAAAATTGATTTCTTGTGACACCTTCCCTGACTCTCTTAACTGTTAAGTGAGGAGTGAACAGGCTCACCAATTTCATTTTTCTCCCTTACAATTACTGTTTTACTGTTTTTGTTCCTTTGTGGTAGCATGTTACACTGTTACTATTTGCTAAAGAGTATGCCTGTCTCAGATTAGACAAAGGCCAAAGATAAATTTTATTCATTGTGTATCACATAATAATGTCATAAGAACTGTTAACTAGATGAACACATCGATACTTTAAATTTATGAAAACCTAGAGTCATCACAGGAAATTCTCTAAGAGTTTTTTCATAAAATGATTGCTATCTTCAGTCTTATCCACAACTCAAGGAACTATGTGTACTTGGATGCAGTTTGATAAATAATTTCCTTTAAAGGAAGACTAAGCCAAGAAATTTACATCAATAAGCTTGTGTCTTGCTTCAGGTAGCTTTCATTTAGAAATATGTGACTTGATAAGTTAGCTACAGAAAGAAAAATACCTGCATATTCTGGATAGCATATAGTGAGGGGGCTCTTTTTGATTTTTTCTTCAAAAAGATCCTTCTTGTTTAGAAAAAGTATAATTGATGTATCTGTAAACCATTTGTTGTTACATATGCTGTCAAACAACTTCATGCTTTCATGCATTCGGTTCTGTAACAGAAAAGAATACACCAGTTTATCACTAATGTCAAGGATTGAGAAATACTATTGCTAAAAAAAATAGAGCTTAGTCAGCTAAAAAACAGATGACATACTAACTACAATACATTTCTGCCATTTAAGGGCAAAGCACATCTTCAGGTGTCTAATCACACTTTTGTATTCAACCAGTACTGATTGAGTGCCCACTACCTTCACAGCCTTGTGTAGAACCTACCCAAGGGCAAATATTTGAAGAGACCGCATTATTACAGATTCAATTGAAGAAGTTTCCACTAAAAGATAGAGGCTTTTAAGATAGATAAATTAACGGTACATGTTGAAACATGCCCAACACCTTGTATACAATGGTACCTTAGGTAAGAAAACCTCCAATTCTTTTTTGGTCCTCACAATATCTGTGGTTTCAAAAACCACTAGTATATTTTACAGCACCTAGATAAATGTATGATGTCTCATTGTACCTACTGCACTAGAACTTCTATCGTTGATTATAAAATAATAAAACCAACATTGCCACCTCCTCCTCACCCCCCAACCCAGTTTGTACTAAAGTTAATTTAAAATGAACTGTTCCCCCGACTAATGGTACAGTGAAACACATCTGAAAATTACCTGGCTGTAGCAAAGCATAACATGGACTAAGGATTACTGAAGCTGGTTGATGTAAATTAAAAATGAGCCAAGAACTATTATGGAACTACCTTCATTTTCTTTCACTATGCAGCCAGAAAATGCACAGATGAGCATATTATATAGGGCTCTTTCCCTTTTTCTCAGGACTCATCTGTGCTTCTTTAGTTTCCCTCCCTTTAAGTATGCAAAAAAAAAAAAAAAAGTTAGAGGAAAGAGCCTGAACTTTCAATTTAGGCATTAGCAAGAATTTCTCAAGCACTTTTCCCAGAATTTTTCACAATAAATTTTCTGAGAAAAATCTTGGCAACATCTCCAGCTCTTAACATTTTCATGCTCAAACTGTTAAAAAGTGGTTCTACTTGCCATTTCTTCATCTTCAGCTAGAACCAGGTCATAGTCACTCAGTGCCACACAGAAGATGATAGCGGTCACTCCTTCGAAGCAGTGAATCCATTTCTTCCGCTCAGATCTCTGCCCTCCCACATCAAACATTCTATAAAAGGAAAAATAATGAATTCGACATCACTTTAACTGTTCAAAACTTCATGTCCTTTAATATTAATAAAAAATGTCCAAGCAACAGAGGACCTGTGGGGGTGGGAATAAAGGAGAAAAAGAGTTCATATAAATAAAACAAGTCATATACTGGTTTTCATAATAGGAAAAATGTCTACAGGTTTTTAAACCGTTTGAAGGGAGACTGTTTCTCAAGACAAAAACATCCTCAAAAAATTTATTAACACGAGAACACTTTGTATAGTCCATTTATATTTAATGTTCTGTGTGAAAACACAGAGGTCTCATGAAACAACAGGGCAGGCAGACATAATAGAAAGCATATTCAGTTTGGCAATCATGGAACACGAGAAGCAGAGGCTATGGCCCCTGTTTCCACTACAGAATATTTTCTCTCAGCAGCAAGAAGCAGAAATCTGCACAAAGGAGAAATCATTTAGGTAAGAAAAAGATGAGCAAGCAAGTCAAATTCAGATAGGGCAAACAAGCTGTCTAAATTAAGAAGTAATAAGGAGGGCCTTCCATTTATTTCTTAACAGTCATCAAATTTAAAGTGGAAAATCTTACACAATATAGAATATGGTGGGCCACTGTAAATTATCATGCAAGATAGCAACACAGTGTAAAAGATAGCGGGCTTTACTATTTTTTCTTACAAAAGCTTATTAAATTAAGCAAATGTTGAATTTCACATAGATTATGTTATGCAACCTAGAGATAACCACTTATATAATGGAACACTATGCAAACTGGAACATCTTTAAAGGTTCCATTTATCAGGTTGATGCACTAATTAAAATAGTCCCTATTTAATTCTGAGGCAAAAAGAATTTTCCCTGCAGAATAGAATTGGCCTATAAATGATGAGTAAATCAACTAGTATTGTTACTGTTACCACTTAAAGGATATTCTTTCTATTGGTTTAGCTAGTAAATTGTTCATTAAACTTAAGTATCCTATATAAGAAAATGATTCTGTTATAAGTCAGAATAAAAAAAGAACAGCAGGTAATAAAAAAACAAATAAAAAAGGAAAATTACCCATTGCCAATGAACGTAATTTGAAAATAACTTTGCCACAGAGATATTTTAGAAAATGTTGATCAAATGTCATATATTCCCTGGTCACTCAATATAAAATAACAACCAAACTCACCCCAGTTTTCCCTCTGTGCTGGTTTTATGTGTCGATTTTGCTAGGTCATCATACAGCTATTTAATCAAACACTAACCTAGGAGCTGCTATGAAGCTATTTTGTAGCTGAGTTAATTTTAATACCTATAATTAGTTGACTTTCTATACAGAAGGTTATCCTTGTTAATGTAGGCTGATCTCACCCTATCATTTGAAAGTCCTTAAAAATAAACAGAACCTTTTGGAGAATCTTAACTGACATACAGATTTTAGTACCAAGAGTGACGTGGTTTAAGAAATACCTAAAAATGTGAAAGTGTGCTTTGAAATTGGGTAATAGGTTAAGATAATAATCTTGAGGTTCTTGACAGGAAAAAGCCTAGATTGCCTTGAAAGATTAGAAACATAATTGTTACAGGTGATTGTGGTGAGATTAATTAGAATCTTTGCTGCCATATTCTTCGCTTCCATCTGTGTCAACGTGTGTATAGTGAACACAATGCGTCATGACATATATATTAAAGATATTTTGATGAAGTCTCAGATGGAAATGGGGACCACGTTACTGAATACTAGAAGAAATACAATCCTTGCTTTAAAGAGGCATAAACGCTCCCACCATGTTCTAGTGGGAGATGTAATGAACTAGGATATATAGCTGAGGAAATTTCTAAGCAATGTGTGGAAGGTATGTCTTTTCTTCTCCTTGTTGCTATAGTAAAATTCAAGCAACAGAGAGATTGAAAAACAAACTACCAGGCCAAGATAAGTCAGACATACACAGAGGATGGTCATGTTAGATATAGGCCAAAAGTTGGAGTGATGCATCTATAAGTCAAATAATACCCAATGATTGCCAGCAAGCACCACAACGATGAGGAAGGAGTAAGCAGACTAAAATCTGCTGCATTAAGCAACTTAAGTTTGTAGTAGCATGTTATTCAGCAGTCCTAGGAATTTTATACACCCCGAAATATTAAATATTTCCTCTCCTAGCAATGGGAAAGCAAAAAGACTTTGTCTATTTTGTTTCCTTTATATACCCTATAGGGGATACACACAAGTACTTATAAATATTCGAGTGAATGAATGAATGAGCTGTGTCTACTGGTATTTGAAAATACTTTCAAGTAATAATCGACTAGTTTTTCTATGTTAAAGATTTACTTCTACCAGTGATGCTGTAGGAATACTAAATTAACTTGTAGGAATATTAAATGAGTTTTAACTTGATAATATAGTAACTTACAGAAAATTCTTTTACAAACAAATGAAGGCCTTTCATATACAGGACATAATCTTAATTCCTGACACCCACTAAAGTTTATCAGTAGATTATGTTGATGGTAACTGTTATAGGGACTGTACTTTGAGAATAACTCCTTCAAATCATAAGTCAAGGAGCAAAAGTGTCTAAGAACCCATAATATCAATGATGGACAGGGTTTAACAGTTTATTATCACTTAGAGCTAGATGAAGATTCTAACTAGAAGAATCACTAATCTTATTACTGCTTTCATTTCCTAGAAAAGTCAGATAAAGTATTCATAACTGTACACACACATTAAACTCATTTAAGTTCTGAATTCCTTTATTTTAATTAATAACCAAAAACAGGACGAAATTATACCTTCCCTTTCATATATGAAAGATGGCTTTTGAATATTTTTGACTACATATTAGAGTATGAATCTGAGTTTTCCTAGGTTTTTCTTTTTTTCTTTTTAAAGCACTCAGAGAGTGAAAGGGGATGTTGGAGATCCTGAGCTACTGCTATCTAACATCATCACCGTGACCAAGACTGACATCAAAGTAGTCAATGACACACATCGTCCCTTAGTATCTGAGGATGATTGGTTCCAGGACACCCCAGATACAATCTGTAACTGTTGGGGAGTGGTAAGTCAGTCATGTGGTACTTAGGACTATAACTATGTATAACTTACATTCAGACCATGTCTTTCACTTTTAGCCTAGGTTTCTCAATGTTATTTCAGTATCAAATACCAGTATTCAGCAAAACTGAATAATAGATATGGTGATGGGTAATACATGGGGATTACAATTGATGTCAAATATATATAAATTTTAAAAATTTATATTCAAAAAATTTATATAAAAAAAGGGAAAAAAACTGAATAATATACATAAGATGGAATAGCAGTTGCTATTATATACACATCTTTCATACTCTTTGTCATTGCAGATTTCTTATCATACCATGTAAACACAAATGCCATGTAAATAGCTGTTATAATATTTTAGGGAACAAAGACAAGAAAAAAGTTTGTGCACTGCCAAATTTCCAATACAGATGCAACTGCTATAGGCCTAACTGGGTAGTACAAATTTTCGATCTGCATATGATTGGTCTGTGGGTGCATAACCTGAAGATACTGATAGACTGTACAGAGTCAAACCATTATTTTGATACAGTGCTTCAAAACCCACTGCAAATTTGTATTACAGAAAAGGAAATTAGTCTTAAAATAATTTTATAATGGAAGAGCTGCGGTAATCTGACAATCCAGTAAAATAAAAATCTTGATTCTTCAAAGCAAAATAATACACTTAGGCACTGCTCACACTGCCTGCCTAATGACAATTTGTGTGTTTTGTGTTATAATTAGATTTTATATAGTAGCTAAAACTAGACAATTACAATTTCACCTACTTTTTAATGATCACTTCTGAGATGATATATATTCTTGAATTATAATGTCTTATTGCCCTCATGTGAGTTTAGTGCCAGTCATAAAAAATGTAGGTGAAACTGTAATTTTATATTAGTAGCTAAAACTAGACAATCTAATTATAACACAAAGCACACAAAATGATAAATACACCTCAAGAGTTCTCAGAATTGTTCTAAGCATACTTTTGCCCATATTCACCTGAGGCTCCTTTAACATATAAAAGTTGAAACCGTATGTTTTAGCAATGATAGTAATTTAATAGATTTTCAATCCAAAATAAGTCAGTTTATCTGTAGTTCTTGACAAACCTCTGTTTATCTTTAAGTCAACAAGAGGAAATAGTAACTAAATACATCCTGTGAAATTCTACCTCACCGAATGAATGAGATTAAACAGAACAAGATAAGTAATAATCCTGAAAGGATTATGGTGAGAGATAACTTTGCTGAGTCTCGGCATTCACTTGATGTTGAAATGACAGCATTGAGAAACCTAGGCTAAAAGTGAAAAACATGGTCTGAAATGTTATATTTGTCTTAATTACTGCATGATTGACTTACTACTCCCTACTAGATATAGAACTCCTACCTTTACAACCTTTCTTTATAGGCAATAGCTCATTTTATGTTTACACTACTGACAATGGGCAAGACTATAATAGTCTCTGATAAGAATATCGACTACATCTCACTATAGTTATTTACTAGGAACCTAGGTTTAGAACAATTATTTGCTAATCCCCATACCATGTATTTCTCTTCAGACTACTTCATTAGAATAAAGCCATTATCTGAGTAATTGCTGGAGAAAGTCCTTTAAAGCAAGGTAAATAAAAGGCAAAAATATCACAACTTATGTTGCACTAGATTAAAAAAAATCCAAACATTAAGGCCTCATTTTTATAGTGAACTATCTAATAATTAAAAGCATTTCTATAATTTAAGATATATTTTCTGCAGATCAAATATATAGCACTATATAAAACATTAGTATCTTAATATTCTAGAAGCAATAAGCAGACTAAAAGAACACATTATTTTGGTATGAGATAATGCCAGTAATAAAAAATGTCCATTGGCATCTTAAAAAATAGTGGAAACACAAAAGCATTAAAGCAGATGCAAAACATACCAGGTATTAAAGAACAAGGTTACTGACCATAATTATTTCATTTGACTAATGTAACCCAGAAAGCAAGGCAATGTTTGTTAGATCTTGGAGGGAAGCTACCATGGAAAACAACTTAAATTTTAGTATTCTGGAAAACTCAATTATATGAACCACTGAATGTGGAATAAATGACAAGTGACAGTAATAAACATATATATAAAATGCATATGGTACGAATCATGGTTATAGTCGCATATATTTAGCTCTGCTTCTCATATACTGTGTGGTATAAGGAATATATTCAGAGTAATACGGTTCTATCATGTTGAAATATTTTAGGCACTGTTCCCTTAGAAAGGTCTCCCATACTTCTCAGCTTTTTGTTCCATGTCCCTTCTGCTGGACACAAGACTGGCCCTTAGGAATGTTATATTCTGAATGAATTTGAATATGGTAAATAAGTTCTTTGTTTTTTTTAAGAACTCTACTAGTCCCCTTATTTAGGGTCAACATACAAAATAAACAATAGGTTGTAAGGGAATGGTAAAAAGGGAATATCTATAATTCTTTTAAGATAAAGTAACACTACAGTGGTCTGAGATTTCTATGAATACACAGAAGTTTTATTTCAGTAGGAAAAAGTGATATTAAACTACCCTCCTATATATATAATTTTACAGTTAATTTCTTTTCACCTTATGCTATTTAAAATATTATGAATAACAATGTATGCTTAATGGGGATTCCAGTAAAAAATGAATTTAGCAGTTGGAGTGTTCAGAAAAGAAAGTCATGGTAGCTAAAGTCAGGCAGCAGATAGCCTGGAGTGGGGAAGTGGACTACAGTAACTAACAGGAAAAACATTACAGATAAACACAGCCAACAGTAACATTTTAACTGTCAGATTTTTTGTTTTAAGGGTAGCATTTTTTTTCTCCTCTCTTTAACATTTATATATATTGGGGGGGAAATGTAGTTCCACCAATTTGAATGCAATATTTAACTGAACTCCCTTCAGCCTGGTTCATTATAAAGTAAGTGGAGTGTACCAAATGAACTCTACGATCTCTCCTGTTTCTAAAGGCTAAAATTCAGTGCTTCTCTGCTCAGACCTCTGAATTAATTTTCAGTACACTCTAAACTAAATGAACATTCCTCATCATCAAACAGTGTAAACATCAGTTCACTATGAATAGAAGTTTTCAAGATTACTGTCTCTTAACATTTTTGTAAGCAACCATATAGTGTATCAGTAAAATCCTTTTAACTTGGAAATTTTAATGGCAATACTTCTCCCAAAATATATACTAGAAAAGCAAGCCAAACCACTGTGAAAAATGTAGGCAAAAGGAATTTGCCTGCCTATTTTGAAAATATTTTCTTCCTAAAATGATTCTTGCCCTCCTTTATGCCAAAATTATTTTGTCTAATCATCTAAGGGTTTTTTTTTGTAGTTACAACTCTAAACAATGTGTATCTAATTTTTAAGTCATGTTTTGAAGCTACTCACTTAAAATGAAGATCTTTGAAAGTAAAATGGGTTTCAACAATTCCTGTAGTTTTCACTCTAGTTCTGAGAACATCTTGTTGAGTTGGGATATAATTTGGTTGTGCTATTCTGTCCAAATCATTCAAATAGCTGAAAAAACAAACAAAGCAATATGCTAACAGTTAATATAGCCAAAACAAAAAAACCATTTTGATACATGCAATATTCCAAACTCTGTAATGATGTGAAACAACCAATTTAAATTTTTATCTTGCAAATTCCCCCTGGAATGAAAATGTTAATACTTCTCCAGTCATATTTTTAAAAATGAGTGTACTTTGTAAGTCTCTTATGGGAAAGAAAATGGAATAGTAATAACTTCTTGAAAAATTGTACACCATGTAAAATTCTGCATCATACTATTTTGATGCAGCACCATCTGTGTCCCAGAGAGCACCCTTTTCTTGAAGACAGTGAGAAAACCATTGGCCAAAGGTTAAATTTTATGTTGTTCCTTTACAATCGATCTTCATTTACATACAGGAAAAGACTGTATAGACGCCTATACTCTGCATTTTATTGGTTAAGTCTATATTAATATTTAACTTCTCATTTTAGTTGCCCATTCAACACTATCGGCCCATAATGCCAAATACACTGGGGTATAAAAATGGAGAGATGTCATACCATGCAATTATTTTGTTTAAATTATCTTGTGTCAAATATATGGTAGAGCTAGTATCAAAGAAAGCCCAGGAAATGGAGAAATTAATGTGAACCTGAGTGGTTAAAAAAAGATTTGTGGACAATGTAATATAAATAAAAATGTGAACGAAGGGATGGAGAAAAAGGAAGTGTAATTCTCATGAGGAGGAGTAAGACAGCAGAGATAGGAATAGCCAAGTCTTGTTTCTCAAAAAGTAATGCCACCACTAATAGGTATGTACAATCTTTTTTTTTTTTTAAAGATTTATTTATTTATGCATACAAGCACTGGGGTACAGGCCAGAGGTGTGGGGGGGGGGG
>JAGFMF010012021.1:5410317-5456660 GCA_019455555.1 Galemys pyrenaicus
CTGCTCCCCGCTCTGTCTCTGGTGAATCCTCTCACCCCCCACACCTCTGGCCTGTACCCCAGTGCTTATATGCATAAATAAATAAATCTTAAAAAAAAAATTCTTCATGGTATTCTTATGGAGCAACACACACACAGTTTGAATACATAAAAATATAATGAACTATAAAAAGTAGTAATCACTTACTTGGTACAAAAATATTATAAATTAGAGATTCCCAAGATTTTGGACAGGTCAAATTTTACATCAGTTATTAAAAATCTTTGAAGAATTAACTACTTAAATAACTTCAAAGTCTTAAGCCAGTAAATGAGATGGATGAGAAAAGGAAAAAAAGACTGTCAGATGGCTGAAACTGAGCTGCTGCTAATCAAACCATAAACAAGTTACTAGATCAAATAAGGAAGCACATTACTTATCGCTTTGGCAATCTTTCTATCGTGATCTTCTGGGTTCCAGTTTCTTTACAGATTAGCTAGTTCCACCCCTGTATTTTATCTAGCTTGTCTCCCAAAGATTCCCTCTAGCAGTGAAATTCTAGGTGTTTTGTAACAGTCAAAATTTTCCTATTCCAGAAATAGACAAATAGACAAATCTGATTTATCATAAATTACTGCTTTTAGACTGGGCATGAATACAAATATATCATTTCCTCTTTCCAAACTGAAAAAACAAAGTTTGAAGAATGACAATACAGATCATTTACTGTAAACTCAGTAGTAGCTACTAACAATTGTTATGGCGCTACAGAGGGACACAAAACTATGTTACATAGAAAATATGTGATTGTCCAAGGCCATTTGATAGATAAGAAAAGGACTAGCTATAAAGGCAAGAATATATAATTATGTGTTATTTCACTCACTTCTAAAGTTTGACTCATTTCACTCACTACTATCCCTTTTGATTTCTTTCATCAAATGGTTTAGAGATGGCTGAGAAATCTATATATCATAGCATGTATTACCATGCAAGTTATTCTCTTTACTCATCAGGCCTGCTTCAAAGAATTTTAGTGACTTACCGCCCGAGCTGAGTCACCAAAGTCTATCTTCAACCTTCCCATAGCCCTGATGATAGCGATAATTGACTGGATAGTGTTGCTGTATACTACTGCTTTGTACTGTTTACATTCTTCTTCAGAATAACCAGCTTCGTGGATAATTCTAAAGAGACAAAGGGGAAAAAAGAACATTTAGTTCCTTTGATGGAACATAAAAAAATAAATTTAATGTTTTCAATCTACGTACTTCATCTGTTTCACAATTGTACTTTTCCCAGATTCACCAGCACCTAAAAAAAAGGTAAAAACATATTTAATTTCATCACTTAAGTAATTTCATCACTCATCCAAACCCCAAATACATACAACCCAACTTCCTCTTCTCTCTCTCAATTTAATGTTATACGTGTCCAAACATACAGAAAAGTTTTCAAAAATAAGTCCCATATATTTATTTCATCATACATAAATTCAATAAACTCAATTGATAAGATACTTTTGTGTGTATTTTCTGAAGCACAAAAATACAATCTTCTATAGCTTACACAGAAGCACTATAAATTAGCTTTTACTCAAGATTTTATTCCCCACTAGAACATGTTTTAACTATTTGGCCAATTTTCATACTTTTACCCTTTGCCTCTTGTGGCACAGCTGGCAACAAGAATGCCAAGAGGCCACATAAAAAATAGAAAAAAAGTCAAGTCAGCTAGATCTCATGCAATAGATATTCAAACACCATTATTAAACAACACACAGACAACACTATTTGTTAGCTCTGGGATGCAATGATATGCAGAATAAAAAGGTTCTCTTATCTTTTTTCACCTTCTTTATCATAAGCCTACTCTCAAAACTCACCTTCACTTCTACAAATGCCAAGTATCCACAATTTGAGTCCTAACAAAATATTACTGATAAAATGGCCCTTTATATAATTAGAGCCCTTTTATCTTTCACAATTAACAACAGCTGCTATCTTTACATCTAATTAGATCAGTTATATGTCAGGCTCTTCCTGATTGCTTGATATTGAGAACAAGTGAGTGGAGGACACAAAAGAAATGACAAGCGTATCCTTTTGGCTACATGTGTCTCTGACCAAGGTTTTGTATCATCAAGGTATTTATTCCTGCTTGAGAGGACTCAGGGTTTTCATTACCTTGTCAACAGATAATTTTCTTAGGAATATTCTCACAGCACTTTATACTCTGGCATAATTGAACAACTTAGATTTTCAGCAATTACTGTTGATATTCTGAAAACCTTGAACATTTTTCCCTGCTAACATCCAACTTGCCACCCTGACTGATGATCCCTTATCAAAGATCAAACCTCCATCAGTCTTTCTTGATCCACTCCCCGTGTGATCCCTGCAGCCTCTCACACGCAACAAGTTACTATTTGAA
This sequence comes from Galemys pyrenaicus, assembly GCA_019455555.1. NCBI lineage: Eukaryota > Metazoa > Chordata > Mammalia > Eulipotyphla > Talpidae > Galemys > Galemys pyrenaicus. Next base: position 5,412,730 of record JAGFMF010012021.1, read on the forward strand.
TTCTCACAGTTAACCTGTGCTAGGCACACACTCAACCAGAAAAGTACATGAATTTATCTGTGACAATACAATTAGATGGAAAACTTCTGGGCTCATTACCCACACCCCTGTCTTGTTCCAGCCATGTATGGACACAGACACAGAAATCATCAGACATCTGAACACAGGACACAGTTAAATGGCCAATCTGAAAATCAGTGGTGGTGGTAGCAGGGGGCTGCTTCCCAATTTCACTTGTGATTTGATATTCAAAACAACTTCCCAAGATATTCTTACATTAAGTAAAAAAGTAGGAACTGAATAAACAATGAGGCCATTCTACATTAACAGATAGCCTTCTGAATCTTTCAGGGCATCTGCCAATATAAACAATTCCCAGATAAATGACCCATTATTTATTAATCAACAACAGGGTACTTGGCTCTGTAAAAAAGCAAAATTGCAGGCATTATGACTCACATATTTCTTTAATTCAAGAGGTTAACCCAAGCAGCATAGACTCGGCATCCTGTAGCAGAGCTCTCTTGAAGAAGGCTCTGTGGCTTTCCAGAGCCCTGTGAGTTGAGTCAGCAGCAATCTAGAATGGAACATTCTAGATCCCAGTATCCTGCCTACATGAAGATGGTGGTGCCACAGAGAGAAGTGAGCTCTGATGAACCCGTGGTGCATTCTGTAAGCAAAACAACTCAACAAAGGCCCAGAGAAAGGCTTGAAGCCCATGATATAAGCTAGTGAGGTATAGTAAAGACTAAGACTACTGCCAGTTAAACTATGTGTACGCGGATAAGAATTTTTGAACCTTAACTAGAAAAGAAATTTCCTGATATTAGATATCATCTTTAAATTCTAATTAACTTCATATCTTTTGAAATAACTGATGACACAGGACACTTAGCTTACTTTTGCAGTGAGCATCCAGTCAGGGGCTTGTGGTTCAAAAAAAAAAAAACAAACCTGGAATCTGCTTACCATTACAGAGCAGAAATGAGCCTTATCAATTGGGTTTTTACATAATTTCTTCACTAATCACGTTGTACTCTCTGCAATAGGTATCTTAGAGGGAAAAACACTGAAAAGGAATCAAAGCTTAGCAAATGTATGTATTTTTCAATTTTCAGTTTATGCATAAACTCCTAAATACCACAGCCTGTTAAGATTCCTACATTCTGAATACTGGCATTCTCTCCACAGAGCAAAGAGTTGTCTCTACATATCTTAGCAGTCTTTTTAAGGGACTGGCAGGAAGCAATACTGTAAAAATAAAATGTCAAAGGTAGTGCAGGCAGGCAAAGGGAATAAAGGGTCAATTTTCCTAGCAGTACTCAACTGGGCAGCTGCTAAATTTCACTTAAATACAGATTAAAGGGCAGAATCTCTCTTCTTTCAAAAAGAAACAAGGAATATATAGAAACATGTACTGGTCAGAAAAGATCAAAGCATGTGGTCACCAGCCAGGCTGGTCAGTGTGAAGTTAACTGCCTGTGAAGTTAACTGTCAATAAGCAGATCATGCTGTGAAATGAGAGAGATTTTAGAGTAGTGGGGAAGAGAACTGTAACTCCCGAAGAGCCAAGGAGGAGTATGATATGGTCATAATCTAGGAAGTCAAAGGTGCGATCACTGAGCTAAAACCCCCTCAGGGCTCTCTTTAAGGAGGAAGCGGTTGATGGAAAATTGCACCTGTGAGAGCGAATATTGAGCTCAGCAGGTGTACGCTGCGGACCTCAGCATCTAATGATAACACACCGTACAGATGGTAGAAGGGCAAAGGAGCATTGCCACAGTAACACTGAGAGAGACTCACCTGCCACAAGAGTGTGCGTCCAGCAACATACTAACAGGATTCAGGAAGGAAGACAAGAGCTCGGGCTGATGCATGGGGAAGCTAAAAACTAATCAGGAGCTAAGTAAAGAAGTTACCTTTGGATAGATTTTAATTCCTTAAATAGATTATGTAATTTATCATGGTATACTGATGTATTTGATAAACAAATAGTGCCTCTCCCTGATTTTGTTGTCAGGCAGTACAGGATATTCAAAGTTTGAATCACTGAAAGTTTAAAAGAAAAAAACCTTTAACCTCAGAAAACAAATACTTGCCCCCTATCCCCCAAGAAGAATCATTTTCCAATTCTCCACTTAAGAGTCACGTTTATATCATTTATTTCCTGGCTTCAGAGTTGTAAGCTGCCTAACATCACAGACTGTTCAGCTATTAAAATGATGACTTAGTCAAGTTATCTTATGTTGAATTCCTGACATCACTATTCTACTTTAAGAAATCCTAATTATATAACAATCAAACATTTTTACATGAATAAAACTAAATTACAATTTGGCTTAAAATGGAATAAAACCAAATTATAAGTGCATTTAAAGTCTATTCTGCTCATCACAGTGCTGCTATAAGATTAACATGATCAAGGTCCTTATATTTAAGACAGAAGGAAACTGAGAGGGCGTAAGGGCAAACAAAAATAAGAAGCTTGATTATTCCTGTTGGAAATGAGGGAATAGATTTCCCACCCCTCTGTTTCCATAAAGCACTTGCTTTGGAAAAACTGTTAAGTACTTTTCCCTGTCTTCCAAGGAAGGGGTATATATCCTGTTAAAAATGAAATAGGTCTCTATTATTATTATTTTTTATTTTGCCAGCTAATGACTAGACTGTCTTTCTCAAGGACTTGGAAGTCACCTCTTTCAAAAGCAAGCATCAAACATCAGAGAAGATAGCACCCCAAACTTTCAGTTCCTGTGGATGGAAGGAGTCTAACTTTGGTGGGTGCCTTCCTCCAATTGCTTAACTATATCCCATAGCAAAATAAATAAGAAGTCTGTTTCCACTATGGATAAGACAGGCTCTCTAATTACAGGTAAAATTAGGATGAATTAGTGTGACAAGTCTTTTACTGAAGGACTAAGTTACTATTTTGTAAACATGCGTGAATAGGTCATATCAATTTGGCAAATAAGGGGATGAGATTCTTTACTGTCTGCACTCGCTTGGTGGATTGTCTGTGATGTATGCTACATTCTTGTTTACTGTTCATTCGATAGTAAGTAAGTTTCTGTTCTTATTGTATTTGTGAAGAGGACTTCGGGGCTGGGAAAAAGATTTTCTTTTAAACTGTAATTCCCTTACAGGGGTAATAATGTATAAATCTATCTTATTGAACTATAAGAGGCACTGAACTTATCATTAAGTAAGCATAAACCCATATATGGGATACATTTGACATTCTTGGATGCAAGAATAATTTGATAGTGACTGTAAACATTAGAATCTAGATTCTTCATGTGATCCATTTTCTCCAATATTAATTCCCTAAAACACTACTCCTTGAGCCAATCTTGCCTCGGACAGGTACACTATTACACCAAACAAGAATGGCTGCATATACAAGGCTACTCTAGAAAGGAAGGACGGAAGAAAGGTTCTTCTCCTTTCTACAGGCAACATCTGAAGCTTGTTCCTGTAATACCAGTCGATGAGACTAGGTAACTCAGTTAACGTAACTCAGATCAACATTTCTACAGATCAGCATATAAATAAGGGTGAGAACTAGAGAGAACTGGAGGTCATAAATATACTCCCTTACATCTGCAGGATGTTTTTCTGCAAGTTTTCAGTAAAAATTCCTAATCATGGTTTTATTTGTATGATGATAAGAAATAACTGAGGGAGTTCTGTTGGAATCATTTTGAAGAATAAATATGAATTAACAGAGACATTCAATTTAAAAGATTATCCTTGAGTCTGTGTTCATATTTGTCTAACAGTCTTAAGCAACAGACAAATATAGTACCTGGCTTGGGAACCCATCCATCTACCATTCTAGATTAGCTGTCAATCATTTGATGTCTTGCCACCAAAAAGGGGGCCCTGTGGTTTCAATTAGACTATCATGGGGAGTTAAATTCCTTACGCTTATAGGCCTTATACAAACCACTGAACAAAACACAAATTAAAATATGTGTGTAATATATATGTAAAACTTACAAAAAACTGCTTTGGATCCATTGGCTTTTTTTTTTTTTACCCCTACAATAAGGAATAAGATCCAGGAGCCTAAGGGCCCAAAGACAGGTAAGTGGATTAGGAATATGTGTTGTACGTGCATAATAGAATGCCATTCATCTATAAAAAAAGATGAACTCCCAATTCATCAGAAATGGATGGAACAAGAAGGGATTATACTAAGTGAAATATGTGAGAAGGAGAAAAACAAATACTAGATGTTGTCACTTACATGTGGAATATAGACAAACAAAAGGAAAACCAAACCAGATCTAAACCCTAGAAATCTGACTGTAGAACCAGTGGGGGTGGGGGGTGGGGTACAATGGACTTTGGGTGAGTTGGTGGTGGTAGTGGGAGTGTGATAACATACATCTGAAGTGTGTGATTTCAGACCTTTATATCATATACAGTATTGTAAACCTGTGTTACTTCAATTTAAAAAAAGTACCAAAGAGATAGGTTCCCTGACCTTTTATATGAAAACTGTCAAAAAAAGAATAATAATGTGAATTGTGGCCCACAGAGGCCATTTTCTTTTTTTCTCTTTTTTTAAGTAAAGCTTTATTTATTTATACATACAAGAGTGAGGGTACAGGCCAGAGTCCAGGGCAGTGAGATGATTCACCAGACAGAGTGGGGAGCAGAACAGGCAGACTGACTGACACACACTGCTGAGAGGAACAGTGGGTGAGGCAGGTGGGTCTCCTCCCTGGCCAGAGACAGGGATCGAACTAGTGCTGCAGTGGCTGCGGTTTGCTTCATGGTTTGTTTCATAGTGCGTTGCTCAACCCACTGCGCCACCAGGGAGGCCCAGAGGCCATTTTCTATGAGCATATTGTGGAAGACACCATTATAAGCTGGACCCAAACAAAGGGTAGCAGCACTGAGAGAGAGAGAATGGTAGGGCAAGAGAAACCTGACAGCAGTGCTTGAACTGTTAGATGTTCATGTCAAACTTATGGAGAATATTATAATGTATCATCCAAATGAGGACACATTTGAGAATCAAAGGGAAGACAAGCATAAACCATGGCTGGCAAGGCAAATGCAGGAAATATTTAACTCTAGTCATAACTAAGAAAAATTTCCCCTTGATTTCCAACTGTAAAAGGCAGATTTGCTTCCTGTCACACAGACCCCAAAAGAGTTTTTGAACTAACTCTGTGCCAAGTAGTATTACTTTAATTAGCTTGAATTAATGAGGGAGAAGCTAAGGATGCATTTGTACCAAGTGAAGGTCAAATGATAATTATTGCATGCATTATAAAAGAAAGGTACAGAAATTTAGATAGAAAAGAAAAAGATGTGGGAGAATTAATCATTATAGAGCCCACTGTAGCAGAGGAACCCTAAGTCCAAAAGAATCATGTATCAAGAGCAATTTATTCTGTCTTATACATTGTGTCCTATGAAATACAAATTCTACTTAAAAATTTTTACTTAATTTATAAAAATGTTACCGTTCATATAAATCCTCGAAACATAAGGAATTTTACACCCAGTGACATAGTTACATACACTGATGAAAATAATTTAGAGGGGCCTCCCTGGTGGCGCAGTGGGTTAAGCAACACACTATGAAGCAAACCACAGCCACCGTAGCATGAGTTCAATCCCTGCCATCGGACAGGGAGGGGACCCACATGGAGCAGCAGACCTCTCCTGCTGTGCCCGCTGCTCCCCTCAGCAGTGTGTTTCAGTCAGTTTGCCTGTTGTGCAACCTGCTCTCTGTGGTGAATCCTCTCACCCCCCCACACCTCTGGCCTGTACCCCAGTGCTTGTATGCATAAATAAATAAATCTTTTTAAAAAAATAATTTAGAGCCACACAGCAAGGCAATGCTTTGTCAAAAATTCTCATGTTTATGTTCAGCCATTTACTATTAAAAGCTAGTAAACAATTAACATACAAATGTTCTCATTTTTTTCCATGTGGATCTATAATTCTTTATGGATCTCTTACATTTATGTACACATGTGAGCAGAGGCACCTATTGCCTTTTTCTCACCCAGCTTTCCAGTCTCGGAAGAGAGTAATGTCTTCTTCTGGAACAAAGGGAAGGTCTGCTTACTATCCAGAATAATAAAGATAATGTACCCTCTCCAGGACACAGGTCAGGCAGTCTTACTGCATGTAAAGGGAAGAAAATGTGGGTCCCTCCACTCAGGGCTCCTCTAACTGCAACATAACCCACTGCTTGGTTCTTTTTATCATGCCCTCAGGGAATGGAGTCTTGGGAAATGGCCACAAATGCTGATTTGCTGGCAACTGCAGTTGCAGTGATTATGTCCTTTTTGTCTCTGAACCAGCAATCTCACATTTTCTGCCAATATCCATGAAATGGCAATAGGTTAACAGGGTAAAACCTCAGACACTAAACCTCACTCAGTTTTTGACCTGCTATTTTGCTTAGTTTCTAACTTACAAATTCCTGGCAACTAAGGACATTTCCAGCCATTGTGTCTATACCAGTACTACTTGTTTTTCAAAAATGCTTAAAATGCTTACTTTTTTTCTCCCCCTCAAATGGCAGCTCCAACAGTTTGTCCAATAAATCCAAAATATGGTTTAAGGAATAGCAATATCAGCAACTATTAAGAAATAAGCAATCTCAGGACCCAGCTATAATTTACTGAATCAGAAACTCTGGGAGTGGGGCCCAGCAATCTGTGTTCCACAATCCCTCCAAGTGATTCTGACACAAGCTAGAGACTGAGTACTGGTTAAGAAGGAAAAAAGGTCACCTTTTTTCCCCATGAGTGAATAATTACAGTCATAGTTGCTGACTAGCTATAATAATAAATTTTTAGAAAATAATTCTACTTCCTTCTTTCCCTCAAAAGTGAGACAAGTAACAGTGTTTTACATTTATGCCAATGGATTATTAAAAGATAGCTAGATTCTTCTATCTACTTTTGCATTTAATATGCAGTATGTTCCTTTGGTTGCAGTATATAAAGAAAATCCATTTTTACATATTATGTAGCTATAAAAGGAAAGAACATTTTAATAGCATTGATTCCATACCAAAATTTTGAAAGGGTGGTTTAAAATTTAGTTGTAATGCATTTCCATGAGTTTTTCATACTTTGATACTTTAAATCCATTGGTTTATCTTTTATTGGGAATGGATCTTTATCCATGTCTGATTCAGAAATTAGTTCACTGAATTATGCAGAATTGAATGTTGATGTATTTTCAATACATTTATTTATATGCACACATAAATCACATTTTTAATATAACACATAATTTTCTAGAGAAGGGACTAGATCTTGGGAAGATACTGAGCTCCCAGCGATAGAAACAAGTTTTGTGGGTTTTTTTTTTTTTTTTGGTTGTTGTTGAAAGCTCAAATATTATTATTGGCAAAAAATAATGTTTTCTGATTTCTTTGCAATGACAAACTACCAAATCACCAAGCTGGGCTAACCATAAACTATTAGTTACTTTATAAGTCACTGGGACAAATGGTTATCTCAGGAAAGGTAACCTGTTCAATGTACAACTCAACCACACAAATGCTTTTTATCAAGACTACCAATATACTTCAGCATACACATAGGTACTCTGGGGTATTTCCCATTTAGTCATACAGAATAATAACAACAACAAAAATAACACGTCCTTATTCTGTATTTCCCAGTTAGTCATAAAAAATAGTAAGGATGTGTGTAATTAAGAGTCAGATTATTTTTTTAAATCATTTCAGTGTCTTCTCAACGAGTGCATGTAGTGAAGAATACAATGACTACTAGTACAATGTGGTGCTACTGACTTGATTTGGCAGGTTAACCCATTATTACTGATACTGTCAGAACAAATAACACAATGAAAAAGACAGCATCTTTGTGACATTATGAAAATTATCTCAGGGATCTTCAGGGTCTATGGGTCACTTCCATAACTTCTCATTTAATGCCTTTTTACTCACTGAACCATAAGCTAAGCGGGAACAGAACCTTGGTTTTTATCACTATCTTGACCTGAGGTCTTCACCTACACTTAACACAGAGCAGGGGCTCAGTAAACCCTTATTCCCTAGATGAGTGGACTAGCAGGAAGATAGGAAGGTAATAATACCACCTAGAAAGTGTAAAAAAAAATGAATATTTATATGAACTATGGAAAGGAAAGCTTATAAAACTAGGCGAAATAAAGGAAAAGTGCAGTAGAAGCTTGTGACTGCTTTTAGATCAGGTCCTCTCCTCCTATGCAGTAAGAAACAGGTTAGGAATATGGCTATCCAGTTACAGAACTATACATTTCTCATCCTCCCTTGCTGCCAAGTTTAAGTCACATTGTGACACTTCTCACTAATGTTTATGATGTGTCTGTAAAAGGAAAATGCATTCTCAGAATCCCTCTCTCCTACTCTTTATGAGTTGGCAAATGGGTAAGCCTGTTGTCTCTCCCAACCATGTGGATTCCAACAATACCTAGAACATAGTGTGACAATGAAAGAGCAGAACTGGGGTTCCTAAATACCCCTGTGAGGCAGCATGTCCCAACAGAATACCACCTCTCTCTTTCACACAGGCAGTCCAGATTCAGTCAGTTTGATGTCAGGGATCCAAGTGTCTTTGATCTTATTGTCTGCTACCTTCATGCCATGTCATTTTAATATGTGCAGATATCTGTTTGTTATTCCACTTGTACAGGAAGGAATCTTGCAGGGAGAACAAGTATAGGAACTAGAGGGAATTCCCTCTTTTCCCTATAAAGGGGCGGCCTCAAACTTGCAACAATCATTTCCTCTCACATGGCCAAGATCAGAACCAGCCTCCTTACCTCATGTGGCCATGACATAAGGAACATAGTCACTAGTTGTGAGGTGGTGGTCCATAAACAATTATCAGTGAACAGAGGATATGGGAACAACCAAATGTCTCTGCAAGTAATCCTTAAGTTTATTTTTTATCTTTCCTCACTGTTTCACCTTTAAGTTAAAAAAAAAGTTTAAAAATTAAATGTTATGCCAATCAACAGAGAGAAAATGAAAATGAATTGTTTTAATTTTTTATGTTTGAATTCTATTCCTGAAAACTAAGTTGAATGCTATGAAAAGAGTCAATAAAGCAAGATGCTAACATGGCCACTGAATAATGTTAATTGTGACACAACTGTTAAATAGGAAGGAGAAAAGTTTTAACATCTAGACAGACTCTTCGGATTCTTTTATAGTTACCTTTAAATTCTTGCTTAAAAATAACAAACTGTAAATAAGGTTCCAATTTGGAGATGTAAAAAAGACAACACTAAATAAACTATAATTAGTGAATGATCCTGGAAAAGTCCCTACAATATGATAAAAATATGACATTAAGAGATTGCTTAGTAAAAGTATATAGTCTTATCTTTTCAACTAAAACAAAAATATTCAGCATGTTTTACTTTTTAGAATCTTCTTCCCTTAAGACAGGTAGTTTTTGACAGATATATCCTGACCCCATCTATACAAGAATTAGACTTTACAAAGAAAACTTTCCCCTGCACACCATCATATTCAAACCTTAATTACCTTCAAGTCCTAAAATATTACATGCCTCCCAGTACTATTTTTCTAAAATGTTTATATCTGTACTAACTCTTTAATGCAAACTTCTTAGTATGGCAGCTCAAGGAATCTGGGATTTGGACCCAAGTATTTTCTTTTGCTTTCACCTGCACCATTTTACTCACTTTCACCTTTTACACACCTGCAACCGTTCTCTAGCTCTATTAAGTCTTCAAAATCATCAATATAATCTACACAGAATTCCAGTATCTTTGTATCAGAGAATTATACTGCATTGTATACTGAGCATATGCTAGGCATAAAATCAAAGCTGAACAAGACTTGGGTTCTGATTCTAGAAAGCTGTATCAAAATATATGGAGATAGTCAAGCAACTGAACAATGACTATTTTATTCATTCAAAACACATGTACTGAGTTCCCACTGTGAGACAGCAACAGTACTGGGTACTGAGCACTGAGTAAGGTAAGAGCTGTGGTCCCTGTTCTAAAGGTGGTAGGAGACACTTTTCATTGTGTGGTAAGGAAAAGAACTTAGAGGAAGTGATTGAGACATGGATACAGCGTGTTTAAAATATCAACACCAGCTAATGTATTAAACCAATGTGTGCAGAAGAACTAATAAATGAAACGTAGAAATGATAGTAAACAGTTACAGAAAAGTTAAAAGAACTACAGTCTTATTACACATTTAATTGATATACTAATGTCACGTGTATGCTTATAAGATTCATGGTAGAAGTAACACAGATGCTTATTTGGTTCAAAATAATCTATCAATAACTTCATGCCAAGACTAATTTATAAATCATCATTTGCAAATATGGCTCTTATTCCCCTTTGCTCTCTACTATAGGAAGCATATGCATAGCTTCATTAGATGCCATTTTAATATTTTGTTCTTTTTCCTTTTTTTAAAAGATTAATTTATTCATGCCTACAAGCACTGAGATAAAGGCCAGAGGTGTGGGCAGTGAGAGGATCCACCAGAGACAGAGTGGGGAACAGAACATGCAGATCAACAAAAGTATACTGCTGGGGTGCTGAGGGGAGCAGTGGGTGAGACAGGGGAGGTCTGCTGCGCTATATGGGTCACCTTCCTGGCCGGTGGCAGGGATCGAACTCATACTACAGTGACTACAGTTTGCTTCATAGTGCATTGCTTAACCCATTGTGCCACCAGGGAGGCCCAGATGCCATTTTATATCATTAATAAATTATAAAGAAATGGGGCACTATTTCCCATAGTCAACAATTACTGTATTATATTCTGAGGATTTTGTTAAGATAGCTCTCCTGTTAGGTGTTCTTTGCTCAGTAAGAGACTGAAGAGCAGGCAGGAGAGGGAGAGGAGGGAAATGGGGCAACACAAAATCCTGAATCACACACTGGAAATCATTAAAAATTATTTGTACACACTTGATCCATGCAGTTATGTCAAAATATAGGTTTTATATAAACTACAACCACATGGAGTTTATTCATTCTGGCCTTAACCAGTTTCTGTTCAGGTTCAAAGTCAGAACAGGATGAATAAAATATAAGCCTTCCCTGTTTTTTCTCTTCTGCTGTCTCCACCAAACAAATGAGAGTATAACAATGATAAGTGATAAGGGAGCTTTAACTAATCTCTGTACTCTTTCATGCACACTGACACAGATATCTGAAGCTTATAAAGAAAAAAAAAGGCCAAAATTCATCACTAAATATCCAATAAATTTTTACAAGGAAATGGGGATGTCTTTATTAAAAAATAAAGATAAACAATGTATAAAATCCCTCATAATGAGAACTAGCCTCTCAAATGGAGAATTGACCCATTTTTTAAAATTTATTCATGACTGATTCATATTGGCTAAGACATGATAAAACAGGCTAGGAAGTATTGCCAGAAAAGGTTTATGGAGGTAAAGAGGCTTCACACATGAGCTATTTAAAATTTAGTCTATGAATTATAGGAAGATTACTTAGTTCTAATTTGAGAACCCATTAGATTCTAGTTGTTCTAAGCATTATGAAACTGGCATCAGTAAACTTCTTAAATGTTAACCAAATATTTTTTTCAATTTTTATTGAAGTCCTATTATGCCTACTACAAGCTGTGCTGATTTCAGTGATATTAAATGTGAAAAATGTATAGTTTATAAATTATTGGCTGATATATCCCTTGATTCATCCTCATTTTTTTTTTAAAGATTTATTTATTTATGCATACAAGCACTGGGGTACAGGCCAGAGGTGTGGGGGGGGGGTGAGAGGATTCACCAGAGACAGAGCGGGGAGCAGAACAGGCAGATCAACAGAAGTACACTGCTGAGGGGAGCAGCGGGCACAGCAGGAGAGGTCTGCCACACCATGTGGGTCCCCTCCCTGGCAGGCAGCAGGGATCGAACTCGTGCTGCAGTGGCTACGGTTTGCTTCATAGTGCGTTGCTTAACCCACTGCGCCACCAGGGAGGCCCTGATTCATCCTCATTAATGGACCTAAATGTCAAATCAGTTGCTTCTGTTAAGGATTTAATATACTTAAGAGTTAATAAGAATAAACATGAAAACATACATCAATAGCCATCAGGGAAATAAAATCAAAACCACAGTAAGCTACTACTTCACATACACTAAGTTAGCTAGTCAGAGAGAAACAAGTGTGGGGGAAGAGATGTAGAAAGTGGAACCTCATATATTGGTGGTAGAAATATAAAATGGTGCAGTCACTTTGAAAAATACTAGGAGAGATTTTCCAGAAGTTAAACAGAGTTACCATTTGATTGAACATTTCCTCTCCTTAAGCCCATGAAAAAGCAGTACGTGAATGTTCACAGAAGCATTATTCCTAATAGCAAAAAGGTAGAAATCACACAAATATCCACAATTGATGAATGCGGTCAATGGCTGCACCACATTGTGACCATAGTTTAAAAAACAGGTAATTCCACACTTTAAATGGGACAATAGTATGGTTGGTAAATTATATCTCAATAAAGAGGTTTCAAAAGTTAAAAATGTAATCGATAATTAACAAGATAAGCTAAGGATATTTTTGAAAAATCTCATTACAGATGTAATACATATCACATTATCATGAAATTGTCCTGAAATCTTGACTAATGGTTCCTAGCTTAGATAAGACTTACACTTTGCCAGTTTTTTCAAATTGCATCTTTTTTTTTTTTAGGTTTAACACTGGTTTATCACACCGTACATGATTCAGAGGTATAGGATCACACACCTTCATATATATGTGACACATCCACCACCAAAACACCCATAGTCCTCTACTGTAGTTTACTGGAATATCCCTCTCCCATCCTCCACTTACCCTCTAGCCCCAGACTTCCCCTCTAGTAATCTCAATTCTAATAGGACAGATTTCTAGAATTTGTTTGCCTTTATCTATTCCTTTTGCTTTGCTTTTCCTATATTTTTGTCTTTCTCCTTTCGACTAATTTCACTTAGCATCATCCCCTCCAATTTCATCAATGTTATCACAACTGACAAGAATTCAACCTTTTTGTATTGCTGAGTAGTATTCCATTGTGTATACATACCATATTTTTTTAAAGATTTATTTATTTATGCATACAAGCACTGGGGTAAAGGTCAGAGTTGCGGGAGGTGAGAGGATTCACCAGAAACAGAGCAGGGAGCAGAACAGACAGACTGACTGAAACACACTGCTGAGGGGAGCAGCGGGCACAGCAGGAGAGGTCTGCTGCACCATGTGGGTCCCCTCCCTGGCTGGCGGCAGGAATCGAACTCATGCTGCAGTGGCTTCGGTTTGCTTCATAGTTCGTTGCTTAACCCACTGCGCCACCAGAGAGGCCCCACATCTTCTTAATACACTCAAATCTTTTTTAAACTAAAGTTTTATACAACCCTCCCTTGTGTTTTCTAGAACTTTTGACTCCATTTGTATATTTATTGGAGTAACTAGTGATTTTATCTGATGCATAAGTCTGGAGATTTTATATTAGCATACAGGTCTTGTCTGATAGGAGATAATGATGCATTTCTACTACTTTAGTAGTAATTACAGCATGAAACATTATTCCCTGAAGAAGAAATTATAACCTGTGGCTCTAGACTTGCAGAAGTTAAAAGCTTTTAGGCCACTCAGCAATCATTTTAGGGATTCATTAGGAAGCCAGGAGGGTTAATGCAGTGGCAAATGAATGAAAAAAGCCACACAGATGACATGTAGCAAAGGATCTAGTCCTAAAATTCTTATCTCTTGAGTAAAGATCCTTGCTTCCTATTATAAATTCAGGATCATTTTAAAAGTGAAAAATATTATTTCTAAAATTTCGGAATACACGGAAAACAAAATGAAAAAATTGTAAGTACAAAAAAAGACATGAGAAAATATTATTTAAAATGTTTAAAACAGTTAAGATGACCAATAAACCAATACAGGCTAAGGACAGAGTAACCATTAAAACAACAGCAAGTAAGCACAAGAAATAGCAGTAATTCTTATTGCCAGAATATATAAGTTCTATAAAAATAAGATAGTAAATCACTAATCACCAAAAAAAGAATAAAGTATTTTTTAGGCAAACTGATATGGTAAACTATAAGAAATGACATGGAAGTATGAGTATACACACATACTGTTGCTGAGAGTATAAGTATTACAACCTTCAAAGGGCAATAGATAACATTTTTCAGTGACTTAAGAAAATACCCTAAATTCAAAACACCGATTGTTAACCTATTTTTTAAAAAATGAACAAAGGACTTGAACAGATATTTCTCCAAAGAAGATATACAAACAGACAATTAGCAGATGGAAAGATGCTCAACATCATTAATCATTAGGGAAATATGAATCAAAATTGCTATAAGATAACATCTCCCAATCATTAGGGCAGTACTGTCAAAATCCAATAAGTAACAAGTATTGGGACAATATGGAAAAATCAAATACCTATACACTGTTGATGGAAATGTGAAATGGTATAGCACTCTGGAAAAGACTATGGTACTTTAAAAATAATCTTTAATTCTAAAAATAAAAATAAAATATTGTATTACTATAGGATCTAGTAACCCCACTTCTGATTATATTCCCAAAAGAGTTGAAAGCTTAGTCTCAAAGAGGTATCTATATGCCATAGTCACAACAGCATTATTCATGGTAACCAAAAGGATGAAATAACTAACATGTCTATCAGCAGATGAATGGATAAACTATGTAAAATACACAAAGTGGAATTTATTCAGCATTAAAAAGGAAGGAAATTCTAATATATGCAAACAACACAGGCAAATCTTGAAGACACAGGTGTAAGTGAAATAAGCCAGATACAAAAGTCAAACACTGTATGACTTCACTTATATGAGGAATGCAGGACACTCAAATTCAGAGGCAGAAAGAACCAGGGACTGGGAAGTGGGGTGAATATGGAAGCCTATTATATAATAGGTACAGTGTTTCAGTTTGGGATGATGGTCAGTGTGACAACTGAATAAAAATGTGACTATACTTAATGTCACTGAATTGTACATTTAAAAGTGTCTAAAATGGTAAGTTTTGTGTTACATATAATAAAACATAAAAAGTATATGGTGTTCCAGGTGTGGTCTTTGTATTGGGACTTGTCAATAAATTCTACAGTAACCTTTAAAAAAATCTAGTTAGAGTGAAGAGGGGTAAAACAGATTATTTCTAGAGCACCTTTCACATCAATAGGTTCATGGAAGTTATTTTACTAAAGTAGCTGGGTGGGCTTCAAAGCAGAAAGTTCTACTGGAATCAACCCAGGGCAATGATTCCCAGAGGACAGTATTGACCCAATGGAAATATAAAGGAAATTTATGAGATAATTTTCTATTGTTGGAGTGGCTGGAAAGGATCCACAACAATGCTATCAATGAAGCATAGTCCTGCATGCTGCACAATTATGTAAGGGCCCTCTAAAGAGTCCTGTTTAAAAAAAAAAATACGTAACTGGGTCTACTTAACCCCATTTCCCATATAAACACATGTATGACTTTAATACATACAGAATTTTCCAGGAATGAAACAACTATATAAATGGAGAAAAGACATGGTATCCTCATTGTTTAGTAATTTCAGAAAAATTGAGCACCATTCTGAGAAGTATATTCTTATATGCACATCTATTTGCATGTGCAGCAAACTACAAATGATTCTGTGTACAGGAAGAAGTATCTGATTTTTATAATGATTTGCAGTTGTAACTGATTATTTGTATGCTGAAAAATATGAATTACTTTTTTATATTTCTCTTATACATTGTAGCTAGGATTTTTTACTTGTTTTAGGTAAGTATACAGATATTTTATCTACAAGTTTTGTTTCAGGGTATTACAGAGTGCACTAAGATTACTATACAAGGAAAAACTTATCTACACATTTTCTTTCAGGATATTATGGAGTGCACTAAGATTAATCTAGAAGGAAAAACTTACTTCCATGTGTAGTGCTCATAGATACCCACCAGTCAAGCATACAGAATGACAAAAGTCTTTCTAAAAGACTGGGCAAGGATCAACTCCCATTTTCCATGCAATTCAAAGAAACATAAGCTATTACCAATGGTTCTTTGGTTACTTTAGGTTCTGAGGAACAGCAGGAATCCATTAAACCATTCACTCTCACTGGTGGTTAAAATGCTTGCCCCTGGGACTTGCCCTGGTTGCCCTGGTGGTGCAGTGGGTTAAGCAACACACTATGAAGCAAAACCAAAGCCACTGCAGCACGAGTTCAATCCCTGCCTCCAGCCAGGGAGGGGACCCACATGGTGCAGCAGACCTCTCCTGCTTCACCCGCTGCTCCCCTCAGCAGTGTGTTTCAGTCAGTCTGCCTATTCTGCATCCTGCTCTGTCTGGTGGATTCTCTCACTACCCCCACACCTCTGGCCTGTACCCCAGTGCTTGTATACATAAATAAATAAATCTTTAAAAAAAAAATGCTTGCCCATTTCATCAGTCCTCACATGCAAAATGAAGCCTGAGGTGGTATACTCCAATCATGACAAATCTCACTGACAAACCTGCAGATGAAAAGGAAAAAGCACCTAGAATCTGCTTGGGGAACTGCAGCAAATAACATTAAGAAACACTCATACAAATGGCATACAGTCAGAAATGTCTGCACTGGATGAAGTCATTGCTTTATAGCTGATCGATTCATGACTATGAGCTAAGTCTAAAGACATGCAGAATAAAAAACAGTGACTAACATTTAAACCCATATGTAAAACTTACATAAATTCTTTTGTATGTCTGGAGTATTTTAATATTCCTTTATAATAAGAAAATTGCTAATATTGATGTTTCATAATGACAAAGTAACCATATGATAAATATTATACAACTGATAGTCATTGAGAAAAAAAGAGTTTGAATAAAAAGAAAGAACTTCAGGTACTAACTCCATTTATACATATGCCTCTTATTACAGATTTACTTCTTTCAAAACATTGGATTTTTAAAAAGATTTATTTATTTATGCATACAAGAAATGGGGTATAGGTCAGAGACATGGGAGGTGAGAGGAGTCACCAGAGACAGAGCAGGGAGCAGAACCATCAGATCGACTGAAATACATTCCTGAGGGGAGCAGCAGAGGCAGGAGGTCTGCCACTCCTTGTGGGCTCCCTCCCTGGCCAGGGATGGAACTCACACTGCTGTGCAGCAGATGAATGCTTCACAGTACTGTGCTCAGCCCAGTGCTCAACCCACTGCGCCACCAAGGAGGCTCAAATATTGGATTTTTAAATGTCAGCCTTATGTTAGCAGTTTGCAATATACAATTTTAATGACTATGTACAAAAATACTGGTATATATTTTCATAGAACATTCTATGTAGATGATCCATCTATTCCCAACCAATGATATTGGAAGAATGGGGAGAAGTGGGAAATTTAAGTGAAAATAACTTTATAATCACATATATATTATGGTGAAGACTTTCATGTAGCTTGAAAGTAATAAAATTAATTATAATATGTAGAGATCAAGAAACAAGATTAAAATGAAAACTCAATGAGTAATCAAAGTCAATTTAGAACACAAAATTAACATCCAATATGTAAATATTCACAATGGAACTCTTAGTCTCTATACTTCCTTCAATAGTGCTTTACACACACTAATAGTCAAAGTGTTACAAGGCAGGGAGAGGAGCACCCAGAACTCCCAAGCTTGCCCTCTCTGAATGGGTTTTGCCATTTGTCGCATTAAGACAAACACATAAAACCTTTAATAGAAAGGAACTTTAATATAACTAGGGTACAATAAAGAAAGAATAAAGAATATAGTTACTAAGTTAAGCATTTAAAGTTACCCATTTCTTTGAGGGTAAAAGTTTAGCCAAATAGGATTGGCCCAGGCAAGGTCCAAAAACCTGTCACATGTTTAAGGGACTTTTTAGTAGAGACCCATAGAAAAGGGTCAGAAAGAGTCAGACAAATCTGGGATTGTAACAGGGTCGTCCCAGGAAAAGGGGAAGTTCCAAAATCCTGGTTCTGCCCTAAGTGGGTGGAGCTGAGGAGGGAAAGAAAATTTCTGCAGAAAAGGAAGAAGGAAGAAAGGAAGATGGAGAGCAGCAAGGAGACCTGGAAGAGGCACGTGGAACAGAGGGACATGTGAAGGAACTGTGCTTGCTTTTTGGTCTTGGACTGGTTGGAACAGATGTGGGTGAGAGACCCGTGGGGAGGTTAACAATGGCAGCTATCATCTTGATTTTGATTTTGCTCTTTTCCTCCCCAAATTTGGCTGAGTCTTTCTGACCCTTTTTTATGGGTCTCCACTGAAAGGTCCTTTAGATGTGTGGCAGATTTTTGGGCCTTGCTTTGGGCCAATCCTATTTGGCTGAACTTTTACCCTGAAGGAGATGGGTAACTTTGGATGCTTCACTTAGTAACTATATTCTTTATTCTTTCTTTATTGTACCCTAGTTATATTAAAGTTCCTTTCTATTAAAGGTTTTATGTGTTTGTCTTAATGCGGCAAATGGCAAAACCCATTCAGAGAGGGCAAGCTTGGGGGTTCTGGGCGCTCCTCTCCCTGCCCTGTAACAAAAGAAAGCAAATTATTTCTATTACTAACCTTGACCTAAGTAGTAACCTCTTCCTTTTCTTCTAACAATTTGGAATTTGCTTTTTCCCAATGAGCAATTCCTAAAGACTGCAATATGATCACTCTTGTATGTATTACAATTCCTATTTTCTGTTTCCCATGTGAGCATGAGAGTTCCCCCAGAACAAGAAGTGACTCTCCACATTCTGACATACTCAGCACCTAGTATAATGTTTATTGAACAGTAGGAAGCAAATATGTTTTCATTAATGTATAAAATAGTTATCTTTTTAGTTCTTACTACATGACAAGCTCAGCATTTGGCATTCAGTTCCCCATCAATTTTAAATGAGCACTGTTTTATTACTATGCTACATTAAAAGTGACAGAATTGAAGTTTAACAAAGATTAAACAAATTGTCCAAGATCTTACCACTGTAAGCAGAAATCCAGGAGTCCAAGATTTACCGCTTCTGTCTTTAATTTTCAGTGCAACAAAACATAATGAAGGTCAAATAGGATGAAGGTTTAAATGGTGCAGTAAATGTTACAGAAATATTTTACATATTTATTTTAGTATCTTGAGTATATCTATGATTTATATTCTTTCCAAATGAGAAAATTTTGGAGTACTAATCCTGTATTTATCATTTTGGAATATGTAATATGACCTGCTTATTAGTAATCTAATTTTAATAAAGTATAATAGCAAAATTTTCTCCAGTTATAAAACAATTGAACTAAAGAACTAACTTGTAGTGAAACATTTAAAGGAAAAAATGAAAACAATGCATGACATATTCAAATTTGTGCAAAATGCTAAAACTTTGAAGTTAAAATGAAAAAAAATAAAGATTATCTTCAAAAAAAAAGTTTATCAAGTATCTTGTGCCATTTAAATTATTGAAATGGTGCATTAAGTATAATATTTTATAAAAACATACTGTGACAGGATCCCCAGGTTAAGGGGAAGTCCCAGAATCCTGGTTCTGCCCTAAGTGGGTGGAGCTGAGCAGGGATAAGAAGATGCTGGAGGGGAGATTGGGAAGAGGAGACAGGAGAGAACAGAGAAAGGGAAGAAGTGCCAAAGACCAGCTACAGGGCCTCCTTGGTGGCACAGTGGGTTAAGCAACACACTGTGAAGCAAACCACAGTCACTGCAGCACAAGTTCGATCCCTGCTGCCGGCCAGAGAGGGGACCCAAATGGTGTGGCAGACCTCTCCTGCCTCGCCCACTGCTCCCCTCAGCAGTATACTTTTGTTGATCTGCCTGTTCTGTTCCCCACTCTGTGGTGAATCCTCTCACTCCCCCACAGCTCTGGCCTGTACCCTAGTGCTTGTATGCATAAATAAAATAAATCTTAAAAAAAAAAAGACCAGCTACAACAGAAGGTCAGGTCCCCAAAGGATGGAAAGGAAGTTGGCGAAGGAGGGAGGGTGAGGAGCTACAAAACTCCAGTCAGGGTATGGTATGAGTTCTTGCTTCCTTCTTCCAAGGATCTCAACAGGTCTTTATTTATACATTAAGGAGAAAGGGGCAGGATTACATGAACACTTGTGCATTGATCAAGGAGTTAACTATGACTACTACTGTGAGCCTGCAGGAAGAGGGAGGTATCTGAACAGTATCTGTACCCTTGCATTTGGCTCACTGGGAATCACTTGTTTCCTTGTCTTTCAGTTGATAATATCTAAATCAAATTAACAAAAGGGGAAGGGAGGAGGGGTCCTGCAACTTATTGTCACCTGAGGAAATGCAGAACCCACCTTTAGAAAATGCAAAGCCCTAAATTTAATTAACAAAGAGTGATGCAGGAACCACCCTTTGCAAAGGCAGATATGCAAGATATGGCCCAGTCTCATAGGTCTAGTTTAGATTTCCCCTAGGCTAATAATCTAATTTTAGAATTTGTATTATACTATCAGCCATTTGGCAGTACTCATCAAAATTCATGGCAACTAATTACTTTGTTTAATAAGAGCCAATCATACAACCTCCCTCATGGATGATATTCCAGAAAGCATGTTTTTTTTTTGTAACTTTTAAAACTTTTATTATTAAATCAGCCAAAACAAAAGGGAGTCCGAGGAGGACCAGCTGTGGAACCTCTGATTTTTCAGAGCAGTTCCCCTATGACAGGCTTTGCCTCACAGCATAGTTAGGTGGCCCCCATCAAAGAAGGAAGCAGGATGGAGGGCAGCAAGGAGACCTAGAGGAGGCACATGGAGCAGAGGGGCATATTGTAACAGGGTGGTCCCAGGAAAAGGGGAAGTTCCAAAATCCTGGTTCTGCCCTAAGTGGGTGGAGCTGAAAAAAAAAAAAAGATTTCTGCAAAAAAGAGAGGAGAAAAAAAGGAAAATAAAAAACAGCAAGGAGACCTGGAGGAGGCACGTGGAACAGAGGGACATGTGAAGGAACTGTGCTTGCTTTTTGGTCTTGGACTGGTTGGAACAGATGTGGGTGAGAGACCCTTGGAAAGGTTAACAATGGCAGCTATCATCTTAATTTTAATTTTGCTCTTTTCCTCCCAGATTTGTCTGACTCTTTCTGACCCTTTTTTATGGGTCTCTACTAAAAGGTCCTTTAGATGTGTGGCAGATTTTTGGGCCTTGCTTTGGGCCAATCCTATTTGGCTAAAATTTTACCCTCAAGGAGATGGGTAACTTTAAATGCTTAACTTAGTAACTATATTCTTTGTTCTTTCTTTATTGTACCCTAGTTATATTAAAGTTCCTTTCCATTAAAAGTTTTATGTGTTTGTCTTAATGCGGTGGATAGCAAAACCCATTCAGAGAGGGCAGGCTTGGGGGTTCTGTGTGCTCCTCTCCCTGCCCTGTAACAATATGAAGAAACTGCACTTGCTTTTTGGTCTTGGACTGGTTGGGTGAGAAACCCGTGGGGAACTTAATGATGGCAGCTTTTATCTTGATTTTGATTTTGCTCTTCTCCTCCCAGATTTGTCTGACTCTTTCTGACCCTTTTTTATGGGTCTCCACTGAAAGGTCCTTTAGGCTTTTGGGCCTTGATTTGGGCCAATCCTATTTGGCTGGACTTTTACCCTCAAGAAGATGGGTAACTTTGGATGCTTAACTTAGTAACTATATTCTTTGTCCTTTCTGTATTGTTCCCTAATTGTATTAAAGTTCCTTTCCATTAAAGACCTTATATGTTTGTCTTGTTGCAGTGGATGGCAGAACCCATTCAGAGAGGACAGGTTTGGGGGTTCTGGGGTGCCCCTCTCCCTGCCCTGTAACTAAACTATACAAATAGTTTTATTTCTACACTGAGAATAGCACACTAAAATGCATAGTCACTTTCTCATTATCAGATTCATTGATGGAATGCTAACAGCGATTTAAATGACAGAAAAAGAAAGAGGAAGAGTGACTCTAATGCAAGGTGAGATTCCAGATACCAGGTGAGATTTTGTGACAAGACAGGATCACTAAGAAAAGAACTTGTAAAAGGTCCTCAAGTATCACTGTTAGCCTTCAGGAGTGCGACTTAAGAGTATACCAGTACTGAGAGATGAAAATCTGTTGTTTTTAGAGACTTTAGAGGGGATTAGAAAAAAATTCAACTTACTCCAAAAGCCACTCTAGACATAATATTTAGAATCATACAGTTCCTATTTATACTTAGTATAAATCCTTGAATATCCCAGCTTAAATCCATTTCCTTTTCTCTGTTCTCCGTGGAATGTGCAAGATGGTTGGCCATTATAAAATATTCTCAAATATAGTCTTTAGCTTTTTCTTTTGGTCTTTTCTTTAGGTTTTTCTTTATTTTTTTCTTGTAGGTTTTATTTTCTAAACGTGTTAGCATTTATTTTTTTCTGATATCCCTTAATCATGTTAAAAGGCCAAATGAAGAAGTAGGTGTCAACCAGTTGCTGGTATCTTTTTTAAATGCACAAACAAAAGCTGAGGAGTCATGGAAACTGTTAGGAAACAGTAGAAATGGATAAGTGCCCCATAATACCAGGAGTGAGAAAATTAGGTAAACTTAAAATCAATTTCTGAAAATAATTCATTAAAAGATAACCTGTGAACACCCAGAAAACAATGCACCTTCATCAGGAAGGTTACATTTAGGTTCACTAAAAAAACTTCAGTTCATTTTTGGTAAGATTATTAGAGAAAAAGGCATTACTGTAAAGTTCATCAAGGCTTTAGCAGTACACCCCATGATGTTCTAGTGCTCAAGTCAAGAATATCATGCTAGACTCTAGTTAAAGAATGTTGATTAACAATAAGTATCAGTGTATGCACAATGTGCTACAAACCTCATACACCATGAGGTGAGCAGAAAGATGGAAGGAAAAGAGTACCCCTTAGCATCTCAAAATTCAGTAACAATGAGCTAGAACAAATTACCGTCAAACATGTTAAAATGGAAGTAAAAATATAACTTAACTCTAAATGTCCAATTTCTCAAATATATGTTATGGTTTGAGCTATATGTACTTACAATGAATTTCAGTTGAACAGAATTAACATACCAACCATGAAGACTCTGCTAAAAAATAAAACAAAGTAGAGAATCTAAACAGAGCATTTACTAGAAACATGGAGAGATCAAGCAAGGTCTAAGTACTCACTATTTTTCAAGTATCTCTGGGTTTTGAGAATAGGTATAGGGTCTGGCCATCAAAGTGCCATTAGGATGCTGAGATGTCTGAAGGTAACGTGATAAAGATGATTGTAGAACTTAAATTATTTAACTTAAATGAAAGACTGAAGGGTTCAGGAATAAGGACCATCTGTACTTCAAAAGCTCAAACCTTTTCAGAAACTATACAAGAGAGCTGACACATGTTCTGCCAGATGGAAATGAACACAAGGACCACAGAGATGAATGCAACCTAGATGTGTCAGTGTCTCTTGGTGGTCTCAACAATTCAACTCTATGCCTCCCTTGAAGTTGTAATTAGTACTTGGCCAGGTTCCCTAAAACAGATCCAGTTTTACAATTTTTTTTAATTTATTAATACGGATTTTGTGGAACCCTAAGGAATATGACTTACATTATACTATGAATATAAGAAACCAAACAATATAGTCAATACAATCCATTCTCCCTGCCCCTTCTCTTTCTTGAAAATCATCCTCACTCTCTTCCTATTTCATAATGTTTCGAAAACCATTTATCATTCTCAGTCATACCAAAACCTATTACATGGATGGATAAGGACTATTTATATTTTCTCCTTGGTAAGTATCTTAAACATTTCTCTTCCAACTTCAAGGAGCTATTCAATGTATTCATTCAATCCAGGAAATGTTTTTAGGTGTCGAAATTTTTCCATCGCTAATAAAATGGTAGCCCCAAGTGCTCTTTGAAAGCATGAAACTGAAAAGAGAATTCAGCTGTTTTGCTTCTACAGTCACCTCTGGAAAAAATGGAGCACAGTTCTTTTCCCTCTGTCTTGGCATAACCTTGGCATACAGTGTGTATGTTTCAGACTCATGAGAACAGTATCTATAGCTCTTCGTTTGTAAAACTATAAATGCAAACTTCCTCGGCAACTTACTATAGGATTTAATAAAATCCCTTAGGGTCATGAAAACTACTGGGCATTAGCAGAAATTTCAGTATCTACTAATGAAATAAGCTGATATTTATAGATCCCTTAGTTCACTTCCTGGGTAATGGTAAGCATAGTACGAGTCGCCGCTAATAAATAAAACAGTTGAACACCTTTCCAGTAAATTCCAATCATGAATTCCAAGATGCTGTGAGGATGCTGCAGGAGTAATTTTAGCTTTTTCAAAAAGGAGTCTGGACGAAGGATGCCAAACATCTCTTCGGATTCAATTTCCTATCAGTCTGTGAGTTGAAGTAATTGAGACTTCAAAGTTTATACTTAAGAAGCAGCCTGCTTTATTTAACATTACAGATGAACTTGAATGTTAAAATTTAATTTAGTAAGAACCCAGAGCCTATAGTGTAGAGCCATATGCATGTCTAAAAACACAAGATATTTAAGGAAATTCCTTCTTTGTTGATACAAACATAATTAAGGGGTAAAAAATTTTGCAAGCATGTCTGGTGGTAAATAGCTGACATTCTTAAACTGTCATGCTCTAAGTCAATGTCTTTTAACAGATTTTTTCTTTAATCGCCAAAGCTGTACTCAAGTAACTTCTCAAATACCTCTCAAAACAACATGCTGTTGCTGATTTAAAATCTAATTTCCTTCTCAACATAATCTTCAACTGAGTATGTGCCATCAGAATGTAGCCACAGTAGGTGCAGCATTTATGTACCTGACCTGTCAGTAAAACAGTACCTAACAGGATTATGAGACTCTGTGAAAGGTAATAATGCAACAGTACTTTATAAAATGACAAATACTATAAGAACAAGCTTTTCACAAACTGTTTCCTTGAAACACTGGTATCTTGAGGCACACCAAGAGGTGCTCTGTGAGTAAGAGGCTACCTGGCACTATATTTTCTTCTTGAGGCTTCATAATGCACATTACCATATTAAAGATTCAAAAGTTCCTGATGCTACAAAATCTATTAAGTTTACTCAGCATTTCTTAGCTGTAATAAATAGCAGCTATTTTACTTGATTTACAGAAATTTGGTGTACTGGAAGATATACTACACTATCAACTATCACATTTTTAACTATCGCACAACTTTTTCTCAAAAATAGTATTAAATGGGAGAATATAAAAAATATTCTTCCTGCTTGTCTAAGGAAACACTCAAGTTGTTTTACCAAAAATATCCTATTTAATACATTTTCACACTGTTCTCAAGAATATAATGTGTTGTAACAATTCCAGGTAACATGATTCTTCTTAAAAACATTAACTGCTTAAAATCATTACAGATGATATACTGGCAAATGAAATGAAGTCTTTGATGTGCAAATGGATATTATTCATTTTTTAAACATAATGAAAATCTTTGAAGGTCACTATCAAAGGGGACAACAGCTGTCTGATCAAGTTCCAAAGTCTGACTTGTACTATCACCTGGACACACACGTAGTCTATGAGTGAACACCAGAGTATGTCCTGTATCCATCCAAAATATAAAGCTTGAGCACAGTAAACCTTGTCTTATAAAAGAACAGATGTTTTTAACATGGAAAAGCTCTTTAAAGATTACCTGGCTCGTCCTCCCATTTTTCTTAGTAATCAAACAGATCCAGAGAACTACAGCGAAACTAGTTCTATGAGCTGTTGTGTTTTAATCTATACAAAGCCAATGTCTCATGCTCAGTGCAAACAGTTCTAATGTTTTTCCCCCATATTGAAAAAAAATCTGCAATGAGCTAACCACAAAGAAAAGACTTTTACAAAGCATGTAAAAGTCATCTGCATGGTATTGGTGGCATCATTTAAAAGAAAAACAATCATTTTCCAGAAAGGATATAGGGAAATGATTTACAATAATAGAGCTGCATCCAAGCACAGACCAAGGAAGCAACATAACAAGATGAAATCATTTATTTACTGATAGTTAATGAGTGATTCTGTTACAGGGCAGGGAGAGAAGTAACCCAGAACCCCCAAGCCTGCCCTTTTTGAATGTGTTTTGCCATTTGCCGCATTAAGACAATATATAAGGCCTTTAATGGAAAGGAACTTTAATATAATTAGGGTACAGTACAGAAAGGATAAAGAACATAGTGACTAAGTTAAGCATTTAAAGTTATTTATTTTTTTGAGGGTAAAAGTCCAGCCAAATGGGATTGGCCCAAAGCAAGGCCCAAAAGCCTGCCACACATCCAAAGGACCTTTTAGTAGCCATCCATAGAAAAGGGTTAGAAAGAGATAGACAAATTTGGGAGGAAAAGAGCAAAATTAAAATTAAGATGGAAACTGCCATTGTTAACCTCCCCACAGGTCTCTCACCCACATCTGTTCCAACCAGTCCAAGACCAAAAAGCAAGCGCAGTTTCTTCACATGTCCCTCTGCCCCACGTGCCTCCTTTAGGTCTCCTTGCTGCTCTCCATCTTCCTTTCTTCCTTCTTCCTTTTCTGCAGAAATCTTTTTTACCTCTTCAGCTCCACCCACTTAGGGTGGAACCAGGATTTTGGAACTTCCCCTTTTCCTGGCAGGACCTTGTTACAATCCAGCCAACACAGGGGGGTCAAAATTAGCTACCAGTTAATGAGCATCTATCATATGCCCAGCACTTGATAGGTGTCTAAGCCTCACAACAACCCCTACTAAGACAGACATCTTTGGTCAATTTCACAGATGAACAGACTGAATTCCCCAGAAATTTAAAAATGTGCCATGGTCATGTTACCTGTTAATGTGTTGAAATGAAATTCAAAATGAATTCTGCCTGTTTGAAGACAAGGATCTCTTAGCAAAAAATAAAAAGACTTTACCTGAAGACAACCAGAACTAAAGATTCTCATTCAACCAGGAAAATGGTATAATTCAACCAAACCCAATGAACTTGGGCGGGAATAGAGAACAAGGGCACTGTAACAAATGAACAAGGAAAACCTAAAAAGAATTGTTTCACCAGTCTCTGCGGAACTGTGAGAACACCTGGCACCACAGCCAAGGACAAGGATGGTACTCACTGGTTGACATCAGCTTGTTGTGGACACATCACAAGGCAGGTCATGAGACAGACACAGCAAGTTCAAAGCTAGGCACCAGCACTCCTCGCATGTCAAAGATGGGCAGTGCCAGAAGACAGGCCATCTCAGGCATGCACAGATTTAAAAAACATCACATGAGCCAGAGCTCACAGAGACAAGGGACGTGTTCGAGTCCACGTGGAAGCCAAGAGCAAAGACACAGCTGAGAAATCTTCCCTGACAAATTCTAGGGTGACTGGGAAGAATTTGAATGGGATGGAATTCTTGAAACTGGCAAGAGCTCCTTGGTGTCTACTGAAAAGATAAGTGTTTTGCCATGTGCACTCTGACTTTTTATTTAAAGGTCACTCTTTAGAAAAGAAAATTTAATCAAGTATCTACAAACACTGTTTAATATTAGCATACTGATTAAGCATGCAAACACATCCATTCAAGAGATTTGAAATTAGAAAGGAATGATTTCATTTTAGTATCTGCAAGACTTCCTTTAAGTACACTTGTGGTTGTTTCACTTACAGAAGATTAACAAGTCTTTCTTTCACTGGCCACTAGATTTGAGGAACAAAACCTGTTTTAGTTTCCTTTCACTTCTCCTAATAAGATGCAAGGTACCAAATAAGCACACAGTAAGTACTCACTAAACGAAATACATTTAAACGGGAAAATGGAAGAATGCAAATGACTGAGGCATGCTGGACAACTAAGCTCCCTATCAATGCACTTTGTTTTTAATGTCACAGGGAGAAAGACTCACCTGCTCATATGTACATTAGCTTTGTAATAGTCTGCTCAGTGACACTGATTTTTTCCCCTCTTAAACACCTAACTTCATAACTGTTATCATTCCTTCTGGAATGCCATTGCTACTTAAGAATTTCAAAACCTCAATTATAATTACTGATCTTTAATAATAAAGACACCAGCCTACTCACTGACTTTGACACCTTAATGACTAAGAGTACAAAATCTTGAAAACTAGACTACATAAAATATATTTAAAGAAGGTAAGCACATAGGAGTTTTTGTTTAACCTTGGTGAAATCATTTTATTTCTGAATTAAAACAATACCTCTAACAACCAAATTCTTAAGTCACTAAAAGCTTAAAGGATTATAGAACTGGTACATACCAGAAAAAAAAAGCAGGCATTTTTATGCTTTATATATATACATATATATAATAAAAATACAAAATTAAAATATTTGAATATGATGTCAATAAAAATTTGATTTTTCATATAAGGAAAACAATTATGATTAAAATATCTAAAAATCAAAATAATTCATGTGTTTAATATTGGCTTAGAATGTTTTGTCCTTATTCATGTAAGGAGACTACGGAAAACATTAGACTTACTTTTGTCAAGAAAGCTCAATAACACAAAAGTTGCATAATCTCACTTATTGAGTCAACAGTCTTGAAAATCTCCGCACTTAACTATAAATGCAACTTTTACAAAAATGAACTCTAAGATTAAGATGGAATAAAGAACTATCATATTATTTTTTCTAATATGTAATAGGTATTTTTGCTACCACAGTATTACTCAATAAAGATGAAACTATATTTATAGAAAAATAACCAACTTAAAAAAAATAATTGGAACCTAATAAATTGTAAATCCATGTCTTTCACAATTAGACACCACATATATTTCTGGAGCTCAGCCCAGAAAGCTATTGCTCAGTGTCTAAAGCTCCAGTCAGAATAATCAAAATCCGTTCTTGCTACCAGGAGAAAAACACCACATTCAAAAGCTATTTCACAGTTCTCTTAAATGTAAAATGTATACATCATATGTTTTAATATAAAGAAAGCAACCCCCAAATATTTGTAATGATTAAATTCTAAATAGTTATTCTTGTAAAGAATATTATGGTAAAAGTTTGTTTCTCAAAGAGGAAGCAAAAACTGAAAAGTAATAATATTTTTTCCTTTACATTAGAAGAATGTCTAGTTTTCTAATTCTTACCCTTGACATATTTTCCTTGATCATGGCACAAAGGAAGGATAGATTGGTTTTTAATGACTTTTGGAGAAAAGTCTGTAGAGTCACATTCATAACAAGAAGGCTATTAACTAATATGACCCCTCAGGATAAGCTGACCAGAAACATTCTTTGTATATTTATAATTTTAGCCTTTTGGATGGAATAAGCACCTTCCCCAAGTTTCCTCTGACTAGCTTATACTCTTCTGAATTTTTTTTTCCCCACAGAGAAAAAAGAACAAAAATACTGCCAACCTATTCCTGGTTAACCTGTAGAATTGGAAATGGTTTTAATTCCCATTTGATAACTAGATCAATGAGTATTCAAACATATTTAACAAAGTTGTTAAAAAATATAAGCACTGAGTACAGCTTACCAATTTTTAAGATGTACATTTCATAACCAAAACCTTTACACCAGAATTAAAATTGTGTATTATTACTGTATCAAAGAAAAAAGAAAGCAAATTTAAATACTCTGATTCTTCTTGAAGCATACAGTAGATGAGACAAGCAGGATTAATTTAATTTTCCTCTTAAAGTCTCCATCATCACCATGTAGGAACCAGCTTGTGAACAATGATAGGGAAACTTCTACATTGGAGTATTCTTAAAATTTTTAAATTTAGTTATCTTGGTAACTGGGAAAGTCACTGATGTAAAACAACATTTCTAGAATAAAACAGTCAAAATACTGTCCTTGGTAAACAGCACAATAAATACAATGACCTCTTTCTTCAAAGATACAGAATATTTAACAGTGTCAGGTTTCATTTAATATAAATTTTATTTTTCATGTCAAAAACTTTAGCCCTGGAGGTAAAAGACCTAAGAGATGAAACTGAATCTCTATTGAGAGTCTACACATCCAGATCAAATTCCTAAAGTTGGTTTCTCTCATTTTCTACAAACAAAGCACTGACACTATTTTAATGTGTATGTACATGACTTCAGTCTCCCATTTTAAAAAATCCAGTTGAAACATTTGATTATGTGTATCAGTTAATACTCATGTGATAGTTATTATTTCTTTTCAACATGAGATGTAATTGTTAATTTATTTCAACCAGTTTTTACTGAGTGCCTACTCTTTACCAGACTTTATTCTCCTAATAGGGTTTAAAATACCCTTCAGGAATGGAGGTATCACACTCCCAGACTTCAAACTTTACTACAAAGCAATAGTAATTAAAACAGCTTGGTACTGGAACAAAGACAGACACATGGACCAATGGAACCATATAGAAAGCTCAGAAGTAAAACCACACATTTATGTACACCTGATCTTTGACAAAGGAGCAAAGAATATGCAATGGAACAAGGACAGCTTATTCAATAAATGGTGCTGGCAAAACTGGTCTGCAACATGCAAGAAAATGAAACTAGACCACTACCTTACACCATGTACAAAGATCAGCTCAAAATGGATAAAAGATCTGAATGTAAGACCCGAAACCATAAAATATATGAAAGAAAACATAGGTAAAACGCTACAAGACATATATCTCAGTACAGCCTTTAAAGATGTATCCCCCAAAGCAATAAAAATGAGAGGGAAGATAAACTGCTGGGACTACATCAAGTTAAAAAGTTTCTGTACAGCAAAATAAATATTAATCAAAACAAAGAGACACCCCACCGACAGGGAAAAATCTTTGCACTCCATACAACTAACAAGGGACTGATCACAAAGATATACAAAGAACTCACAAGACTCAAGAAAACAAAGCAAACCAAGTCAATGAATGGGCAGAAGAACTTAAAAGACACTTTTCCAAAGAGGACATGCAAATGGCTAATAGGCACATGAGAAAATGCTCAATATCCCTCATAATCAGGGAAATGCAAATTAAAGCCACAATGAGATACCACTTTACACCAGTAAGAATGACACATATCAAAAAAACCAGCAACAGCAAATGTTGGTAAGAATGTGGAGAAAAAGGAACTCTACTACACTGCTGGTGGGAATGCAAGCTAATCCAACTGCTTATAGAAAGTCGTATGGAGATTCCTTAGTCTACTAAAAATGGAGCTATCATATGACCCAGCAATCCCACTTCTAGGGATCTACTCAAAGGATACAAACACATTGATCCAAGGAAATACCTGTACCCCTATGTTTACTGCAGCACTATTTATAATCGGTAAGACCTGGAAACAACCCAAATGCCCAAAAATAGATGACTGGATCAGGAATATATGGTACATATACACAATGGAATACTACTCAGCAATTAAAAAGATAAACTAGAGCAATTTATAGAAACATGGATGGAGCTAGAAGGAATTATGCTCAGTGAAATAAGTCAAAAGGCAAGAGAAAAATCAGATAGCTTCATTAGTAGGAGGATAATAAAGAAACAAACAAACAAAAAATAGGGCTCAAGGAAAAGAACAACAACTTAAAAAAAATACACAAGAACAAAAAGACAAAGACAATTCAAAAGCACCTTAAAGGAGTGAAAGGGAAGAGACCTGGATGAAGGCAGAAAGAGCACAAGGGACTGAGGTGACAAGTGCACGGGTGAAATGGTGGTGGGAACTCCATAAGGACTACAATTGATGTCAAATATGTATAAAGAAATAAAAAAAAACACTTCAATTTCACAAATGCCAACAGCCCAGAAGAAATAATGTAAAGATGTAAGTTTACTCTAGATATAAGTATAATAAAGTAAGATAATACTGCAGTATATACCAAGAGTGTTAAGAAAATGAAATTGAATTAGGAAGGCTGTAGGACCCAGCTCGGCTATTTAGTAAATGGGTATGGGTAAATGACTATTTACCCATAAAGTCTCAATTTCCCATTGCAACGTAAAATTAATGTTACCTAGTTTAGGTTCTAGAAAACAGAAGGAAATAGGGTCCATAGAAAATAAACGAAGAGAGACAGTGAAAGGAGATGGGAGAACACCTCCTAAATCAACTAAAAATAAACACATTGATTTCATATTCCTGCACTGTGTAATAACTTGAGGGCTGAACAGTTAACAGCTTTTAACTTGAAACTCAGGTGTCTCCCTGTATAAGTTTAAATCCCATTCAGATAAAATTTCAGAATTTACCCATCCCATAAATAATGGATCCTTTTACTTTGTTTTGCCACTGAACTCCCTGAGTGGAGGATCCTTATTTCATGTATATTTGGACAGACTGCTACACAGTCTCTAGGAGAGAGTAGCTAGTTTAATATAAACTTAATGATATCTGTATTTAGGCAATTTGAAGTTAGGTCCAAGTGGATTTTTTTTTCCATGTATGAAAATAGGCTGGTGAGAACACTATTAAGCCTTATGATTCATGTTATCAGAGCTGATACCTCAATGAGGCATTTATTCCAATGAAGTGGGAGCAATACAGGATTAACAGTTTTGCAATAGCTCAATTAGAGAAAGGGGAGGAGAGAATTGAAACATCTTGTGGCATTTGGTAGAACAGGCGTGCCAAATGCAAAGGCAGTCTATATCTGATTCATATCAGCATGAAACAAGTAATGTTAATCAGAGCCGTATTCATTTGTAATATTGTTTGTAATTAGTTTGGCTTTTGGTTACTTAGAAGAAATGTCTGACTTTTATAGCTAATTGTGTGTTTATACATTATTGTATTATTCTGAAGTGATACTGCAATACATTTAAATCATTAAGCAATTAATTAAAACATTAATCCACAGCAATTGTTTCTTCTTCATCAAAGACCCATATATTATTCAATTTTGATGAAAATTTGTCCTAATATCTGCTCATAAACATACAGAAGCAGGACTGAAGCATATAAGGATGGAAGGGGATTCCTAGAAATAAGACCAGCATGAACAAGGTATCATGGTGGAAAAGCATGGGGAAAGCTCAGAATGCCAACAGCCAGTCATGGGAAATGCAGAAAGGCAGGTGAGAAGCCAAACCACAGAGACTTTTGAATACCATGCTAATAAACAGGATGAGATTCTGTAAATAATCGGAACTTCTGAATAAGACTCTGAAGAATTACTAACAATATCAAAGCTTTCATTCAAGAGGACTGATATAATATGAAGGATGGAAAAAGTGTAGGTAGGAGGACCAGGTTGGAGGTTACCACAACAGATTAACTTATATGAAAATGGAAAAAAAGAGGATAATGGATAAGGCAATGCAAATAAGAGCAAACAGGCTTGGGAACTAACGAGATATGAAAGTATAAAAAGATGACCAAAAAATGACATAAATTAGGCCTACCATAACAAAATTTGTATACTTAAGAAATATTTCAGTAATACAAAAGTATCTAAGAAAATAAGATAATGAACATCTGTGTGTCAAGCACCCTACTTAAGAATTTAAACACTAAAGCATCCGGATATTTCCACCTCCTCTATTTCCTCTCTCCTTCTCAGAAATAACCAACACTCTAAATTTGATGTCTAACCGCCCCGTGCATTTCTTTACACTTTTGTACCCATGAACATATGGTATAGTTTGGAAGATTTTTTTAACTTTGTATGAATGCGTCACAGCATACAAATTGCATATTTAACTAAACATTATCACTGAGATTTATTGTATGTTCACTTTCTCTTAAAGTATGACATTTTAAAAATATATGCCCTCACTTATTACTGTTCATTTATATATTTACTCCTGAAGATGAATGGTTTAGATATTTCCAAAGTTAGCCTTTATTAGCAATTTTTCTTGCTACAATCGCCAACATCTTCTCTGGAGCCCAGAACACTGAGTGAAATTACTGGGCCCAAGGAATGTGTACCTTTATTGGACATGAACAAAATAGTACTCAAAACTGCTTGACCAAATGATGTTCTTAACATCAGTGTATTCACTAGTGTCCCATTTTAATTTTCATTTCCATGAAGAAAGGTGGCATATAGTGTACATTTTGTTCCTCTTTGTTCATAATGGATATGTCATCAATGTTAACAGGAATGAATTAATCAATCTTGTTTATAATACATGTTTTCTTTTTTTTTTTTTTTTTCAGAAAGCCTACTTTTGTTTTTTTCAGGCATATATGTACTGAAGGTATATATAATTAATTGAATATAAAAATACCACTTGTTAAAATCACTCAAGGTATATGGACCAATAATTTAAAGACTTTTTAATCTTTTTATTTAACTTGAAGTAAAATAAATGATGTATGCCCTCAAATAGTAATATTAAGCAGCATGCAACTGGGGAAAATATACATTAAAAACAAATATATAAAATATTACAGGACAGAGTTTAATAAACGTCAAAATGAACCAAATTAACATCTTTAGAATACAGTAATTCTTCTATCCCTTGGCAAATCTAATACTGCATATTTTTAAAAAAGCCATCTTTAACCATATCTTTTAATACAGTGTTATAAGAGTACTCATTGCTAATGCAGTGAGGTGAAATAGAAGCCTCACATACCACCGTTAGAGGTAAGAACTGGAACATGTGGAGAAAGCATCTACTTATAAACAGCTCTTAAAACAGTTCAAACCTTTTAACAAAGTAACTTAAGGAAGCAACTAGAATATAGGTAAAGATATATGAATAAAAATGATCAATATGACATAATACTCAATTATAAAATTGGAATATGTCAATTTTCCATATTAGTATGATTAAATATTATAGATCTAGAAAATGGATTATGTAGCCATTAAACTTGAGATTACAGAATAGGTTTAATGACAGGCAAATATTTCAGTCTAATAAAAGGTAAACAGTTACATAAATATAGAACTATGTTAATATTCAAAAAGCATAAATGTATTCAAAGGCTTATTTTCCCAAGTGTTCATTCATACTTTATAATTAGAGGATTGGCATTTGAAAATAATTCAAAATTAAAGTGAGAGGAATGCCTATAATTTCATGCCGCAATAAAATGATGCTGCATATAACTAAGGATATTCAATTAAGCTACTAGTAAAACCTCATCAATCTCAAGACTGAACAACTCAAAACATGAGATATTGAATATATGCCAACGTGATGGAACAGCTTGATAAAAAGCTCTCTCCTTATTGTTTAAAAGGCAGTAAAAAAATGTTTTCTGATATGGGATATATAGAGAGTTTGAAGCAGTACCATTTATATATATATTTTAAAACAGTTCAACAGCGCTTTTCCAGGCTCACCAAACCGCTCTCTTCATCCTGAACCAGAGGGTGAGTACTTAACCAAAGGGTAACCCCATCTTCACCACCAAAGGCATAAAATTCCTATAAGCTTGGGGGGAAAGCTAAAATGGCTGATTTTGGAAAGTGAAGATTTCAAAGTGCTGAGTGGTACAATCTGATTTAAAAGTTCATTAAGGGACAAAAATGGGAAGCTGGATGGACATGACCACAGAGCCAAAGGCCTATGCAACGCATTAGCTTCAGCCTTGGGTATAGTAACCCCCTCCTAGTGGAGGCAGTCTGAGGACACTCTCTTCTTAGCACCTACAGAGACTTACTGAAAAAGGAAGTGTTCTTTACACACTATGCCAAATATTTACAGTATCTACCAGTGCAAATGCCAATTTATTTTTTGAGAATGACACAGAAACATTAAGCATAAAATTAGAGTAATAGAGATTACTAGAAAAGACACCCCCCAGAAAAGTCACATGGTATGATTTTCATAGACTCCCTATACTGAATTTGATCAAGAGTTAAAGTATGAAGCAATGGTGAAATCTATACCATATAATCTATTACTGTAATAAGAAATATATTCTGAAGATTACTGTAACAACAGAAATGCTCTGGTGGAATGTTTCAAATAAAGATAAACATCAGCCTTTAGAAAATTATAGCAAACTAAATCTTGAAAATGAAGCAATTAATATAAATGGCATACATTAATAACCTCTTTTAAATCACAAATTACATGTATGGAAAATATAAGACAAATAAATTATACCTCTATATTTTCATTCTGTATATTCTATCAAATAAGCTGGTTTTCTTAGCTGTGAGATTACTCACATAACATTTAATGATTGAAAACGATCATAAATCTCAATACATAATCTTACTTTCAGATATCTAGACAAACCATTATGCCAAAAGGTGTCTAAAATGCTTTACAACTTTTAAAATATCAAAGTTCAGCTCTCAATTTATTCCTCCACATTTAGTATATGGATCCATTCTAGAAATTTTGCAGGGCATCAATTAATTTATTTAGTTATTACTTTTGTTCAGAAAAAAATAAGTTGCTTACCTCACAGACTCATTCTGATGCTTAACTTATTCTGAAGCTTGATTTTTCCAATGCTTTTGTTTTCTAAAATAACATGTTTACTGATTTAAAAAGCTTCACGTGCACACAAATATAATTAATAATCTAACAAATCTGTGATTTGTAAATAATAAATCTTGTGACTGATTCTCCATAGGTAGCCACTATTAAGAGTTTGGTATTTTTTCAGAATCACTCCTTTAAACTGGTTACTGTTTATATTAGAGCTTAAGTTATTTCAGAAGTTACTGCAAAACCACAATGGGCTACATTTGTTGGCTGATAGCTTTTTGGGAAATTAGTTTTGAAATTCTAACCATCACCATGTGCACAATATTAATTACAATGGAGCTTGTTACTCTGCTCTGAAATTTTTTGAATAGCCTTTGGCAAAAGCAATAAAATCCAAGCTGGCATGTAAAACCCAACCATCCAAAGCAAAGTTAAAATGATCTACTACAAAGGCATGCTAAGACAAATGGAAGGGAGAAGAAACATAGACTCCCCCTTTTATACACACACACACACACACACACATAACTGAACAAGCCAAAATAGCCATATTGTTTTTATCTACTGGAAGAATGCTTAAAGAACATTTTCTCTATTTCAATTAACATTAGCTTTCCAAAGATTTTTCCATTTCTAATCTTCTAGATAATGCAGCCCATAGAGTTGCATTCTATAAATATTTGTTGAGTGAAGTTACTCATTTCATAAGAACCAGATGTCATAACTAGTTTAAAGTAGGCCCAACCAGAAAGTATGTATGATGAAAGCAGAAGTTACAGAAAACATTTGTACTATATTTAATCACAAAATATTTTGTGGGTACCTGTTGTTAATATTTATGTGAAGGTGGTATGTTGTAGATGCATATAGATTAGGTGAGTTGAAATTATAAAAATAGCAAAATCAATTATTTCAGCTCAAATGAATATAAACTTTCTCAAAGTTTTACAACTATCCTTTCTTTTTTTTTTTAAAGATTTATTTATTTATGCATACAAGAGCTGGGGTACAGGCCAGACGCGCGGGAGGTGAGAGGCTTCACCAGAAACAGAGTGGGGAGCAGAACAGGCAGACAGAATGAAACATATTGCTGAGGGGAGCAGTGGGCAAGACAGGAGAGGTCTGCTGTGCCATGTGGGTCCTCTCCCTGGTCGGGGATTGAACTCGCACTACTGCGCCATGGATGCATCACAGTGTGTCACTCAACCCACTGCACCACTAGGAAGGCCCTTTTATTTACTTCTGACAAAGGAATTTTATCATGAATATTACCAGATGAAAATATTTATAAAACATTATAAGGTCATATTCAACCTGACCTCAATAATCAAATCATCTAAGAAAAATCCCACTTTTAAAATTCTTGCTAAATGGGGCCTCCCTGGTGGCACCGTGGGTTGAGCAATGCACTATGAGGCAAACCGTAGCCACTGCAGCACGAGTTCGATCCCTGCCTACCGCCAGGGAGGGGACCCGCATAGCACAGGCAGACCTCTCCTGCCTCACCCGCTGCTGCCCTATGGGCAGTGTGTTTCAGTCAGTCTGCCTGTTCTGCTCCCTACTCTGTCTAGTGAATCTTCTCACCTCCCTGGACTCTGGCCTGTACCCCAGGGCTTGTATGCATAAATAAATAAACCTTAAAAAAAATAAAATTCCTGCTAAATACACAGAAGATTCATTATTACTAAATATAGCTTTTGATCACTGTCCAGGAAGTATGTGTTTCCATGCAAGATAACATCAATTTTTTCTCAAAATGCACTAAATTTCTCAAAATGAACTAAA
The DNA here is from genome assembly GCA_019455555.1 of Galemys pyrenaicus. Taxonomy (NCBI): domain Eukaryota; kingdom Metazoa; phylum Chordata; class Mammalia; order Eulipotyphla; family Talpidae; genus Galemys; species Galemys pyrenaicus. The sequence goes on from JAGFMF010012021.1 coordinate 5,450,897, forward strand.
ACAATGTTCCACATTAACATTATAAGTTTTAACTAAGTAAAAGTGAAAGCATTACCTGTGTGTATGCATAAATGTGTGTGAATTCACAAGATGTAACAAGTGCTTATTCTGTGCAGTTTTAACTACTTTACTAATAAAATTATGGGAGACTTCCTGAATGTGAGAAAGAGAATAACTCTTTAAAAATCTTTATGAAATGGATAAGTGGGAAAGAGCCAAGAGGGTCACCTATTCCAGGATTTTGTTTCTCAAAGGATGGGCTGGACTGTAAATCAGCAAAGTATTCCCAGAGCTTGTGAGAACTGCAAAATCTCCTGTAACATTCCAGGCCTCCTAATAAGAATCTGCAACTTTAAAAGGTTTCTACTTATTTCTAGTAACTTTAAGAAGAACTGCTTTAGGAAAATAAGTTTAGCACATGTGGAGCAAGAGAAAAATCATAAAGACAATGGGGGATGGGCAGAACCAACCTTCAGAGCAGGAATGTAAAGGACAATAGAGAATATAATGTTTGACTATTGTGGCTTTTCTCCTCCTTTGCAGTTAATTACATAGGTAATGGGGGAAGGGGCAGGTAGGGTACATTATAGTGCCACACAGAAGAAAGGGATGAGTGCAAGTGGCTTACAATCCCAGGCATCGCACAGTAGAGACCTTTAGCTTGGCCCCAACAGGGTAATTATTGGCCTAGTAGCAACTTCTTACAAAAGGTAAAAGAGGCCTGGAAGGCAGGAACTCACTTCTATCTTGATCACCTATTTGGACCAAAGTCTGAAATGAGAATGTATGACAGAAAAGATAAAAAGATTGGGAAGGCAAATGGGATCTACTTGGGATCCTGGCAGAAGAAAGCTGGCCTGGCAGCAATACATTCAAGCAGTCTGGTGGAAATGAGTGGCTGAGCAAAGGCAACATCTGAGGCTCACCTCTCCCTGGCATCTGGACACCACCACAGAATGACTGCAGCATCTCATTTTCCACATGCTTGAGATAACCAGATAAGGTAGAGCACAAGGCAGCTACCTCCTTGAGATAACCAGATAAGGTAGAGCACAAGGCAGCTACCTCATACTTGCTCTAAGGCACAAGACCGTCTGGGGAAAACAGAGACGGGGAGTTCTCAACATACATGAGAAATAAGAGGGCCAGGAAAATAAGAGAGATGGTCCTGGCATTGCTCAAAATGAGACAGCATGGACCAACAAGGATATCAGACTTCAGGAGAAGATTCAGCAGACAGAAACCAAGCTGGTTGCCAGGAACAAAGGCAAAAGAAGTGAATGAGGAGCCCCAGAACATTACTGGGAGACCCTCCCCACCACACACATGGACTTCTCATCCTAAGCTAAAACACTAAGAGTAAGGGAGGAAAGGAGTCAAAAAATTACAGAAAGGGTCCCCCTGGTGGTGCAGCAGGCTAAACAATGCACTATGAAGCAATCCGCAACCACTGCAGCATGAGTTCGATCCCTGCCGTCAGCCAGGGAGGGGACCCACATGGCTTAGCAGACCTCTCCTGCCTCGCCCGCTGCTGCCCTCAGCAGTGTGTTTCAATCTGCCTGTTCTGCTCCCCACTCTGTCTGGTGAATCCTCTCACCTCCCGCGACTCTGGCCTGTACCCCAGCACTTATAAATCTTTAAAAAAAAAAATTACAGAAGAATGAAAGAGAAACAGTAAGTTCAGTGTTGCTGGAAGATGAAAAAGTGAGGCAGGAACATAAGTAAAATATTTTAAAAATAAAGTCAGTTGGAGCATTGCCTAATTGGGTATGAAAACAAATGAAAAGTCAAGGATGGTGGTGTCACCGACTGAAAAGGAAAACAGAAGGAGAAAGTATCAGATGAATAAGTGGGTGAGAGATGATGCCTTCAGTTTTCAGTTTTGGGATACTGTCGTAAGATAAATTAGAAATAAACCTGCCCTCCACCCACAACTCAGGAGACGGAAAAGAACAACTGCAGCCAGTCCAAGTGGCAAAGGATTCACAGACAATGCATGGGTTAATGTAAAGAGCATGACAAAAAGTTACAGGAGACTACAATCTAGTGGACACAGTGAAAACACAAATAGCTGAGTCCAAGAAAGTCAAAAAACAATTTTTTCACAAAGAAAGCATGAAATAAGTGTGTAATGTGACTTTTGAAAAGCAAGTAAATGTAAAGAGAATAGGCTGTTTTTAAAAGAAAAATTAGAAATACAGTTTCTAGATATAAAAATGTTCACCATTAAAATTAGAAATTTATTAATACTTATAATTAATATATTAATAAGCAGATTAGATTTTTACTGAATAGAAAAGCAAACTATAAGGTATAGGAATAGCATAAAGAGATTAAAACCTGGAGAGAGGTTAAGCAATAAAGAAGTTAAAATGAGAAGCCAAATCTAATTATAAAAGAAACTCAAGAAGAGAGAATAGCCTTAGATATCTCTTTAAGAAAATGTTTGGGTGTGAGTAACATGTTATATTTCTCAATACTTTTATATTACTGAAAATAACCACAGTTTTAAAAAGTAATGAGTGAAAAATTTTAAAAAAAAAGAATGGAAATGCATGCTAATATTTTTAAAAGTTTAGGTGAAAAATCAGAGTTAAAAATTATTCAGGAAAGGGCCCTCCCTGGTGGTGCAGTGGATTGAGCAGCGCACTATGAAGCAAACCTCAGCCACTACAGCACGAGTTCAATCCCTGCTGCCAGCCAGAGAGGGGACCCACATGGCGTGGCAGACCTCTCCTGCTGTGCCCGCTGCTCCCCTCAGCAGTGTACTTCTGTTGATCTGCCTGTTCTGCTCCCCACTCTCTGTGGTGAATCCTCTCACCCCCCCCCACACACACACGCACCTCTGGCCTGTACCCCAGTGCTTGTATGCATAAATAAATCAATCTTCAAAAAAAATTATTCAGGAAAGTATTAAGAGTTTTACTTGAATTTTTTTATCTTTATGCTGGGCATGAATTGAGAATGTTTATAAGCCATTATATAGGCGTCTTTGAAGAAGAAGTGTAAGATTAGGGTCTCCCTGGTGGCACAAGGGGTTAGAGCACGGCATTGTGGGGCTTCTGCTATCACTGCAGTACAAGCTAGATGCCCATCCAGGGAGGGGACCCACCTGGTGCAGCAGACCTCTCCTGCTTTGCCCGCTGCTCCTTTCAGCAGTATATTTCAGTCAGTCTGCCTGTTCTCCTCCCGCTCTGTCTCTGGTGAATCCTTTCACCCACCCGCCATCCCCCAGTGCCTCTGGCCTGTACCCCAGTTCCTGTATGCATAAATAAATAAAATCTTTAAAAAAAAAAAGTGTTAAGATGAGGGCCTTCCTGAGGGTACAACGTGTTAAGTCTGAACACTATGAAGCACAAGTTCAATCCCCAGCCAGGGAGGTGACCCACATGGCACAGCAGACTTCTCCTATCTTGCTGTTCCTCAGCAGTGTATTTCAGTCAATTTGCCTATTTTGCTTCCCACTCTGTCTCTGGTAAATTCTCTCACCCCCACACCTCTGACTTGTACCCCAGCTCCTGTATGCATAAATAAATATTTTAAAAAAATGTAAGTGTACTATGGTAGAGTAAGAGGAGCTTAGAGATAAAAGAAGACAGGTAAGTGGGATCAAGGGCAAAGTGCTGACCTGGAACTAGGTGAATTCCATCTCACTAATTACAGAAACTTCACTGAAAACCATTATGGCAGTTCACAATCACAACACCCTTGTGTAGATTTCTTGATCAGGTTGCTGATTTCACTGATGTGTTCACTTTGTGAAAACTCAGTCTAAACATAATTCTTAAAATTAGATTACTAATTTCTAAATTTCAGAACTATCTATAAGCAAGTAATTTTCTTCTATTATGTTGATCTTAGGTGTGGTTTACTTAGAGGTCCCAAGCTTCTTAAATTAACATGACTGTCAAATAAAAGGCTTGTGCCTGGACGACAACAACAACAAAAAAAATTCTGTAATGTACCTTAAAAAGGCAAGGTGAAGGGAAGAAATTCCAGGTCATTCAAGGTTAAATCTTAAGGAAACCCTTCAAAAAATTATTAAAAGGTCTGAATAGTATCACAGATTGTTTCTATATCAACATTACTACCACATTTCAAGAAATGCTGCTTCACTCTTAAAATTAAACTCATGGTAATTCTCGAGCTGTGTGAGGAATCTCTTTGAGTCATCAGAACAGGAGTTTCAGAAAGGTTTTAAAATTTGTGGGAAGTGATCACAAACTCCCCTGAGAAATGGCGCGCGCATCCATTTGAATCAACTCCAAGTTTTATCATTTACACGAATAGCTTTTATTTTCAAGAAAGATGAAAGGTAAGTTTGCAGTCAACTGTTTCATTTATTCTAAAAATAATAAAGTGGAGAGAAAATTACTTTTAAATCATTTGTAAAGTTTTCCAATTATTTAAAATTCACTCTATAGAATTCTTAATATAGCATAGATATTTATTGGGTATATCACAGTGGGAAGATTATTAACAGAAATTCAAGTCCCATAAGGAAGCTAAGGTGGGTTCAGCAACTACTAATTAAGATTTCTTGAAATCTTTGTTATGCACACACCTTTTGCTAAGAGTCAAGGATTTAAAGTTTGTAGCCATAAATGGATTGAACTGCAAAGTGGCAGAGGATTCAACCCCAAAGAGTCTCCAAAGTATTTATAACAACACTTTATTTTGTTAATAAGTTTTGTGTAATGTACTGTTCTAAGTATTTTAGATGCATTTGCTTATTTAGTGCCCTAGCCCTATTATTTTTTTTTTAAAGATTTATTTATTTATGCACACAAGAGCTGGGGTACAGACCAGAGGTGTGGGGGGGGGGGGTGAGAGGATTCACCACAGAGAGCAGAACAGGCAGATCAATGGAAGTACACTGCTGAGGGGAGCAGCAGGCACAGCAGGAGAGGTCTGCTGCGTCACGTGGGTCCCGCCCTGGCCGGCAGCAGGGATCGAACTCATGCTGCAGTGGCTGTGGTCTGCTTCATAGTGCGTTGCTTAACCCACTGCGCCACCAGGGAGGCCCCCTAGCCCTATTATATAAGACATATATTATCTGGTATTTATGGGGAGTAAAAAAACGAAACTAAAAGAACCTAAGTTGTTGAATTGAGGAAAACAGTTTACTGCCAACATTCTGGTCAATTGCCTTTCCCTATCTGTAGCATCTTCCTAAAGAGCCTAATAAATTTTGGAGGGGGGTAAAATTCCTTATATGTGGAGAATGTAAGAAAACTAAAGACAGCAAAATTTCTTCTAACTTTTAGGTGTCTATGCAATAAACAGCCTGTAAGGGTCAGAATGGAAAAGTTATCACAGAGACACATGAAGGAAATGGGCAGATTTATGACCATAGTAATTTCCAAGAAGCAGGCTATCTCCACCCTGATCCTACAAGATCAACAAAACCCCCAATATTGTATCTCCCTTACTATCTATTATTATACCATTTCTCTTCATTTGCCATTAAGAGGAATTGTTTTTATGTACACATTTTGTTTTCCCTAAGTCGACTGTCAATTCTCACCCAGGGGGAACAGGGAAGGGTAAGAACAATGGACCATGGTGGTGGACTATGGGTGATGTGATGATCCACTGCTGCAGTAATACTGATGGGGATATCCAAATATTACTGCAGTTAACAATAATTTAAAAAAGAATTTGGTGGGCCTCCCCTGGTGGCGCAGTGGGTTAAGCAACACACTACGAAGCAAATCGCAGCCACTGCAGCACGAGTTCGATCCCTGCTGCCGGCCAGGGGGGG
>JAGFMF010012021.1:5456710-5490716 GCA_019455555.1 Galemys pyrenaicus
CTCTCTGTGGTGAATCCTCTCACCCCCCTACACCTCTGGCCTGTACCCCAGTGCTTGTATGCATAAATAAATAAATCTTTAAAAAAAAAAAAAGAATTTGGTAAACCTAAAGTGTAACTTGATACCAAAAACTTGAAATACATTTTCAAAAAATGCAAATTATAAGTCTCACCACATATAGACAGGCAAAACATAAGGAACACTGATAGCTTCCAAACGCCAGAGTTACTCACGAACACATGATTCCCAATGACAGACATGGCTGTGAAATATATTTAGTGCCTCCTTGTATGACTGTATGCATTTAAGAATGTAGTTAAATGACATGAAGCAGCAATGCAACAATCCTGTCAAAAAGTGTCTAGAACACATAAAAACTCACATTGAACTCTTACCACTTAATTTACCAAAAGTCACCATATTTTTCTGATTATGCAAAAAAGAATTTGGTATTCCAAAGTAATTTATTTTTTAGAGTTGTTAGGAGTCATGTACTTTGCTTTAGTTATGCTAGTCAGCAAGATTTAAAAGAGATAAATTGGGTTAACACTGGGTCAAAATTCACTAAAATTACTCACGGGTATTAGGAAAATGTACCAACTTTTTTTCCCTTTAAAGACTAATTAGTCAAAATTAATGTTCAACAACTGAAACATTTAATCAATATTTATGAAAGGACTAAACTGTATGCCACTCCACCAGCTGATTAACAAGTCAGACTGGATTCATGTTCTAATGTAGTCAACCCCATGCAATACAGCATACAATGTTAAAGAACATGCACAAGATGATTTCTAAAGGGCATAATTAGGAAGGGAGCGAAATGAAGACTAATTTAGACTGGATGGTCAGGAAAAACTACTGAGATAAATAAAAAAATCCTTTACATTATGCCTCCAGTAAAATACCATGGGTTCAATATGCAATACCAGGAACTGGTGACACAACTGTGGTCATGATCATCTCATAAACAACAAAGGGTTAAAGAATATAAAATGACAATTATTATGCAGTCCTGAAGTTATAAATAATAAGTCAATAATGAATTATCTGGAGGTGGGTTTACTTTGTAACACCAAATATGTGGAAAATGCTCTGGAATCAGAAAATGGCCAGAGATTGGAACAACTTTGAGGTACATGATAGATAGAAGCCTACACTGCCTTATATACTGTTAGAAACACAGATTGTTGGAGTCTCTCCCAGTGAGGGATCTGAAGGAAGGGACATGGTAGAGAAAACACACACGACCTCAAAAATACCTAAATTGACATTACCAGACCTTTGATACATGATCTTAAATGTGCTGCTGGTGAACAACTGGATGGGAAGGAGGAAATATTATTAGTGACTAGAGGAAAGGGAATCCTTGTTACATAGTGGCAGAAAGCTTATGTGAACTATGTCCAGCAGTTATGTGGGAAGCAGAGCTTGTCAACATTAAGCCTAGATACTCTGATGGAGAGGTTTACTGGAGGTGTAACCTGCTTGTTTTTTTGTTTTTTGTTTTTTTCCCTTGCCAGTTATAGTAACATAGGATAGGAAAAAATAAATTCAGGGAATGCAAAGTGAAAGAACACTGCCAGATCTCCCTGATTCAAGAGGTAAGAAAGAGGCTGATGAGATTACTCAGCTGCAAACATGTGCTGCTACCTTTCATGAAAAAGGAAGGATGACTCAAGGGCAGGGAGGAGTCCAGCACCCACAACACAGAGCAGAGTCAGAGGATTATTCCCAGGACCTGATACCTAAAGTATTGGGAAAGTGCACCTGACTTTCTCTCCTTCTGAACAGGAATGTCTACAATTGATATCCTGCACTGACCTATCACTGTATTCTAGTAGCAGATACATGTTTTCTAGTTTCACTGGTTTACAGAGAGGAATTTTATCTTGAGTATGATGTATACCCTGAATCTCACCCACACCTGAGTTATACTATGGACATGGATGAGATTGTAGATGTTGATGAATTTATGCTGTAATGGATTGAGACTTTGAGATGTTAGGATGGGGTAAATAAATTTTGCATGGGGGATGAATATCTTTCAGAGTCAGAGGGTGGACCATGATAGGCAGAATAATAACCTGCCCCTCCCCACAAAAAAGCATGTCCTAATTTCTGGAACCTGTGAATATATTCACCCCACAGGGAAAAAGGAACATGAGGATATAATTAAGGATACTGATATATAGTTGTTACACTAGCTTATCTAGCTGAGCCCAATATAATTACAAAGGTTCTTTTCACTGAAATATGGAGGCAGGAGACTGATGCTACAAGAGAACAACTCCATTAGCCATTGCTGGCTCTGCAGGTGGAGAAACTGGCATGCGCCAATGAAAAGAGGTAGTAGCTTCTACACAAAGATTGGAACAAGGCAAGGGAATGGGTTTCTCCTCCAACCTCCAGAAGAGGAAAAATCTGCTAATATCCATTCTGGCCAGTGAACACATAAGTCTTTGGTTATCTAGAAATCAAAAATAATAAACTTCCCATTGTTTTAAATCAGTAAGTTTATGGTAATGAAAATTCATTTTAAAATTACTTTTGTCCTATTACTGTTAAAGTTTTCACTAGTCTTTTAACAATTTATGGCAGGAAGTAGCCCAAGCACTGCAAGATTAGATGCAGCTGACCTTAGTTCATAAGGTCCAAATGCCATCTGGGATCTGAGTTCCCAATGTCACATTCTGGGAAGTCACACACTGGGAAACTGCATGCCAGCACATGTGACCAAGAAATATGTGGCCTAAAATGTAACAAATGCATTCAAATCCTCCCAGTGAATTTGTGGCATTTCAAATTTTCCAGGCGGAGAGAAATGCATAATAATCGCTGTGGTTGAATACGAAATTTTTGTAAAAAAATTGCAGCTATTGTCTTTCAAATGTAAACATCTTTCACTAAACACTACAATATAAGCATTATATGTACCATCATTGATAAATTTAACAAGATTAATGCTGATCTTTATAAAAACTAAAGATAAAAATGAAAATTATAATTTTTTTTAAAGAAGAATAACACTATCACTGCAACATAGCAGGAACTCCCCCAAACGATTTGATTATCAGTTTTTTCTAAATTATCTAATTTGTCAAACAATATGACCATGAAAAATTCTTATAAATATTTAAGAATATCTTTAGTCAAGAAATTTGCTTTTAGATACCTGCACTTATTTTGGTCATCACTTACTTTCACTATTCCTTTTTTGTTTACTTTGCTTGGCTGGATTTTTGTTCCTATCAATATAAAAAAATATCAAAGCATGAGGTTTATATTCTAGGTTAAGTCCTAATCCTACAAAAGATATTAACATAACTAAGAACTAGTTATGCACAGGACAAAGTGAAAGGCACATCAGGGATACAGGGACAACTCAGAAGGATTCTGCCCCTGAAGTGTGCACCCTAGCAGTAGGGGAAGCAAGGCAGAGCATAAATAAACACCATCAGAAACCAGAGAGCAAATATGCTCTGCCATATGCCAACTGTTCCTATTTGGAGGAGGTGCCCTGAGGAAAGAGCAGGGGAGCCAGGTCTAGAAAATGTTTTTATTCTTATGGAGACATCAATAAAAGTTTCTGAACAAAGAATCCAAAGGACACTGATAGCAGGAAGAACACACAAGAGGTAAAGCAAGAAAGTCTACTGGGATGAGGCTGGGGCAAACTTAGAAATGTGAGGGAGAAAAACAGGCAATACAGAAAAACCAGCACTTTCAAAACATACTTTAATACCACCTATGACTTCTATCACTGTAATTGCTAATACAAAGCAGATGAGTTAGAGAGAGTCCATAAGCCTTGTTAAAATACCAAGCCCATTTACTCAAGGAAATGGGCCTTCTGAGTTCTAAGATTCTGAGCCAATTCTAATGAAATGCAAAATCAAAAGTCCTGCAATGCCAGAATTTCTCAACTAGGAAGTCATAGGGCAAGTTTAAAGTGAGGGGGAAAAGACTAATAGTCTACTTCTCACATAGCTGGTTGGTGGTAGCAATGGAAAAATACCCAGCAGAAGAGATTCAACCCCACACCTCTTTTCCACCCAACCTACCTATTCAAACCAAACTAAAGAAGGAGATAAATTGTGCGGATTGTTGTTTTATTTGTGGGGTATGAATGGAATGGAGGGAAGGATAATAAGATGGGGTGAAGGAAAATAAAAGCTCAAAGCTTTATAATGAAATGACTTTTAACTTCATTAAATTCATTTAATTTATGAAACTGACAATCTAATCCCTCATATCCTTTTTTATATTGATTTTATAACAAAATAATGTTTTAAGAAACATCCATATGTAAACAGTCTCAACGAAACAAAGATCAAGGTCTTTAAAAAGAGATATATTTCAACACACTCAAAGACAAAACAATGAAGGATGCTTTCTGGAGATAGTCACACATAATAGAAAAACAAAAAAAAAAAAAACTTTCATTATTAAAGTAAGCCTCTCTATTTAGGATTACTACTCTAACACTAAAGCCTGAAAACTACACCTTAAAGTCTTGGACCACTCAAATCCTGACCTAATTTCCTTTAGGTCAATAATCAGTCTAAGACTGCTCTCTTCCAGCCCCCCTCCTCCTTTTTTTTTAAAGCCTGATTAATTGCCCCTAATATGGATGGTGAAATACCTCTTATTTAAAAAATAATTATAGACAGTCTCAAAATCTTTTTAATGTTTCTCATATCTGATTCTCTCAACCAAGATGTGAAAAAAAAATGCAATACCTGCTTTAAGAAAAAAATGCATTCTATTATGCTGTCTTAAATGTACTTGACAGGCTTTAACTCTTAAGTGAAAACAAAAAATGAGAAACACAAAAGAGATGAAGAGGAAGAAGACCTAATATAAATGGAAATGACACTGGATACAGGTTATCTAGAAACCATTTTAAATATCTCATTGTGTTTTATGTGAATTATTTCATTTAGTTGCTTACACACCAATTAAAACACCCAAGAAGAATCAAAGAGCAATGCCTCACTACTAAATCAAGGTGGGGGAGGAGTGTAGGAAATATTATCAAACACTCCAAGAATTAAGATTTATGAAATAAGGCAGCACTGTGTCTATAAGACAGACTGAGTTGGAACTTTGGACAGAAGGATAGAGTGGAGTGGAGGTAAAACAGATAAGGAGATGGGCCAACTAGACTGAAACGTGACAGGACTTCTACAAAGAAGAGATATTGGGAAAAGCAAAAATATCAGCGCTAGAAATGATAGCTAAAGTAATACATTACCTAACGATTTTAAAAAGTCATTTTGAAATCGTTCTAATGTTATTGGAATGGAAACATAATTCCTTTTGAGAATCATGCTTCTCACTACATACACCCTTTTCATCCTTCTTAACTACAATTGGCTGTAGAGATGCAACTTCTGATTTTATATTACACATTCAAAGAAATTAAATTTTTGATCTAGAAGAGCGTTTCTGAGTAAAGGATAATTTTTGCGCCAAGGATACGTTGAGAACATCTGGAGACATTTTCAAGGGTCACAGTTTTGGGATAAGTCTACTAAGGAGACTTAAGATACTGCTCAATAACAATGCAAAAGTCAGTCTGCAAAACAAAAGAATTATCTAGTCCCAAATGCCAATAGTACTAAGGTTGAGAAACATTAGTCCCTTCTAAATAAAACATATCCTCCCCCAACCCTTGGACCTTTATCCTAGTCCATTTCTCTCTAATAGACAGCTAATTAAAGCATAAAATAACATCAGAGAACTCATTTTTCAATTACTTTAACCATGGTGTATGGCTGGCTCAAACTAAGAGTCACGCTGAAATACAATGAAATAATATTATCAGTGGTGGGGGCAGAAACTGCAGGAAAGGAACTTTTTAATCTTTGTTTCATTTTTGTCTCAAGCACATCCAATTCAGAAGAACATTCACCTTTTGGTACCAAGGTGTGTCTCTTATGCTCAGTTTGCTAAAAACACACTGACCTCACACAATGGAGAATTTTTCATTAATGTATAAACTTAGGTAAACACTTAACTCAGAAAGATTTATATTGGGGGCGGGAGTGAAGAACGCCACCCAAGTCTTTAAAATGCAAAGTTATTTCACAGTTTGCTTGCAAAATGACTCAGATCATTATTACTTTTAGTCATGCCAAGTTTGCTGCTTCTAAGCCTACTAGCAATGGAGAGAAAAAAAACCACCATTTTTCCTGCAGTCATTAAACCCAATGAAACAAGCTTACTGAAAACAGGTTTGTGCAATATTTCTTTTATTCTGTTATAAGAATAAAAGCCATCTCTGCAAGTGCAAACTGAAGATTCAGAAGGCTTTCATCTATCTAAATACCTACAGTGTGTGGTGGGGGAAACAAACAAAAGAAAACCCTAACTCATACATCTACAAATCTAAGGCTGGGTCTATTTTCCTGACCCATCCCTCAGTCAAAACCGTGGCTTACTCTTTTTATGTTTTCGTCCTTAAGACAAATGAAAAAGACCTCACATAAGCGTTTCGTCAAGAGAACAATACGAAGACCAAACACAAGCCGGGCAAGTACCTGGCAAATCTCATTCATCAGAAACCCTGACAGCAGAGAGAATCCTGGTGTCCGCGTGACCCTTTCGCACCTTTCACATCAGGTTTCACCGCTCGAGTATCTATCCACTTTCCTCACCACGGGAGCAAACGCAACCCAACGTGAGTGGTTTCCAGGTGCCCACAGTCATAAAAATCAACATCCAGAGTAGACTACGTAAGGTAAATATAATCACTGCTCCCGCGTAACACTCACTGAGTCGCCATGGGACGTTAAGAGGACAGACACTGCAATCCCGCCGCGGCCCCACAAAAGGAGCACTGATTTCACAAAACGTGGCACTCTAGAGGTGGGGAAACCACAGCCACGACAAAACACCTGGAATTACAACGGCGTTTTGAAGGGGTGCTTTTATTTTCTCGTCGCGAATGCGCCTTCGTCTTTCTAAACCGGGGCTAACTTCAAGAAAAGGGGGATACTCGCGACCATCTCCTCGGCTCTTCGCGGGGTCCACACCAAAGCAAGCGAGTTAAGTCAAACTCCTGCCCCCCTGCAGGCGACTTCGCACGGCCGGGGACCAGGGGACCGGGGACCAGGGGACCGGGGACCAGGGACCAGGGGACCGGGGACCAGGGACCAGGGGACCGGGGACCAAGGGACCGGGGACCAAGGGACCGGGGAGGGGGGCTCGACTCCACTCTGCACCGCATCACGCCGTCTATCTCTGGGAAACCTTTCCCCGGTTCTGCCCAACGCGCCCTGGGCCGCTTCGACACGTCCCCTCCGGGTCTCCAGACGCCGAGGTGCCCGCCGCGGCCACCGCGCCCAGCGCCCCGGCCCGACCGCCGGCCCCCGAGGGTCCCCGCGCGCCCCGGCCAGGCCGCCCTTACCGAGCAGCAGCAGCTTGACCTCGCGCGCCGCCTTCTCCCCATCCTCACGGAGGTTCCGGTCGATCATCTTACTCCGCTCCACCGCCGCCTTGTCCTCGGCGCTCAGCGTGCAGCCCATTGTGCCGGAGCGAGAGCTCGCGCCGCTGCCCGCACGTCCGACGCGCTGCCTCGAAGCACAGGTGAAGGCTCGGGCGCAGCGTTCGAGCAGCTCCCGCCGCGGCCACACCACCCCCACCCACTTCCTCGCGCCGGCGACGAGGGCGCAGTCTTCTAAGAAGCGAGCGGCCCGCGCGGCTCTCCCCCAGCGCCCGGCTCGGCTCGCGGCGCCCCTGAGCGCCCCCGAAGCCCTGCGTGGCGAGCCTCTGGCTGCAGCAGCTGCCGCCTCCCGCGAGTGGCCGCGCCGCAGCCTCCACCAGCCCGGCGAGCTCGGCGTCCGCGCGCCGCCGCGGCCCCGCCCTGGCCCGCCCCTCCCGCCACCCGCGACCACTCCCAGGGCGCGCGCCCGCGCACGTGCCCTCGGACAGCGCCCCCTCGGACGGGCGCGCGCACCCGCGCTCTAGCCGACCCGGCCCCGCGCCGTCCCCGCGAGGCCGCCGCCCCCACGCGCGACCCTCACGTGCGCCCCCGCAGCGTAGGACTGGACCCCAGCTCTCTTACCCGTCTCCCTTCACTGGGGTGGGGTAATGTCTTCCCCTTTACTCGCACCGACGGATGTGTGCCCCTTCGGGGTGGGGGTGGGAAGGCTGCCAAAGTTGGAAGCCGAAAAAAGCCAGTCCTGGGCGTTTGAGCATGCCCAGCTCCGGCAGCCACGCAAGGGTTTTCGAAATGTAAACCCATGTGGGCTGGCGTTCAGGGCTGTGGGAAATAGAGGGAGCTAGGAAGGGAATGGAGTCTGGGTGATAGCAGAGATGGGGACAGTGGGGAACAGAAAAGTCGGAGAGGGGGATAGGAGGTCGGCTTCCGTCTCTCTCCGTTTTTCTTCCCTACATTCTATCCTCTCCTTCCAGTCATAGTCACTTTTCTTTTCACAGAGAACATTTTTAAGGATTTTCTCCCAACCTGAGAAAATGAGATAGAATCAGAGAATCATTTTTAAGTGACAGGACCAATAAAACACCCATAAACAAATCTGCTCCACATGTAAACTTCCAAGCCAGGTTTTGAACCAGTAGTTATGACCATGTTAGCAAATCATAAGCCACTTGGGCATATCCTTTTTGCAGACCTTGCTTCCTTGCTCATGGACAACAGAGAACATCCTTCCAGCCGTGACTGATCCCGGGCCTCCATCCCACCCAGCAGCAAATGAAGAGTTAGGTCTAAGATCTGGCCTCCCTCTCAGATACACTATACCTTTTCTATACAACTACCTCAAGACATTTTGATTGATCAGAATATGGAACTGGCAGCAAAGAAAAACATCTTTAATGTATTAAAAATTAGGAGATTGCTCTTTAGTTGCTAACTGGAAGAAGTCTTACTTTCTAAAAATCATTTGTGAAAACTGGGCTTGACTTTTCCAGAAAGGCTGACCAGATACTAAGAGAGGGATAGCTTTATAAACCTCACTTAAGCCAGGCCTGTAGGTTAGCCAAAATGTCAGTTTCCTCCTTGGACTTGCTCTTTGCTGTTCTATAATTTGTCAAACACTCAGTAGTTTCGAGATGCTATTTCAAAACTGCCTCAACTTTTTCTGTGCCCTTTTGTAATATAACACAGAAGAGCAAACCTTAAATTGTACTTAGTCACCTACTTTCTTTTTACTTCTTGGCACTGTAGATGTTGATGTCCGTAAGAAATTCTGGACTTAGACTTGATAGAGTGAACTCTCAATATAGTGTTTCTGTATTAGTCATTTAGATTATCTGTTATTATTAGTTTTTCCTATAAGCTTAAGGCCAGACAGTGTAAGAACAACAACTGAAGTAAAAGAGGAAGAAGTCATGATTGAATACAAGTGGAAATGACCTCAAAACTTGTGTTTTGGCAAAAAGAAGATGTAACAAAATGATACACATCACTCATCATTTGAGAAGTTTATGGAATAGATGAGTAATTAAAATATAATGCATAGAAGAACCAGAATTAAAAATTAGCTTTATATGAAGCTAAACTTCTGAGAAGATGCAGAGTAATAAAGTGATCAATATAGGAACAAACTTCAAAAATGAGAAATTTTCTTATCGCAGTTTTGCAGTCTGGGAAGTCCAAGATCAAGTACCAGGCAGTTCAGTTTCCCAGAGAGGAGTCTTTTCCTGGCTTCCTGTGGACACCTTCTTGCTGTGCCCTTACAAGTAGAGGGAAAGAGTTGGAGTATTAGTGTCTCCAGGAAACTAATCCTATCATGGGATTAACCTCATCCCAACCTACTTATCTGCCAAAGACCCTACTTCCAATACCATCATATGGGGTTAGGACCTCAACATAGGAATTCTTCTGGGGTGGAGTAGAGGAATGTTCATAAACATAAAGTTCATAGTTGGATATATTTTCCTTAGGAGGAATAAACCGCTAAATGTTCATGTTTAAGAATGCAGTGGTTTTGAGATGTAGTTTGGCTGTAAAGAAAGAAGTGTGGTACATAGTTTGAAGAGAGCTTTGAATATTAAGGTAGAGACTTGGACTTTATACAATGGATACTACGTTCTGTACATTCTCCCGAGTTCGGTAATCAGTGTTACAGAATACATCTTACCCAAAAAAATTAACAAGTGGATTGTCAGTAATCCAAATATGAGGTGGTGGGAATCACTCAAACTACAAACTTACATTATTAAAATGTCACAAAAATGTGATCTGACAATGAGGTAGAGCAGATATCATTAACTCACTTATTTTATAGAGAGTGCAATTGAAACACAGAGATTAAAAGCAATCTACTTTTGCCCTTCTGGAATGTTTTCCTTTTGAGACAACATATATTTTACAGTTATATTGAGATGTAACCTACATATCATATAGTTTATCCAATTAAAGTGTACAATTCAATGACTTACTATATTCACTGAGTTACACTAACATCATAACTTTCCATTCTAGAACATTTTCATCACCCTCCAAAAGCTACACCATATACTACAGTTCTAATCTTTCTACTCTAACCCTAATACCCCTCCTAAGTCCTATGGTTGTACTAATACACTTTACGTCTCTACAGATTTGCCCAGTGTGAACTCCTCATATAAGAGAACACTTCATGTAAAAGGCCCTTTGTAACCTATTTCTCTAACTTAGCATGAAGGTTTCATCGTTTGTCCATTTTGTAGCATGCTATCAGTACTTTGTTTCTTTTTATTGCTGAATAATACAGAACATCATAAAAGAGTTAGAGACATAAGTTATAAGACAAATTGGGATGCATTCAGCTAAGATCATCTAGGTCTCAAAGAAACTCCAAACTGTGTCATCAAAATAATTGAAGAAACTAGGGATATTTAATGTAGGAGCTTGTACGTATAAAGTGACACAATAGCTATTTCTTTATGAATTAAGAGATACCATGAATCAGAAGGAATAGACATTTGGTGTCTGGCTTCAAGGTGGTAGATATAGATTTATTAGAAGAAAGGTATGCAAACAAATTTTTCCTTGATGTGAGGCTAAATGGTGTACAAATTCCCCCAAAGAAAATAGACAACCTCAGAAGCTCATTCGCCTTAACTAAGATGAACAAATGTAGACTGGATGATCACATACTGGGAATAACTTAGATTAACTTTAGAATCCTATCAACTTTCAAATTCTATATTATTTAGAATCATATGGAATTAGTTTTAGAACTGAAATTACAACTCAGACACTTCTTCAGCTATTATCTACTCAACCTATCAGCAGACAAACAAGCAAAAGTGGGAAAGGGGAGTTTATAAGATGTTTTGACTTGACAGATTAGTAGTACTGTAGATTAGTACTACTAAGTAGTACTGTTGAAAACAGAGCAAAGGCAACCTGACTTGTGTTTTGTGGAAAAGAAGGTGTAACATAATACACATTACTCATCACACACATACATACACACTCACACATGTGTCAGAACAATGTATATCTGGCTATGTTTGGAACAAACATGGCATGTGGCTACCTCTCATTGTTTATCATATTTTTGCTAAATAAAAATGAGGTACTTTGGTTTGGGGAGAGGCTAGGGGTAATTAGGACAATAGAGGTGTGTATTATGGCATTTGTAGCCTTCTATAGTTACAGATATAAAGATCCCAAACCAAAGCCATTTTTATCAGAGATGTAGTAAGATTCAGGGGAATGCTTGAATTTCACAAGTTCATTGAATTATTGCCTAGAGACTTTACATGGCAATCAGCACTCCTTTGGATGTGCAAGTTACAACACTATGACACAGAGATGATGTGGAGGCCATTGGCTCTGCCTCTTCATGGAACATACCAGCACCCAGGCACCAGTGTGCTGAGGGAATGAAAGTATCTAGAAATAGTGCTTGTGATTTGAACCCTCCCTTCTCTTTTTGGGCACTGCACCATTGGTTAATCTCAGTATCCCTAGTAACTTCACAGTGGCCAAGACAAAAGGAAACTAAAAATAAGAGGGAAACCCTGTAGGAGATAAGGTAGTGACTTCAACCAACAGACTGATTTGTGAGCACACGTAAATATAATATCACTTGGATGGGAGCTCGGAAGTATTTGGGGGGCATTTTAGGAGACTTAATTTCTTGTTGAAGCAGGTAAGTCATGAAGTCATTGTCCATTGTCACTGAAGCCAGGGTCACTAAGGAATATAACAGTAAATAAAAGGAAGAAAAGTTTAAGGGAAAAAGGATAGTATGTAATTTCAATGCATCATAAAAGAACACCGAGGCTGCTGCTAAAGAAAAAAGAGAATTGGCAGTAGAAAGAGATCTAGGCAGGTAATCAGATAAGAGCAATTCAAAGCTTTGTCTTCAACTGTCTGTCTTTGAAAGTCCTGCAATCTCTATATTGCAGTATCCCTATCTGTGACAACAAGTGTTAAAGCATCTGCAAGATTCCAATAACTGTGAATTTCTTTGAGTCTAATTCCAAGCAGGGATGGTTAGCAAATGTACTGGCACACTTTGCTGTGCTGTTGTGAAGGGAAGCTTTTCCATGTAAACTTAAGTTAATGCTGTTAAGTAAAGGTGTTAAGTAAATGCTGAGGATGAAGAGCTAATGAGCAAACTTTCAAGAATTCTAACCACAGAGAGTGGCAGACAAATGCGTTAGTAGATGAAGAGATGGATTTGGGATTTGTTGTAGTTTCATTGTAGTCAGGATTTTTCTTAAGTATTATGCATGGGGAAAAAAAGGAAGTATTTTTATGTACAAAGGAAAGAATATGGCTATCCAGTATCTGACTGCTACCTCTGATTTTTCCATCTCATTCCATGCCTCATCACCATTAATTCTTTAATTCATATAAACCTCACATCTATTATATGCCTTTCCCCTGTCCCTTATGGTCTGTCATGTGCCAGTTTCTCTCCTTGTGCAATTTGTATTCCACCTTCCTTGGTAGATAACTTTAAAACACCCCAAATAATATACTCAACAGGAAACACACACACACATTTGGTTAAATTACCTCTAACTGTGCGTGCATCTGTGAAACAGAGCTTGACTGGAGGAAAACACAATGATGAGCAACTCCATTCTGCCATTTGCTCAGATGAAAAATCTGAAGTCATCCTTGATTCCTCACCTTTCCTCAGGCCCTTTAACCCAGTCTGTTACATCAGAAAATCCTGTTAACTTAGTCTTCAAATATTTCCAAAATTTTGGGCAAATACCACATTCACTGATATACCTTAGTTCAAGGTATCTATGCAGAATTATAACCTACTTTCTGGTCCCTCTGTTCCATTGTTGTCCCCTACTATTTTTAAGCTAGTGCCAAAAGTCCTCCTTTCAAAATTTCAATCAGATATTGCCACTCCTCTATTCAAAACTATCCATTCATTTTCCATCTTACTTAGGGAACAAGCCTATCTAAAGTTCTTATGCTAACATACAAGGACTTCCTGATGTATGAAGTTCACCCTTCTCTCCCCTGATATTATTTCCTACCATTCTCTTTCTTGCTCTCTGTGGTTCAGCCTCACTGGCTCCTACCCGGTTCCTTGAACTTGTCAAACATAGTCATTGAACACTTGCACTCGTGTTTCCCTTGCCTAGAATACTTCCACCAGTTACCTGTCTGGCTCAGTCCTTTACTTCATTCAAATGCCTGATCAAATGTCACTTTATCAGAGACAAATTTGCTAACCAATCCACCTATCACTATCCATTCCCTTACTATTCGGTGCCTTTCTTTATAACATTTATTACCCAACACACATGTTTTTGTGACTATTTTTTATTGCCTGTGTTATCTCACTTGAATATAAATTCAAAAGAATGAAGTCTTTGTCTCTTTTGTTTACTGTGCTATCTTCAGTAGCTAGAACAGTAAATGACCATATTGTAAAATGAATAAAGGAGTTGGTTTTAGAACAGAAATGTAGTCTTCTAAGCCACTAATTCACTCATTCAACCATATTAATTGAAGACCAAAAATTCGCCAGGCAATGCTCTTGGCAAGGGGAATAAGGTGGTGCATATTGCAATGGTGTGGATATGGAAGCAGTAAGATAGAGATATTAAATAAATGTGTTAAGTAAAAGTAGATCAATCAGTGAGGCTCATTTAAAATACAAAATACTTTTAAAAAATAAGCCATACTTTATTTAATAAGAGCTATGTTCTGAGATGTGGCATTTTTTGTTATTATGAGTTCATCATTGTGTGTACTTACACAGATGCAGACGTACAACTTACTACACAGGAAGGATACGAGTACACAGTACACTGTTGTATAGTATGAGTGGACCATTGCTGACTAAAATGTCACCATGCAGTGCACCACTAGAGTAGTAAGTGCTATGAAGATAATGAAACAATGTTTTACACCCAAAAATGTGTACCAGTTCAGGACTATTGAGGAGCATATGCCAAGACAGAATTAGAGATGCAAGAAATGTAGTAAAGAAAATGCCAGTGAAGGATGAAGGAGTGAGGAGATGGGGAGAGTCTTCAAATGGGATGCAGCTCTGACACCTGCAGAAGGAGGGATGGGAAGAGGGAGTATAGGACAGGAAGAGCCTCGACAGAAAAACTTGACCAGGCTGATGGGGATCCCTCTTCCTACCCCCTAGTACACATTACTCATTAGAGGAGTCTTTGGGCAGAAATGGCTTGGATCTAGTACCTTCACCTTGCTCAGTCATTAGCTCTGGCAAGCCATGGAAGAGTGAGGAAAACAGCCAAAGAGGATAAATTACCTTAACAGTCAAATGCATGGTACAGCATTCATTTGCATCTTGATGAACAATGTTACAGTTTCAGATATATTTCATGTTATCCCCATCTGCCATGTTTTTTCATGGGTCTTTAGCTTCCTAATTTGTGATTTGAGAAATTAATGTAAGAATGAGGACATACATTTTTTTCCTCCTACATTTGCCTGGCATTACTGAGATTTCAAAACTGTTGTTCTTATGAAAAGTACCAGGCGAAGTCTAGCTCAAGCTTGAAGAAAAGGCTAGCTTCTCAAGGAAAGAACTACCTGGATTTATTAAAGTCTGTGTTTATTTACTACATTGGATTAAAAAAGAATAGCTCTGTTGACACATCCCCCTCTGTTTCTGCTTCCTGCTGGCTCAGCTGATTTTCTTTCACTGTTGCTCTGTTTAAACTGTGAAACTGACATGTGTGCCTCTTGTTCAGCTCAGCAGGAAAGACAACAGACTGGTTGATCTGGGACTGGGAGTAGGAGCCAGGCCAAAGGGACTCAGGGAAGCACTGAGTGATTTTTCTACCCTGTTACAGTTATGGGCAACATTGTTCCAAATAATGGTGTTAAATGTTTTAGCAAGCATTTCGCTGAACATCAACACCTTACCAGCTATGGATGGATTGGGGACTAAAAGAGACAAGATATACCTTATAGCATTACTAAGAATGGTTTCTTTGTAAGAATTCAGAGCTATTGAATGGAGAAATATTACATAAGAAGTGTTTTAAGTCTTGAAATTATCTAGATTTTCGATATATGCAACCATAGTGGCACGCAAAATGGAGATTTAATGAGTCATATGCTGAAGGTAAGATCGTAAATCACCTATGAGGAAAGTGATTATAGTAAAATATATGTATCAGCAGGTTATCCCTTTCTTGTGCCCCTCTGTCCCTGTCCCCTTTATTCTCAGCTTAATGTCACCTTACCATAACACCCAGGAAGATAAGTCAATCCAGTTGGCCAGTGACTGAGACATTGAATGGATCTGGTATGTTGACTTCCACTTAAATCCAGGCTCTTGGACTCCACATTCTCCTTGAATATCCTATTTAACTCTCTGCAGTAGGCAGATGCAGGCAGGGACTCTGCCCAGTTTCTCTCTTCCATGTGTTGTACCTGGGAGGGTATATGAGCTTGAGATCTGCTTGGAGCACACTGTTTTCCAAAAATAAGCCCATGCATGTCAGCCTACAGATTTTTCAGTATGTGTTAACTGGGAAATGCTGTTTGATCCTCAAGCTTTAACCATAAATACAACCTCATTCTTTACCAAAACTCTATCTTGGATATCTGGGACTGCACAGCTTCTTACAAAGTGTTGTGTTGACTCACAGAGTGCCTCTGTCCCTGTCTGAACAGCTACTTGAGAACTCCTGTCTAAGGAGCACTGTTCAGATCATAAGGACCCTTGGAAGCATCATCTGGTTTTCGGAAGTAAAATTTAGGTAATTATCCAAGATTTACCTTTACTGGTTCTCCAGCAGTCAGAGCATTGACTTGTACTACCTTAAACATTTAACAATTGTTTACAAGTTTATTTTGAAATGGAGACAGATTCTTGAAGAATGTAAAGTCCTCCTTTATCAGCTCCTTTTTTTGAAGTTCAATTTCCATAATATTATTGAGATTCCTTTTTAACATGAATTGGGAGAATTTTGGATAGCACAGGGAAACATGGAAAATAAGGTGTAGTGATAGTTATACTGTGATTTCAGTGTGTTTAGAGTTCATTTTGATACTGACTTTATTATCCTGAACTTGTCCACAAATAGAAATGCTATGTGGTTAGATTTGTAATGTGGTTAGTTTTCTTTAATCATGATAATAATTTACATATCATAAGCTCTAAGTGTACAAATATTAGTTTTTAATATTCACAATAATTCCAGAATATTTTCATCACCTCCCAAAAGAAATATTATATCATTTAGAAGCCATTCCCAGCTCCCTCAATATCCCTCTTGGCAACTATTAATCTATATTCCATCTTTATGGACTTGCCCATTCTGTACATTCATAGAAATAGATTCATACAATTTGTGACTTTTTGTGTCTAGCTTCTTTGACTAATTTATATATCTAATAAATAAAATCATTAGCATAATGATTTTAAGGTTTATCTGCATGGTAGTATGTATCACACATCATTCCTTTTTATTACTAAATAGTAAGGTTCCACTGCATGAATATATGCCACATTTTGCTTTTCCACTTATCAGTTGATAGACACTTGGACTGTTTTCCCTTTTTCATTACTGTGACTAGTGCTGATATGAACACTCATGTACAAATATTTGCTTGAATACCTGTTTTCATTTCCCTTGGGCATATGCCTAGAAGTAGAATTGCCGGGTCATAGGGCAGCTCTAATGTTTAACTTTTCGAGGAACTGCCAAGCTGTTTTTCAAAGCTCTACCATTATTTTCCCACTAGCAGTGGGTGAGGGTTGATGCTGTTAGTTTTGAATTCTTAACTGTTCAGTTCTACTACTGAAATCAGATCAGCCTTTGTGTGACAATATCATTTCATAGAGTATCAAACAAAACAAACAAAAAAGAACACTGAATGCTTTATCCTCTATTACTATTTAGGTTCCCCCCCACACAATTTTATAATTCACATTGGCCAGACTATTTTTACTCATAAGCAACAGGCTAGCACTTAACAGCATTGGTCACAGAGTAGGAATTCAACAAACATATTTAATGAATAGATGAATGAATGAATGGTAATCTTAGTGGTTTCATCAAAAGCATTAAAAAACATTTTACTGAAAGTAATATCTTGATTCTTGCCATTAAAGTATGCTACCACTGTTCTGTTGCTGTCATAACATTTGAAGGAAATAAGTAAATTCAATGCAGTAACATGAAGCAGGAGTGATGTGACAGAAGCTCTGGACCTAACTTGATGTAAGACACTGGGTAGTAAATAATTATTTTTAGTTTCCTTATGTGTCAAACGGTAAAGATATCTGTTTTAATAACTTGAAAAATTCTTGGATTGAGCATAGGAAATAATACATTTATAACTGAGTCTGCCGCTGCTTCCTTGCCTATGAGGTTCTAGATGGTGTATGTTCTCTGCTTCTGCTTTTGCACACACTTCTCTATTCAGTGTTGATGCAGTTCAAACATACCTTACACACACAATCTCACTACATTCATATATTGTCTACTGAGCAGCCAGATAACCCAAATTACACAGAAATAAATTGTATAAATTTAGAATGTATTATATACTAAAGAAACATTTAATGTCTCACTACATGTATTAGATATATAAACTTAATCAGGTCAAAATTTAAAATTCTTTTTAAACCTTTGAAATACCAGAATTCCCTAACTTCATATGTTACAACTGTATATCCACAACTGGGATATTATATTGGCTGATTTCAGTATATATGTGATGTATGATTGCACATGACGAAACAAAATTTTTTTCATGAGTTACGAGACAAATCAATAAAGAATGTTAATATATTAATTTTTAATTTCCTTAGTGCACTAAATTCCAACGGATTTATTTTTTAGTTGAATTATGCATTATGTTTACTGAATAAATGGAACGACAAAATCACCTTTCTCTGTATTACTGGACTCTTAATTGATTTGTTTAGGTTTTACAAAAAATTGACATAAACACACAAAAAATTAATACATCAACACCAAAAAAATATATCTTCTTCTTAATATTATTTCAGCACACCTAAAATTACTACATTCAAACATTGCAGGTGAATGAAACTGTTCATTTGATATGAGAAATTCCTTTAAATGGTAATTTATAAAGAAAGGAGCCCTTAAATTTATATCAAAACCTCATCTCTGAGACTTTAATCCACCATCAGTAGACCCAGTGTTTCTTAATATTCATTACTTTAAAACTGGTCTGCCAAATTGTACCTCTTTCACCATTTTGAAAAATTCCATGAAGGCCAGCACCAAATATTAACCAATATGTTCCAGTAATCAATGCATTTTCTTTTTTTTAACTTACTTTTTTCTTTATTTATATATATTTGACATCAATGTGGTCTCCATTTCCCACCACCATTTCACCAGTGTCAATGAGTTTTCTTAACCAACTGGTTCTGTTTATCAAAATATACAGAGTAGAGGTATATGCTTCACCTCTTAGGATTTTACTTTATTTTAAAATTGAAGTAACACTGCATTATAAGACAATCTAAGTTTAAGGTGTTCATTGTTGACAATCAATATGTGTATAAATTACATTGCGTGCACCACTGAAATTTCCAATCTCTTCTCAGCATTCCACTGTAATATCTATCCATATTTCTCTTCAACAACTACCATCTACCTATCCATTTGTGTCTGGATCACTGACCTATAGGATTGAAAATTTATTTTATACCAAACTAGAACTGTTTTGAAAATGAAAGAGGGTGCCAAAATAAATTAGTTTTTAGAAATTTTTATCTCTTTGGCCCCAAAATAATTTTATATAATGTTGATTACTAGTCCAAAGTGTGAACATAGAATTTAAAAAATAATAATATATACTACTTGAATTCTTGTCCATTGACTTATTCAGTCTCTCCCTTTTGTTGAAAAGGGAGAGATGAAGATACAGCTTAATATCATGTTGATTTTACCATTGTTTTCAATAATTTCACTTTTCTAAAGCTTGAAAATTGATATTTTTGAGTGTTTCACTTTGCATATTTTCGTTAAATATTTCCAACTTTAACTTTGAATAAATACAACCAAAATGTAAGAGCCTTTTTAAAGTTCAGTTTCACTGTAGGCCCTTTAAGTTTTATAAATTATTTTGCCTAAGTTTCAAATATTAAAATCCTATTGAATGAGCAACAAAGAAGAAAGCACATACTTGAAAGGTGAAGTATGTTTATATTTAATTAACATCAACTTTGTTCTTAAATTTTAGTTTACTATGTGAACATGTTTTAGAAAGTATAAGTTTTGACATCTACATTCTCATTTGATTATACAGCATTGCAATTTTAGGGATGTACTTAAATATATGTGACCACAGCCAATCCCAAATATATCTGGTTTTGAGGTCATTGCTTCCAAAGGGCATTTAGAGTGAATGGCCCAATCTTGTAGACTTTTTTTTTTGTAGACTCAGATCACACCTTTGTTGATCTGAGCAGAGTTTCCTTCCCTATACCTTGATTTATTTTGTTCAGTGGCATATGGACAGATTTGATAGTGCCCTAGTTCAGAGCCTCAGCTTAAAAGACCTTCAGTGTTTCTGCTTGCCCTTCTTATTGTTCTGCAGAACAATATCAGGTCCTTCTCTTGCCCAGAGGGTCCATGAGAAGGCTCAAAGATGCAGCTGAAAGTGTCTTGTATCAGTTGGCTCAGCCTCCCTACCATCTGAAACAAAGTCAAACCTTATATTTACATTCAGTCTCTTCACTACCACCCAAGTTCTCACTCTTATCATCCTCATCTGAGGCACCATCATCTCACTCTTCATTATTGTCTGTAACTGTTACAGGTCTTCTTGCTGTCAGCTAATCATATATCCACGTGAACATTCCTGAACTAATTATTTTAAGCCACAGAATTTTAGGATGATTTTTTAAAATGTATCATTAAGTGGGAATGGCCAATAATTACAATAGGTTTTCTAAATTATCCAGAACATTGATTTTATCAGAACACTCCAGAAAATTTGTATTCATATAGTCATTGAAAAAATAATTGTACCTTGAATGTTTAAGTTTAAAGTTAATTTACAACTTATATGTAATGTAAATGTCAGATGTTTTAACTTCTCCAGAATTTTCACTTAGATTACATGAATTCCATGGGCAAAAAAAAATCAGTAGTGAATGTTCACACATTCATATTAGGTTTTTTTTTTGTACAAGTTCACTTTAGTTTCTACTTGTTTGAAAAGTATATATTCAGTGCTAAAGCTTTTATTAAACATGCTTTCATATTTTGAAGATATTGTTGCCAAAAATTCTACTGCAAAATTTAAAAAAAATCAAATAATAAAATATTTGAATTTACAGTTTTAAATAAATGGCCAGAATATTGGAGCAAGAGGTTTTAAAGTTCTCTCTTTACATTATGCTTGCTGAAGTATTTGGTATATCTAAACATTAACTTCCAATATTTCCTGTTGACCCTGCCAACTGTTGTTGACAGGTGGTTTCTAGCATCTTCCAGACTGTGGGATATGGCACAACACAGTTAGCCATTTTACCAAGTGTCTGGGAGAGGCTACAACTTCAAATCTCCCATTACCCAATGAAATGACAAAGAGTTAATTATTCCTAGACACTTATGTCCAAGTGTACTTGACTTTATCAGTGAAGACCTTGCAAGCTGTCCCTGAAATTTATAATGAATCTGAGAAAACTTAGGAAAAGATGTAGCTAATAAGGTTGTTTTAATGATATTACATTGTGACAACCTCTGACAGAGCTGGGAATAAAAAGAGAACTAGCAAACTCATCCTTGATATTTTAATATAAATCTTAAATAATAACATATTCATTAAAATAAAAGATCCCAGACAAAGGCTAAGTAGCTATAAATAAGGCTTGTTCTGGACACACATAACCACACATACAGTGGAGCTTAATTGAATTGGTCTATCTCAATCCACTGTTCCTTCCATTCTAGGCATTTTCCCAAACGCGTGAAAAGAGAGAGAGAGACAGACAGAGAGAGAGAGAGAGAGAGAGAGAGAGAGAGAGAGAGAGAGAGAGAGAGAGAGAGAGAGAGAGAAAGAATCAAATGGACAAATAGTCATAAAACATTTCTCATACTGACCAGATGAAGATGTGTTCTGAACTCAGAAAATTCAGTGTCTGTTCTGTTGGTTTAGTATACTCTTATGTTACAAACCTAGTATTTGGCTTTTAATGTTCAGGGTACTAGCCATTATAATCATTCCTCTAATGTCTTTGACTCACAATAACTTTCTGATTATAATATAGTTTCCCACACATATTTGCTCCAGGAGGAGAAACTGCTGATCAGCAAATGAGTATCTTTTCTCCTTGATAATGTAATTCTTATTTAAAAGTAACAAATTGTCTTTCTGGTTTTACAAACAGACACTTTCATTTATCTTTCTTTTGGATATTGCCCTAGTTCTATTTCTGCTGTAGTCCATTCTAGTCTTTCCCCCTCTAACTCTTCTCATATTTCTCACTTATTCATTCATTCAAAAATGTTTACAGAGGACGCAAGTGAAGAGAGGTAACCCTTAGGACAGAAAGTGAATTGTCAAAATAGGATCAAGTGCTATGTATTTTCCATGCTGTTACAGCTTCTTTAGCTCAAAATTTTTTTTAAGTCATGCAAACAATGTTTTTAATTTGACTTGATTACAAATTGAATATTTTTTAAATTATGATTTAAAATGGTAAAAAAATTAACCAGAAAAATATAACAGTAAAGAAATTAACAAGAAAAAATACATCACTAACAAACACTGGATATATTTTTCTATTTAATTTTTTTACAGTCTAGAGTACTATACGAATAAAATCTTTCAGTTTCCACCCAATTTTGAGCGACACGTGTTTATTTAGCTGACTTGCTCTGGGATTGATTATAAAGAAAAGTTAAGATATAAAAAAATAAAGTTAAGGTATATTTCTTTAGAATTCATTTGATTTCCATACTACCTATAATCTTTAAACACTCCAAGACACCAGATTTTAATCCCTTAACATTTTGCTCAAACTCTAATAGGCATGCAAGTCATCTGAGGAACCTGTTAAATGAATATTATTCAGCAAGTCTGGAGTAGTGTCTGAGATTCTACCTTTCTGTCAAGCTTCTAGGACATGTGGATAATGTTGATCCAGTGATCACATTTGAGTAATAAAACCCTACAGGCCAAACCAATAATTTGGGATGTTTAATACAGAGGATTCTTACAAATAAAAACACATACAAATTGTCTTGGTAATACAAGATAAGTGTCCTTAAGACCTAAGCAGTGTGATCAGCATTGTCCAGAGATGGAGAACCATAGAAATGTGCTTTCAGTTTACTCCAAATACTATCGATACAAACCAATAGGTTAACCAGTTCATGCTTTATCAAATATCTATACATGTAAAAGTATATTAATCAGAATAAGTGATAAATTTATAGTTTAGGTTTTTTAGCTGTAAACACAAAACTCAGTTTGCATACCTTGTTTGTGGAATTTTTTTTAAGCCTGGAAAATAGTAAAGAATTGGGGAACAATGGCATTATCAATGTTGTATATGGATGGGCTCTTGTTCTATTACAAACTATTTGATATATTACTAATAGTATTTGTTACCTTATAGAGTTGGGAGAAAAATTCTATTTTAAAACATAAGTTCTTAAAAATGATTGTTATATTTCCTTTTTAAAATCAAAATAACAAGTCCAGTATAAAAGCACATAATATAAAATATCATGAATATAATATTTTATTACCATCAATAAATTATATGTTGATAAAGTATAGAATATCTTCCAAATGCATATGGCTTGGTCTACCTCTTACTAAATGCCGGGGGCCATGCTACTCATGCTGAGTGTAAAAGTCCAGCATGAGGGACACCCCTGAAAAATCAGAAGCCCCAAAGCTGGCCCCTGCCCGATCACTGCTGTTTTGGCTGATATTACTGTCACCATCTTGTAAAGGCATATTAAGTGCTAATTGGAAATTTACCCACTGTGGGGGTGCAGTTGTAAGATTGGCTGTTTTACTAAAAAAACAAAATAACTGGTTAGTGGGCGATTTTGATGACGAACTATTGATTGGCAAACTGCTGTAAGGTAAATTCAAGAAAACCAATATATAATATCTGAGTCGTGGTTGTGTATAGAGGGACTCCTTTGGCATCTTTAAACATTGCTGGCTAAGTTCTGGGTTCGGGAAAGGTTGGGGTTAATGGCTCCTTTGGGGGATAGAATTGTAAGGAATAGATATAGTTTGGAGTTTAATTTTAATATTTCCTTTTTGCTTGGGGCCTGCGGTAGAACAGGCTAGTTGATTGTGATGGAGTTGGGTTATTACATCTGCCTCAATGTTTAGTATATAGATAGATACATGTTGCTGTTCACCTACCTGGCATAAACATGTTGTTTTGCACCAGTCTTAAGAAAATGTAATGAATATTGTTCTGCTGTTCTCAAAAACATGTTTTTGCACAGGGCTGGTGGCTGTGAAGGTCCCCTGTTTGTCCTAAAAAAATGTTACAAATGATGTTTCCCTGCTTTCCTGCTTCTTGTGTGTAACGTATAAATAAAGGACTGCTGCCACTCTCAGTGGAAGATGTCTGTTTTCTCATCCCCTCTCCCTTTTCCCTATACATTCATTGCCAACGCTATCTAATCCCGTGGGGACCCTGGTTCATTGCCGGAGCTGGTTTGTGGCAACTAAACCTTAAAATGCTTTGATTTGGACCTGCTGCATTAAAAAATGAGGTATCTAAAAAAATCTAGTTATTCTATTTCTATGATAATCAGAACCCTCCATTTCTGATTTTTTGAGTTAAAGTAGTCTTATTTACATGAGTGCAATAAATGTTTTTTAAGTGTGACTCGGCACATACATACCTATAATTATGTGTTTGTATATTTGCTTAGTATTCTTGAACTTAGTATCTTAGAAACTTAGTATTCTTTGTGCTCTAATTTGCAAAACTAAAATCCATTCAGATTAGAAATCCTTAGTAGAAATACAAAACCCAAGAAGACAGGAATCACATTTAATGCTATTTTGCTCTTCCACCATTAATCCAATGGGCAGAAAGAAAAGCATCATGAGGTAGCTCACCATAAGGGCAGGCTTGATTAATTTGCTAGAAATAGACAGTTTTCATCCAAGTTTGGATTAGATCACACCAAGTACTGTGTGATTTCACTTGGAAATGTAACAAACTACAAGTAGTTATGTGCCTAAGCCAAATGCAGAAATTGTGCCCGTTCCATTACTAGAACACTCTTACAGACATTTAAAAGCAAAGAAATTTTGCAAATATTAACAGCAATATGAAAATACTTTTAATATCCTCCCTTGAATTTGTGTGCTTTGCAAATAACTGTGTACTTTACTTTGCAAACGAGAGTCTTATTCTGCATCTTTCTTGTCAGTCTAGCAAACATATGTGTCATGTTCAGTTAAATGTCTTTATTTCATTGAGATGATTGATTATATGCTTAGCTAATGAAAGCACTTTCTTTTTGAAATAAACAGATTTACATAAAATATTTCAGGAAGTAACTTACTTGTATTTTGCTGTTTTTGAAATTTGTATCAGGAACTTTCAGTTTATCTTTAGGAACTACATACTGCTTTTTAAAAACACTGTTTTGTGATTTTTTTTGAAATGAGATAGTGCTACCAAGATGAAATCAAATAAAATTTCCATGGAGCTATTTTTCAAACCTAAAAAGCAAGTACTTAAGCAGATAAACTAAAAGTGTGCCTCTTAAAGCCACATCCTCAAGTCAGGTCTTTTAGAGGAAGCACTATTTTTTTTTTTTCAAATCGAAACAGGATACTTAAGAGGCTTCAGAGATAAAATAGCAGAACCTACCAGACTCTTAGCATCTGAAACCACAGTCTGTACCTGTCACTTACTGTTTTGTAAATGAACTAAAAATAAAAGATGGATGGGCTGTGTGAAATGTATAATTTCTGTTAAAGGTCTACTAAAAAGCCATGTGTTTAGGACACTTGATGTTATTCAATGATTCCTCTCTATGTTGTTTTAAAAGGAGCTCTTAGTCATTTTAATCCTATTTTGTCTTTGAGGTAAAAAAAAAATGCTTCAAAAGTTTAAATTTAGCATCTATCTTAATTTTTTTTTTCTGAGAGACTTCTTCAGGCTCTAGCCATCATATTTACCCATCCACCAGCATCTGTATCCATTAGCTCTACCAATTGCATTTGTTTTTATTTCTCCTTAAGGAGAAAGCTAATCCTTCCATTGGTATGCTAAATACCTTGTATTCTGACTAAAGGTCATTATCCCAACATTTCACCTCCCTCTCCTGCTTCATCAGCTTTTCACTTATCAGGACATCATCAATGTACAAATGTAACAGGGTCATCCCAGGAAAGAGGGAAGTTACAGAATCCTGGTTCTGCCCTATGTAGGTGGAGCTGAGGAGGAAAAGATTCTGCAAAGAAGAAGGAAGGGAGGAAGCAAAATGGAGAGCAGCAAGGAGACCTGGAGGAGGTACATGGAGCAAAGCCACATGTAAAAAAACTGCGCTTGCTTTTTGGTCTTAGACTGGTTGGAACAGATGTGGGTGAGAGACCCTTGGGGAGGTTAACAATGGCAGTTTTCATCTTTTTTTTGCTCTTTTCCTCCCAGATTTGTCTGACTCTTTCTAACCCTTTTCTATGGGTCTCTACTAAAAAGTCCTTTAGACGTGTGGCAGGCTTTTGGACCTTGCTTTGGACCAATCCTATTTAGCTGGACTTTTATCCTCAAGGAGATGGGTAACTTTAAATGCTTAACTTAATCACTATATTCTTTGTCCTTTCTGTATTGTACCCTAATTGTATTAAAGTTCCTTTCCATTAAAGGCCTTATATGTTGTCTTAATGCAGCAAATGGCAAAACCCATTCAGAGAGGGCAGGTTTGGGGGTTCTGGGGTACCCCTCTCCCTGCCCTGTAACACAAATACATTCTTATATTCCAAATTTTAAACAATGAAGACTAATGTTTTCATCCTTACCAGGTACCACCCATTTCTTGACTTTCCTTTGCAGCAAAACTCTTCCATACATTTGCTTCTATCCCCTGCCTTCTTGAAGTCTCCACTAGAAAAGTGCTAATCAATGTCTCAAACTTAATGTATTCAACATGGAACAACTGTTCTTCACCTCTGCGGTGTTTCCTCTCCATTTGTCTCCATCTCAGGTGATAGCAACACCACCCTGTCAATTGCTCAGGGACAAATTCTTAGAGTTACCCCTGACATTTTCTCTCACACAGCACATCTATTGGTAAGCAATCTCATTTCTCTACCTTCATTTTTTCTTTTGTCTATATTAATTTAATTTAATTTATTGCTCAAGGAGTTCCAGAGTTATTGGGGGTTGTTTTAGTTGACTCCTGTGTCCCTTTAATACTTGTTCTCCTCCTTCATTGTTCACCCCATCATTGTTCACTCCTTCATTGTTCACCCCATCATTGTTCTCCTCCTTCCCTCCCTGATTCTTCTTTCACCCCTCCCTTCACCCTCCTCCTTCCTGGAGCTATATTTTTTTAAACCCTAAAAGCCTCCTTTCTTATTTCTCCTTACATTCTTATACTAGAGGATTCTACAGACTCATTTTGTGTATTTCTTTTTTTTTTTAAAGATTTATTTATTTATGCATACAAGCACTGGGGTACAGGCCAGAGGTGTAGCGGGTGAGAGGATTCACGACAGACAGCGGGGAGCAGAACTGGCAGATCAACAGAAGTACACTGCTGAGGGGAGCAGCAGGCACAGCAGGAGAGGTCTGTCATGCCATGTGGGTCCCCTCCCTGGCCGGCAGCAGGGATCAAACTGGTGCTGCAGTGGCTGCGGTCTGCTTCATAGTGCGTTGCTTAACCCACTGCGCCACCAGGGAGTCCCTTTGTATATTTCTATCCCTAGTTCTAGTGTTAGCCATTTTACTAGCGTACTAATTCTTCTTATGAAGAAGAATATTAAAAGCCAAAATCTGGGTTCTAGCTAGCCTTGCTGCTATTGAGAACTTACTTTTGCAAACTAAGCTGTACATATGCAAGTAATTAATTTCTTTTTATTGCCCAATAATATTCCATTGTATTACTATACTATATCCATTTATTAGTTAGTAAGCAAATTGGTTGTTTCTACTTTTTTGGCTATTATGAATAATGGTGATATGAACATTAGTGTATTTTTTTTTCTTTTTGCCTTTTGAGCTTCTTCACCCATTTGTCCCATCCCTCACCCCAACTCTGGCAACCATCTATCTCTTCTCTGTATCCATGAGCTTGGATTTTTTTTTTTCCAGATTCCACACAGAAGATAGATCATATGATATCTGTCTTGCTCTGACTTATTTTACTTACCATGATGACTTTGAGGTCCATCCATGCATGTTGTCACAAATGGCAAGATTTCATTTTGAAATGTTTGAATATTATATTCTGTGTGGATAATATCTTCATCTATTCAATGATGAATGGATACTTAGATTGTTTCCATATTTTGCCTGTTGAAAATGCTGCAATGCACATGAGTGAACAGATGTGTCTTTGAGTTAGCGTTTTAATTTTCTCTGGGTAAGTACCCAGAAGTGAAAATACTAGATTATAATGTAGTCCTATTTTCATTTTTTTAGGAATTTCTGTATTCTTTTCTATAGTGATTACACCAATTTATATCTACCCCAACAGTGCAAAAGTACTCTACATTTTTTTTCTTCTAAAAACACTCAGGCATGATTTTTTTCTAACTTTACAGAAAGTCAAGAGTTCACAATTTCCTGTCCTTCTCCACTTAACGCCCTAAAAACAAAGCTGTCTATATCCACATCAGTTAATTTTCTTACTAGTTTTTGGTTTGTGCTCATTGTTCAAAGCTAATGCTAAAAATACTGTCATTTGGATATTAATCCCCTACCTGCTCAAGAAAATATTTTTATTGTCTTTCCCCGTCTCTATCTCTACACCTTTATCTGAATCTCATCTTTATCTTTTCATCTGTCCTGTATTTTCAACTTCCTTAGCTTTACCTGCTCTTACTTTTCTGCTCTTTCTTTCTGAATATAAATTTGTCTAGTCTCTTATTCCAAAACTAATAACCTATGGCTGCTCCATTATTTCCTTCCTCTCAAAAATAAACTTCTTGATCAAGCAGAGTACTCTCCACATATCCATTTCCTCACCTCTAATTCAACTATCAGGGTACTGCAATTTGGCCTCTGCTTATAGAAATCATCAGGATATTAAAGATGTCAATAATACTCCACACAAAACAATGCTAGACAATATGATTTAGAGTCTGTAGCATTTGATAGAGTTGACTTTTCCCTTCTAGATTACCTTTTTGGCTTGTCTTTTTGTTTGTTTCTACATTGCCTTCTCTCTCCCGCTATGTTAAACTAAAAATATTTAAGTAAAATTACATGCAGAGCTGCACACATTTGTAGGTACAAAAGAAAAAATGAATGCCAATCTGATTATAGAGAAAAAGACATCAAATTGCACATACCCTAAAATTATATATGAAAAGCAGTTATTATCTACACTTCTAATTAGCTAAATACATAAAACTATAATTTTATTTTCAGTTATCACCATAGGAAGAAGTATTTTGTTTTACCCATTTTATGATTGGGTGTTTAAACTGACCTGGTCACCAAAGAAAGGTCAAAGCTAACTCTTCCAACATTATATGATTATAAAGAATAGGTGCAAAATTCTGAGTTGAGTTTTATATTTCTCAAAAAAGGTTTAAAAGATATTAATGTGAGAAGTTTTAAAAAGACCGATAGTTTTTCTGAGTCTGCTGAATTTTACTTCCTCTTAATGGGGAAATACATTAATTTCCTAGGGCTGCTATAACAAAGTACCCAAAACTGAGTAACTTAAAACAACAGAAATTTATTTCCCCAAATTTCTGAAGACTAGATGTTAGAAATGAAAGAGTCAGCAGGGCCAAATTCCCTCGAAGGGTGTTAGGGAAGAATCCTTCTTCACCACTTCTGGCTTCTGTTTATTGACAGTAATTCTTGGTTCTCTCTGGCTCAAACGTGTAATCACTCCAGTTTCTGTATCTGTTTTCACATCCCTTCTCCTGTGTTTGTGTATGTGTGTGTGTCAGACATAATGAATTTAGAATCCACCTCATCTTAAGTTTACTACGTTTGCATAGGTTCTCTTTCCAAATAAGACTACTTTAAAAGGTCCAAAAGCGCGTGCATTTTTGGAGACACTGTTCAAACCAAATATTAACATTTTGAAAAGTAAAAGGGATTTCCCATTATTTAAGAAAAATGACTGATGATATATTACTTTGTTGTTTTCTCTGTAAACCTTACTAAAGTAATAGTAAATGAATGAAGCAATAAAGAGATGACAAATGCAAAGAATTCGTTGTGAACATGACTTTAGGGGTAGTACTTTTAATTATGAAAACACTCTAACTCTCAAATAGCTATAAGAACAGGATCTATGAAAGGAAAAATATCAGAGAAAATATGATAGAAATTAATAATATGATAAAAAGTCAAAAGATAAATCCCAGGATCAAAAGTAAAATGAAAACTAACAAGTTAAAGAAAAAAGAAGATAGGAAGTATAGAAAAGGAAATCAATAGGTAAGTCCTTTAATAGGATCTAACCTTATGGAAAGAAAAGATGAAAGACAAGATAATGAACTATTTCTTGAAAGAAAATATTCTTTTACTCAAGGGACGTAAAACTCCAAATTGAAGGTGTCCAGCACAAATGACATTAAAAAAAAAAAAAGAAAGAAAAAGACCCCTCAATAGCACATGTAATAATAAATTTCAAAATAACATGTATAAAGTGTAAGACTTGAGGCTTCCAGAGAATTTTGTGTTTGTGTGTGTGTGTGTGTTTTCAGGAATCTCCTTGATCCTTGATACATGTAATTGTGATTTTTTTTTTCCTAATTTCAAAAGATAACCATATTAGTTTTTCGGTAGCCTCTTTTCAAAATTGATTTTGTCAGTTTACAAGGTGGGATACAGTCAAAATAAAATACTTTTGTTTACAGGGTCTTTACATACAAGGTATACTCCCATAATTTTTTTTCCTAAGAAGTGGAAGCAATTTTAGGATAGGCCAGTTGAGAGCATGGAGATCGGTAAGGCCTTGAAGTGGTTGTGAAACTACAAAGATACTGGCTTCTTCCCCCCAAAATGACAGTCTTCTGTACCTGTGTTTGTTTGCTCTTTATAATTACAATAGTTCCATTCTCAAAATAGTCTCTTTTTTTCTCCTCATCTTAGTAAATTCAGTTTCCTTCACTGTTTTCTTAGTCTGATTCCAATAGCCTTGTTGTATTCTAAATTTGACTGAACTTTGAGTACAAACTTGCCATAATTACTTTAGAAAAGGTGGGCAAGGAGGAGAGGGACAGTGCTGCTCTTTCCTTTTCTTGTCTTCTTCAGTTCTTAGGGTGTTTACAGTACTAGACAATACTTCAGTCATCCAGTCCAGTCAAATGACACTCCTCCATGCTCATGTTGGGTGCTGGAGGGGCTGTTGGGATAACCAGATGCTTATAGTCAGATATACTCTAACATGACAACTGCCAAACGAACAAAAAAATATAGAGGATGTTAAAAAAAAAAGTTAAAGGGCCTTTAAAAGAAAGGGAGGCAAGCCTATATGTATGGTAAAATTGATCCTAAGGTTCATATGCTTAGTCAATCCACAGAATTATTGTGTATCTATTATGTGCCAAGGGCATAATTTTATCAGGTTACCCAGAGATTATAAGGATTGTGAGAAATCATTTCATATGACTCACTAGAGATAAATAAAATAAAACAAAATAACAAAGTTTTAATCAGTACTTCCTGAAAATATCATCTCCTTTGAAATATCATCTCCTTTGAACCAGCTCATAGTTTGGGAAAAGAGACCCCCCCCCCGCCCCATCAAAGGGTGAAAGTCAATCCAAGTAGTGCATTTAACTATGGGACAACCAATAACACAGCCAGAGAGTCTTCACAGTCTAGTTTATAAAGAAACTGTTATGCACATATTTTAAGAGGACTTATCAAAATAATTCATATTACTCAGATTAAAGACAACTGTGTAGACCATAACTGCTAAGCTTCTACTGTTTATATGTCATATTAAAAATTGTGGTGAAGAAAGTTAAGTGACCTCAGGAAACAATGTCACCAAACTACTAATTCTAAATCAGTGATTTACTGCTCTTAAATTAAGGAACCTCCTGCGTAGTATGAACATACGGTGACTGATCTACTCACCATTTCTTTCCAGACTCCCTGGAATCAGTGTGTTTCTGCTATGGAAATATTACTTTGAATTTTTAAAAAAACATTTTTACTCATATTTGTATTATGACTTATGATATAAATATCAAATCAAAGTTTATTGTCAACATCAGTTTTGGAACACATTTTAGTTACAAGAGACACTTGATAGATAACTTAGATTTTGGTGTTAAATGGTGTGTTCGGCAGCTTCTGAGACTATTTGTGCCATTGTGCAAATGCCTTTTCTGGATTGTGGGCTCAGTTTAATGACACAATGTAATGTTCAACATATGAAAGAAAAATGGCATGCCACTTCTGACACTGGGTTAAAGACAACTGGGTCTCTTTCTCAGACATATCATTTATGGGTTTTTCACAAGACAGTGGCACCTAGTGGTCTATAAAATTTCTCCTCCTAGCTATTTCTTATCTATGATTAATTTGAAGTATGGTTAATTTGTAGTCTATAGCTGATTTATTAGAATCTCCTGCATTACAGATTCAAACTTTTGCAATACTAAAATGATCTTTTATTTAGTAGTTGTATAATTGAATGTCCACAGTGCTGTTCTTTTTACTAAAGAAGCTATCCTAATATAGATCTTTCTATGTCGATAGTATAATGAGCTCCTGTTATTAAAGTATATATACAGGAATGGATTTATTTTTTATTTTTTAAATTATTTATTTATACATACAAGAGCTGGGGCACAGGCAAGAGTCCAGGGCGGTAAGAGGATTCACCAGAAACAGAGTGGGGAGCAGAACAGGCAGACTGACTGAAACACACTGCTGAGGGGAGCAGCAGGTGAAGCAGGAGAGTCTGCTACACCATGTGGGTCCCCTCCCTGGCCGGCAGCAGGGATCAAACTCGTGCTGCAGAGGCTGTAGTTTGCTTCATAGTGCGTTGCTTAACCCACTGCACCACCAGGGAGGCCCAGGAATGGATTTAAAAACATGAAAGGAAATTTGAAGAAGGGATGAACTGGATGTGTGGTCAGTGAAGAGAGATACAGGGAAAGCTATTACTTTTGAAAGGTCTACCTTGTATTTTATGCTACATACTTTTAGATATGTTACCAATTATCCTCACAAATCTAAAGAATTTGGTGCTGGCCCTATTTGACAGAAAAAGAACTTAAAAATCACTAATGTTTTCTATATCCCAAAATTTCCAATTAAGAAGTGGAAGAGTTAGAAAGAAGCCAAGAGGGCCTCCCTGGTGGCGCAGCGGGTTAAGCAATGCACTATGAAGCAAACCACAACCACTGCAGCACGAGTTCGATCCCTGCCTCCACCAGGGAGGGAACCCACATGGCGCAACAGACCTCTCATGCCTTGCCCGCTGCTGCCTTCAGCATTGTGTTTCAGTAGGTCTGCCTGTTCTGTTCCTGGCTCTATCTATGGTGAATCCTCTCACCTCCCACGACTCTGGCCTGTACCCCAGCTCTTGTACACATAAATAAATAAATCTTTAAAAAAAAAACAACAGAAGAAAGAAGCCAAGATGTATTGCCTTTAAAACATTCTTTTCCTCCAAAATTCCAAAAGGAACAATAGTTTTATCACATTTCTGTACTGAGTAATTAGGTAAACAATATGGCAATTAATAAAAGCATGCAATAGTGGGTTTTTACCCAATATAAAAGATGATGTGTTCAGTTTTGGATATGATGAGTTTAAGGTATCAGGGACTTATTTCATTAGCCATATATAGTAGGCATATGTGCATACAGTTGCAGGGATAAAAAAATACATACTCTGGATATATATATAGAATCATTAATCTAAAATTTCAGTAGAAGGAATAGAATGAAAAAAAGAAGAGGACATAGTAGGAAATACAGAGGTTAACAATCTTTGACAGGGACAAAAGGACTCACAAAGGAGATCAAGACTAATTAAGTAGATAAGACAATTATTTTCACAGATAGCAGGAGAGAATGGTTTCAGGAGGATTTAATAGTTCATAGGGGGAAATACTGTAGTACATTCAAGAATTGTTAAGAATAAAATGCTTTCCTTGGTATAGAAGTTAAATCATCAGAGGTCCTGGTATGAAGCAGTTCATTGGAACGGTGAAGGCAAAAAGAGTATTGGAATTTATAAAGATCACTCATTCAGAAAGTTTGACCATAAAAGGAGAAGCAGTGAGAGGGAAATAAAGGATGACTGAACATTTTGTAATTTTATAAAAAAGCACCTTAAGTCTGATCACAAAGATATACAAAGAACTCACAAGACTCAAGAAAATCAAAGTAAGCGACCCAATCAAAAAATGGGCAGGAGAATTTAAAAGGCATTTC
>JAGFMF010012021.1:5491317-5512251 GCA_019455555.1 Galemys pyrenaicus
ACTAAAGGAAATGGGCAATCATAACCAAAAACAACCAAGCAATCAAATAACAACTCAACAAGATCAAAAGATTAAAGATAAACCCAAGGGACCATGGGAGTGAGTGGAGGGAGGGGAGGGCAAAGACGGTGATGAGATGTAAAGAGCACAAGGGACTGAGGTGATGGTGCACGGGTGAAATGGTGGTGGGAACCCACTGGGGAAAACAAACGATGTCAAATGCAATTAAATATAATAATAAAAAAAAAGCACCTTAAGTATTATTTTATTTGTAGCTAAATTTTTGTCAGATACTATGTATACTATCAAACTGTACTATTTATCAGACACTGATAGCACTTTACAAACTTATGGAGCATTGATTAAATAATTATCTTCAGTTTTAAGAGAAGTCAAAAATAGAAATTTAAGACACTTGCCTAATGAACTAGCTCTAAAAACTTACGAGCAAGGATTCAAACTCAGTTTGATTCAGGAGTCTTTATATTTAACTCCTGCCTCTTGTGAAAATGTAAGGAAACTGAAGATCTTGGATGGAGAAGACAAAGAGGATGCAGAGAAAGTTCTGAGTGTAGGAGAAAGTATTCAATTCACAGAAGATGTGGAGAGTCATTTATGGAGTTGCAGTGGCAGATGTTTGTAAAGTAGGGGCTCCAATATAATCAGAAAAGTTTATCACTATTTTTGCACACAAAATGCCTAACATAAATAAATAATATTTAAACTAGCTTATGAGTTTTTTCAATTTTATTTTATAAGTTAGCTTTTGTCCTTGTTTCAAAAACACTACATTTTCATATTAAGTATTTACAAATATTATAGCTATTTTGCATTTTCTGTTCTGTTTGATTCATTTATTCATGTACTATATTTTGGAATATTATTTGAATATTCATGGTGACTAAGACATATAAACATAGGTTTTGCCAGCCCTCCTGAGGGGTGTGGCTGTGTTCTGATTCAGCTGGATTTGGCCTGAAAGCTAGAGTTGCCCACCCCTGGGGTGACATCAAGGAAATGGAAGGAACAATACTAAAATTTATATGAAAAGAAAAGAGATCCCAAGGAATCAATGCAATCTTGAGAAAGTAAAAAGTAAAGTTATCATTCTCACTTATGTCTAACTGTACTACAGAATTTTAATAAACAAAACAGAATATTATTGGAATAAAAATATACAAATGATTGGCAGAATAAAATTGAGTGCTCAAAGAAACCAACATATATTTGAACAGTTAATTTATGCAAAGGAGCCAGGAACATATTATAGAGAAAGGAAAGTGCATTCAATGAATAACCTGGAAAAAGTAGTCACATGCAAACAAAAATGAATGAAATCAGACTATTATTTCATATAATATATAAAACTAAGTCAGAATGGATTAAAAATATAGCTATAAGACCCAGAACTATAAAATACATAGACAAAAACATAGGTGGTACACTTCATGACATTGACCTTAGAAATACTTTTGGGGAGTCAATTCATTGGCAAGGAAAACAAAAGCAAAAATAAATAAATGGAACTATAACTAATTAAAAGTTTCTGCACAATATAAGATACTATCATTAAAAAAGACATCCTACTGAATGGGATGGGTTAATATTGACATAAATAACTGACAATGACAATGGGTTAATATTGTCATAAAGAACTCATAAAGTTCATAAAGAACTCATAACATTCGAAAGAAAAATCAGAAAATGGGCACATGATCTAAATAGACACTTCTCTAAAAAGATGTACAGATGGCCAATAGGTACATGAAAAAATACTCTTATTAGGAAATGCAAATCAAAACTAGAATGAGATATCACCTTAAACCTGTGACAGTGGTCTATATTTAAAAGATCAGGAACAAGAAGGGTTGGAGAGCCTACGAAGAAAAAGGAACACTGATACACTTGTTAGTGGGAATGTAAATTATTGCATTTTCTATGGACAGTCATATGGTGGCTATTAAAATAAAATATATCTACCACATGATCTAGCAATTCCATTCTAGATATCTCTCTGAAGAATATAAAAACACTACTTCAGAAAAACATATGTACCCTTATGTTCTAGTATTATAGCACTATTTCCAATAGCCAAGACTTGGAAACAACCAAGAACCAATGACGGATGTTGGATAAAAGATGTGATATGTGATATATTTATTATTCCATTATAAAAAAAGATGAATTCTTGCCATTTGTGACAACATGGATGGAATTGGTGGGCATTCTGTTAAGTGAAATAAGTCAAAGGGAGAAAGACAAATATGGCATGGTATTACTAATATGTGGAATATAAATAAAACTAGGGCACAGACAAAACAAACCCTTGCATTATGACCATACAACTGAAGTTATCAGAGTTAGGGACCCAAGGAAGGAAGGTGTCTAACAGACTGTGTGGATGGCTGTTGGTGCCTTGGTAGTAGGCACACTATGATAACATGCATTTGAAGAGGTGTGAACCTGTATTTATAAAACACATATAGTTTTGTAAGTTATTGCTACCTTATTAAAAATAAACCCAAAGGACCTCCCTGGTGGCTCAAGGAGTTGAGTGCTGCACTGTGGGGCACTGCACAATGCAGTGCGAGTTCGATCCTGGGCCAGGGAGGGGACCCCCATGGCATAGCAGACTTCTGCCTCGCCTGATGCTCCCTTCAGCAGGATACTTCAGTCTAACTGCCTGTTCTGCTCCTCACTCTGTCTGGTGAATCTTCTCACCCCACATGCCTCTGGCCTATACCATAGCTCTTGTATACATACATAAATAAAATCTTTAAAAATAAAATAAAATAAAATAATCTAATTTAAATACCTCATTCTTATTATTAGGCAAGGCAAGTGTGTTCTTTAGGCTCAAGTTCATAGAGGAAGTAATAATCTAATGAAAGAGTTTATTCTCAGAACATTTATCTTACTATTTGCTAAATGTGGTTCATTTCATAAAAGAGAGTTGAGATAAACAGAAAATTCAGAAAGCTTCTTCACAGCAGATATTTAAAGCTATACACATTTTAAGTATTTCCTGTTCATTTTAAGTCCCAAATTTTTCTCTGCTGCCTCCTTTCTGCCTGTGAGGTCAAATATCTCTTTGGTAAAGCTTTCATCTTATTTCCCCAGGCAGGATTAGACTATTTTCTGTGCGACCTCGTGACACTGCATTCATGCGTACATTTGGAAACAGATACTGTAAAGAGCACGATGCTTAAATTTCTAGATGAACCCATTCCAAGCCATAGCGAAGGTCCTACCACATATTCACAGGGTTTTATATGTTCTGGTAGTTGGCAAATATGAGATGTTTTTTAAAAACTGCATTGCATTTGGATAAGTTATCTCTAGTGGTTATGGCTTTGGGAAGCTGAAGGAATCTCTGGGATCTGGCTAAGGGGATATGTTCAGTGTGGGATTAGTGGGTTATGTTTATGTACTTCATAGTCACTTCCAAATGCAGTTGTGTTACTACTAGCCTAGCAATTTCATGTAGAAAAAGCAGCAGCTGATTTTTATGTTTATACTTCACCTTATAAACTACCCCAAAAGTGCAGATCAGATTTTATGGTGGTATGCTTTTGGTATCTTTTGGTGATGTCTATAAGTGTGGAAAAGGAAGGATCGATGCAGCATCTGCTTACCCGGCAAAGACCCTTCTTCGCTGACACCCTCGCTGGTGTAGCCAAAATCCAGTGACTAAGGCAGGAAATAGTTAAGTGGCCAGTGTGTAGACTGACCTCTTTAATCAACTACCCCCCAGGTTGCAGAGGCAATGATGGGCCTGCTTTGCTATTTCACTTGTTTTTAAGTTCAGTGCTGCTTCCTCTCTTTGTTAGTAATCTCTAATAATCATCTCATACCCCAATCTCTGACTTAGTATCTGCTTCTATAGAATCAATTTGTGGTAATTATCTTAGTTTGGAAAATGTTCTTGCAAATAATTTCAGAAAATGTTAAGATCTTGATTCTGATATGGATATAAAAGTGAACATATGTTAAAGAACTTATTTTACTCACAGTATGAGATAGAGCCTGCAAATAATTCAAAGTCAAATCAAAACAATACAAATAGATAGAGAATGAAGATATGTGCAAATGAACAATAAGTGGGAAAAAAATGTAGATTTTCCAGGGTGAAGACAATCAATGACCAATTCCAGAAGGAGACAGAATGTATAATCATCAGTTACTTA
This sequence comes from Galemys pyrenaicus, assembly GCA_019455555.1. Lineage (NCBI taxonomy): Eukaryota > Metazoa > Chordata > Mammalia > Eulipotyphla > Talpidae > Galemys > Galemys pyrenaicus. The sequence goes on from JAGFMF010012021.1 coordinate 5,495,505, forward strand.
AAGTTTGCAAATCATTGCAAATGACTCAAAGACAGTGAATAGGGCTGGAAGAGTATACTACAGAAGATGCATAGTTTCCATTAAATGTGCTTTCATGGTACATCCCTTATTTGCAAAATTGCTCTTTTACCTGAGGTCCCTTTTACTTTCAAAAGAAATAACAGATGAAGTTTTCTTAACAAATTCTATCAGAATTTTGTCACACACATAGATGAAAATGGCTTTTATTAACTTTCAAGCAGTGATGGATAAATAATTAGAATATGTCAACAACCTTAGGTGGCTATAAATTATTCCCTACAACTAAAGATTAAACACAATATTTAGTGTAATATTTTATTATTCATTTTGACCATAATAGAAAAGATGCAGTATGCATGCACACTATAATAATATTGTATATGCTGGTGGCCTAGGAGGGAAGTTTAGACAAAATCATGTCTGACTTGATGCCTCTTCAAGGCCCATTTGTTTCTCACAACAGTGTTACAAATTCACAAGTTAGACCTTGTTATCTGATGAGTTTTCTGTTTTTAAGTTCCAGGTTAGAAGTATAAATCCTGACATAATTAAAACTTTTAAAAAAATGTAAAGTCTTGAAAATTTGATGACTTTAGAATTAAATTTTGTAAGATGGGAAATTGTTCATACTGAGTGTTTTATTAATATTTTGTAATGTTAATGCTTGAATTTTTCAATTCAAATGTTTGAAGTGTGACAATAGATTTTAAATGATTGATGTGAGTAATTTTAAATGATGTGTTTGATATTTTAAGGGTGCTATTTATGCCTCACAATCCAGTGATGTGTATGGGTGGTTATTTGTACAATTCTTTCACATTGAATGGAAGAATAGAGTTCTTTGTATTCAAGAACATATTTGGGAGCCTGGTCTAAAGATACAAAACTGCTTTTGGGAAAACACTGAGAGAAAACAGGCTGTATTGTTCTTCTTCAAAGAGCACAAAAGGCAATCAAACAAGTGAACTAGAATATGGTAATTATTGAGAATGTTGATGGTACCCTTAAGAAGATTAAGCCACAGAAGATAAATGCTTTTCTGGGGATGAAATTTCTGAAAAATCTATTAAGGGGAGTGGGGAGAGGGTGGTAAATTTCTGTGTCTATCTTGTACAATAACACTTGTTTAATCTACCAAATCATGTTTTTTGGCTTACTTTATAGATCAGAGAATGTGCAATTGATTACTGGGGAGATAACAAATAAACATGAGGAAAAGGGTACAAAAACCAAATACACGTAAAATGAAGATATAAAGGTACTATTTTTCCAGAAAAGCTCTGATGCATCAGGATTTAAGGAAGCAGAAGTCTGTGATTCAATTATTTTACAAGACAGCCTCCAACAATGAAGATGGATTAAAGACTCAGGAAATAAATAGCCTTGATGTTAACTCCCTTAGGGTTATCTTTCTCTTTGAACCTCTCTGGAGATCAGGTGAATAAAACCTAATCTTTGTATTCATGTTTTTGTAACTTTTAAATGAATTTCTTTGCTGTTTCTCAGATAGTGATAGCTAAATTCATAATGCAACTCAGAAGGCTAGATTTTGAAAGAAACAAGGCAACTATTATTCTAGTATGTATTTTTAATCAGTGATCTTAATGGCCAATCAATCACATTAGAATTTATACTTGTAGTTTTAGAATGTGCTGTAACTTGCTGGTATGTGGAAGTACTCTTCATTGGCCTCATGTGATACATGCTCTTCTGTTGATTATTACTGACAAAATTATAAAATTTTAAATTGTCCTGGTTCTCTTTACTTTTTGAAACTTTTTTTTTTTTTTTAAGTAACTTTGGTTTACATTGTTACTGTGATGGAAATATAAGTTCTCCCACTTCTAGTGTTGTTAATATAGTGCACCCAGGACCAAAGCATCCATAGTTCTTTAACATAGTCTGTTGTGCTCACTCCCCTTTATTCTCATCCCTTCCCTGCCTTTCTGGTCGCCTCAGTTCTATAGTCTTAAGGGTTAGATTTTATGAAGGTTTTTTCTGACTCTTCGTTTGGTTTCCCTGTATTCCACATATACATGACACCATCCAGTCAGTATTTACTTTTCTCTTTCTGATTTAATGTGTAGCATAATCCCTTCCAGCTCCATCCACATTGTTGCAAATAGCAAGAGTTCATTTTTTATAGCTGTGTAGTATTCCATCATTGTATATACACCAGATCTTTTTGATTTACTCATCTGTCTTTGGGCAGATGAGTGGTTTCCACAGCCTGGCTATTGCAAATTGTGCTGCACAAACATGAGAATTTGTGTTTCCACTTGAATTACTATTGCAGTAGTTTGGGGGTAGATATTTAGAAGTGGAAGTGCTGGGTTGCATGGAAGCTCCATAATCTTTTGAGAAACCTCCACCTACTTCCTATAGGAAACCTATTTCCTATAGGTGCTAGACCAGTCTACATTCCCACAAACAGTAAGAGGGTTCTTTTTTCTCCACATCCTCATAAGCACTTATTTCCAATCTTTTGATATAGATCATTCAGAGGAATGAGGTGGTATCTCATTGTTGTTGTTGTTTTTTAAGCTTTGTTTATTTATGCATACAAGAACTGGAGAACAGGCCAGAGGCGTGAGGAGTGAGAGGATTCACCAAAGACAGAGCTGGGGACAGAATAGGTAGATCTACTGAAGTACACTGCTAAGGGGAGCAGTGGGTAAGCAAGAAAGGTCTGCTGTGCCATATGGGTCACCTCCCTGGCTGGGGATTGAAGTCATACTGCAGTTGCTGTGGATGCTTCCACAGTGTGGTGTTTAACCCTTTGCACCACCAGGGAAGCCTCCTTATTGTGGTTTTGATTAGCATTTCCCTGATAATAGTGGTGATGAGCATTTATTCATGTGCCATCTAGTGTCTTCTTTGGAGAACTGCTTGTTAATTCTTCTATCCATTTTTGATGGAGTTTTTTTTTTTTTCCTTTTTGTTGTGTTATGTGTTTTTACATCTTTGATATTAGCCCCTTATTAGATGTGTGGTGTATAAATATTTTATCCCATTCAGTAAGGTGTATTCTTTTGTCATACAAAAGCCTTTTATTTTGATGTAGTATCTATTATTTATATTCTCTTTTGTTTTCTTTGCTGCTGGAGTGTGTTTTGCCTGTTTTCTTCTATGTATTTTATGATTTCAAGTTTTACATCCATCTTGAGTTGATTTTTGTATATGGTGTGACATCATAGTGGTCTAATTGCTTTATTTTGCATACAGCTATATAGTTTTCCCAATACTTGTAGAGGCATTCCTTGCTCCAGTGTATACTCTTGGCTCCTTTGTTACAGATTTACTGTCTATATAGATGTGGGTTTATTTCTGGGCTCTCAGTTATACTCTATTGGTCTGTGTGTCTGTGTTTGTTCTAGGACCATGTTGTTTTAATTATTGTAGCTTTGTGTATTATTTGAAGTCTAAAGTGTGATGCTGCCAGATTTTCCTTTTTTTTTTTTGTTAGTATTACTCTGGCTATTTTTAGTCTTTTGGTGTTTCATATGAATTTCTTTAATTTTTGTCCTAGTTCTTAGAGAATGTCATTGAATTTTTTATAGGAATTACATTGAAACTATATTGCTTTGGGTAGAATAGCCATTTTGACAATGTCAGTTCAACCCATGAACAGAGAATATTTTTATATTCTTTGTGTCTTCTTCTACTTCTCAATATAATAAAAAGGCCATATATAATAAACCTACAGCTAACATCAATTCAGTGAAAAACTGAAAACAAAGGTGTCCATTTTCACTACCACTATTCAACATAGTACTGGAAATTCTAGCTAGAGAAATTAGACAGAAGGAAGATATAAAAGGAATCCAAATTGGGAAAGAAGAAGTAAAGTTATCATTATTTGCAGATGACATGGATTATATATAGAGAATCCTCAAGCCTACATTGAAAAACTAATTGAAACAATATGCATTTCAGCAAAGTGGTAGGTTATAAAATCAACACACATAGACAGTAGCCTTCTTAAATTCAAACAGTGGGCTACAAGAAGAAATTAAGACAGTTGTCCAATTTACCATTACATCAAAAAAATTAAATATCTAGGAGTAAACCTAACAAAGGAGGTGAAGGACCTACACAAAAACCTGTAAGACATTGTTGCATCCCTATTTCTGACAAAACTAAATGCTGTGGCTTGACTCTTTGTGGCTCCTCGAATCCTAACCCCTGTTGTAAGGGTATTAGGAGGAGAGGCTTTGGAGGGCAATTAGGTCATGTAGGTGGAAACTTAATGAAGGGGACTAGTGTCCCCTCAAAGAGGTCACTTCCACAATGTGATGAGTGAACAGAAGTCAGCAGTCTGCAAAACAGAAAAGGGTCTTTACTAAAATGTGACCATATCGGTATGCTGATCTTAGACTTTTAGCCTTCAGAAATATAAGAGAAATAAATACCTATTGCTTATAAGGCACCCATTGTAGCTGGCAGTATTGTTACAACAGTGCAAACAAAATGACACCTGAGTGTATACTTTATTTTAAAGTACAGAAACAGTTACAAAATAATCCACTTCTTCAAACAGTGAAGAATGAAATTTAGTTGCTATTTCACACATGAGTGGGGATCCTCATGAGAAGAACCTTCCTTTAAAAATAAACAAACAAAAAAAATCAGAAATCACCTAGTTCTGTCTATTAATTATGATTACTGACATTACCCATATCCTAACAATATGTATATAATCTGAGGAATGAGAATTTTTTTCCATCGGCACATGGCAAGTTTATTAAGGGAAGGGAAAATGAAGAGAATAGAGATGCCTACAAGACATAGCAAACAGAGAGCTGTGGAAAAGGAATTTTTAGTTCATACATATGGGTACTGTAAGAATAATAAACTTCCCTATTTCACATAGTGTATTTATTAAGTAATTACATTACTGGGTTTCCTACCACCACTTTAAATTTATTCAGTGGGATCATGTCCTTCCTTGTATATGGGTACAAATTTAAGTGTACTAATACTTCTATTTTTGATAATTGAAATCCTATAGGCATTTTCAATTCAATTTAAAAATTAAGCAAAATTGATCTGAAGTAGTGATTTCTTCCTTCTGTTAATTCTGTCATTTTATTACTGATTCTGTTATAAATAACACTGTTTCATTCATTCAAAGAATTGTTTTGAGCATCTTTTCTATGATGATCAGTATATTAGGCATAAGTGTGGTATGGCAAACCAGACATATGTGGCCCTTCCTTTCACAGTTTCCAGTTTGGTTGGGGGAGAGGGAGAAGAAAGATTTAAATAGACAAAATATGAATAAATAATTGTCATGAAATAAACACATTAAAGAAATACATAAATAGGTGTGACTGACCTTCTATAAGAATAGCCATACTCTAAGGATAATCTGTAGATATTCCTATTCCAGGTTTGTGGAAACAACATAACCCAAACTCCATAGTGCTACTGTGAAATTTAACCAAATATTGCAGAAAGGTTGGGAATAGCATTGTGGTGCCAGCAAGGCACAGAGCAAGTTCTCAATGACTCTGAGCAGATGGGTCAAGGAGGAGTCCTGGAGCCCTCGATGGCTTCTTTAGAGTTTTATTGCATAATTATATCAGAGGTGACCAGGTACATGGCAAGCAGGGGTTCTGGGGGGCCAGGAGGCTGGCAGGCCTCCTAGCCCCCAGTGCATCTTCACTCTCTAGTGTTTCATCTCTGCCACTACTGCTGCTGCTTCTGCCTTTTCTCTCTCTTCTCTCTGCCTCTCTTCTCCTGGTGCCCATGTGACACTGCCCTTATATGGCTGGTGTCTCAACCCAGGGGCACTCACTTGTGCATGCCCACTTAGGCGTGCATGCAAGACCTCAGGTGTTCATCATCACACCAATGGCAGGAGGGCGGAAAAGCCTGATAACTTTTCCATTTACCCTACAAGTATGACTACGTCATTTGTAATGAATAATCTCCTACAGTAAGTGGTCTTAGGGCCAAGGGGACAAATGTTTTATGCAGGGGTCCTCTGCACAGAGCAAGAACAAGTTTTTTCCAGGATGAAGTTGCAGACATTTCTGTGTCTAGGCCCAAGTGCCCTTTGGACCAATATTCAATGCCTGTTTGAGGTGACTGAGAGTAGGTTTAACCTCTTTTTTTTTTTTTTTAAAGATTTATTTATTTATGCATACAAGCACCGGGGTACAGGCCAGAGGTGTGGGGTGGTGAGAGGATTCACCACAGAGAGCAGGGAGCAGAACAGGCAGATCAACAGAGGTACACTGCTGAGGGGAGCAGCGGGCACAGCAGGAGAGGTCTGCCGTGCCATGTGGGTCCCCACCCTGGCCGGCAGCAGGGATCGAACTCATGCTGCAGTGGCTGCGTTTTGCCTCATAGTGCGTTGCTTAACCCACTGTGCCACCAGGGAGGCTCAGGTTTAACCTCTTCCTTCCATGGTTCAATCTATCCTTTGAGGAAATTCTTGGATGCAAACACATAGCTGTCCCAAGAACAAATACTGATCAATATACATTGACTATATCCAAATTTAAGTAGAAAATATTTTTTAAAATATTCAGGAGCAGGGGCACATGTGATTTACATTTATTTTTGGATTCAAGCCATCTTAGATGAAATCAGCTCTAATGATCAGGACTTAGAAAAATATCATACTTTATCATTCCTTCTCTACAGGGTATCTACAAAGGGTCATTTTAAGGACACAGTAAAGAACATTCTTAAAGTTATTTCAATACTCACTGGAAAGAAAAACCTACTCATTAATTCCTCCAATCACAGCCTTCCAGTTAAGACCCATCAGCTGCCAGATTAAATATGTTTGACTATACATACAACTGAGTCATTCAGGACCAAAATTCTTATTTTTTTTAATCTTTGTGCCCTAGCACTTAGTGTTAGCAGAAATATTTTAGAAAAGCCTGAGTGAAGAATGAAAGAAGTACCAGTAACCTAAACAATTAAAAACTCAATTTTACTATTTATAAATTTTCAGTATGATACTCTCTGCTTGATAAGGTTTTAGAATGTTTAGCACATTGTAAATGTTGTTAATGAATCTGATTAGGGATAGATTGATATGTCATGGGTTCTAATCAGGAAACAGAGCATCAACCTGGGAAAAGGTACAGATACAGTAAAATGATTTATTTATATTGAAAACCCATAGATATGATCCCAAATGTAACTCTATTGAAGTCTGTATGAAATATCATTATGGTAAAAGATATCCACAGACATATTCTTTGTTATGGGGGCCTTAGCTAGTTTCCATTATTGCTTAGCAATGGGTTCATTCTTATGTACCAATAGACAAAAGATGTCTTAGGCAGTTGTTTAAAGATGGCTTTATAAAAATACACTTTCATTAGCAAACAAGACTACAATATTATCCAGGTCTATCATAATTCTTCAAAATTTCAGACTGTTTTAGTGGACTTATAGAATATCACAGATGGTCTAAATTAATGATAGATGGATGTTTTTAAAAATATCCATTGACAAGAGGAATATTTCTTGAGAATCAAACTCAGGCTATTTCCCTTTCTTTCTTACCTCACGCCAACTTCCTCTTCGAGTGGTTTGGGATAATGCTGCTATGTACATGGGTATAAAATTATTCATAGAACCAAAAGGTAAAAACAATGCATCAACAGAAGAATGGATGAACAAAAGATGATATACACATAAAATGGAATAATACATAGTCACAAAAAGGAATGACGTTCTTATATATCCAACAATATGGATGAACCTCATAAACATTATGCTAAATGAAATAACCCAGGACAAATATTTTTTGATTCCACTTACATGCTGTATCTATAACAGGCAAATTTCAAGAGATTAGAGGTTGTCAGGGACAGGAAGAAAGGGGATTGGAGAGTGATTGCTTAATAGTTAGAGTCTCCATTTGAGTGATGAAAGAGTTCTGGGTACAAACAGTGGCAATGTTTGCATAACATTGTGACTATAAAGTCCCTGATTTGTACACTAAAAAAACACCAAGTTATATATGAAAATGAAAAATTTTATGTTATGAATATTTTATTTAAATTGATTAATGATGTAATATGCCAAAATGAAAAATGCTTTGAAATATCAAGGATAAAAATTCTTTAACAAAGTGTTAGTTACACAATGATGATAATAAATTTAATGGTGCTGAATTTTATATTTAAAATGACTGAAATGGATTGAAACTAGAATACTGCATTTCACCATGCACAAAAATCAACTCAAAATGGATTAGGGAATTAGACATAAGACCTGAAACCATAAAATATATAGAAGAAAAAGTAGGCAAAACCCTACATGACATACATAGAGTCAGAGCACCTAAAACAAAGATAGTGAAGGAGAGGATAAACAGCTGGGACTACATTCTACTTAAAAGCTTCTGTACAGCAAAAGACACACTAACCAAAACAAAGAGACAACCCACCAACTCGGAGAAAATCTTTGCACACAACACTACTGACAAGGGGCTTATCACAAAGATCCACAAAGAACTAACCAGACTAAACAAAAACAAAGTAAACAATTCAGTTAAAAAATGGGCAGAAGAGCTAAAAAGGCATTTCTCTGAAGAGGAAATGCAAATGGCCAACAGGCATATGAAAAAATGCTCAACTTATCTTGTCATCAGAGAAATGCAAATCAAAACCACTATGAGATACCACCTCACCCCAGTGAGAATGGCACATATCAAAAAAATTAGCAACAACAAATGTTGGCGAGGATGTGGAGAAAAAGGAACTCTCTTACTGGCCCAGACATTATGGAAAGCAGTGTGGCAGTTTTTCAATCTACTAAGAATGGAACTTCCATATTATCCAGCAATCCCACTTCTAGGAATATACCCAAAAGACACAAAAACACTGATTCAAAAGAATATACCTGAACCCCTATGTTTATAGCAGCACTTTTTACAATAGGTAAGACTTGGAAACAACTTAAATGCCCAAAAACAGATCACTGGATCAGGAAGATGTAGTACATATACATGATGGAATGCTGTTTGGCAATAAAAAAGATAAACTAGAGTCATTCATAGGAACATGGATGGAGCTGGAAGGGATTATGCTCAGTGAAATAAGTCAGAAGGCAAAAGAAAAATACCGGATGGTTTCCTCCTTAGGAGGAATATAAGGGAACCAAATAAGGATCAAGGAAAAGAATAACAACAACAATAGTGATAATAAAAACACAACAAAAACAAAAAGACAAGGACAAATTGGGAACACTTGATGGGGAGGGGGGAGGGAGAGGGTTAGGGGCAGATAAGAGCATGGGGGACTGAGGTGATGATGCACTGGCAAATGGTGATGGGGAATCCATGGGACCACAATTGATGTCAAATATATATAAATAAAGAAGGAAAGAAAAAATTACTGAAATGGTAAATATTTTGTTATGCCTATTTTACTACAATTTTAAAGAATAGATTACTGGTATAGAAATAATAGATTTCTGCATAATTATAATTTGCTAAATAAAATATGAAGCCTATTTTAAATTATTAAATATTGAGTTAGTTCATGAGGGGGAGAAAATTTATAGAAGGCCTCAATTTCTCCCTTCCTTCTCTTTGTCTACAACAAGTTCTCTTCAGCTGCCTCTGTTCTTTCCATTGTATGGGTCCTTGGATTACTGCATGCCTCTGGGTGAGAAGGAGGGTGAGACAGAAGGTGAGAGGTTTCATAGAAGTTCAAGGAAATTTTTAACAGGTATATACCAAAACAACCAAAACAGATTTAAATGCTCATGTTTTTGCTCATTGACTATTGCAGGGACCAGCTAATATTTACATTTTGGGATGTAAAGAAATAGTTATGTTTAATAGAAAACCAGGGGTGGTCTAGTCCCTAAAGGATACCTCTCTGGGTTATCTCATTCTGATTTTATGTAATCTATTTTACAACTATGTAAGTTGCAGATAACTGATAACAATGCAAAATAATTCTTTTTCATAGATATTACTTTCTGTCTGTGTACAGGTTAAATTGATTCTATTCTTTCTTCCCCTATGCATGGAAAATCCAGGTTTGCATTTATCTGCATGTTTACCTCAATTCTCCTGTCCTATGAATGTGTCCGTACTTTGGACCCCCATCTGAAATGAGTTATCTTATCTGCTTGGTTCTCTTACTGATTATGAATTAAATAATATCCTAAACACTTGCTCATTTCTATCTTTGTATAAGTCATGATTTTATCTCTTTTGAAAAAAATTTTTTTAAAGATTTATTTATTTATGTACACAAGAGCTGGGGTACAGGCCAGAGTCGTGGGAGGTGAGAGGATTCACCAGACAGAGTGGGGAGCAGAACAGGCAGATTGAAATACACTGCCGAAGGCAGCAGCGGGCGAGGCAGGAGAGGTCTGCTATGCCATGTGGGTCCCCTTCCCGGTTGGCCGCAGGGATCGAACTGGTGCTGCAGTGGCTGCGTTTTGCTTCATAGTGTACTGCTTAACCCACTGTGCCACCAGGGAGGCCCTCTTTTGAAAATTATATTAACAAATATAAAATATAGAAATTTGTTTTCCTTTAGACATAAGGGAGGGAAAAAGAGGATATTTTATTTATAATTTATTTACTTTCAGTATTTTTTTTCTTCATTGAGGAAACATTAGTGTACAATATATCTATGTTTCAGAGTACAGGTTCATACCTCTTCAGGTATGTGTTACCATACCATAGCTACCACCAAAGTATCAATAACACGCCACCATTTTTAAGTTTCTCATTTTTTGAGTCCTGTTTACCAGTTAGACAATTCAAGTCAGAAAGTTTATTCTTTCATAAGGATTATATTATTGACTGTAGTTTAAATAAATATAATAACATTTACTTTTATGAGATGTATGTTGTATCTGGAGCCCTTTTTAGTCTAAAATTTACACTGTAACTCATCTGTTACTAAAACTCTAGAATATTCTACAAAATGAACTATAGGTAGCATTTTACTTTTTTTTCTCAGAAAAAAACTCCATAGTAAATAATATACCTGAAAATAAATGTGTAGTGCAAATTTTTACCATAGCTGGTTATCTAAAAAGCAAACTGTTTCCTATAAAATATGATTAGTCTACCTTAGTTCTAAATAAAACATGATGCTCTTTTTCTCATCTAAACATTCATGGATGTCGGTGCAAGTGTATGTATGTGCCCAAGGGAGGGTGGGTGTGGAAACATTTTTGAGATCACTGAATTGAACTCAAAATCATGCATTAGCTTGTACAATATCTTTAATAAAAATTTTCAGGATAGATTAAATATTTCCTTACAAATGTAAGAAAATCAAGTTACCACTGAATATGCTAGGAAGAAAAAAATCTGTAAGATGTACTTCCATAGAAACAACTCAGAAATCTTTTTACTCATATATCTTAGGGAATATTGAAGGACTGGCCAATCTTTTAAATTTTTTTAGTTTAGCATATACTTTTAGCATGCCACAGCAATCTTGAGAACTGGAGACATCAACTGGAATAGTAAATACTGAAGATAACCTACCTACAGTGATCATGGTCATTAGCTGTACCCCTGGAGGGCCATCACGAAACTATCATTCTCCCAGTTTCTTGAAGACAGGTATACTAGTCAGGGTTCTCCAGAGAAATGCAACCAATAGGATTTACAAGTAGATATAGGTATAGGTAGATATGCAGTGGTCCATTCCTGATTTCAAGATGCTCAGCAGATGCCTGGAACTGCAGGTCGTAGGAAACCCTCCATAGACTATGTTTTATCCTATGCACACATTCCTACGATAAAGCCTCATTTATAAATTAGGCACAGTAAGAGATTAACAATAACAAATAATACAATAGAGAAACTACTAATATACTACAGTAAAGCCATGTACATTTGTTCTCGCTATCAAAATATCTTAGTGTACATAGTATTTTTAGAACATAGTGGACCTCGGGTATCTGGGAAGGTGAAACTATGGATAAGAGGAAACTACTGTACATATAGGGTACAGATACATGTATCTACTATCTGAATAGCTATGTATCATCTATCTATCTATCTATCTATCTATCTATCTATCTATCTATCTATCTATCTATCTGTCTGTCTGTCTGTCTGTCTGTCTGTCTGTCTGTCTGTCTGTCTGTCTGTCTGTCTATCTCCTATCTACCTATCTATCTATTTACCACTTCTCAATCAGGAGATTTATTACAAGGAATTGGCTTATGTGATTATGAAGGTTGACAAGTCCCAAGATCCGCAATTCTCAAGCTAGGACTCAGGAAAAATGATGATGTGATTTCAGTCTGAAGCCAACAGGCTGGAGATCCAGGAAGAACCAATGTTTCGTTTGAGTCCAAGGCCAGGAAAGTATGCATATCCTAATTTAAGGCAATCAGGATAAAGGAGATTGTTCTGGAGGTAGGGTTAGCCCTGTTGTATAAGCTCTCAAATGACTGGGTGTTGTCCACCCAAATTAAGGAGGTCAATCTCCTGTATCTAACCTACCAATTCAAATGTTAACCTTCTCCAAAATATCCCTCAAATATACACCCCCAATAATATTTAACCAAGTCTGGTTACCCATTAGCTTAGCAAGGCTCAGAGCTTGAGAGTCTTTATGTTAATACATCTACTATAATAACTTGTTCCAAAAGTCTGCTTCTCCGGATAAAGGGATTCTGGAATATTCACTGCACACAGAGTTTTCTCAGTCTAAATTGATTTCTGGATATTCTAATATTGCTCTGATAATCTGGGTGATTTCCCAATAAGGAGATCAGTTGGTTATGTATATACATATTGGTATTGGATGGAAATGGTAATGCTTGTTTTCCTGTTATACCAGGGTATCTAAAAACTGTGAATGATTCCAGAAAATACTAATATACATACTCTTGTGAAGAGAGTAAGAAATATTACTTTCTTTATATAAATAGGGAAAAGGGTATAAACTATGATATATTGAAATAAATAAGAGCAAAACAATGATAACTAATATTTATGGGATATCCCCTTATATTATATATGATATCCTAGGAACTTTTTATGAGCTGACTCATTTACTTCTCATAATAACTATGTCATAGACTTTGTGACTCTAGGTTCATAGCTAATAAAACTTATAAAGACAGTTGGAATTGGTACCTTGGTCTACTTGATTTCAAAAACATTACATCCTTTTCACTGCATCACTTAGCTTCACTTTATCTACAGATTCTCCTATCTCTTACTTCTTTTCCTTTTGTCAAAACACCAAATATGAAAATCATGTAAAAGCTGAATATTTTAAGATATTTATTTTTTGTTTGTTTCACATTCATGCAAAACTGTTCTTTAAGTTGAAATATTTAACATAAGAATGCATATCCTCTTCAGAGCATGTGTATAAGTTTACGTATATATGTGTGTGTATTTATACACAATCTTTCTGGTAAACATGATTGTTGTGAATAGAGCCTGGTTTAAGTGATAAAATTAAGATTCTTCACTTAAAAATTGAGAAGCAGAACTTGTATCCATGGTGATACCATCAATGTGCCAACACCTGGCAAAGCTCACTCAGAAACATCTTGTCAGCCTCTTTCAGAAATGCACATAAAAAGAGAAACAGAATAATGAGAAATCCATTGAAAAGCAACTCATGAGTAATAGAAAATTAGGAAAATATAACCCAACAAATATTTGTTTCCATATGCAAGTCACTGAGGAAGCAAAGATAAACAAAAGATGACTGTTGTCTTCAAAGAGCTAATATTTTCATAGGTAAAAGATGTATAGAAATCACAATACACACTAAAAGCGATAGGTGCTATAAATAAAAACTCAAAGTGAAAACGATTTGAATAATTGGTACTATGTCTGAGGGGCATTGGTAGGTGAGGTCAGTGAGGAATAATATGGGTAAGTGGCTTCCATTGGAGGTCAGTTGTCAGGAATGTCCTATGGTATCTTTACACTGACTACCACCCCACCCACTGACTGGCATGTTTAAGAGTTGAAGTAATTTATTCTACAGGCATCAAGGACCCTCGTATAACTAATTCCAATGGATGTATTTCCGTTTTAAATCCTACCTGAGGTGCTTGCAGATATTGGTGCCATTGATCACTTCCTGCACCTAGACAGGTTTCCCTCTTTTAGCTTCTTTCACTCCTCAGTATCTGAAAATTCTTATCTCTAGAGCTGCTTTCAAATTTATATGTCTATCACATGTCTCCTCTGAATTCCAGACATCATGACTAAGAGGCTCCACAGGCAAATTAAAACTATTATAACTGAAACTGAAATGAAGTTATGTTCTTTTCCTTCCTCCTCCGTTATAAGCTTGGGGTTACTCTGGTGTTCTTTTTCAAAGCAAATAATGTGATCATCACTAGTTGCTAAAATCAGAAATTCAGGAGTCATCCTTGATAGTTCTCTCTCCCTGTTAACTCCCCATATAGTGTAGTAAGACTCATCTCAGTATTTCCTGCAAGTCTCTCAGAAGGCCACATTTTGTCTCTTCCTTCTTCACTATTTTATAGTCAGAGCAGCTGTTGTACTTTACTTCTTTCTGCCCTGAGGAATTTCCTTGCCCAGTATATATTATTTGGCATTTTCTATTTCCTTCATTCCACAATTAAAAGACAATATTGTTTTCAAATCACAGCTCTATATGACTTTCATGATGATGACATTCATAAGTCTCCATATTATATCTATCCCCTTACTTCATTATATTTTCTCATATGTCCTATATATAGTCTTCTGCATCATTTACCACAATGATATTGAAAGGTCAATTTTTAAATAAATTATTAATTTGGTTCATTATCTCCACTAGAGTGTAAATTACTTGAAAGCAAGAACTTATTTGTCTGGTGCTAAAGCATAATAGCATCTAAACATGTATTTGATGAATGAATGGCAGAATGATTGAATGATGAATGAATGAATTAGAGGCAGGAAGGCTGGAAAAGAGGTAGTCATCTACACTTGTCTAATGCAGAAATAGTTGGTCTAAAATAGTAACATTTTGAGAAATGGCAAGAAAATAAAATTAACAGACATGATTATTTTTTGGATGTTGGGGTATGGGGAAAGGAGATTCCTAAGTTTCAGGATTGGTAAAGATTAGTCATTGGCTATCTAGTGAAGAAGTGCTCAGGGCTGAGGTGAGAGGCCAGGGATAAAAGTAGAAGATGACAAGTCAGTTACAGAGTCAAGATGAAACATTTGAGGGAAGAGAAATTTTTTTGCAATAAATGATGTAAATATATTGTTCATCAAATTTCTAACTTTTATAATTAATAGGGACTCATGCAATCCTATTTTCTAAAGGGTTCTTTTTTTTTTTAAAGATTTATTTATTTATGCATACAAGAGCTGGGGTACAGGCCAGAGTCCAGGGAGGTGAGAGGATTCACCATAGACAGAGTGGGGAGCAGAACAGACAGACTGACTGAAACACACTGCTGAGAGGAGCAGTGGGCGAGGCAGGAGAGGTTTGCTGCGCCATGTGGATCCCCTCCCTGGCCGGCGGCAGGGATTGAACTCGTGCTGCAGTGACTGCGGTTTGCTTAATAGTGTGTTGCTTAACCCACTGTGCCACCAGGGAGGCCCTCTAAAGAGTTCTTGTACATTAATATAATATAAATTTTCACAGCTATAGGGGGAATTTTATCATCTAACACCATTGTCCTTTTGATATTTCTCATTATTTTCAGAGCATCTCCTTATTTTCCAGCACAGTGATTTCTGAGGTTCACCTTGTATTCAGCCTTGAATTCAGTTGTATGAGTGTTTTTACCTGGTTTCTTTTAGTAGAGAATGGTATTAAAATTCATATGTGTGCTAGGTACACACATACATTGTAGTGTACATCTATCTATCTGTCTCTGACTACCTATCTCCCTCCTTCCTGCCTCCCTCCCTACCTACCTATCTATCCACCCAAAACTATGAGTTAAAATGGGTATCTCCAATTCTTATCTATTAGCACAAAATTCATTAGTTTTCTCCTTTTTCATCCTGCTATATCTTTTCTTTGCCAGTGGAAAAGCTGGTTTTCATTGTTTTTAATATATTTAGTAATTTTATCAATTTCCTAGAGAGATTTTAACTAATCTCCTGTCACTGTAACACTATTGTACAACCTCCTCTCCCCACTCAGTATATGCCACTCCTCAACATGCCAGTTCCTGCACAGAAGTCCTGCTCCCTCTTGGCTTCTGACACCCTGAGTGAGACTATGTTCCTGTACAAAAGTCCTCCCCACTTTTCTTAGGTTCCCATATTCAATTCAGGTCACTTCACAGCACAGACCCTCCCTCATTCCAGAAGGGTCCAATTCTTCTAAACTGACCCAATACTCTTCCCCTACCTATGTCCCTTACCCCTTGGGGCTTCAACCCCTCCCAACTAACCAGTATAGCTCAGACTCATTTAGAAATTTGGGGGAAGAATAATATGGAAAATGGAAATTACATATTCTGTAAATCTATTTCTTTTTTTAAAATTATTATTATTAGTTATATTTGACATCATTTGTAGTCCCCAGGGAGTACCCACCACCATTTCACCCGTGCACCATCACCTCAGTCCCTTGTGCACCCTCTGGCCTCTTCCCCGTCTTTGCCCTCCCCCCTACCCCCCCCCCATGGTCCCTTTGGTTTATTCCGGCTTTTGGGTCTTATTAAGTTTTTGTTGTTGTTTACTTTTGGTTATAATTGCCCAATTCCTTGAGCTTATTCTTTATTGTTGTTGTTGTTCTTTCATATTCCTCCT
>JAGFMF010012021.1:5512301-5526101 GCA_019455555.1 Galemys pyrenaicus
CCAGTCCTCTACTTTTGGGCTTTTGGGTTGTTTCCAGGTCTTAGCAATTACAAATAGTGCTGCGATAAACATAGGAGTACAGGTGCTCTTTCGGATCATGTTTTTGTGTCTTTTGGGTAGATCCCTAGGAGTGGGATTGCCAGATCATATGGTAGTTCCATTTCTAGTAGACTGAGGAACCTCCATATGGTCTTCCATAATGGTTGGATTAGCTTGCATTCCCACCAGCGTGTACCAGGGTTCCTTTTTCTCCACATCCTCGCCAGCATTTGACATTGTTGGTTTTTTCAATGTGTGCCATTCTTACCGGTGTGAGGTGGTACCTCATTGTGGTCTTGATTGTAAATCTATTTCTTTATGAAATTAACATATCCTATATTACTAAATGCCCCTCCACAATATTAATCTTTATTTTATATGATGTTACTTTCTTCTATAATGGAAATTCTTGAGAATGACTATTTGACTTTATATAGACCAGGTAATCTATGCACATTACATCATGTTTTTTGATACCTTAGGAAGAGAAATGAACTCTGAGTGAAGATATTTGGTTTCAGTTCCAGCTATACTATTTGGTCTTCAATCCCAAGGACCTCAGTTTCTTCCCTTAAAATGACAGTGTCAAATTCATTTTTACATCAGGGACTTTGTACTAGTTGTTTCTTTTGCTTGAATTACACTGCCCTCATATGCAAATTTATTTTCACTGGTTGTTCCGCTCCCAATTCTCTGAAGAGAATTCTCTGAACAACTGGCATTCAAGTAGGGATTTTTTTCTTTACTTCTTTTTTGTAGTGTGTGAAAACCTCAGTTTAGCAGGGAGGTCATTTCAGTATATCCCTGAATTCCCCAAATTTTCCTCATGACATTGCTTCAACATTGATTCCCACTAATAATGGCAAATACACAATTAAGAAATAAATTATGTCATCATGTAATTATTTCATTTGATCAATTGATGCATACTAGATTTACATTTAAAGATTTTAATTATATATACCAAGTTGATGAAATACACCTTATATTTTACTTTATAAAACTCAAACACATTTATAACCCTTTAGCACAAATGACAGTGAAGTATGGGGTGTGTTGGTGGTAGGAGAGCTTTGGTTACAATACCCGAGGAGAGCATCCAATACTTCCAAAATACTAACAACAATGTAAACTAAACATCACTTCAATTTTAAAGAGTTCAATAAAAATAATTATTATTTTACACATTGAAGAAAAAACATTGGTTGCTTTATTGTATGTTTTCCATTGTGAAAATGGCTATTTTCCATTTTACATCAAGACTTTATATTTTCTTTCTGTTACCTGCTCTTTCTCCACCAGATCCTATTTCCTTTCTCTTCTTTCTCTCTCTGTCTGGTTTGGAAAACCAGGGGAACTTGGTTCCCTGGTGAGTAGGGAACTTGTCATAGAATTGTGAAATAATTTTGACTGTATATAAATTAATTGTATATTAGAACAAACGTTAGGATTTTCTCTCTCATCTTCTATACTTCATAATATTTAATATGGGTAAAGTGAATACTTATTCATTTTACATCAATCATTATTTTCAGATGGATGGGAGATACTTTCTAAGGGAAAGACGCTAAAATTTTTCTAGCTCTTCTTTTAAACTTGATAGGTCAAGTCAGTATTTTAAACTTTGTGTCATTGGAAGATACTTATTTATTATAAAGACTGATTTTTCTTGAGAATATGAACTACAGATAATGTCATTTGAATAAGGGCAGATTTAGAAAATAAAATATACTTCAGTGAATGAACATCTTATTTCAATTGCAGGAACTTTTCTTGAAATTTGACATCACAAATGCTATTTTGCCACCTAGTGGTATTTTTGATATTTTCTTTAGAAAGAAATGATCTTAAAAAATATTCTCTGTGATATGTGAAATATGCACTATTTACATCACAAGATATTTACTGCACATTTAGAATTAAATGACGCAAGATATCATTCAATTTTTTTGTTGTGTGATATATTTTGGGTACATAACATATAAGACATTATTTTTATTAAATAACATTAGACAGGTATAATTTAAAATTCTTAGTGCAAATGTTCCTTTAGAACAAAGTTTCTTGTTAGCTATTTTATTCAAAGAACTAAAAGAAAGTCTTATATTACTTAATAACAATTTTTAGAAAGGTGCAAAATCATATCTTCCAAAGTGATTTAAAATATACATTTATTAACTTTATTTAACATAAAGAAGAGACTAGTGAGGTATAATTACTAGTTCTAAGGAGAAGTAGAAAAACAGTCAAATTTATAAGTGAGTTATTATGCAAACAGAGGGAAAACTAACTTCTATAAGGAAGATAAATCAGTAAACATCTCCCAGAACTTCTCTGACTACAGGCAGTAATCATCTTGCACTGCTATCAGCTAACTATAATGCAGAATTGTAAAGTTTTCATAGAATGAGATCATATGATATTCAGATAGGTGAGCTATGCGGTTATATGGGTTTCCAGTAAAAATCAAGTTTCCCCTACACGTTATCCAAGTTTTGTCTCTTCTATGTAGATTTCTCCCATGGGACTACTGCATCCTGTATTGTTTCATTACATAATTTCATGACTGAAACTGGAACTGCCACTTGGTGGTGACTCTACAACTAAAGCTCATTTCAATTTTTCTTACTTGGTCTGTATGAAGTCCATAGCCAGTCATCTTTCCCCCGAGGCCTTGAGTTTATTTACAATTTCCCTAAAGCTCTGCTGGTTTTTCTTTTTTTCTTTCATCAAAATTTTTATTATTTATTTATTTATTTTTTTATTATTATATTTAATTGCATTTGACATCGTTTGTTTTTCTGCTGGTTTTTCTAATGCAGGCTGAGAATCGCTGTTTCCACTCTTGATTGCACACTAAAGACACTGACAACACTTAAGTCAGAACTTTCAGGAGTAAGATTCAAGTACTTTGAAGTTTTCTGAGGTAATGTCCTGAAGAGCTAAACAGAGACTTTTTCAAAGAAATAATGTAGAGAGGGACCTTCCTGGTGGTATAAGGGGTTAATTTGCAGCACTATGAAGCTATCACCAACCACTGTAGCACAAGTTCGATCCCTGGCCAGGAAGGTCACTAACATGGTACAGGAGACCTCTCCTGTATCCACACTAGTCCCCTCAGCAGTGTATTTTAGTAGATCCACCAGTTTTGCTCTGTATTCTGTCTATGGTGACTCCTCTTACCCCCTTCACCTCTGGTTACACCCCAGGTCTTGCATCGATAAATATAAATCTTTTTTAAAAAAGAAATAACGTAGCTATCCATTAGGCTTGGGAAAATTGCTTGTCATCACTATCAGCAAAATGCAAAACAGAACAAAAATGAGCTATTATCTTATACCCTGAGAGTGGCCCATATCAAAAAGATCAGAAACAAGTGCTGACAAGGGGAAAAAGGAACTCTCAAACACTGCTGGTGGGACTATAGATGGTTCAGTCCCTATGGGAAACAGTATGGAGGAGACTCAACATATTAAAAATAAGTCTACCAGCTGACCCCTCCTAGGTATCTACCTGAAGAATACAAAACTCTAATTCAAAGGGATATATGCATTCCTTTGTTCCTTGGTACTACTTACAATAGTAACGTTATGGAAACAACTAAGTGACCACTGACAGATGACTGGATAAAGATGTGATATATAAAATATTTTGTAACATACTATTCAGCTATTAAAAAGATGCTATCTTGCCATTTATGACAACATGAATGGATCTGGGGGGTATTATGCTAAGTAAAATAAGTTAGAAGGATAAAGAAAAATACCAGATGATTTTACTCATATATTGAATATAAAGAAATCCAAAGGAACAGATAAAACCAAACCAAAATAAGACCTTGAATTCTGACTGCAGAATTAAGGTGGGTTGGTAACTGCTAAAGTTGGCATATTAAGGTGGCATTATCCAGTGGACTGTGGTGGATGGTTATTGGTGTTTTGGTGGGGATGGGTTTGAAAATATATATTTGAAAAGGTGTGAACCTGTACTCCTAAAACATAATCATATATCATAATTAAGGTTACCTCAATTAAAAAATGTGGCAAATAAAAATAATGGTAAGGTTACAAAATTTACCAGCTTTGTGATTCACTAAAAATATATATGTCCATGTATTCATGTTGTATATTTATTCTTTTTTTAATAATGCAAGGAATTATACTTACTATGAATTTTTGATGCTAAGCTTTACTTACATACCTTGACAAAACAAAGCAGCAGAGTAGACATTTTCAATAGAATAAGTTCTTCATGTATCCTATTAGATTGACACTAGGTCCACCACCAGTTTAAGGAAAATACTCATGCAATGAGGTACACTACACACCACTACTATACCCCAGCCTACTGGTACATCCCTCCTAGATATGAATTTGGCTCTGAGATCCAAGACTTAGCTAAAGAAATGGAATGATCAATTTTTAAAGATTTGAATTCTCTATTTTCTGGGACATCTGCTTATTTTATACCTAAAAAATGTGGTTCCAGAAGTGGTGAGGCTCAGGCAGGCAGAAGGGCAGAGGGGCAAAGGAGAGCCCTGGAGCCTTCAGTGGCTTTTTCAGGCTTTTAATGGTCCTTCTACACCATGTGCAGTAAGGTAACTGGGTACAGGGTTGGCAGGGGGTCAGGGGGCCAGGGATCTGGAAGGCTTCACCCAGCCCCTGGTGAATCTTTACTCTCTCTGGCATTCTCCACCGCATGCCCCTACATGACCCTCTACTGCACTCCTTCCTCTGTGACACTGCCCTGATACGCTCAGTCTCTTGGATCAGGTGTGCGCACTCGCACATGTCCACACCATGCTCCAGGTGTCCACCACCAGTGATCCCACACCCCCAAGCTCCTCCTACATTCAAAGCCACAAGTGATAGCCACAAAGGGCAAAGGCAGAAAAGCTTGAGCAATCTTCATTTACCCTACAAGTAGTAGGTCTCTTCAAAAAACCAAATCTTATAAAGGCAACCCAGAATTACAATGGTCATTATGGGAAAATGTTCCAAACATCCATTCAAGAAGTGCATTTGAAAGCAAGGGTCCCCAGATTAACAAACAGAAGGGGCTACTATTTTAGTTTGCATGCAGAGCTGCAAAGCTTTCAGAATTCCAAAGAGCTTCGTTGAAATTCATTGCAAAGATCAATGAAAAATTAAAAACACAAGAGGTCCCTAAAACTTAAGAACAGGACTTGCATAATTCTTACTACCCTCTACTATGAGTCACTTGCGTACTCGCTATTGATTTATCCTGTCTGGATTGCCTTCTCAGCCTGAAGTGACCAAAGGCCATAAAAGAAAGTTCATCAGGATCATGACATTACAACTGCAACAGCGCCACTGCAAGAAACCTAAAACACGTGGACTGTCATGGCACACTTTCTGGGGCTTCATCACCAACACTCTGGCCCAGAAATCAGTGGTTATCTCATTTAATATCAACCAGGACACTGGGAAAAAGACAGTTCTCAAAGACCTCATTAAATTCAAGCATACCAACTCACATGCATCTAAATCAACAACACTGGATCCCAGGAAAGTGGCAAGAGGTGGGAAGGGTGAGAATTCTTACCAGAACCAGCTCTTCCATATCTCTGCAGTACGGGTAGAGTAGGGAAGTTGTAATGTTTTGTCATATCAGGTCACACAAAGTGGAGGCTGCCCCAGTGGCCTGACCCACATCACAAATCCAAATCTAAGCCAGTCTGCACTTACTGGGAACACCTATGAAGGGAAACAAACACACCAATCACAATCCTTCACCTTAGCTGTAGCTGTATTTTCTTCTTTCCAGGAGAAAATAGGGCCCGCCTTATGATGAAATTCTGACCTCTTGGTCAATAGTGTTTTCTCCTTTTCTAACATTCCTTAAAACTCATTTCTGCCCCCAGCCCTCAGAGTATGTACACTGCTTGTGAGACTGTTTCCCTGTCCATGAACCATTCTCCCTTGCATAAAGGGCATCAAGCTCATTACTAACAGGTTTTCTCTTTGTCCTTTGACAGAAGTTAAAATTTCATACTGTCCTTTCCTTTCCAAATCTTGACTCTAGTGAACTTGATGTTGGGGTGCCCACTGGTTATCAATATTTTGTCTTTCAGGGACAGATATTTATGTTCTTTGGGTCCTGAGAACTTGGTTAGGATTTCTGTCTACTTCGGACATGTAGGTTGTCTGTCCTTGTGGATGAATGCAGCTAAACTGTTAGAATGGGGACTCAAAAGTATGGTCAGACAGAAATGCTTGTCAATAACTTATGTTTTAAAAAATCTTAGTTGTCATTTATATGGTGAATTTTTAATATACTAATGACAAAATGAAAATATTACCTTAAAATTCATTTGACCTGAACAGGTACTATAGGTAGCTAGGCTTAAAATGTAACCTGGGGTTGCAGTGACACTAAAACTTTCTACATTAAAAGAGTGAATGAAAGTCCTTGAAATATTTTTAAATCAAGGATAATCTATTACATACTCAGAAGAACCTTCCTATTTTATCATAATAGCTATTAAATCAGTAACTGAGTGTGTTGTGGCATTTATTTGCAAGTTTCTTTGTCCAAATTGTCATTCTTAAATATTTTATCATTATCAAAATAATACATATTAATAAAGCATATTGCATTCACAAATAATTATAACTTTGTCTACAAGCAAGTACAATGAAGTTTTTCAAACCGGTATTTCTGGGAGATTAACAATAAACCTACCCCAGTGATTTTAAAAGATACAATGCATTTTGAGCAGGAAAGAATTGTGTAATAATTTTTAATTACTAAATACAACCACTAGATGGCAGAGCAAGTCTTTGGACTGTCAACATGACCTGCAGACTAATTTTAACATTATGTCTTCATGTAGCTCCCACTAGATTTCCCTAAACAGAAAAATATTTATTGCTAAATTTCGGAGTCGTGTCTCACCTTGGTCTAGTAATTTCCTTTGTGAAATTAAACAAACAATAATTTGGAAGTAAATTTTAAGTGTAGATAATAGTCTCTTATTTATTAAATATAAACCCCAAATTATTTATTATTGAGTGTGATACTGAACAATGATGTAAAAATTGAGGTTTTTATTTCTTAGTTAACTTATGTTGTCCTTTCAGACATAAATGAAAATACATTGCTCATTTTTCCCCTTTATTTATATATATTTGACATCAATTGTAACCCCCATGTATTCCCCATCACCATATCACCAGTGCACCATCACCTCAGTCCCCTGTGCTCCCATCTGCCCTCAACCCTCTCCCTCCCCACTAAGTGTCCCCAATTTGTCCTTGTGTAGGGTTAGAGAAATCAGGTCTTTCCACCATCCCACCATTGTGATGATGGACACCTGCGGTGTTGTCAGCACTCCAGGGTGGGCATGCTCAAGTGAGCACACCTGCGTTTGACACTGGCATAAATGGGCAGCGTCATGAGGATGCCAGGACCGACAGTACTGATGAGCAGCAGCAGTAGAAAGCAGCCCAGAGGGTGAGATGCGCCAGGGGCTGGGAGGCCTGCCAGCCTCCCGGGCTCTCCCCACCCCCTCTTGCCTGCCATGTACCTGGCCACCTCTGACAATAAAAAGCGTAAAAGCCACTGAGGGCTCCAAGACTCCTTCCTTTACCCCCGTCTGTTGCTACCATCCCGAACCTTGCTCCTGTGACACCTTTCCTTCCGCTACACCTTGTCTTTTCATTTTTGGTTTTTGTTGTGTCTTTCTTCTTATTATTATTGTTCTTGTTCCTTTCCTTAATCCCTATTTGTTTCCCTTATATTCCTCCTAGGGGAGGAACCATCTGGTATTTTTCTTTTGCCTTCTGATTTTTTTCACTGACATTGCTCATTTTAATAATATGCTTGTTGCAAGTAAATTTTTACTTATGTTTTTACAAAAAAAGATAGGGGTTTGAGATAAGGCTCAAATTTCCAAATTCCATAGAAATGATGGAAGAAATAAAAATGAGAAGAATCCAGAATCCATAGCATTGTAGAAAACTGTGATAGAAGCATTCATGAATTGTTGGAAGTTATAAAGTAGATGGAAATAAATTATATGTGTAGGGTAAATGGGAAAGTTATCAGGCTTTTCCACCCTCCCGCCATTAGTGTCCACCACGGACACCTGTGGTCCTGCACGCATGACTAAGTGGGCATGCGCAAGTGAGTACCCCTGGGCTTAGATACGGGCATAGAGGAGCTGCATCAGGAGGATGCCAGGAGAGAGCATAAGCAGAGAGAGGAGCGAGAAAGGCAGAAGCAGCAGCAGTAGAAGCAGAGACAAGAGGTCAGAGGGCCCAGAGAGTGTAGGCATGCTAGAGGCTAGGAGGCCTGCCAGCCTTCTGGCTCCCTAGCCCCCCTGCCTGCAGTGTACCTGGTCGACTCTGATATAATGATGTAATAAAAACCTGAAAAAGCCACCAAGGGCTCCAGGACTCCTCTGACCCATCTTCTTGGAATCATGGAGAACTTGCTCTGTGCCCTTCCTGGCACTACAGTGAGCACACACACACACACACACACACTCTGAAAAATACTGAATAGGCAAAGATGCAGGACACCAGGGAAATGAATGGCTCATTTTTACCAACAATTATGTAGAAAGTGGAGTTTGGAAGCAGGAGTGGGAAGTAGAACAAGTAATACAGGCTTTAAAGATCCTGGAACTGTTTGGCACATAGCCTTGTACAATAAGAACAACTTACAGATTAAAGTTGTAAATATGTCTCTACACTAAATGAATGATGTACTTTGGAAGATTCTACTTTAGGTATTGGGACATTGAGACCACCAGAAAGTATTTATAAAATACACATATTTCTATAATAGTGTAGCGGCAAGAAAGGTGGCACACTGAGCAGGCTCCGGATGGTTCTGGGCAGACAAGAAAGGAGAGTCTTGGAGCCCTCAGTGGCTTTTCTGCTTTTATTTACAGAGGTGGCCAGGTACGTGGCAGGCATGGGTGCCGGGGTCCGGGAGGCTGGCAGGCCTCCCACGCCCCAGCACATTTCACCCTTTCGGCTGCTGCTTCTCTTTCTCTTTCTCTCTCTCTCGCTGCTGCTCTTGCTTTGGTCAGTCTGTCGGTCCTGCTGGTCCTGGCGTCCTCATGACGCTGCCCATTTAAGCCTGTGTCCAACTCATGGGTGCCCACTTGCGCATGCCCTCCCTGGAATGCTCACAGCACTGCAGGTGTCCATCATCACAGTGGTGGGAGGGTGGAAAGACCTGATTGCTCTAACCCTACAAACAGGAAGGGAAAGTTCTCAAATTTAGCAGAGGACTTATTTTGTAGCTGGAAGAATTGTGTTACAGGTCGATGAATGTTGTAGTTTATATTTTTATAGTTATAGTTTAGCATATGACAATGCTAAAGAAAAAAATTTATTTACTTAAAAAGTCAATTTGATTAAGCAAAGTAAATAAGTCCTCTATAGAATATTTTTCCTTAGAAATGCTATGTTGCAGAATAACTATTTCTTGAACTACACCAATAAATTTTTCCTTTAAAAGAGATTTTAAGGTCTTGAATTAACAGCTTAACTCTTTCTCACTGTCTCATTTAACATAAGAATATTTGTTCAATCACTTAGTAAAAAAATTTAAGTACCCCCAGGAGAGCACCAAATTTTTATATCAGCTAACATTTTTGAAAGCTTATAATGTGTCAAGCACAATCTTAAAAGCTTTTTAGCTACATTATGAAAATTCACTACCATATAACCCAATGATGTAGCCAATGAAGTGTTCTGATAAGAGATACAGTAAAAAATTTGTAAATTCATACAGAATTATAACCCAGATATATCAGTGTCCAAGTCCATGCCTGAATTATCTGTGGAACACATTAAAGTAACTTCATGCCTTAGCCCAGGAGGACACATCCCAATCCCCAGAACCTGTGACTATGTTACCAGGCAAAGAGAATAAGTGCTGCAGATGGAAGACAGCTAATTAGTTGACTTTAAAATACTGGATTATCAGGTGAGCCCAATGTAATTAGGAGGGTTCCTTAAAGGGGGAACAGGGAGGCAGAAGAGAATCTCAGAGAAATTAGCACCTGAGCTCCATCCTTGACTGCCTGCTATGAAGACAGAGCAAAAGGCCCCAAAATATGGAATAAAATGGCCACTAGAACCTGGAAAAGGTGTGAAAACAGATTCTCCCTTAGATTCTGCAGAAGGCACACAGCCCTGCCCACCTCTTGATTTTCATCAATGACACCCTGTAGCAGCAGGATGGAGGTAGCACTGGAGCAAGGTTTGGGATGGTTCTGGGCAGACGGGTCAAGGAAGGAGAGTCTTGGAGCCCTCGGTGGCTTTTCATACTTTACTTAGTAGAGGTGACCAGGTACATAGCAGGAATGGGTGCTCACCCTTTCGGCTGCTTCTCTCTCTATCTCTCTCTGCTGCTGCTGCTGTCGGGCCCGTCGGTCGGCTGGTCCTCACAGTTCTGTCTGTTGGTCCTTGCAGGTCTCATGACACCGCCCATTTATGCCCGTGTCCCAACTCAGGTGCGCCCACTTGCGCATGCCCACCCTGGAATGTTCGCAGCACCGCAGGTGTCCATCATCAGTGGTGGGAGGGTGGAAATACCTGATCAACCTTTACCCTACACACCCATTTTAGACTGAACTGCAATTCTCATATTTGTGTTAAGTTAGTATGTTTGAGTACTATTATGGCACCAGTAAAAACTAATATACTGTCATTTACCCCTCACAGCAAAAAGCAAACCACCAAGAGTTCACTAACATATCAGAGATGTTTTCTAACTTACTGAGTGTGGGAATTATTTATTTGTTTATTTATTTTTCCATAAAGATGAGGCCTAGGGCAAGTTAGAAATAATAGGCAGCTTTAGGGCAGTGGATAGGTGAGACCCTGGAATAGCTAAGTTTTGGAATAAAAGGAAAGGGAAAATCCAGAGATGGGAAATACAAAATTCTAAAGAGAGCTAGTTAACACTCTAGAACTAGTAATGAAAGCACATTCAAAAGCAGAGGAGATAATGGATGTAAAATAGACACCCAAAGATTCTAGACACAGCAGGAGGTTAAGTGGGATCATCAAGAAATAACTAACCACTGAAAGACTAGTGAAGTTTTAGAATAATGAGGGAAAGGAAGTATACATTTCCAAAGTAAGACCCTCCCTCATGGCTCTCTTTGCCCCTTCCAGGTACCTTATAACTGGGAGTCTTTACCTTTTTTCCATAAATAAACTTTTCTTTACTTTCCAAGACAAAGTTTGCTTCTCTTAGCTTACTTATTTGAAAAATCTATAAATTCCTTTTCACAGCCAAGAACCCGTGGTGATTACCAGGGTGAGAGGCGGCAGCAGCTGTGACCAGGGTAACCTGGCACACTGGCATCAAAGGTATGATGAGCCTTACCTGAAACTCTATTGAGTCAGTGCTCCTGAGTAGCCCACCGCACAAAAGTCATCTTAATATCTACCCTTCCCAAAGTCTGTCCATGATAGTGTCATAATGAAATACACGATCCTGATTATCTGGGCTGCTGGATTCTCTCAAGGTTTTTGACCAAGAGCATCACATGGTATCCCTCTGGGTCATCAAAATTATATCTACCAAAAACATTGAACCAGTGGTCAATTTTAGCATCAGATCTGGTTAAATTTTATATTAGTATTTGTTAAGAAAAGAAATTGGAAGATCAATGATAAAATGGAAGACAGGTTATTACATTAGGAACCGAGGCTACAAACCCTGCTTTTACCACCTTTGGTAACAGTTACTTAATATCCTCAAATTTTAGCTTCCTCAAGTGAAAGATAAGATGATTGAACAGGAGCAGCAACTTTAAAAATCTTTAACCAAGAGGCATTTTCTATGAAAATCACAGGAAAATGAATTAGATGGTTAACCTTCTCTGGCCTGCCCAGAGCTCACTCCCACAGCCTTCCCGCAGGCTTATCTTCTGGGGCACCCTGTGTGAAAAACTTTTGTATTATCAACTGGCTCAGAGTGTCTGCCATGAAACAGTGGTCATGGTGTATATGTGGCAAAATGTAAGCATATACAAGTTACACTCTTGGTTATATTGCCAAGTCAGAGCAAAAATTTAACGCATTAAAAGTCAATTAAATAAAGCAATGTATACACACTATTTAGACGGCATTTATTTCAGAAACAGGTAGACTGTCCTTTGGAAGAAACTGAATTTCAAATATTCCTTCAGCATTTAAAATATGAAGATATTAACATGGAATAACACATTTATGAAAAATTCAGTCAGGTACACTGTAGGGTCAGAGAAATCAGGTCTTTCCACCCTTCCACCACTGGTATAATGATGGACACCTGCAGTACTGTGTGCATGCGTAGGTGGGCATGAGCAAGTGGGCGCACCTGAGATTAGACATGGGCATATAAGGGCGTTGTCATGAGGACTCCAGTACCACCAGCAGCAGCGAAAGGAACAAGATGCCAGCAGCAAAGCAGCAGAGAGGGTGAGATGCGCCAGGGGCTGGGAGGCCTGTCAGCCTCCTGACCCCTGCCATGTATGTGGCCACCGCTGACAGTGAAAACTGTAAAAGCCACTGAGGGCTCCAAGACGCCTTCCTTTACCCCCTCTGCTAGAACCATCCAGAACTTGCTCTGCATGCCTTTCCTGGCACTACATACACACAGCAGTGAGCTGTTTAACATAAAAACAAACAAACAAACACTACATTCCTGTTCCTTTTTACACCTCTATGCTACTGTGGATAGCAATTAGTCTTATCTCTTACATTCTCTCTAGTCCATTTACACTACATTTTTACTGTTCCTTAAGGGTAGAGCTTTTTATTGCAGATTCTGACTCTGTATTTGAGAAAATATAAATTTACTCAGTTGTGCAGTCATTTTCCCTCCTTAAAGCTCCATTTATAAAAACTTGAACAAATATTTCCCCAATTAGTAGTACTATAACCCTCATTTTAATGTATTTCTTTCTAGTAAAATAAGAATACAACCAAAAGATGAATTTTTATAATTCTAAAGAAAGACAGTTTAGAGGGGTTTAGAACCACATCAAATTAGGCAGTTTTAAAGACATTCTAAGAAAGTGAATATAGCTATACATTGTATTTAGGTAGCAATCCCTATATGTCATTAAACTTATTATAAAATTCTAGGTTAATGCATATCTGTGTGTGTATATAGTCTTCTTTGATATTTAAAGGTTATATATCAAACACTATAAAAATTACATAAGACTGAACAGTTCCATCTCTGAGAAATTTAAGAATCAGTGTTCTCTAGGGACGACTCATGGTCAAGAACTCCAGATGTGGGTGGACTGCAGTACAACCTTACAAGTAAGTTATCAGTAAGATTTTACAGTATCCATGAAGTAAATGGTATGTTTGGAGAACAATATTCATTGCACACTCAATTCTGGCAAAATTGGCTGGCTTTACTCATTTTAGACAATAAATATGAACATATGAAAAAACTGGTTAAGTATCTTAAAATAAGTGGATTTTGAGGAAGGAGTTAGAATACTTTTAGGAGAGAACAGGAAATAGAACTTGGATGAGTCTATCAAGACATAGAGTAACGTTTAAAAAAGGACTTTGAGATGGATTACCATCCAGAATCTTTCCAATCTTAAAATAAAAATTGCTCATTCTTTGATTATGTTCAACTTATAATTTGAGTGTGGACAAAATGTTTTTTTTTTTTTAAAGATTTATTTATTTATGCATACAAGCACTGGGGTACAGGCCAGAGGTGTGGGGGTGGTGAGAGGATTCACCACAGACAGAGCGG
>JAGFMF010012021.1:5526204-5540202 GCA_019455555.1 Galemys pyrenaicus
TCCCCTCTCTGGCCGGCAGCAGGGATCGAACTCGTGCTGCAGTGACTGCGGTTTGCCTCATAATGCGTTGCTTAACCCACTGCGCCACCAGGGAGGCCCCTGGACAAAATGTTTTAAAGCTGTGATTTCCCTTTTGTGCAGTCCCAAATACTGTCAGCAAGACCTTTAAGTTCTCTAAACCAATGTAAGAATCTTCTTATCTTGGGCAAATACAAAAATGGTGGCTAAATATTTTAAGGTGTTTAATATGCATTTGAGTGTAACAAAATCTCCTATGTACTATACACTTTTTCATTTCAATCAATTTCCATTATATTAGAGATTCTGAATGAATATTATCATTAAAAGAATTTTATAAGTAGTAGCATATATATTTGACTGTGTAAGAAGTGGTATATTTTAGCCAAGTGATTAAAAACTTCCCATCCTGAAAGAACTAGCAACTTAAAGATTCATTGGCTTAGTTCCATGGATAGTTGAAAGGTCACACAAGCCCCTCACCCCTCACCCTAACCCCTTACCCAAACCCCTCACCCAGGCCCCCAGGGCAGCAGTTCCAAGAAGCCAGCAGTAACCAAGATAAGATGGGGACAGCAAGCCGCTCTGGATGTGCAACAGGATGACATGTGACTCACATAGCTCAATCCCAGTGGAATGCAGCCCAGGAAACTGAATGCAACCTGGGGGGCTTCGATATCGACTCCCACCAACGGACAACTTCTTCCTGCCACAACCTTCCCGCCAGGAGAAACTTCAAAATTTTCCACTCCAAAGTACCCCACCTATAAAAACCCAGCAGCCTGTAACCTGGGTGCCACTTCCCGGACCCCTACTCTGGGATCGGAGAACCTCGCCCTGGAGCACAATAAAAGTTCCTGCTGGTCAGAAACATGACCTGGCTTTTTCTTTCTCTCTCCCTCTATCTTTCTCTCTCCCTTGCTCTCCGGGGCCAACCGCTCAGAAACCTTTCAATAGTAACTAAAGAGATGGTTAAAATGTATACTGTGTGTTTATTTAGTTGCAGCTCAACAGGAATGAAAAGCAAAATATCTTAGACCTAGAGCCTGTTTTATATGAACCTGCAGCTAGAAGCATCAATTTAAACTATTTTTTCTTGTGTACAACACTGTCAAAATCACCCTGCTGTGAGAACAATGAAAAGATATAAATGCAAGAGATTTTGCCATTGGTACTGTGCTTCCTGTTCATACATCTGCATTTTAAATGCCTGTCAGTACCTTTGAATTTAAGAATACAACTCAAGCAAGACAAAGAGGTCAGAAACCTGACCTATTTTCTTCACCTTTCTATTTAACAGTGCATGGTAAAGTTTAAGAATGTAAATCTCAGTAGTTTAAAAATTTGAAAATTGTAGAAACAGGCAAAGAAGATATATTCTAGCCTCAGCCATTCCCAAGGAACAAACAGGCGTATTAAAAGACAGCTGTTTATATAAGATACAAGATCTGAGGGATGATTCTGAGTGATGAAGATTGGTAGATTGCTATCTTAGAAAATAATTTATTCAATTATGTCTACTTAAATGGAGAAGGATTTTCATAGAGAAACGTTAAATAAAGATTTTTTTCCTTAGTCATAAACTTAAAACGTGGAGAACCTAACTTATTCATTCATTTAAGAGAATTTACTGAAATAGAATTTCAGGACACAGGATGCATTTTAATGGACCACATGCTATTTGCCCTCAAGAATTTTTCCATGTAGTTACTACATAAACATAGTTGTGGTCCACATGATAAATGATGAGATATGTGCATTAAGAGAATCCTGAGAATACTAGGAAGCCATGTAATGTCAATATTTGAGTGCAGGTTTGCAGGATGGCTTGCAGTTTTTCAAGCATTTTAAGGTATGGGGACAGAACATGGAAAGTGCTGAGCGGCAGGTCTGGTGCAACCATGACGCAGAGCACAGGGCTACCCAGGACCATGTAGGTAGTTGGGTAGGAAAGATTATTACTAAGCTTTGCATCACTTAAAAAACAATAGCTTCAATAATACACCTGCCCTAAGATGTTAGTAGCTTGAGAAAGGGAAATTAGTTTTTCCACTCACCTAGTCCAAAATGTTATTCCTGGTATGGGAGGGAGGGTGCTGGTAGAGTTCACCTTTTGAGGGTCCTCATTGTTGGAAACTCCCTCATCTTTTTACATCAAACTTCTGAGATTGGCTTGGGCATCAACATATAGCTTAAATCTGGCTAAAAATAACCTAAATTACTTCTGCCACATTTTATTGGCTACAACTCAGTGATCTGGTCATGTTTATTGCAAAGGAGGCTTAACAATGTAGTCTAGCTTTCTGCCCAGGAGGAATGGAAAAGTGATAAATAGCTAGACATACTATTCAATGGAAATCAGTGATTTTCTCATGCTGGGGAATCTTACCATCAGATTTGTTACTTCTGAAGTTTGCTTCATTACAATATAAAGGCTATATTAGAGTAGGGAAAGGCAAGTATAGGGAAACTAGGTCATGGAAGTTGGTAATTAGAACAAAAGACAATGGCAGCATCATAGGGAAGTAGAGGTAAAATACAGAGAATGATTTTTTTGATAGAATGGATAGCTTTGGTGACTGACGAATTACCCAGATGAGAAAGAAATAGAAAGTGATTGGGTTTTACTGAGATAATATACTGATAGTGATACTAGTAACTGAAGTAAAAAAAAAGTCAGGTGAAGCAAGATTACATATAAAAAATTAGAGCACACTTTTTAGGAAAAATGGTTACTATTATTTGCTGGACACCTGAGTGGAAATATCCAGGAGACTATACAATATGTGATTTCTTTTTTTAAGTGGGGAGATGGATGGAAGGACAAGCATCAAATAATCTAAAGCCATAAGACTAGAATCAAATACACAGTAGAAGTCCTGTAACAAAATGAGTATAATTGCAAATCCTAGTTTTCCTATCTGAAAAAATGAAAAATAGGACCTTCCTTTCAGGCAGTCATATTAACTTCCTCATTTATTCTAGGAATTAATCCAATTTCACAGTATCTTTAAAATACTAGTCCCTGACAAATGTGAATAATTTTCTAAATGGTAGCTGTAGCTGTAATATGAATGATTAAAAGAATGGCAATCACCAGCTGATTTTTTTTTTTTTTTGATTTGTTGTGTGGGAAGGTATCCACTTCCCTTTATAATTACATCTGCTTTTACTAATTCTGTGCTGTTCTACAAAAGCAGTGCTTTCCCCAACATGTTGCATAATTGTTCTGCTATAATTTCTCTGCCGCTAAAGGAAGCTGTCCTTTGCACTGATTGCCAGTTCTGCACAATTATTCTTCACAGTCCTGCACCCGCTGCCTGGGATTGTAATGGCCTCTCAGAGAATTCTAATGACAATATCCCTTATTAAGTGATTTCTTTGTCCATGGTTACTATATTAAAAAAATAAAAATTAAAGTAAAAATCAGAGCGAGAGATCTATGATGAATGTAGCAATATTCTTTGCTAGGAGGAACAATACAT
The DNA here is from genome assembly GCA_019455555.1 of Galemys pyrenaicus. NCBI lineage: Eukaryota > Metazoa > Chordata > Mammalia > Eulipotyphla > Talpidae > Galemys > Galemys pyrenaicus. The sequence goes on from JAGFMF010012021.1 coordinate 5,529,708, forward strand.
CTAAAAGAGCCTTCAGGTTGATGTATAATGTACCTTTGCCTTAAATTTGATTCCTCTGGGTGTTCGGTTAATATGGAAACAAACTCATTTTATCTCCTTTCTTAAGTTAACTAGTACACTGACCACTATTAGTACATTTTTTGTTTTCCCTAGGTTCCCCTCAGTTAAACAAACAGTTATTTTATCATGTGAGATAATACCAAAAAAAGAGCTAATTTTAAAGTGTTGTTCAAATTTAAGTTATTTTGTCTATTAACCACAGACAGATTTATTAAAGACAGCGATGTTGATTTTGCCTATGTATTCAGTAAGTATCTGCTGGGTATAAGGGATGTATCTCCAGGAACTTGGCAACAAGAAAATGGAAGGAACTCTCCTTCTAAAATTATGTAATGAGGCTGAGCTGAGATTTTTAAAGGTCCTGAAACCAACTGTAGAAGCAGAGGTGGACCTTCTGTGCACAGGAAGGTAAGACTAAAGCTAAGGAATGGTGGACCCTGCAGATGAGTGAGGTAGGCAGTACCGGTCACACAGTCTTCCCTTCTCCAGGACATGGGACCCTTACAAAGGCTGACTTTCTCTAGTGACAGCATCGTGAAGTTTCTCTCTCTGGTAACAGCTTGATGAATTTAAATATAGAAATCATACAAGTAACTTTGCAAGTTCTGATTACATGATCATTAAGCAAATTTTTTAAATTATAATTTGCCTTCTTATGGCTTTTCTGATAGGAAATGGAGTATCCTGGCCAGAGGATGCATATTTTCATTTTCCATCTTTTTTGGTGGAGGTATTTCTCAATATTACAAATCAGTGAGTTTAGTTATAGGTCATTTCATGTTAGTTTATATGAATCTCCTTAGAATTATCTGTTCTGTGATGAAAAAATAAGAATTCTAAGGCTGAAAAATGAAAGACAAAACAAAAGACCAAGGAAAACATGATTCCATGAGGTATCCTGGAAGAGGTGACAAAGATACTTCCCTTTAAGCCTCCTTATAGCCAATGTCATCTTTCAAGGCTGACAGATGGAATGACTTTATTCTAGGAATACTGACAATTTGCAAGGACAATTTTTATTTTAGAATTATAATAGTTAACATTCATGGAAACTGAGCAAAATAAAACTGTTTAATACAACAATGAATAGAAGTTGCTGATTTTATAGGCATAAAGGTATAGCTATCATCATTTTAGCCATCAGAATGCTGTGCCCAATCCTCTTTCTCTCACTTCCCCACTCTTACCATGAATGAAACAAGATGATAATGTCACCTCCTTCGTTTTTGACCTCAAAACAAATAATCCACTAAATATAAATTCCTAGCAATATAACTGAGTCTATCTCACACCCCCAAAATAATTTATATTACAGCCTTTAACCCTTATTTTAACTGAAATAAAAATAACATTTTCACTATCCTGCTTCTATATCTCCTACTGAATATTAATGGTGCACTCATCTATAAATATTAGAATTACCATATTATCCACTTATTCCAAAGTTAAGAAAATGCTAATCATAAGATACACAAAATCCCATTTATTGCAGCATGAATTACTATAGCAAACAACGTATGTGAACCTAAGTGTTCATTGACAAATGATTAGATAAAAAAATTATTTACATATAACCAAAAGGACACTACACTCTTATGAAAAAAGATGAAAGTTTGCTACTTACAAAAAAAAAAAAAAAAAGGATGGGACCTTGAGAGGCTTATGTTAAGTGAGATAAATCAGATGGAGAAAAGCAAATTTCAAGAAATTTTACTCATATGTAGAAGATAAAGAAACAAAGCAAATTAACAAATTTACAAATTAATAAATAAGCAAAACTCTTAGACTCTGCCAATATAGGCATTACTGCAGTTTGGGGGATGGGTAAAGCTGGTAAAGGGGATCATTGTATGGTGGTGGATGGAAACTAGCCTGATGATTGTGATCAAAATGTAGTAAATAAAAATGTCAAAGTACACCTATAATTTATAGAATGTTATAAACAAATATTAAATACAAAAAAAACTTCAAAAATAAAAGACTCATGTTTTTCCATTATCAGTAATTATTTTAAATCTCAACAAAATGTTCTATATATAATTAGGAAAAAATATGTGAAGTTTGTGAACTTTAAGTAAAAATATAATGGGAATAAAATTAAATTATTCTGATTGTCAGTGAAAGTGGAAAAATAAACATTATGGGTCTGGTCTCTTAGACCCCCAAATGCTAATTATTTTCAGGAAAATTGTATGTACCTCTAGTCAGTGGGACTCGAGTCCATTACATGCAGTAAACACTACTTAAATATTCTAACAAGCACACACAATTACATTTTTAATTTGTAGTTTTCAACAATTACCAAAATGGGAAAGCCAGGCCTTCATGGTATTTCTGCAGGTGGTGAGTATTAGTGTTTAATGTTTATAATAACTTTGAATAGCCACAGGAATATGCACATAGGAATTGGACAATTGGGTATAATTTTTAGAATCATTTGCATCCCTCATTTTAAGACTGGAAGGCATATAAAAGTATCATGTGAATGTTAAAAAATTAGTGATTTATGTAGTTATGTATTCTCAATATAATTGTTTATTTTTCAAATACCACTTTGCCATCTCTATACTTACTTTTGAGGGGTGAAAAGGATACACATTTAAGAAATGGATATAAGGAATCTACAGTGATCTATCTCTCAGATGCACTGTGTCAAGGTTTGCCAACAGTTGTTTCCTAGTATATATTTTTGGATTCATTTCTGAAGGACCCCTCTTTAGTTAAAAATGATGAAATTAACAAGTTATTAATATTAATATTAAAAACCAAGTTTTCTCCTTAATGTTCTTTCAAATTCAGAAATAAAATTTGTACACACACACACACACACACGAGCACAAGTGAAACTGTTGTGAGCTGCTTTTATATTCCCATTGTATCACTCAACAGACACTTGAATTAGTACTGTGTATCATACTATACAGTCTCATATTATAGCTGTGGGTGCCTCTGTTGCTTCCACAAGGAGCTTCATTTTTTTTTTTAAGGGTATCTCTCTTTTTTAAGGAATATTTTTTTTAAGATTTTATTTATGCATAGAAGAACTAGGGTACAGGCCAGAGGAGTGGGGGTGTATGTGAAAGTATTCCCCAGAGACAGAGTGGGGAGCAGAAGAGCCAGATCAGCTGAAGTATACTGCTGAGGGGAGCAGTGGGCCAGGCAGGAGAGATCTGCTGCGCCATGTGGGTCCCCTCCCTAGCCAGCAGCAGGGATAGAACTCGTGCTGTAGTGGCTGAAGTTTGCTGTATAGTGAGTTGCTTAACCCACTGCACCCTGAGGGAGACCCCACTAGGTGTTTTTAAGCGATGTTGCATCTTATTACAGATTTTACCCATGCAGTTCACATACTATCTACTGGTTATATCTATACACAAACATGGATAGGACATATTGAAAGAAATAATTGATTTTGTATATTTTAAAATCACTTCCATTATTTTACAATGATTTCTCATATATTAGTGATAGACATAGAGTCAATCTCCAAGTTTCTTTCACTAGTAGAATATTTTCAAAGAACTCAGAGATCATTACAATAGGAAGAGAAATGAAATATGGAGCAAAACGGTAGATAATGGAGATTAAATAAAATCTCTCAAGGTTTGCAACTTATTATAAGCAATAGGGAGTAAAAGTGTGAAAAAATACGATATTTAAGTGAAGTGATTCCTAGAGAAATGGAGCAAGAGTGTAGGGTACTATCTATTCTAAAGCATATTCAAATTCTGTTTGGCCCAGTCTACTTTTTTTTTTTTTTTTTTTGCAAAAAGGCGACATTGAGAATTATAGGGGAAAGAGAACAATGAATTTTCTTTAATCTTTGAGCTTTAANTTTGGCCCAGTATACTTTTTTTTTTTTTTTTTTTGCAAAAAGGCGACATTGAGAATTATAGGGGAAAGAGAACAATGAATTTTCTTTAATCTTTGAGCTTTAAACAGGATCTACCACTAGTTTAGAGGAAGGGGGCTTGGAGTACATTCATTGTCACCTGTTCTCTAAATTGTAACAATAATCAAAATGCCTGTGTATATAGTTCTTGACAAATGAAAAAAGATTTCTGTCACAGAGTTTCTAAATGGCTTTTGGTACATGTCTGAGATGTATTGTCAGACTGTCTTAGATTCTAAACCCTATGGGGGAGGGATTGATGTCTTTCTGGGTGAGGATGACAGAACACACCGAAAAACTTAATAAAAATTAGCTGTTGGAACATAGTGAGGACAAAGAACACCTCAATCCTACAGGACAAACACTGAACAAAGTCCTGTAACTTTTATGGGATTCCATTACCAGTTTGGTATGTGTTTCAAGGGGAGCCTACACTTAGAATAGAGTCTCTGTTATAAAATTCTGGGGTAAATGTTCATATGAAGCAAATAAGATTACTCACAGTAGAATTCTTACTGTTTAATAAAATTAACCACTCTCTTCAGCGCTATTAATCAGTGGTTGTTTCAATATGCCTGAACAAACAGAACACCTGACTGTAGATTAACTGCACCTAAGGATGGCTTGTGAATATTAGCGTATCAGCAAACCATATGGTAAATTAGACTTCCCTCTGGAAATTTACCGGGAGGAAGCCAAAATAATTAGGAATTACTCTCAATAACTGCAGTTGCATACAGTAATTCAGTCACTGAAATGAAACCATTTCCAGAGATGTCTGTTTTGCAGGTATTTTCCAAATGACAGACAACAAACTGGCCGCTTGAATCACACACCATCATGCAAAATGGTCACAGACTGAATTTTAAACTGCAAGGTTGTTTTCCATCTGCTTTCCCTATTAACTTGACTTTGAAAGGTTTTGTTTGTTGGTCAAGAAAAAACATCTGCTCATGACCTTATTATGAAGAGAGCCGAATTTTCCCTTATAGGGGCTAGCCACTGGAGGATGACAGAAATCAACCACCAGTTGCTCAATTTATTCTCTATTAGTGATGCGCTCTATTATCTACATTGAAAAATATAAATTGTAATTTTATATTTTAAGTATTCCATAAATATATTGACATTTATACTAATTGAAACACAGACAACAGACATACATGGTTTTGAATGCATGAGGCTTTTAATTAAGTTGATAAGACAAAATATCTATATAAATATACATTACTTCTGAAAGAAGTTATTGAATACTAAAGGTGTAAGAGGATCTGACCCAGTGATCTTCTCTGAAAGTGACATTTAGCTAAACTCTGAGATATACATACAATTATTCAGGAAGTGGTGGGAAAGAGCATTGAGTAACTAAAAAATATAATCACAATCCTCTCAGTCATGCATGAAGTGACTGATGGAATGAGAGATGCAGAGGTAAGACTGGAAAGGTGAGGACAAACCACATTAGAGGGAACTTGTAAGCCATTTAAAGTTTTAGAGTGGAGCTAAGAGTAAAGGGAAAATGCTGAAGAGTATATGCTTTCTTTTGTCTTTTTCTAAATTAGGCATTTTCAGTTTACAATACTGTACAGATTTCAAAGTACAATTTCTCACCTCATCAACTGTATATACTGCACCACACCCACTACCAAATATGCAGTCATTATCCATCATGAATTGGCTCCCTCTACTTACCCGCTCCCTCCTGTCTTCTCTTCTGGTAACCTCCATCCTGTTATCAGAGTCTCAGGGTCTGTTTTGTTTTTTTCCCTTTGTATTTTACAAATGAGTGAAATACACCAGCTGCCAGGCACTGGGCCATCACCATTACAGACTAGGCCTACAGCCACCCCACACTGGCCAACAGCTGCTTACGCTGGGCCCCTAGGAACTCTGCAATAGGTCTTCAGCTGCCCTGTATAAAGCCAACAGGCGCCATACCTCTAGACACCTCATGTTGACCCTAACCTGCGTGCCAATGGGCTGTCTGGCAGCTCTATCCATCCAATGTATAGTAGCAGCAGGCTGAGGTTGAGCCCACGGCAGTACCTACTTAGCACATCTCAGTCACACACCTTGCCCAAGACAACACAGTGACGTGGCCCTGTGCACCAGGCAACTATGACGCAGCAGGCAGACAGGCACAGCTCACACTTTGAGCACCCAGTTTGGGAAGCCCAGGGGACTGCATTCCTGAATTCCATGGGGCATCGTAAGGCCAATCCTTCAACACCAGGGAGGTAGTAGTTTTATCACACATAGAAGTAAAAATAATGAGGAAGTAGAATGGAAAGGCTTATGCCCCAAAGGGAAGAAGAAAAAACTCCTGAGAAAAACATTAAAAACAGAGATAAACTATCTAATGAAGAGTTTAAAGCAGTGGCTATAAATATACTCATCAAACTTGGGAGAGATTTTAAAAAGTTCTTCAAAAAGGTTCCAGAGCAGGAAAATATAATAATGGCCAGAAAAATAAAATAGAGGGGTCCATCCAACAGCAAATTGAATGAAACAGGACAGTGAAGTGAGCTAGAAGACAAAGCAATGGAAATGACCGTGCTAGAGCAACAAAATGAAAAAAATTATTAAAAAATGTGAAGATATGTTAAGAGAACTCTAAGACAATATCTAAAGGAATAATATTTGTATTTATAGGGGCACTAGAGTGGAGGGTCTGAAAATTATTTGGTTGAATAGTGATTGAATATTTCCCTATCTGGGAAAGGAAACAGACATTTAGGTATAGAACACCCAAAGAGTTTCAAGTAAGAGGAACTAAAGAGATCAAACCAGAACACATAATTAAAATAAATTTAAATATAGGAAGGGTCATAGAATAAGAGAGAAACAACTTTTCACATATAAGAGATAACAGATAAGATTATCAGCAGATTTTTTTTCCAAGAGAAACTTTAAAACCTAGAAGAAAATGGAAAGATATACTAAAATTGCTGAAAAGGAAAAAAAAAAGCTTCCAACCAATAATTCTACACCCAGAAAGGTTCAAAACTGAAGGGGAGCTTCAAGTTTTCCAGACAAGCGAAAGTTAAAAAATCCATTATCACTAAATCAGCCTTGCAGGAAATGTTAAAGGGACTTTTTAAAGCTGAAAATAAACAATATTAATTAGCATCAAGAAAACATACTTAAGGAAAAAAAAAACCTTGTAGAAAAAGTAAATAGTTATTTTTCACCTCAGTAGTTAAACACTTATTAAATACACATACAAAGCCAAAGTGTAAAATTAACTAAATCCACAGAATTAGTTAAAGGATATATCTAAGATCATTACATTACAAAGATATAAGTTGAGTCATACAAAATATAAAATGTATGGCAGGAATAAAAATGTAAATTTTTGTAATATGTTCAAAGATGAATAACGGTCAACCCAAAACAGAACATCCAACATACAGAAAGGAAAATCTGAACCTCACAAAAGTAAAACTTTCAGTAAATTTTAAAAAAGAATAAATTATCAGAAATAAATGAGGAGACATTACAAGACATTACAATGAAAATACAAAGGATCGTAAGAGGTTACTTTGAACACTGATATGCCAACAAATTGGATGACTTAGAAGAAATGGATAAATTGTTAAGAGTTGTACAACCATCTAAGACAATTGTGTACTATTAAAAATCCCTATGTGTATATACTACATTAAGTTCACAACTAAAAGTCCAATTCTATCCTTCATCATAAAATTGAATGCTTTCACCTGGTTAATGAGGTACAACATTTGAATGAAGCCATGCTTTGTTTTTCAAAGCATTTCTGGTTTACTTCACTAAGCATAATGCCCTCTAGCTCCACCCATGAAAAGACAATCAGTGTTACAGTATGCTGATATTGTAGCTATAACATATCATGCTAAGTAAACATCAATAATAAGCTATTTGCATGACAGTGGCAAGAATATCAAAATAAATTCTTCCTACCTAATATGGATTTATCACCATATTGTCTTGTCTCCAACAGCCAGCTTTACTACCTTAGCGTTTCTCATGTGGCATGAATCACGTGCAGTGTTAATAAGTGCTAATAAACATTTTCACTTGTACTTCACACAGGTTCCCCAGAAACATGTCACATTTGTGCTATTTATCAAAGTCTGGTGTGAGTTTTATAACTGGATACATATATGTCTTGGAATGGATATATAAATGCATGTGAAAATACTTCTATATTTTTCTCCTTTTCTTTGGATTCCCAAGCTGCCATTAAAAAATTGAAAATAGTGTGGTTCTTCACAATGTGTCTTATTCACAGTTAGGAAAGAAAATGACTGAAAAGTGATAACCTTAATCATGCATACGCTGCAATGCAGTCTTTTTTAGCTCAGCATTAAAAACTTTTTACATTTAAATATTACATAGTCACAGGAAATTGCAAAACTGTACAGGATAGATCATGTATTTTTATCCAGTTTTTCCTAGTGATTACTATAGTATAAAAGTAAGAAGCAACACCAGGAGATTAACATTGGTACAATCTACAGTTTATTCAGATTCATATTTATCTGTATTTGTGTGTGTGTCTTTGTGTGTAGTTTTATGCAATTTTATCTCATATGTAGATTACTGTTACCACCAGCACAGCCAAGATATAGAACTGCTCCATCATCTCGCTTTCTTTTTTATCCTTAACAGGCATGCTCTTTCCTTCCCCAATCTCTAACAACTACTAATATATTCTCCACATCTATAATTTTATTTTAAGAATATTATTAAATGGAATCATATGTTATGGAACCTTTGTGACTTTCTTTTTTAATGTCGCATAATTTCCTTGAGAGCCAATCAGGTTTTTGCATTTTTCTATAGAAAGTGATGCATTGTTTAATGATGTTTTAGTCAACGGTGAACCGTATTTACAATGGTAGTCCAACAGGTCATACTAGATAACACAGGTGTAGTGTAGGCTATGTCATATAGGTATGTGTATGTATTTCTGACATTTGCACAATGATTAAATTTCCTAAAGATGCATTCCTTAGAATGTATTCCTGAGAGTCATGACTATAATATTCCTTTTAATGCTGACCACTCTAGAACAGCATATGGATTTGAACCACCTGTTCCTGCCAGAGCTACAGTCTCCATATATACAGTCTCTTCTTCTTTCCATATACCCTTGGTCAGGTGGTGCTGAGTTTCCTCAGTGTCCCTCAGTAACATGTGGTTAGTGTTGGTGCTGAGGTCCAGGAGGTGCTTAAATTCCACCCCAAATTACAGGGTCCAGTACGCTCTGGACAGTGAAATTTTTCTCCCAGTAAAATAGTCTCTTCTGACACCATCTTCCCCCAGAGTTGTTTTCCCCTCTCTTGTAGTTTCTTTTTTCTTTCTGTTGACTAAATCCCAAGAACGAAATTGCTTAAGGCGTATATATATATATATGTATATTTAAAATTTAAATAGATACAATATAATTAGTGTAATGAATAGATTTTAACCAAAATATAACTTAGAAAAAACACATGATATTAATGAAATACTTTGCTCATCCAGAATAGACACCACAGCAAAAACTAGCATGTTATCTCCAATCTGTCACTGCTTAACAATGGAACCTCTGTAGACTCTAATGTGATATCAGTTAATAATTGCTACATATATTAATTATATAGAATATGAATTACCATTTATCTTCTCATGTTAGCATTTGGCTCAAAGAGAATACCAAGAAGAGATATAAATGGAAACCTAATGTTTATTTTTATTTGGCAAGTTTTACAATTCATTAATGTTCAAAAAGTAGCCATCTCTAGTTAAATTTCATTCATTTTTTCCTTTTAAAATTTGCAAGGATTAGTAAAACTAGAAAGTAGTTGCAAATTTCAAATCTGCTGGGTTATATGGTACTTTATAAAATAACATGCATTTACCATGTTTCATTTATCATCAACATGCAGTTACTGGAAACTCGCATAACAACTGATCATAAATTTGAGTCAAAAAAATAGAGTGGCTATCTAGAACAAATATCATTTTTATGAAGTTTATTGCAGACAATAAACTGTAATCTCAACTGTAATCTCTGTTGTTGAAGGCTAGCTAAATTCTTTGGTCTAAGAAGGAATGCTTGTATCATTGTCAAATAATTTTTTATATTTTAAATGGAGTTTGTCTAAAGTAGCTTTGTTTTATACATTTCCCAAGAAAATATTTTGTGTATCAAAAAGGAACATTATTTTATTTTTGAAAGATAGTGTAAGATAGAAGATAAGGATATGGCAAGATAGAAATTGTAACTATTATAGATTAGTATACTTTTAGCCTAACAACTTTTTCTGTACTTAAATATATTCTGCTAACACAGCAAAATACCATTTCAATCTACATAGCTACAACATGTTGAGTAAAAATTAAACTTCTAGAATTTCTTTCTTTTTCAGGTTTAAAAATATTTCATTGGTGGTAAGTATCAAGTGAAGAAATTACATGTATTGGAAACAACCTAAATGCCCAAAAACAGATGAGTGGATCGGGAAGCTGTGGTACATATACACGATGGAATACTACTCAGCAATCAGGAATGAAAAACTA
>JAGFMF010012021.1:5540252-5576145 GCA_019455555.1 Galemys pyrenaicus
AGATGGGAGCACGAGGAACTGAGGTGATGGTGCACTGGTGAGATGGTGATGGGGAATACATGGGGATTACAATTAATGGCAAGTATATGTAAATTTTAATAAAAAAAAGAAATTACATGTATTGAATTTTGGCTTGCATATCTGTCTTAATTTGCTTATACATATATAACCTTCTATGTTTCTGAAAACAGATAAACAAACATATAATTATTCAGAGGAAGAAAAAATACCATAAATGTGAATTTAAAGATTGCTGATATTATGAATTAACCAAAGTTATTTTCAGGACAGTTCTTTTTATATCTTCTTCTCATCATGTGCAGGAACTAATATGCACTCTATAGTCATTTTACAGAAATCTTTAGTGAATATTTTATTATCGCCTTAATGAAATGTAGTTTTTCATAAGACAGAAAGGAAAAAGAAAGAAGTCACAACATCTTTTGTGTAACCATGAAAAAATTTAATCAAAAATTAAAATTTAATTTATTTTAATTTTAACTGTTTTTTGGTTATAATAAACAATTGAAGTATGAGGAAAATTTGACACACTAGCTTCAATACTGGAAAGATAAAGTATATTTAAGCAAAACTATGAAGAGTATAGAGACAGAAAACACTAATGTATTCATCTTTCCTGGGTCAATACGTATCTTTCCATCTTAAATAGTTCATTGACAGTCCAAACTATTTATTTTCAAAGAAATTATTCTATCAGTCTAGCTCAATCTATATAAAATGTGCTTAGATCTTTCAATGTTTTTTTAATCAAATTTTAAAGGAAGTAACAAATGTAGCAACATACTAGTTTAGAAATGATGAGTCAAGACTTTCCCACCCCAAATAGACTGAGTAAATAATATATAAAAGTGTAATATATATAACATATATAAATATATATTTCACACACATCGTATATATGTTAATAGGCACATATACATACATACTAACCACTGTCCCTTATAACTTTTCATGGGACTCCAATCTACTCTTCCCTTTCTCTGCTCTGTTCTGTGCTCCTGGAGTTGAATGAATGAACTGCATCAATAAGATCCCATGTTCTCTGACCTCTGGTTAGTTTTGGCCAATGGCTTTCAAAGATTTTCACTGGATCCAGTTCTCCCAGTCACAATCTAATGTGTATATGTATGTGTTGAAATTCACAGTGCCCCTCAAAGTCAAATAAAAGTAGAAGATGTTATAATAAGGAATAATATTTTGTGGTTACTGCTTACTTTGACTCAATTAGTCTCTGTCTAATAATTGTAATATTAATCTACCTAGACATTTTATTTTAGTACCATATATTCTCAAATGCTTTTAGTGTACTCTAGAATTAGATTTCTATTATTGACAGCCAAGAAGTAGGTGGGTTAACTCCAATATTGGCTATTTTCTGTAGCCAGTAAGACATTTATATCTCTTTACTGCTTGGAAAAAGTCAAGAGGTTTTAATTTCCCATAGATTCCCAAGAAGATGCTCTCTTAATAGGACCCTATCACTTCATAGGATCTCACTAACCTCAAGGAAAAACCACACTTGATTTCTGATAGATATTAAGTTTTCAAAGTTATAGTAAGATAGAGAATTTTCTTTTCAAGTGAGAACAAAGTTATCTAAAAATGTTAACCACAGTTGGAATTGCACTTTCGTAAAAATAATGAACAACTACAACTTAATATTTCTGCCCCATACTTGGTCATATAAACTAGTGACAATGAGAAAAAATGCCACATGCTCAAGGGCAGAAGCCAAGAATCAGTGTTATTTACCCTGAATTAACTAAGGAGTGAGGATAGGGAGGTCACTCAACAGAAGGAGATGGAATGCACATGAAGGTATAAACAGGTTTGCAGTGGTGTGTGTAGTGAATAATGTACCCAAGTAATAATGTGGAAAATGCCATGGCAGTGGCAGAACATACAGTGGTGATAAGGAGTTACTCCTTTAAAGTACTATTATTATTATTTATTATTATTATTGTTATTATTCTTTTCCTTGATCCTTATTTGGTTCCCTTATATTCCTCCTAGGGGGGAAATCATCTGGTATTTTTCTTTTGCCTTCTGACTTATTTTGCTGAGCATAATACCTTCCAGCTCCAACAAAAACAAAAAGACAAGGACAAAATGAGGACACAGGGTAGGGGGTGGGGAGGGAGAGGGTTGAGGGCAGATAAAAGCACAAGGGACTGAGGTGATGGTGCACTGGTGAAATGGTGATGGGGATTACATGGGGATTACAATTGATGTCAAATATATATAAATAAAGGGAAAAAATCAAACAATAGAAAAAAAATAAAGTACTATTTTTTTAAAGCACTTTTTAGTTACTGCCGCTGGGCATTCTGCTACACCACTCTTATTTATTCCAGAGGACTAATCACTACAAGGAAAGTTCTCAAAAAATGCTCTTTGAATGAACTGATCAAACAATAGCACAATCTTTCATAATATCTTCCTGTCAAATTTTTAGGTACGAATTTTAGGTATGAATTTCCTAGATATTCTAGTTAGTTCATTTTCAGCTTTATTGAGATAGAACTGCAAAGAAAATAGTGAGATACTTTAAGTATAGTATGTGAAGATTGGACATACATACACACTGTGCAAATAAAATTTTTCTCCCAACTTAATTAACACTTCCATCACCTCAGATTTTTACCTTTTTAAAATAATAACATTTAAGTTAAATTAACTTAGAAAATTTCAATTATACAATAAAATGTCATCAACTATCATGAACATGTTACACATTAGCTCCTCAGAGCTTATTCATCTATAATTGAGAGTTCATATGCTCTGGTCAATTCTCCCCTATTTCCCCTACCCAGAACTGGCAACAACTTCCTTCTGTTTCTGAGTTTGACTTCTTTCTTAGGTCCCACATATAAGTGACACCATACAGTGTTTGTATTTCTAGGTCCACTTATTTTGCTAAGGATAAAGTCCTCCTGATTCGACTATATTCTGGCAAATAATGGGATTTCTTTTTCTTAGAACATGATGTATATCATACGTATGTATACATGTGTGTATATATATATACACACATACATATCACACTTTCTTCATATTTTCCCTCATTAGCAGGCACTTTGTTTCCATACCTATGTTACTGTGAATAAAACGGCAGTGAACATGGAAGTACAGATTAGATATACTGCATTTAAAGGACAAATTAAATAGTGTAAGTGAGGTTGCCTTCAGTCATAAAACTTCAAAATGGAGCCTACTCTAAAGTAAGCTTAAAATAATATGGTTTTTATAATATTTTGTGTTTATAATTTGTGTGTAGTTTCTTGTATTCTCCTTTTCTCGTTTACATCTTGTTCGCAAAGCAACAATTTCAATTGTTCATTGTTAGTGTTTTGGAACTAAGACATTTCTTACTTAATGAGCAGCAAAATTCAATGATCCCATTTCCAAGGCTGGAAATATTTGCTCCTTCCATAAGGCATTTATGTAATGGAAGCTTCTCTCTGCTTCCACTTTGTTGTAGTACCGTCTATTCATCCTATAAGACTCAGTTTTAACATATTACCCACCAGAAAAACTGTCCAACCAATTAGCCTGGATTAGGTGGTCCTGTCTATGCTCTTTAACGTACTGTATGCACAAAGATTAGTTGTGACTCTGTCATTTTTTTCCTACAATGTAGTTTAATGATTGTTTATGTGCTTGTTTTCTTACTAGACTGTGAAGTCATTAAAGGAAAGTACTGTATTTTATTTTTCTTTATATTCCCAGAACTTAACTTATTGGTTATTTAGCAAAGGCTATGTATTTATTTAATATATTAATGAATAAAGGAGTGAATTTCACTTTTTAATGACAAAAACAGAGCCTTAAACAACTGTCCAGTGAAGCCTAACATTTCAGCAGAATAACTGACAAAGTATCAACAAGATGTTCCAAGCAGTAATTCCAATCAAAACTTTTCTAAACATACACCACTTTGCTTTATTTCTCCATTATTATTTTATTGAGGTAACACTGATTTACAACTTTGACTGTGTCAAAACTGTGTCTTTCTAATTATGCCTCTAATGTTTTAGAGGCATAGGATCTCTCCCCTCCTTTTGACTCTCTTTTAACAGCTTTTGATGATCTTATTTAAAAAAAAAAAAAGTTTGTTTTAAAAGGTATCTTGCCAGCAAATTAATCCATTGAGTAACTCTTCTGACTTTGGTTATGATCTAACTTGAGAAACTGTGACGAAGATAATTTTTACAATTAAATGCTGAAGTCAGGTATTATCCCACTATCATGTCCTACCTATCAAACACAATGGATTCATGGCTACTTTAACTCAAAGCAAATTCTGAGGAAACTATCATATAACACGAGTCTACTGACTCAATGACTTTTTTCATATGTTAACTCTGGCAAGGCATAAATGAAATAATTGTAAGCTATAGTTATTTCTGTAGTTTTTTGTTTTCTTTTCAACATACCTTTAACCTTCCTATCATCTTCACCTGTTTCTGATTTGTTCTGGTGACCATCATAGATCCCTGACAGATTTTCTCCTCCTACTCAGCCCACAAAGTAGTCCTTTCTTGCACATTGATAGTTCATCATCACTGAGACCCAGAATATAACCTACATCTATGACTCTGATTCTATGATTGCCAGGTTTTCTTTTTTTTAAGATTTATTTATTTATGCATAGGTCAAAGGTGTGGGAGGTGAGAGGATTCACCAGAGACAGAGTGGGGAGGACAACAGGCGGATTGACTGAAATACACTGCCAAGGGGGGCAGCGGGCAAGGCAGGAGAGGTCTGTTGCGCCATGTGGGTCACCTCCCTGGACGGTGATCGAACTCGTGCTGCAGATGCTTCATTAGTGCAGTGCTTAAACCCTTGTGCCACCAGGGAGGCCCCGATTGCCAGGTTTTCTAACTCTACTAAGAGAATATTAGCAGAAATAATCTGAAAAATGAATCTGCTTGCTCTATGAATGTAAAGAAATTAGTTACCAAAGGGGACAGTGGAGAAAGAGGAAGGGATAGGAGAGAGGCAGGTAAGGTATTGGCATAGATGACTTGCTGGAAGGTGAGTGGAACATGTGTACATATGGAAAAGCAAAATGTAACCTCCAAATTTTTTTTAAAAGGAAAACATCCAAGGATTTATACCGATACTGTCATTTCCCCCCAAGGGGACTAATGGGTTGTTTCTTGGCCAGTTATCAGGGGCTCATTTTGATATTGAATCACACTACATATGTTCTTCCATTTTATTTCTGTTCACAGATACGGAATTTGCAATGGAGTTCAAGATAAAGTTGAGTTTTCACTCCTTCCTTACTTGTCTTAAACAATTTTTTGCTCTCCAGATATCTTGAAATTTGAATCTATAGATAGATTCAGACATACACACACACGTGCACTTATATACATATATATGTATATGTAAAAAGGTGTAAGATAGGCGGTATGATGTTGTAAAAATGATTTGTTCTGATAACAAAAAAGATGATTGTGTCTCTACCCAGTCAGTACTGGGATGACCTCGTCCATTGTTTTAAAGTATCTCTAGCTTAGATTTTATTATTTTAAATGAGAGATCATAATTACCGCTTTGTCCACTTTTTTAGATTGATTATAAGGAACAAATAATCCATATTTTATGAAAAATGTGTCTAAAATGCTTTTTCATTTATTCAGCATTTATTGATTGCCAATATCAGCCTGTTACTTTGTGCCAAAAATGTTAATGTTCTTATAATTTTATTACATTCAAATTTCACAATTTTTAGTCTCTTGGCTTCAATCATCTTGAAACACTCTTAAACTGCCAGGAAAGATTTCCTCAAATTGCTGTCATGTCAAAAGACATATGCTGAGATGACCCATGCATGTCACTCAATGATGAAATGTTTTTATTATCTTCATGAAACATCTATTTTTCATTTGTAATTTAACATTACTCCCCACACAATATAATCTATCTAGAATCTCTTACATGACAGGAAAAGCCCTTTATTTCCTTTTGTAACAGCATGCTGAATATTTCTCTATTGTACTATATTTACTATAATGTCTTTATATCCTAACATTTAGAATGGCAACACGAGTTATTGTTCATAATTGCACCATTCTATATGGGTAAAGTATTTAGTATATAATAAGTTCAAAGTAATTGTTTTGAGAAGGTTTCTCGAGGACATATTAATAGAAAATTTTAATAAGTGATTAAGTATGGACTACTAAAACAATTCCTACTACACAGACACAAATCAATTTATCTCTCATTTTTAATAATGCTGCAGAAAATATATGCTTTAAGACTTGCTAAAAAGTCCTTAAAATCTTCAACTGGAAAAATCCATGCAAAATAGAGCTTATCTTTCATATATTTAATAGAAAACAGTGTGAAAAAAGAAAATGCATATGAAATGTTGTTGCATAAATAATGTCTGTGATGACAACTGCTGGAACTAAGCCTCTATGGTAATAAAAAAATATGTCCTGTTATCTTAGAAGTGATATAGTTTTAATGTTCAGTGTATTACCTGAGATTATAAATTTCTAATATGGCAAACTACTAAAATTATTCATAAATTTAAAGTTGGAAATATTTGTGAATTATGCAATTTTGTAGCTTTACACATGGAATAATTAACAAAAATATAAATTTTATTGATAAATAAGAGAAACAGGGCTCTATATTTCTTTTCCATTTGCATGCAACACCAAAGGAAGAGAGCAGGCACACAGTGCATTGCTGCCATACACAGGACTGATTAGAAGGTGCTGAGTGAGGAAGAGTAACAAGCATTTTATATCCTTTTCCAATGAAGCCTGTTCAATCAGTTTGTTAGCAAATTATTCTCATCAGATATGCAGGGATTTCATCTCACAAATCCAATTAATATGAATAGCTAAGTGGTGGTGAAATTCCTGCCCAGTATACTGAAAATTTTAATTGACTTTGCCAAGTGCAAATTACTGAGGCCTGGCTTGCTGCACTCTAGGAAAGAACTATACCAGGGAGAGCAAGTGAGAGAAACTAAGGCTCACTGGATGAGGATGTAAATTCTCTGGCAGAAATCATTTACTTTACATAGAAAAACAGAAACATTTGAGAATCTATTAACACTTTTAACTTTCATAAGAAAACTGGAGCTCCTTTGAATTTTACAATTAAAGGAAGTAATAGTGACTTTATATCTTAGTACTTTACAACATTAATGAGCCTCAGTGTAGGTCAGGGCTTTACACTCTGAAAGAGAAAAAAATGTTATCCAGCATTCTCTTTGGGGAATTTTGAATGATTAGTTTTCCTTTTAGATTTCTATACTATTAAGCAAAATCTCATTCAGTTATGAGTTGCTTAGAAAAAGAAATATGAAGGTAGAAAAATCGTTAAAAAGATCATAAATCCTTTAGAATCTAACAGTATTTCTGAAAGAAGTCTAGGATAAAACTTGATGGGTTTCTTTCTCATTGAGTATGCAGCATCATTTACTGTAAAGACATACAGGTGTTCTGAGGATGATTTTTCCCTTTGTCCTTTATTTATAATGGGCAACTTCTGAATCTGACACTATAACTCTTGTCTTTAAAAAGCTTTACCTTTTTTTTTTTTTATGCATACTAGAGCTGGGGGTACAGGCCAGAGCTGGGAGGTGAGAGGATTCACCAGATAAAGAGCGGGAAGCAGAATAGGCAGATCAACTGAAATAGACTGCTGAGGGAAGCAGCGGGCAAGGCAGGAGAGGTCTGCTGCTGCCCTGTGGGTCTTCTCCCTGGCGGGGGATCAAACTTGCGCTATTGTGTGGCAGATGCTTCACAGTGCAGCGCTCAACCTGCTGTGCCACCAGGGAGGCCCAGTTTTATATATTTTTTTAAGTTTAGTCTTAACTAAATGTAAGCACAGAACTTTCTGGGAAACAAATGTTCAAGGCATACTAAGTGAACATTCATGAAGAATACCATGGGATATTCTGTGGAAAAAAAGAAGTTCTAGAACACATTGCGCTTCCTAGGCTCCTTAGGAAAGGTGGAAAGAGGGGTTAGCACGTCATTCCTGGGGAATCTACAGCCCAACCACATGTCTGTAGTGTACCTGCTGACATCATAATTCAAACATTGAATTTTTGAGTTTCTTGGTTTTAAAACTCTATTTTCAATATTCAAATATCTTTTTCAATTATTATTTTTTTACTTTACTGAGAATTTTGAAGCCACTAGAAGAGAAAACCCTTAACGTCCTATTACATTAGTCACTTACCACTAGTTGTTGCAAACCTCTTCCTTTTTTAATATTACTAAAACAGAATTGATTCACCCCTCTCCCCTTGTACTCATTTATTCATAGGCATATACAATTATGTCATTATTTCTCCCATTAAAAAACCATAGAAACTTTTCTTCTCTCCCTAGCTCTCTTCAGCTAACATCCTATTTTGCTCTTTTTTATTTTTTAGAGGTTAATCCATTAAAACAATTATGTATATGTGGGAGCTATATTTTCTATTCTATTTTAAATTCACTCTAATGGACTGTCAAGTAAAGAAGTTCTCACCACTTTTCCATATTACTAAATCCAATGACTTATTTTTAATCTTCACCTTATTTATCAATAGCATTTGACTATTATTTACTTCCCCTTCCTTGAAATACACTTTATTTTTTTTTTTAGGATTTATTTATTTATGCATACAAGCACTGGGGTACAGGCCAGAGTGTGGGGGGCGGTGAGAGGATTCACCACAGAAAGCGGGGAGCAGAACAGGTAGATCAACTGAAGTACACTGCTGAGGGGAGCAGCGGGCACAGCAGGATAGGTCTGCCGCGACATGTGGGTCCCCTCCCTGGCTGGCAGCAGGGTTCGAACTCGTGCTGCAGTGGCTGTGGTTTGCTTCACAGTGTGTTGCTTAACCCACTGCGCCACCAGGGAGGCCCTTGAAATACACTTTAAATTTATCTTCTAGGGTAATGTAGCTTTTTTGTTTTCTCCTTCTCTTATTGGCTTATTACTATTACTATTAGTAGTAGTATTTTAGTCTTCTTGCTTGATTACTTTTCATATCTCAGATTACTTTTCATACTTTTATATCTCAGAACACTGGGATACTTGATTATCTTATTCATGGATATGATTTTGAGTATAATTCAGATTCAAATTTGAAATTGACAATTATTAAACTTTTGTCTTCAACTAGTACTTTCCCCTGTATTATGGATTCCTATCTAATTGCTAACTGACTTTCTTTTTTGAATGTTGAACATACTTCTTCAGTACATCTACACTGAAGCCGTTTCTTCTCCAACCACTTCTTAGGGGCCACATCTTGGAGTCACTTAAACTTTGCCATTGTTCTTTCTTTCTTTATTTTTTAAGGATTGATTTATTTATGCATACAAGAGCTGGGGTACAGGCCAGAGTCATGGGAGGTTGAGAGGATTCACCAGAGTGGGGAGCAGTACAGGCAGATGGAATGAAATACACTGCTGAGGGGAGCAGCGGGTGAGGCAGGAGAGGTTTGCTGCACGAGGTGGGTTCCCTCCCTCGCAGGGAATCGAACTTATGATGCTGTGTCACCAATGCCTCACAATGTGGCACTCAATCCGCTGAGCTACCAGGAAGGCCATCATTTTTCAATTTTTTATTAAACTAGTTAGTAACTCATCTAGGATGACCTTCAAAATATACACACAACTTTACTGCTTGCATCTTGGTCCAAATCAAAGGGTTTCTCACCTACATTATTGAAATAGTTTTCTAACTGGTTTTTCAGCTACCACTGTCATCCAATTTCTATTTCAATAGAGCAGCAACTGTGATACTGATAAACCAGTGTCAGATTATTTCTTTCTTTTACTCAAAACTCTTCAGGATTTTTCACATCATTGAGAGAAAAAGTAAATACCTGGTGTTATTTTACAAGGTCTAACTGGTCGTTCTCACTTAAAGATCTGAGTTTGTCTCATACGTCTCTCAACTGATCACTTTATTCCAGATATTCTGGATTTCATGCTCTTTCTTAAATATGTCCAGTATGTACCTACCTCAAGAAATGTGTGAGTGTTATCCCATATCCAGAATGCTATTTCCCCAGATATTCAAGGTTCACTCTTTTAAAATTTTTGTTTAGTGTTGTCATTTAATGAGGACTTCCAACCATCCTTTTAAAGGGAGAATGGGAGGGACTAGAACAAAGAAAGGAGGGAGAACAAGGATTTGTGGTGGGTGCTCTATGGCAACAAGGCCTAAGAGGGGGGGGTCATACATTTCTATTATGGAAATAACAATGTAAACCGATATTAACTCAATAAAAATATTAAAAAATAAAACCCATTCAACTAAAGATAAGATAAAAATTATAATGCTCACTTCATCCCTGTACCACCATATTTTCCCTTGCATTATTTTTATATACTAAATTAGCTTATCGCCTGTTTCCAGGCACTAGAATGCTAATCTCACAAGAGTAGTTTTTGTTTTCTGATTTGTTGTTCACTGCTCTATCTAGAGAATCTAGGTCATTGCCTATATAGTAGGTGTTCAATTAATTTTTGTTAACTGAATAAATACATAACAATTAAAGCTTAAAAATGCATACATACTTGTCAGCACACTATTCACAAGTTACAGCCTCATATATTTTTAATCTGTTCAGCTGCTTTTGGCTTCCTTTCTCAAAATACACAAATTTGCTGATACTACTTTTATTATTCACCATACTTTCTGTAAGGTCATTTTTTTTGTGTTACTCATGAAAGTTTGGCCATAATGTGTCATTATTTAATGAGACGTCACAATTCAGGTCATTAACTTGCACTTTTCTCAACTCATATTGATTATGTGAGCCCACTTCAGACAGGCAGGAATAAAATAATTTTCATGCTAAAGCCCAGTGGATCATAGAATCACTTTTTATAAAATACTGGGGAATTTGTACATAGTGAAAAGGTAAAGTTTCACATCTTACAAGCAACATTAAAGAAAACACATTTGAGAAGAATTTATTTCTGGCATTTCCAATGGTCACTTTTATGAAGGTAGTGTTGATCAAAGTTTCTAACGTATCACACGGAGAGGTTTCATTTCCTACCATACTTTTTTCTTTTAAAAGTAGTAAATAGCTACAATAATTCTCATTTCATCAAGCCTGTCTTATGTAACAAGGAATAATTGATCTTGTTTTCATTATTAAATACTGGTACTGAATATTGAAAGATTAGATATAATAACTGTCAAAGTAGTACAGCTAGTGGGGCAGTAATTTGTCTGAGTAATGGCCAGATGTAAAAGAAGCATAATGGTTACACTCCAGCTTCAAACGTGAACCTGTGTTTTTATTTTTGTTTGTTTAGCTCAAGTATTTCAAAAACTATGATTGCCAGTAAAACAGTGTAAGGTACTTGATGCACACGCACACACACAAATCATTATGATGTATCAGTATATAAGAAAACAAGAAATAACAGTAAGTAGAAGCAGTATTCATTAAACACCCAGGAGTTAATAATAAAATAAGTGAAATCTGGGAAATCCTTGCTATTGGATTAGAAATCTAATACCTACTGATATTATTAGTAGGTATTAGAAACCTAATACCTACTAAATATTATTTGGGTACAGAAAGTTCAGATAGTTCACTTAAGGAAAAAGGGACATTGCCTAATATCCACTCTCTTTAGAAAATGCTCAGTAAAATACCTGGCTCCCCATGAGCGAAAAATAAGCAATGATGAGCAAGGTAAGCATTGAACAACAATGTAACTGAAGCCATACCATGTTGGCTCAGTTTTACTATCCCAATTTGTTATTTGGCTCTATTAATTGGCATTCTTATCTTCTCAAAAGATGTATGTATATTCTGAACATTTCCCAATTTCTTAATGTAAGCAAGAATAAATAGGAACATATACATATATTCTAAAAGTCAACATCCATGTAGGTAGAAATTAAGTATGTAGAAATATTTACATAGATTAAAATCATACAAATGTGTATATATGTATTCACACCCATACATTTGTACTGTCTAGGACAAAAAAGTCATTTTCCAATTTATTGTTAAATGACATAAAATACTATTTTCTTAATTTTCCTTATGTAATGACTGTATTCTAATTAGAACTTAATAATTATATTCCTGTAGATCATTTCCAATCATAGTCTATAAATTCTATTAGTATACATTTGTTTTCTTTAGTTTAGCATTTAAAATCACACTCTTCTAGCCTGTGTGTAGAATGTTTAATGTGATAAAAATGGGAAGAAAACAAGTGACTATTACCAGTTCAGGTTGTATACTTGCTTCCATCTGTTACTAGTTGTGTGACTTTGAACCAATTATCCTCCCTCAGAAAATTATTATTCTTATATATAAATTAAGAAAAAATACTTTTATCATGAATTTCATGAAAGAATTATGTGAAATGATGCCAAAATATTACATGCAAAGTGGCATATAAATCTTATGAATAAGTATATTTTGGGAAAAAAATCCTTGAATGTACTTGGGTTAGACAGAATTTCATGGTTGTCTTCCTTTAACTTTATCGGTGTTTCTGCATAATTATTGGGAAAATAATGTTTCTTAAAATGCCAACTCAAATACATGACTTGCTGCTTTTAATTTCTGGGTGCATATGTTCTAATACTTTGCAAAGAACAGTCTTTCTGTTTTCTGTATTTGTATAATAGTCATAAAAGATGTTAGATGTTAACCTATAGGTATAACATGAATCTTTGTACTTTTGGAGCGTTTAATTACTTTCAGAAATTTTATTTATTTTTATTTGCATGTAAATATATAGGGTGTTGGAAGCAAACTGTGTAAGGCATGTACCTGTAACATAGCTCTATTATCATGATCCTAAGGACACAACTATATGAGTACTGTGACTTACCTATTAGTTAAAATTTTGAAATATGCACACCAAGCCAATGAGTGTAGTGTGGGATTACAACTTCTATTTTTGCCTAATCTATATATTGGGTATAATAATAGTATCTACCTAAAATTGTTGGGTTCATATTAAATAAGATAAAGCAAACTTTAAAACTACTAGAAGAAATATGCAAGAAGATCTTTATGATCTTAGAATTGGCAAGGATTTAAAAAAAATAAAGGGCCAGGGCCCTCCCTGGTGGTGCAGTGGGTTAAGCAACATACTGAAGCAAACCGCAGCCACTGCAGCACCAGTTTGATCCCTGCCACTGGCCAGGGAGGGGACCCACATGGTGCAGTAGACCTCTCCTGCCTTACCTGCCACTCCCCTCAGCAGTGTGTTTCAGTTAGTCTGCCTGTTCTGCTCCCGGCTCTGTCTCTGGTGAATCTTCTCACCCCCTCACACCTCTGGCTTGTAACCCAGTTCTTGTATGTATAAATAAATAAATCTTTTAAAAAAATAAAGGGACATATCAATCATATAAGAAAATGTTCTGATATCACTGAATTATACTTTATTAAAAGTTAAGCAATGCACTAGGGAACTACTTATGACATACTCAGCTGACAATGGTAAATCATGAAAATATATTCAGAAAACTTACAAATCAATATTTAAAAAAACAATTTTAAGTAAGAAAATAACATGAACAGAAAACTAGTAGAAAAAGAACCTCAAAATGTCAAGGAATATGTGAATGCCAACATGAGGAATATAAAATTGATGAAGTAAATTCAACCCACCAGATTACTAAACACTAAATTTCAGTTATTAAAGTTAGGTGAGAAGACATATCAATTAATGTTCTTTAAATGGATTTTGAAATATTAATTAGTACAGCTATCTTGAAGAGAAATTTATCAGCAAGGTTTAAAAATTGACTGAAAAATCTGAGGTCACCAAAAAATGAGGGTCAGAAGAATTGGTTAGAGAAGACTCAATGTGCTATTATGGAGGATTTTTAGGGCTCTGTTACTATAAAATATTTGTAGAGTTGTGAACCTGTACCACTAAAAAAAATACATTGTTTAAGCCAATGATACCTCAGTAAACATAATTTTAAAAACAATAAAACAGATAGTAAAGACTTCATGAATGCTAGCTGATAATACTTTATAGAATAAAATTTAATTGCATAATAATTTTTTAATAGTGTGTACTTTATGACCCAACCACTCTCTTATAGTTGTATGACTTAGAGAATTGTTTTCATTAATGAAAAGAAAATGTGAAACTACTAGAAAATTTACTAAAGCAATACATATAAAATAATTTTAAAAATTACCTCCATATACATTGGAAATAAAAGGGTACCCTTATATTACATAATTAATGGAAAGTATAGACAATATTCTATGAATGGGTGGATTTCAAAAACATAATGTTAATTAAAAAAAGCAATTAATGGAATGTAAATATTTGTGTACTTTTGAAAAAGCACACACA
The DNA here is from genome assembly GCA_019455555.1 of Galemys pyrenaicus. Taxonomy (NCBI): domain Eukaryota; kingdom Metazoa; phylum Chordata; class Mammalia; order Eulipotyphla; family Talpidae; genus Galemys; species Galemys pyrenaicus. The sequence goes on from JAGFMF010012021.1 coordinate 5,554,616, forward strand.
CAAAAGTACTATAGTTAAAGGAGAACTAGGGGAGATAAGACCAAAATGGAGTAAGCGGTCCCTTGCTTCACTTCTGGGAGGATAACCTGAAAGTTGTCCAAAGGACCTCTGAACCCAGAGGGTCCTCTGACTTGGACAAAACCCAAACACCTCTAGGACATCAGAGACTAACACAGACGGGGCCAGGGGGATGCTGAGGAAATGTAACTATGTGCAACAATAGGTTTGTGGACCAGGATGCCTAGAGACTGTGGGCAGAGGTGGGAGCCTGCCCTGCAAATGTTGGAGTTGTGCTCCCATGTTTGGTGGTCCTGGGAAAGAGAGAGTGAAGTGGTGTGGAGGCAAATCCTTTGCTGAGGGAAAACCTGGGGGAAGAGTTGGGGTCTGCCAGGTGAACTGGATCCCCAATGAAGAGAGTGCACTGTACTGTGGTGCCCCTCACCATCCCCTGTGGACTGATGCTGGCCTTGTGAGGTATGCTCACAGTGCACAAACAGCAGAGAAGATGGTCTGGAATCCCAAGAGAGGACTTCCAGCAGTGATAGAAACATGAGTCTGCCCCCACATACCAACTTTCACCAAGGCTGGACTCCTCTAGCCCCTCAACCATCTCCTGACTCAGCAACTACTGATCAGTTCTCCCTGACACATAATGTACTGACACCCAAAAATATCAAATATCTAAAATTATAAAAAACTGAGAGAAGCACAAACAAAATAAACAAACAAAAAACCTCACAGTGCCATCTCTTGGAATGGAATAGAAGTTCTGCATGTCCCCGCCACCCCAATAGAATACTAAGGACACAAAAAATAGCAAACTGGAAAGCAAACCTTTCCCAGACGGAAAAACTGAAGCAACTTGAAACAGCCCCTATGAAAACTGTGTGACATTTTCTTAAAATATTAAAAATAAAGGAGAAGATGTACTGTGTACCGGAAGAACACATCAAATATAATATGGTGAGTATCCATGGGCTGGTGAGGGGAAAAGAATGGGAACAAGAATAAATGAGACAAAAATTAATGTCTGTATTTAGATGATTTTGTGTCATTAGAATAGAACTATAATTAGTAATATTAATTAATTCCAACCTAAGATTCCTTGGGCAAAATGAAAAAAAAAATGAAATAAAGATGAATTTAATTCAAAGAGATTGTATATCAAAATCCAGTGCTTAATATATCATAGACTCTCAATTTCAATTTGTTTCACACTTTTTCTGAGAATGTTTAGTTAATTAAATTCAGTTCTAACTTGCATTTCAGAGTTTTAAATGTTACTATCTTCTTTGTCCTAACAAAATATACAGGTCACACTTCAGGATGTAAACCAATATAAATGCAATATATAATAAAATCAGAAATCAGAGCTATTATTTTTAATACCTAAGTGATAAAAATGTGTAGATAGCACTACAATTGACATTTCTCTGAAATCTAAAACTTCCTATATTAATCAAAGTTTTTCATGCCTAGATAAACTCTAAATTTCATCGATCTGCCTTAGAAGGTAAACATCAAATGTCTGTTCTGAAAAGAAGATGATATTCAAGTAAACACTTTTGGTACACAGAAAAGTGTGAAGATTTCCCAGTTCCACTGGTGATCTTTCTGACTTGGTAATCACAGCTTGTTAGCTTACAGCTTCTCTGACCTATACATTTCTAGTGCCAGGACCCTCTACCCTGGGTGAATCAGTACATTGTAAAGGATGGTTTGTAAGCCTATAGGGTCAGTGGTGGCAAGAAAATACTTCATTAAATCTGTAATGAGTTTTTGTTCAAATATTTTTTCTTCTAGTTTAAATAAACAACCTGTTGATCTATGCCAGAAACTTCTCAGAGAAAATTTCCCATCAAGTACCAGCAAATATTTAAAAACAGTTAAAGGAGACAGAAAAGAAAGATTGCATTCATACTCTGCAGTAATTAGACTTGTTGTGCATTTCATATTTTTACCCACTCATGAAAAATGGATTATGTCCCTATAATATCCTATATGTATAATTATGGTACTTTGCCTATTGGGTAATTTAGCTATATCTTTATATTAGTGTGGTCAAGTTAATTCTTGAAGACTATATAGCATATCCAGGGCTTTCCTATTTTGACATACAACTATGCAAACTATGATTACTTCCACACTATGTAGTGTTAAGATGTATAAAAACCCACACAATACATGCACACGCACACACAATTCTAAGAACTGTTCCTCTTTATATATACCTAATGCTTTCATTAGCTCAACTTGACTAATTATATTATCATCTCTAAAACATAGACAGTAAGATGACAAACACATCTAAATATAGTATAAAGGATTATTTATCTCAAATTCCCAGTCAAACATTCTTGGAAGGAACTTCTTTGTGGGGAAGGATTAAGTAACAAATATCCTTCTCTTTTCTAAATAAATACAGAACTAGTATTCTTTAGGAACTTTATAAATGTCAGATGGGAAAAAAAAAGTTTGGGGGAAAGGAAGGAAAGAGAAAAATAGCTATAGTTTCACTGTCTTTCTAGTACATCAGACACTATAGTTCATTCCTTTTATCCTAAAAAGCTCTTTACTGACTCCTTACAGATATCATCCCATGGAGGAAAATCTGTTCCATATTTAACCCCTTTTTAATAAGGCACTTTTTCAAACAAGGACCCTTCTTTGCAGTTCAACAGTTACATAGTGTGTTGCTAAATATGACTCATCCTTAAAATCATTCTAATGAGAGGCATATTTTTTAGTCAAGCAGGTATTTTCCTGGATTATTCCAAGCACTAGCTGATTTATTATGTATCAATCAATTAATTAATGCATGCTTTTCTTTATTATGTAATTGACTGCCAGTCATAATATTAAATTAATTCTATTTTTTTATAGTGTTAGATCTAGAGGTTAAATAAATGAACAGAATATAATACCTGCTTGAACAGAACAGGACATTAAACCTAGGAACATCATCCTTAGCCATTATTATATATAGATATCCATAGAGGGAAGTTATTGTTGCTCAGAGAAAAATCTCCTTTTGTTACAGGTTTTAGTGTTATGCAGGCCAGATGTCCTGGAGTACATTTCCCACTGGCCATAAAAGAGACTACATTAAAATATTCATGTTCCTACTAATTTAAAAATTTGTTGAATGCCTCACAATTTAGACACTATGCTTGGCAGCAGGGGGATCATTAATGAATGCTTAATATACATGCATTAACATGCTTTTTTCAAAGTCAGGTGATAACCCTGACAAACTGTGATGTCAGGAACATAATTTTCAATGAAGAAATATATATTTGAATACATCTTTACCTACTGGATAAAAAGAACAACCCTGGCAATATCTACCAAATAAAATCCTAAGGAAAAGGTGTGACTAATGGTTTGAGCCTTGAGGTGCATAATGCTAGAGTTTAATGTTATTCCTTCTTCACAGTTTTGTCTCAAATTAATCTCAAGAAAGTTCTATGCTTTAACACAGAACTAATTTGAGTTTAATGTTTTATTACATCTGTCTTCATTTTTAGATGAGAAAACTAACATTATTGGTAAACATCTCTATGTGTTGCAATAAAACATACATATACATTCATAGTTCATGCTCTCATCCCAAACAGCTTTCAGATGCCCAGTCGAACATTTCTGGCAAGCTCTGTGAAAATGCTAAACAGAGATAGTCCTCAGTATGGCAGTGGTGCAGGATGCAGGTGGAGAATATCAGGATACTACATGGAAATTTTATTGCAACAGTGTTTGTTCAATGTGGGGGAAAGAAGCATTTTATCTTGTACACTAAGGAGTATCTGTACTCTTCACTTCCTTAATTTTCCATGTTTACCCCAGAGAGGGGGAGTGTAATAAAGAAAAAATAGGGAGATGTCTAAAATATGATATATTGTGTTTAAATATGGAGATTATTCCTAAGTAATGAGGTAGATTTTTGTCAGACATTAGATCAAAATGATAAGCTCCTAATCAAGAAATCACTCACTGGGAATTGGACATAAAGAATGAGACAATAACAACAAAAACAAAATAACACAAAACCTAAAATATTTGAAATTGTATTAATTTTGAGGCTAATGACACATCTATAGGTTTCTAATCATGTACAGAAGAGGAAAAGCAAACAAAGATAAATATAATTTGATGGGATTATACATACAAAAGTTTAATAAAATTAACTTCTAACCTGCATTTTCATATTCTTAAACAAAAATTAATCCTAACAGAAGTACCCAAAAATGCATGTAATTGTTATTCTGGAGGGGGGATATGGTAAGAATTAGTAAAAGGGAATATTTGAAGAATTCATGTCTGAGAATTTGCCAGAAATGATGAAATAATAAGATCATGACATTTAGGAACATGAGTGTTACATTGAATGAGATTCTACACACACACACACGCACACACACACACAAAGAATCTACAGAATAAAAAAGAGAAAGAATAGCTTAAAACTAACTGTTGTTCTTATATTTGGTAACTGAAAAGTTCTATAAACTATCTGAAAACTGAATAGGCTTTTCTGGAACCATGGGGTTGGTCTCCTATGGGCTGCTGGTCCTAATATTTTCATCAGCTGGTCAGCATATAATTCTTTTATATACCTTTCTATTTAAAGATATGCCTTTTTATGCATTTTTTTAAAAATAACTAACTGCATGGCCTTTGAATGATTTAAAGCCAGGAGCTTTGGAGGCCATTTGTGTTATACAGTAACATTTGCCAACTTCCTTATAAAAGATGTCTCTTCACTGAAAAAGCTGCTCTTCCATATAACCCTTTTTCTGTTTAACAACTTGGCTGATATTTTAAAAATTCTTCCACTCCCTCCTAATATGTAGAACCTGGCTCACCTACAACTCTTGCATATTTTGTGCTATATTATCTTTCGAAAAGTGGGAGATGCCTAGGGTTCTATCCAAAGGACAAAAAATATTAACTCAAAAGGAAACCTGCACGCCTATGTTTACTACAGCACTATTCATAGTAGCTAAGATAGGGAAACAATCTAAATGCCCCCAAACAGATGACTGGATCAAAAAATGCAGTATTTATACACAACAGAATACTATTTGACAATCAAAAAAGATAAACTCATGTCATTTGCAGCAACATGGAGCTGGAAGAGATTATGAACAGTGAAGTAGTCAGAAGGAAAAGAAAAAGATCAAATGCTTTCACATATGGAAGCATATAGGGAAACTAAACAAAAGGTCAGAGGAAAAAAGGGGAAAAAAAAGACAAAATTAGCAGGCAAATTAAAGATCTGAGACATACAGAGCGGGAGGAAGGGAGTCAAGTCAGGGGAGAGAAGAGCACAGGGACTATGGTGAAGGTGAGGTGGTGATGAGAGATTTATGGGAATTATATCTGAGGGGAGAAATAAAATATTGTACAAAAATGAACAATTTTGCAAGAAAAGGAAAAAGAAAAGTGGGAGATAGCATTAATACTTAAGAACAATTTTACATTTTCATGACCTTAGGTAACTTGACCATACATTTGCTTGGTTTTCAGATTGACAAAAATTATGTTCACTGTGTTTTTTTGTTTGTTCGTTTAATTGTGATAGTTTGTTTTTACTAGGTATGTGAAGACTTACTTCAAAAACTCTGTAATTCAGCAATATGGTAGTATAACAGAATGGGACCAATTGTTCAATGGAGTAGAAAAGCTCATTATATTTACAGAAATTTTATATCTGTAAAAGCTAGCATTCAATTCAGTGGGAAAGGATATTTATTTAGATTACATTGGCACAACTGGCTATCACTCATCTGGAAGAAAATAAGGGTTGAACAATTACCTTATACAACATACAAAATCAAATTACAGATGGATAATGATATATTTGTAATTTAGGGACAAGTGAGCATGCTGTAAACTGACCTCATAAAGTGAGATTTTAGCTACGAATTTGAGATAAAAGGATTTTTGAATGGAGGATTTCTCGTTCACAATAATGTGTTTACTTCCCAACCTCTATTACTATTTATGTAGATGTGTTTTATTTCAGTCAGCTTAAATGAATTATCAGAGTCTCCCCAACAATGTGTGGCTGCCCAGAGTCTTCACAGTAGTAAGATGCTCCATCTGGGCCAACCATTGAGGTAAAAGGTAGATAAGGGTCTAATTATGATTGTATATATTGAAATACCTCTGAATTGTCCTTTATATTACTGGCATGTCCTAAAGACATATTGCATTACTCTGCTGAGTTGCCTCAGTAAAGAGGTATTAAATTGCAGGCAGAAAGTACCTGCATCATCCTCCATTTGTACATATAAAAGTGTATCTATGCTGTTGTTCAAACTAGGAATTAAATAAAGATCCTGAAAACTAGTGAGAAAAGGAACATTAGTCAACTGGTATATATTTGCAATTAGATTTTTAAAACTTGTGCTTTTAAAATATTTCATAGAAACAGTTGACAATATCTAGATTTTTAAACACCTGGAAGAATTCTATACTAATATGTGAAAAAAAATCTGTATTTACACGTTATTTTTTTTGGAAAAAGATGTCACAGATCTAATTTTCATGAGTTCAAATTTCACATTAACATGAAATTTCCTACAAGCATGAAAATACACTTATTTTATTAGAAGTTATTTTAAAACAAAGACTAATTCTTTCCTCTCATTAAAATACAGTATAGTCAAGCAATAATTTTTGAAATATTATTCTGTGTAAATAAATACTGAGTATGATTACTTGAGATGACATTAACATAACAAATGAATGATGAGAACATCTGATCATTTTGCAGTGCTTAATAAACAGATGTAGAATGCTGTAAAGCTTATCTACTGGAGAGTTTTCAGCTTGGCACAGGAGTCAAAGGAAAAAAGTTTTCCTCAATCTGCCTAAACACTCATAAATTCAACATATAAGCTCTATGAGTCAGGCTAGCACTTCCCATTACAAATAGATCTTGTCAAACAGTCTGTAAATCATGCTTACACTGTTGCCCTGTTGAGTACCAGAATCCTAACTGCATAGGTTTCAGCCAGCGCAGTTACACTTAAATAACAAGTCCTAATGTGATACTATATAAACCAAGAAAACAATTTCCTGATAACAATGACAAATATTATGAGAGCATAAATATCCATTTTTATTATCTAAACCAACTGAGGTGTGATTTCCACCTCAAGGTAAGGAATATCAATATGGTATCCTGCTCAAGTGGCAGTTTAGAGGTAAGGGTGTGAATGTCCTGATTCTACCTCCATTTAGAATTAAACTCACCTCTGGAGTCTGAGTTGTTGATTCCTTCACTCAGATGTGTGGATTATCTCACATTTGCCTAAAATGTAAGCAAATAATTAATTTGTTTTTCAGTAGGAAAGTCATTTTTATTTTTATATAAAACTAATGTGAAATAATTGTAAATTTTTAAACAATAAAAAAATTACATTCACCCATAATATTATGGGAACCATAATTCAGAGATCACCACACACACACACACACACACATGCACACACACATACTTTTACATAAATGAATCATTCATTTTCTTCTATTTTGAAGGCAACAAATATCACATACACAATATATCTACATTTCTTTCTAAGTATTCTTAATGTTCTATTTTTGGAACTTCAGGGTTGGAGGTCTAAATAATATTAATTTTAACAGATATTTCTGGATTAAGTTCTTAAATTTTATAATAATTTATCATTCCATTCACAATATTTGGGGATACATTTTTAACTCACATTCTTGGCTACTCTATTCTGTTCAAAATACAGACATTCTAGAATTCTCTATGGTAGAATTCTCAGGTAGATTGCAAGTCATTTCTGATCTATTGTTTACTTTTTAGTTTTAAAACATCTTATGCAATGAAGCATTTTTAAACTATTTTAAGGCTTCAAACTGTTTGTGGGTGAATGGATAAACAAAATGTGAAAAACAAAATGTAATATTATGGAGCTTTGAATAAGAAGGAAATCCTGACATTTCTGATAAGATGGACGTACACAGAGAACATTATGCTAAATGAATAAGTTCTGGAGATCCTAGCAATATCACTGTAATTGTACTAAAATATACATGTATAGTTGAAATTTACTGAGAAGGCAAATCTTATATAATTTTGCCACACCAAAACAAAAAAAAGAGAGAAAATTATAATTATGTGAGTCATGGATATTTAATTAATTGTGGTTATTATTTTACAAAGTATATCAAGACATTAAGTTGTATATTCTAAATACACAAACATTTTAGACGACAATTGTAACTCAATAAAACTGGGGGGAAATAGGTTATATTTCATTTGTATTTTAAATATCCAAAAGCTAATTTAAAATGAACTTTTCAGATATTTAAAGAAGCAATTATTTTTAAATAAAATAATTGTTTTCAATTATTATTTCAATTATGTATAAGTGCAGTTTTAGACTCATGTTCACAAGGTTCTATCTGTGTTATTACATTTGCAAATAAATTAATTGATTTGGAATCTAGAATATCTTATTCATAAGTCTCACTATATCTTTTTCTAAAATAAATTACATATGTTCAACAGACAAAATTTTAAAATATGAGCTGGGATTGAAAATATCTTAGAAATAAAATAATCAAAATATTCAGAATATGAAATATAGTGGAAACCTCATATTCTACAAACATAAATTGAGGAAATGAAAATGAGATTTTGTACAATTAAACTGAATTCACTGTACTGAGTCCAATAAATCATAGTTCACTCTATATGTTATATGTAACATATAGAACTATAACATAATATTTATATTTCTATAGTATATAATACACCATTATTTATTGGTACAAATACAATGAAAAATATTCAGATCAGAATCACAATAATGAGACAGATCATTATTTAATACTGTAATATTAATTTACCTATTATTTACCAAACAGGCCAGAAATCATGTACCCATTTAGTTACTATCCAATGTAAACTTAGAAATAATATACCTAGTATAAGAATAAAAGTTAAAGTAGAAATAAATAAAATAGAAATCAAAACCAGTCCAAAAGATCAATGAAATTAGAAGTTTGTTCTTTGAAAAAATAAAAGTAAGTAAAACAGTCAAAGCTTTAAGATCACAAAGAAAAGAACTCTGGTAAATGGAATCAGAAATGAAAGAAAAGGAACAACAGACACCTTAGAAACAAATAGGATCATAAGAGACTACTATGAACACCTTTATGCCAATAAAGTAGATATTTGAGAGGAAGACACAGTTTTGGAAGCATACAAACCTCATTCCAAGACTGAAAGAGGATGAAATATCCCAAACACAAAACCCCAGACCAAGACAGTTTTAGTAGTAAGTTCTACCAATCTCTCAATGACAAACTAATACCTATCCTTCTCAAACTTTTCCAAAAATTTGAAGAGGAGGGAATGTTTCTGAACACACTTTATGATCTGCATACCATCTATGATACTAAAAATAGACAAAAACATTACAAAAAAGAAAACTACAAACCAATAATCCCAGATGAAAATAAATGCAAACATCCTAAACAAAATCTCCCTGGTGGCGCAGTGGGTTAAGCAACGCACTATGAAGCAAACAGCAGCCGCTGCAGCACGAGTTCGATCCCTGCTGCCGGACAGGGAGGGGACCCACATGGCCCGGCAGACCTCTCCTGCTGTGCCCGCTGCTCCCCTCAGCAGTGTACTTCTGTTGATCTGCCTGTTCTGCTCCCCACTCTGTCTCTGGTGAATCCTCTCACCTCCTGTGACTCTGGCTTATACCCCAGTTCTTGTATGAATAAATAAATAAATCTTTAAAAAAAATATGTTATGAGGCTCATACACTATGGAAAAATGGGATTTATTCCAGGGGTACAAGAATGACTCAATATCTGAAAATCAATCAATCAATACAAATCAATACATTAAAAAAGTAAAGATAAAAGTCATATGACCATGACAACAAATGCAGGGAAAACATTTGACAAGATGCAATATCCAATTATGATAAAACCCCCAAAAACAGGGGCGAGAAGGGGCATAACTAAACATAATAAAGCCCATACATGACAAGCCCACACTTAATATCACACTCAATGTTGAGAAACTGAAAGTTTTCTTCTCTATAAAATCAAGTATAAGACAAAGAAGACCACTTTCAACACTACTTTTCAACAAAGTACTGTGTCCAGCTAGAGTAATTAGGTAAGACAAAGATGAAAATGAAACCAAACTGGAAAAGAAGCACAACTTTTTATATATGACTTGATAAGATACTTAGAAAACCCTAAAGATTCCACTAAAAAGTATTATCAGAAAGTGTGGAACATTCAGTAGAATGTCTTCAATCACTTATTTTCTTTCTTTGTATAAAGGCTTTTTAATTTGAGGTAACCCCAAATTGCTTATTTTTGCTTTTGTATGTCATGTTAGTCAGTTTGATAAAAACGTAAGGCATACAACTCTAAATCTCTTAACTGAAAATTATTCATTTAGATATAATTGCTGAAATACATAATCAATAATCAGTATAAGAGACTTAGCTACCTTCAAGTTGAAGAATAATACAGATACTTCTGAAACCAGGTTTTATGAAAATAAATATCAGAAAATCAATGCTGTGGAATTCATATGCTAGAGAGGAAAATATAGTAGCATGTATCACTAGTCAAAGCTAATTATATGTTTTGGTTATCTTAGGGATATATTTTATCAACATTTTTAGGGTAATAAATAATACTTATTAAAAATTTCAGATATCTGCTGTAAAGAATGTGCAAATGTCACTGCTCATTATGATTATATATGATATATTTTAAAATATTTTGTTAAAGATTTAATGTACCTAAAACACTTGAAGACATTTTTTCACATTCACTGAGGACTGCAGTCTGTAAAAATCATTATTGCACAGGTTTATTTACTGATATTCATGGGATGCCAACTTATACAAGAATTTTGATGAAAATGTTATGCTAAAAACAAAAAAGCTTTATTGCATGTAACCCTCACACTTTTCAAGCAGGCACAAAGGAGTCAAGCTAAGTAATTGTTTTCCTTGTTTGCCAGTGAAGAGTAGAAGTTATATTTCATTAATTTGGGAAAAGCAATATTGTACCGTAACTTTCAAAACTTTAAGTCTCTATAGTGTGCTAAGCATTACTTTTTAGTCAAGTGCTACAATTTCAGGGCTTTTCATCCACAAGAATAACTACTACAGTCTTCAAGAGTTTTAAAGAATGCTTTTCAGATGAGTTATTTCCAGTAAATGAACCTATTGACAGGATCAGCAAATGTTAAATTTAACAGTTGGTGGTGGGTATAGGGATTTTTATCATGCAGTTTTCTGAGGTTGCAAATCTCCAAAAGTTTAAAAATTATGAATTAATGAGAGTTTTAAAATTATGAATTATGAAAAGGCATTATGAATTAAATATAGTTTATTTATATTCATTATATATATACAAACATATATTAATATGACTATATAAATATATACATATATTTACATTGTTTAGTTTTTGATGGTAGGAAAAGGTAGAGAAGGATGAAAATAATGAAAAAACCTCAGGGTCCTGATTTACCTCTCTTCAGTCTCTTAAATCAGTTAGGTATATTATTGTACTTAAGGGTGTTTACTAGAATTTTTTTCAGATATTTTTGGGGATATTTTTGTGGATGGATTAGAAGCCCTATACACTGTTGGTATGGTATAGCAAACAGTAGCAAACAGTATGGAGGTTTATCAAAATCTTTTTTTTTTTAAAGATTTATTTATTTATGCATACAAGCACTGGGGTACAGGCCAGAGGTGTGGGGGGCGGGTGAGAGGATTCACCACAGACAGAGCGGGGAGCAGAATAGGCAGATCAACAGAAGTACACTGCTGAGGGGAGCAGCGGGCACAGCAGGAGAGGTCTGCTGCACCATCGAACTTGCGCTGCAGTGGTTGCGGTTTGCTTCATAGTGCATTGCTTAACCCACTGCGCCACCAGGGAGGCCCGTTTATCAAAATCTTGATGCTCCAACAACCCCACTTGGCATATACATCCAAAAGAACTGAAATCAGTATGTAGAAAAGACAACTCTACACCGATGTTCATTGCAGCTTTACTCACAACAGCCAAGACATACTAACAATCTAAGTGTCCAACAACAGATAAATGAATTTTCAAAAAGTGCCATCTACACAATGGAATATTATTCAGTCTCTAAAAAAAAGGTGATCTTGGAATACATATAACATGAAGAAATATGGAGGCTTCCTGCTCAGTTAAATGTCAGTCATGGAAGGATAAATTCTGCATCATTCCATTATCTGAAGCATATAAAATTGTCAAATTCATAAAAGCAGAATGTAGAATTACAGGTGCCAGGGTTTAGGGCAAGTGGGAAATGAGTTGTTGTTCAATGTATATAAATTACACAAAATCAGTAAGTTCTAAATGTCTGTTGCACAACATAGTGCCTGCAGTTAATAATACTGTACTGTGGACTTAAGATTTTGTTAAATGGTTAGATCTTATATTAACGGTTCTGAGATTTTTGAAACAGGGACTAATTATGACTGGTCCAAATTCTTTTTTTATTTAAAGATTCATTTAGTTATGCATACAAGAACCTGTGTACAGGCCAGAGACGCAGGGGGTGAGAGGATTCACCAGAGACAGAGTGGGGAGCAGAACAGGCAGATTGAAATACACTGCTGAGGGGAGCAGTGGGGGAGGCAGGAGAGGTCTGCTGTGACTAAGTTGGTCACCTCCCTGGCCAGGGATCCAACTGGTGTTTCAGAGGCTACAGATGCTTCATAGTGTGGTGCTCAACCCCTTGTGTCACCAGGGAGGCCCCAAAATTATTTCTGTTGTCAAGCTTATTGATAAAAAATAACATGAAGCGCAATAGTTCCTTCATATTCCTTTATTTAGAGAACAAGAAAGAAATCACACTAAAGTGTGCTATACTTTGCAGTAAAATTTCTTATATTTCTAAAAATAGGTATTATTATTAACACATTATTAAAATGTGTCTATGATGAAAGTGGTAGAACTGTTTTTCCCCGTAAAATATGTGATAAAAATAATTAGTCATAGGAAAAGCAAGAAATTTCTTATTGTTGTTAATAGCCTTTTGAAATTTTCAAGTATTTCTATAAGAGAAATTTTCGTTAAAATTCTCAATTATGATATTTCCCAATATGTGTCTTTTGGAAAATTAGTTTTAAGGGGTATCTGAGAAAAGTATGCTTAATGTGATCAAACAAGTTTGAACATAACTATGTAAAAAATATTATACAAAATATTTAAGAATAACACTTTAGCAAATTAAGAATGCTGAGCTCTTTAATACAGGCATCTCTTTATGTTAGAAATTCTTTTTTTAAAATTTATTTATTTTATGCACACAAGAACTTAGGTACAAGCTGGAGGTGTGGGGATGAGAGGATCCACCAGAGACAGAGTAGGGAACAGAACAGGCAGATTAACTGAAATACGTTGTTGAGAGGAGCAGCGGGCAAGGCAGGAGAGCTCTGCTGTGCCATTGGGTCACCTCCCTGGCCGGGGATAGAACTTGCGCTGTAGTGGCTGTGGTTTGCGTCACAGTGTGTGCTTAACCCATTGCGCCACCAGGGAAGCATATATGTTAGAAATTCTTAAATTTACTTGGTCACAGAGTCCTTTCATGTTCCACTAATAGATACCAATATCTAGTGTAACTAATCTTGGGAATCTCCAATATCTAAAAAGAGCTTTATACACTTAGCTATTGTCTTATTAATGAAAACTTAACTTGTCACCAGTTCATTTTTAATTATACAGCAATTGCCACACTTCCTATTCAGCATTCTCCTCTGTCAGGAGACTACAAATTATCAGAAAGTTTGGGATATGTCACAGAATATTATTATTTTGGTTAAAACTTACAGAATGTTAGCTATGAACTTACAATGTTTCTATAATATATACATCTGGTAATTATGACATTCCTTTTTGATGCAAAAATAGGGGACGAAAAAGCTAAGATCCATCCTGACTATGTCCTTCATCATTTATTCTAAATAATTTAGTTTCAGAGTCATTGCTTCTACATTTCTACATGTAGAAAATCACAACGTTTTATCTATTGCAGAAACTGTTGTTCTGTTGCCTTTTTTTTTCCTCATCCATCATTTCTGTTTGTTTTCTAAGACCATTTTTTCTTTTGCATGGAGTGATGACCAGAATCAGATGACCAGAACTTCACATAGATTTTTCAAGTGCAGAAGCACTGTTTGTAAAGGGTGGTAAAATATTTTCTATTTCCTTCACAAACTCCTAACAATTCCCCTGGTGCAATATTTTACTGAAAGTTTAACATAATATTCTCAATCTCTGTTTCATTTCCTGCTCAAATTCCATTACACTGGAATTAAGGTGTGGATATTTTTTCCTGAGTGAATCATATGCTGTTAACTTATGCTATTGTGTTTCTGAATGGTTAATTAAATCTACTAGCAATTTTAATTGGCGAGAGAAACAAAAATCTTGAGATAAAGAATCTCTTTTAACATCTTACTATATCTGAACATATTTGCTTTCTAATACTTCAGGATTTTTCCACAAGTGCTTCAGGAAATGCTTACATTCTAGTTTATCCATAATGTTAATTTATTAATTAAAGAAGTAAAATAGAGCACTTTATAGCTCCTAATTTATTATCCTAATATTCTTATAATTTGAAGTTTTTCACATTTAGGCTTTAATTTGACATGAGAACGTGTTAAATTTATTAATTTATTGTTGATACTTGTCTGAGATGTTAAATTATTAGGAAACTTATTTTCACCCTATAATTTTTTTTCAGTGCTTAAACCCTTTCTATTTTGTTTTAATTTCTTCCTGCTAAATGTAAGAAGCCTATAATCATTTAACACTATCCCTAGTTTAACAAATTCATCTGTACAATATACCAGCATTGGCAATACATGAATGAAAAGGTGTAGCTCAGATCTTTGTTATGGGCTAGATGACAGGTCATTGAAATGACCTGTTTAATCAGTAAAAAAGGTGCCAGATGTTTCATTATTCTGGCAGTCACTGCTAATGACAGAGGAAGGTGTTGGTATTTATCAGCTGAGCCTTTCTAACTGTGTCTGATGAGTCAGAGCAAATCAGCACCTGTTCAAAGAATGTGCAGAGAATCACAGAGCTAGAGAATGTGCTTGAGTTTGAGGTCTCAAGTGATTATGTGATAACTTTACTTGGTAGCTTGAGTTTTTTGGGGAGGTATACTCTAACAAGGGTGATGAAAGAACACAGAAGATTTTTAAAAAGAATCTATTAAGGTACCCATGAAGATTTTTGTCAATTTTCTGCAAATTGTTTCTTCTACAATGGATCTCAACACACAAAGGAAGATCTGAGTGGGTGGACATGCTGCAGTTTATCTCATAAATATATTATTTTTGGATGTGTAAAAATAATATATTCACCTTTTTTCCTTTTACTAAAAAAATCCTTTCAGACAAAGATTAAGATTTAAAAGCTACATCACAGCAAAATGACTGCAATCTTTCCAATTCTTCCCGCTTTATCCAATTTTATCTCACTTCAGAAGTGAGAAATATTTGTGAATGTGGGCAAGAGGTTTAGGCAGCAGATATGGTTTTATACTAGTGTCCTTCAGGCCCAATATCCTTAGCATATACATTCACGACCAGCCAAAATTAATATAAAGGCATGTTGTAGAAATATATAGTGGAAATAGGCGTCTTCCTGGTCGCACAGCAGGTTGAGTGCTATACTGTGAAGCATCTGTGGCACAGCAGTGATAGTTCCATCCGGGGCGGCCAGGGAGGGGACCCACATGCACAGCAGACCTCTCCTGCCTCACCCGCTGCTCCCCTCAGCAGTGTATTTCAGTCAACCTGCCTGTTCTGATCCCCACTCTGTCTCTGGTGAATCCTCTTACCTCCCTGGACTCTGGCATGTACCCCAGCTCTTGTGTGCATAAATAAATAAATCATTTAAAAAAGAGAAACATATAGTGGAAATATTTGCAATATTGCAAGCACAACAAAAATAAATTGGAATATTTTCTAATTTATCACTCAAATTACAAATTCAAAATAAAACTCTAAAAGATGGCTTAAAGTTTTCTAAGTTGATACTTTAAGGGTGCTGTTCCTCTGTTGTACAGAACACACAGCTATGAAACTTGTTGAGGCCCTCATTAAAAGTATAGATTCCTAGTATTCTTAGAAGACTTACTGAATCAGGGCCTCCCTGGTGGCACAGTGGGTTAAGCAACACACTATGAAGCAAACCGCAGCCACTGCAGCAAGAGTTCGATCCCTGCTGCCGGACAGGGAGGGGACCCACATGGTGCAGCAGACCTCTCCTGCCTCTCCCGCTGCTCCCCTCAGCAGTGTACTTCTGTTGATCTGCCTGTTCTGCTCCCCACTCTGTCTCTGGTGAATCCTCTCACCTCCTGTGACTCTGGCTTATACCCCAGTTCTTGTATGAATAAATAATAAATCTTTTTTAAAAAAAAAAAAAGAAGACTTACTGAATCAGAATGTGACAACTAAAACACAAAGAATATATATTTCACCAAGTGTTTTAGGTGGGTTTATGAATATTAAGGTTATAAAACACTGAGACAGGGTAATTAGAAAATGTATTGGGGGACTATAGTAAAAATTAATAATTGACTTTCAGAAATTATAAACATAGTCTGTGTAAACACCTTGTCATTTCTCTCCAACATGAGAATTTGAAAAGTAATTAAAGGTGCTTAAATTTGATTGCTATGAAATAAATACTGGATCCACATAATGGGTTCTGGGTAGAAAGGATATTCTTGATACATGTTGTATCCAGTGAGTGGAGAACAGTAAATTTATTCTGAGTTCTAAATTCTTAGATTTAAGAATATTTGCTCATGAGAAATTATTAGAAATATCTTTATGAAAGCTGACAGAGTTACTGCTACTTTATTTTATACATTGTTTGGTGATCAACATTTTCATTTGTCTCAGTTTAAGCCAAAAATTCATTTTCTGTGTCACAGTAAAATCATAAGGCCCTGAACTAAACTTTCTTTTCACCAATTTTACAAAATGGACATAACTAAAAGTTTATGTTGTAAATATACCCCAATATTTTTGAGATTTATGTTACCTTCAAACCTGTACTTCCATTATTATTTTCATTAGGTCCATTATCAATATTAGGTAGTGACAACTTTAGTCATTCAAGGAACCATATTAGAAAATTAAGGGTAATCTTTAATTTCATTTCCTATTTCCTTATTCCTTCATAGTCAACCAGTTACCAAAGCCAGAAAATTCCATATACTTTAAACCTCTTTAATTCTATCATCCCTTCTATGTCTCCACTTATTGTTGAAGGTATCTATGCCCTTTGCTAGAGTACAGGAGCATTATTTTAACTGGTTTCTCAATTTTCATTCTAAACACCTCTAGACATACTATAAATTGATGTCCACGTTTCCTTTAAAAGCAAAGCTCTACAGATGCTGTTTGTCTATTGAAAACATTTTCCCATTCTTATTTTTAATCAAGATAATATCCAGACTTTTTAGTATGGTTTAAGTTTGAACCTGCCTTGGCATATATTTACACTTTTATAACTCTAACCCCCCAAAAATCTGGAAATGACTGCTTTGTAGCCTAGGGAAATCTAGGGTAGGATTTCAAGTAAAGTTGAAATATTAGGGTGTTTTCTGTGGGGGTCTTGACAGTATTTGGGAGTCACAGATCTTCCTCATCTCTTACCAAATCATTGAGCTATAATTTTCCTCAGCAATAATAATTTTATTTTTTGGTATTTTCTATTTAACATCTATATTAATAGGAACACTCAAAAATAAATTGAAGTCATTGGGAACCAGAAGATAAGCATTTAGATGACAAAATATTGATTTTTTTCTAAAGCAAAAGCACTTTCATAAAAAAGTAAATAAAATCCATTGTGGACGATTTACAAATGAAATATGTGAAATTGGTTTCTTCTAAACCATATATTGATCAATGTGCATAAACACTTTTGCTTGTCAATACAGTGTGATTATCCTTGATCTTTATGAAACTGCAAAATGATATAACTATCCAATTAAATTTAAGTGAAACATTATTTATGAAATATTAGCATTATAAGATAAAGTCTGAACACAAAATGCTAAGTCTAGATGTTTTCCTAGTGTTCTTTTAAATTACTTTCATTGAAAGGGAAGTACTTTATGTCATGAAAGTTTATCAATTTTATTATTTGTGTTAGTCTAATGAGGATTATATCATGAGAAAAGATTTGATTAAATAAACAACCTGTCTAAATAACACAATATTTAGAAGGAAGCAAAAAAATATAACTGACATTTATGAATATTTGCTATATGCTGGACTCTGTGTTTCTGACAAGTAACTCATTTAATCAAACAAACTTGACTAGTCATTATCTTTAGTCCTATGAACTAAATAGCTTATGACTCTTGGAAATGTACAGTTTATATTTCTCTAGAAAATAACAAGATAAAAAATGTATTTTAGAGACTAATTCTACACCGGTCTAGGAGTAAATTTATGCAAAATGCTTATCTGATAAAGACTTGTATTCCAAAATATACAAAGAACTCTTAAAATTCAACAAAGAAAACAAACATATTAAGTAATAGAAAATTGATTTGAACTGACATCATACCAAAGAAGAAATACAGATGGCAAATAAGAATATGAAAAGATGCTAACCATAACAAGTCACTAGGGAATTGCAAATTAAAACAACAATGATATTTTGAGCAACCTCCATAATGTTTTTCATAGGGAATGTGCTAATTTACATTTCCAGTGCTCTGTGATTTCACGATTCTACTTATAAATGTCTAACAAAAGAATATGAAAACACTAATATGAAAAGATACATACACCCCAGTGTTCATTGCAGTAGTATTCATGATGGCCAAAATAACCTACAAATACCTTTTCATGAATGACTGGATAAAGAGGATAGGGTATATATATGTATGTATATATATCATATATATCCACATATATAAATATGTGTGCACACATGCATATCAAATATTTATGCACCATGTATTTCTACAACATGTACACATATTTCTACAAGTATTTGTACATCATATACATGCAAATGTATATACAGCTATATATGTATACACAAAGCATTTAGATATATATTTTCTTTGTCTAGTCATCAATTGTTGAGCCTTAGAGGTGTGTCCATGAATTGGCTATCATGAATTGTTCTTCAGTGAACATAGGGATGCATTTCTTTTGACTACAGGCATGTTTATACATGTATAATTATAGATAAGCTAACATATATACATACATATAAAAAGGAATACAATTGAGCTATAAAGATGAAATCTGCAAGGACACAATGCAACTTGAAGGCATCATCTTGAGCCAAATAAGTCAAAAAGAGAAAGATAAATACTGGGTGATTTCACTCATATGCAGAATATAAAGAAACAAAGCAAGCAATGAACAGAACAAAGAAAAAACTACCCTTAGACTAAGGAAATGAAACAGTGGTTGTCAGAGGGGAAGCTGGTGCAGAGTGAAAAGAATAAATGGAGGAATGTCAACTGACTATTGTTGGAGATCTTTGGTATGCACATGGTGTGATATCACACATTTAAAAAGGTATGAAGTTATATTCCTAAAACTTACACAGTTTGTAAACTAAAGTTACCTTAATTAAAAAAAGAAAAAAAAAAACCAGGATGTAGAGCAACAAGAACACTCATTCATTGCTGGAATGACTACAAAACAACACAGACACTTTAGATGATAGTTTAGTTGTCTCTTTTTTTTTTTTTTTTTAGTTTAGTTGTCTCTTAGGAACTAAATATATTCTTACCATAACTTGCAGTAATTGTGCTTCTTGATATTTACCCAAAGTAGTTGAAAATGTATCTGCTCAAAAGATTCTGCACACAAATGTTCATAACATACAGCTTTATTCATAATTGCTGTAACTTGGAGACAACCAGGATATCCTTCAACAGAGGAACGGTTAAATTGTGGCACATCCAGGCAATGCAGTATTATTCCTTGACCATATAAAGTGTCAAAAAGACATAGGAATTTTAAATAAATATTGCTAACTGGAAAAGGCCAATCTAAAATGGCTAAGTACTGTATAATTACAACCATATGACATTCCAGGTAAGATTCTGGATTAAAAAATCAGTAGGCAGAGATTGGTATGGGGAGGGATGACTAGGTGGAGCACAGAGTATTTTTAGGGCAGAGAAATGCTCTGCATGCTACTATAATGATGGATGCATATAATCATACACTCATTCAAACCCATAGGACACAGACAACAACATACCAATACACAAGACTAATGTAAACTATAAACTTCAGCTAATAATAAATTAAAATTGGCTCATCAGTTATAACAAATATACCAACAAATGAAATATTTTATTAATAGATGGAACTTTGTGTGTGTGTGTGTGTGAGAGAGAGAGAGGAGATTTGGGTGGGGGAGAGGTGGGCAGAGAGGATCATATGGGGACTTAGGATACACCTAAGTTAGCAGATAAAAATCAAAGATTTAACTTAGTGTATTATATGAGGAATAAGAATTCTGCTAAGTACCTGGAACACTAAAAAGCGATGACCATTATGGTTATCACAATTCCTACTCAAGAAATTTATGATCTCTGGTGGGAGGAAAAAATGCCAGACAGGAAGTGTTAAATATTTGAACGTAATCAACAGGTGATAGCAATGTTATATGGTATTTCAGTTTTTCTGTAAGCCTAAAACATCTCTAAAAGATAAAGACTACTAATTTGAAAAAAATCAGTTCCAATGTTAGTCAAATAGAAATATAAGATTTTAACAATTTTATACACTAATTTTTTTATTCTTCATATTAATAAAGGGAGTTATGTAGGAAATTTCTCCTCAGTTGCATGACCTTGTTTCATTTTGGTTCACTGCAGGTTCTTAGGTGCTTGAGAGTAATCTAGTAGTGCATCATTCTAACATGGGGATAATCCTATGCTTACAATTTTTAATAACATTTAACATGACAGAAGAGTGACAAATAGCAAAGTTCCAGGAATTTGTAGCTTTCAAAATTCAATTAAAAATGTACATTAAATATTCCTCCTGAGAGTCCTTGCTGAAGATTCTCTGGAGTTAATTTTAAGAACAGTCTTTGCCGGGAGATAGAAACATCAGTCAGGAAATGTCAGTAGGAGTATCACAGTAGCATGTTTTTTATGGTAATGGAAGGGACCTGTGAATCCCATGGGCATCTGATGTTTGCTCTATGTGCAGGTGCTTGGGTATATGGTGACCTTCATTTCCTCTCTGCCAAGGACAGATAAATAATGGATACTACCAGAGATAAACTATGAGTGAAAAATTAAGGAGAAAAATGTATAGGGGAGATGAAGCTAGGAAGGTAATTTGAGGATACACCTAAGTTAGCAGATAAAAATCAAAGATTTAACTTAGTGTATTATATGAGGAATAAGAATTCTGCTAAGTACCTGGAACACTAAAAAGCGA
>JAGFMF010012021.1:5576195-5690583 GCA_019455555.1 Galemys pyrenaicus
AGAAATTTATGATCTCTGGTGGGAGGAAAAAATGCCAGACAGGAAGTGTTAAATATTTGAACGTAATCAACAGGTGATAGCAATGTTATATGGTATTTCTATTCATTTTCACATGAGTATTATATATCAAAAAGACCAGGAACAACAAGTGCTGGTGAGTATGTGAAGACAAAGGAATCTTGCACACTGTTGGTGGGAATGTAGACAGGTCAACCCCTATGAAAAATAGTATGGAGGTCTCTCAAACTATTAAAAATGGCTCCACTAAATGATACAGCAATTTCACTCTAGGTACCTACCTAAACAATATAAAAATACTAATTTGAGAGGAAATGTGCACTCCTATGCCTACTATAGCACTATTTAAAACAGCAAAGCTATGGAAACAAACTACATTACTCCAAAGAAATGAGAGGATCAGGAAGATTTGCCATATACACAATGAAATAACACTCAGCTAGTAAAAATGATACACTCTTGTCATTTGCAACAAGATGGATGGAACTGGAGGGTATTCTGTTGAGTAAAATAAGTCAGAAAGAAAAAGACAAACACCAGACAAATAAATGGTGTTACCTATATGAGGAATATAAAGAAAAAAAATAACAACAAAGGGTCAGATGAACTGAATGACAAACCCTAGAAATATGATTTCAGAGCTGAGGCTGCCAAAGAGGAAGGCGTGTGAACAAAGTGGGGAATGAGTAAAACAGACTATAGTGATGGACTGTGTGCTTTGTGCTGGATGTGGTTGTGGTATAAATACATGAAGGAAAGAGCCTGTTCCTCGAAAACACAAACAACTTTGTAAACCAATGTTACCTCAATAAAATAAAAATAATTAAATAAATAAATAAATAAATGAGATAATCTTGGGAGATTTGTCTCTGAGTTCCCAAAATGAAAATTCAATGTTGAAGAAAACAGTATTATCTCATACATATAACAGCCATCAGTTTCCTAGTGAGATAAAAACATGTAATTTGACTCCTTTATACTCTAAACTTGAAGGAACACCTTTCAAAAGATGCTAAGAAAAAATATTAAGAGAAGATTAAAATTCTGATGATTAGATATTTAAGGTTGTGAAGTTAATACCTTTTTAAAAAAGGTGTCAATTCTGTGAAGAAAATGAAAGAGTCATTCTGAAATTTTGCAGGTGAAAATGTTACTCATTTAGTTTGATTTAAAAAGCTCTTTCATAGCAGTTTTCTATTTTTTTTAAACCATGGCAAAGCTCACTTTTTTGAGAAATAATTCTAAACAATAGTAATGAAAATTAACACAAATTGCTTCCTTTTCTAATTTTATATTAATTTGTTTACACTTTCTTCAACAAACACACAAAAAATCAAAAAAGTTCATATTGGCAGGTCAATTTTTTTGCAATATATCCATTGCCTCTAGCTCATCAATGTGCTATAGGGCAGATTCAGGGGTACCCTGGGAACCCAAACCTGTATGTTCTAAATGAGTTCTGTCACCTGCTTCATAAAGACAAAGTATTCTTTTAGTGTGAAAAAACTTTAATAGGATTAGTGTGCAGAGAGAGAAGGAAGTATAACAATTTCTCAAGTGAAATACTCAAAATTACCCATCCTTACTGGGTAAATGCCCAGTCAAACATGGTTGGCCCAAAGTAGGGCTGCTGAGGCCTAAAAGCTTACCACAAGGCTAAGACTCACTCTGATGCTAAATCATAGGAAAGAAGCAGAAGAGGCTGGTTCAAGTTTGAGACAAAGGGAGTCAAAGCAGAGCACCAATCAAAGGTAACAACTGCCCAGGGGTCTCTCACCCACATTTATTCCAAGTGTCTATGTGTATTGGCTCTACATATTTCCTGTCATGTCTCCCAAGTCCCTATTGCGAGTTCAAAACCTAGAAGCAGGCATAGCTTCTTCTTCACATGTTTTACTGCTCCACATGTCTCTTCCAAGCCTTCTTTTCAAGTTTTCTTCTCTAAGTCCCTTCCCTAGAATCCCCCTGCCCCTCAGCTCTACCCTTCATGAGATAGGACAGGGAATCTGAACACTTTTTTTTTTTAAATTTAATTATATTTGACATTATTTGTATTCCCCAGGGAGTTCCCACCACCATTCCACCCGTGCACCATCACCTCAGTCCCTTGTGCTTTTTGTGCCTTCATCTTCATCTTTGCCCTCCCCTTCTCCCCTCCTTCCCTGTGGTCCCTTTGGTTTATCTTTGACCTTTTGGTATTGTTGAGTTTTTTTTGATTGCTTTTGGTTGTAATTGCCCATTTCCTTGAGCACATTCTTCTTTTTTGCTGTTGTTGTTGCTCTTTCATATTCCTCCTAATAGTGAAGCCATCCGATATTTTTCTCTTGCTGTCTGACTTGTTTCACTGAGTATAATTCCTTCTAGCTCCATTTATGTTTCTATAAATGTCCCTAGTTTCTCATTTTTGATTGCTGAATAATATTCCATTGTGTATATGTACCACATCTTCTTGATCCAGCCACCTACTTTTGGGCATTTGGGTTGTTTCCAGGTCTTACCAATTACAAATAGTGCTGCAATAAACATAGGCGTACAGGTGCTCTTTGGATCGATGATTTGCGCCCTTTGGGTAGATTCCTAGGAGCGGGATTGCCCGATCATACGGTAGTTCCATTTCTAGTAGACCGAGGAATCTGCATACGGCTTCCATAGTGATTGGATTAACTTGCATTCCCACAAGCAGTGTATTAGGGTTTCTTTTTCTCCACATTCTCACCAATATTGTTGGTTTTTTTGATGTGTGCCATTCTTACTGGTGTAAGCTGGTACCTCATTGTGGTTTTTATTTGCATTTCCCTGATTATGAGGGATGTTAAGCATTTTCTCATGTGCCTGTTGGCCATGTGTATGTCCTCTTTGGAGAAGTGTCTTTTAAGTTCTTCTGTCCATTAGGTTTTTAAATTTATTTTTCTTGAGTCTTATAAGTTTTTTGTATATCTTTGTGATCAGACCCTTGTCCGTTGTGTGGAGCACACATTTTTTTCCCATTCAGTGGGGTTTCTTTTTGTTTTGTTTAATATTTCTTTTGCTGTACGGAAGCTTTTTATCTTGATGTAGTCCCATTTATTTATCTTCTCTCTCATTTTTATTGCTTTGGGGATTGCCACCTCGAATGCGCTATTAAGTAAAACACTGTAAGTCTTGTAGTGTTTTACCTATGTTTTCCTGTATATATTTTATAGTTTTGGGTTTTATATTTAGGTCTCTTATCCATTTTGAGTTAATTTTTGTGCATGGTGTGAGGTAGTGGTTCAGTTTCATTTTTTTGCGTATGGTGGACCAGTTTTGCCAGCACCATTTATTGAATTAGCTGTCTTTGTCCCATTGCAAATTCTTTGCTCCTTTGTCAAAGATCAATTGTCCATGCCCACTTTCCCCACTGCTATTCAACATAGCACTGGAAATCCTAACCAGAGCAATAAGACAGGAAAAGGACATATAGGGAATACAAATCAGGAAAGAAGAAGTAAAACTATCATTATTTGCAGATGATATGATAATGTACTTGGAAAATTCTAAAAGTTCCACAGAAAAGCTAATTAAAATAATCAAACAGTTTAGTAAAGTAGCACTACACAAAATAAATGCACAAAAGTCAGTAGCCTTTCTATACACAACCAATCTGAAGAAGAAATCAAGAAAAATATACCTTTTATAATTGAAGCCAAAAAAATCAAATATCTAGGAATCAACATAACAAAAGAAACAAAAGACCTATATAGACAAAGTTATAAAGCACTGTTAAAAGAAATAGAAGTGGGCACAAAGAAATGGAAAGATATTCCCTGTTCATAGATAGGAAGAATCAACATTATCAAAATGGCCATCCTACCAAAAGCAATTTACAGATTCAATGCAATACCAATAAAAATCTCAATGAAATTCTTTAAGGAAATAGACCAAATATTGATGAAATTCATATGGAGACCCAAAAAAACCCCAATTAGCTAAAGCTCTACTAAAAAAAAAGAAGAATGGAGGTATCAAACTCCCAGACTTCAAAACCTACTACAAAGCAATAGTAATTAAAACAGCATGGTACTGGAACAAAGACAGACACACAGACCAATGGAACTGTATAGAAAGCACAGAGGTGAACACTTTCTTTTCTATGGTGTTATACACTGAGTCTTATATATTGACTGAAGGAGTTTTTGGAATGCTATGTATTATGTTTTCTAGTAGCCAAATGCAATTCTGATTCAAAATTTTCTAGGTGTTTCATGTGAAAATAGGTCTGTATTAGTTATCTACTGCTATGTAACAAGGTATCCTAAAAATATAGTGACTTTAAAATCCCCAGTACCTCACACTGTGTTTTAGAGTTAGGAATTCAGGAATTGCTTAGCTGTGTTGCTTTGGCTCAGAGTCTCTCACGAGTTGCAACCTGGTGAGGATGTAGTCATCTGAAGATCAACTAGCAGGGGGGTCCTCTTCCAAGATGAATTACTCATGTTCTCTTCACAAAATACCTCAGCTCCTGTCTCATGGAACTCTTTACTCTCTAGCTGTCTGAATGTCCTGGTGATATGGCAACTGGTTCCCTCAGAATAAGTAATAGAGCACAAGGAAGGAAACTCTAAAATGGTATTTTATCACTTGTGATTTATTCTTGTAGCCACTATACAGACCATTCTGGAGAGCACCACACAGGGTGTAAACTCCGGGAGGCAGCATTCATTGTGAAACATCTTGGAAGTTGGCTACAACTTGGCTAAATGATTTATTTATATTTGAAATATTTGTCTCTCTTTAGAAATTAGATATAGTTAATCTAGCAGTTACAATAGTTAAAATTACATGGTACTCAGTATACAAAGCTACTCTCTACTTCATACTGTATAGTAATTTTTAAACTTAAAAATTAAAAGGCAGGACCTCTGCCACTACAAAGGCTTACCATGATAGACAGCCTGTCTTTCATCCCCGGCCACAAGCTAACACACACGGCACAGCAGAACTCTCCTGTTTCACCCGCTATTCCCTGTAGCAGTCTATTTCAGTAGATCCACCTGTTTTGATCTCCACTCTGACTCGATGAATCCTATGATCCTCTATACCTCTAGTCTGCACCCCAATTCTTCTAAAGAAAATAAATAAAACCTTTAAAAGATAATAAAATGGCAAATACAGTTTTGTAACTTAAAAGATTGTCTTCTTAGATTCAGATAGTGTATTGACAATGTGTTTATTAAAGAATATACTTTTTCATTAGGAACTTAGTTGAGAACCTCAAATCACTTAAAGCACTATATAGTTTTTAGATGAAAGTACAATTAAATTATTATTAACTACATTCAGAAGAAGCTTAGAGGTGATAGGTTTCAATTATTATCTTTGATGTTTCTTCCTCTTATGTCTAAATTAATTTCACATGAAAAATGTACTCAATAATAAAGAGACTATAATTACAAATAGATTTTCTGCTGAGATCATTCAGCAGATTATTACATAAACTGTGCCAAAATAAAAAATTAATTATCATCAGTTAAAGAAAACAATATTGAGATATTAAAGTGTTGAAGAGGGAAGCACTGAGAGTATAAAACTTATTTTGTTCTTTGAGGTGTTATATTTCTAGTATTTCAGAGCCACTTACTCTTATATAAACTCTTAAAGTTGTTATGGAAATTCTCCTTCCAAGTCTTTTGACAGTAGAACTTTGTGACATTTCACATAAGCAATCAATTTAATATTCAATGATTTATGGTTCAAATCACTGGCCTTTATGACCAAATACCTTGACTGAACTCATCACTGGCTCAACATCAAAGTATATTTAAAATTTCTACCTTTGAAAGCTTCAGTTATTTTAACATCTCCCCCTTCCCTACATTCACAATAGTTTGATAAATCTTGTCATGTTCACAACTTAAAAGGAAGGTTGAGTATTCCTTATCTTTTATGAGAAATGGAAGTTTAAAAATTTAAAATAACTTTATTTCCCAGTGAAAATTTTAAGATAAAAGTTTACCCTTAAAATTATATTAATTTTAAAAATAAGAATAAGCAACATCCAAAATCTAGGGCATAAGTTTCTTTGTTCTGTCTTTTTTGCCAGAGATTAGTCCTACTCAACACATTATCACCTGCTATTACTGTTCTCAACACAGCTGAACAAAGGGGGCTGGCAAAGATTTTAGTGCCATTAAAGTATTGCACTTTGACATTACAAGCCTAAAAGTAATAGGGAGCATTATATTCCCCATTATCCATAATAGTTTGTAGGAATTCTCACACTGAATTGAAGAGAAATTTCCTGACTTACATTATCTTTTTCCAACAGATGCATCAATTTTAGAAATGGGATTGGCTCTTTCAAACTCACAAGCTAAGAGTGGAAGTAATGTCACTGGGTTGGATGGTTGGATGCTCTGCTAGTTTTTCCTTTGGGAATTGTTGATTACTCAATTGTATTTTCATTGTTCATTCCACAAATCTGCAAATGTGATTTCTGGCATAGTGTGGATCTGATATAGGCTGAATGTTTGTACACAGCCCAGATGTATATATTGAAGCCCTAAATTCCAATTTGATGATATTTGAGGACAGGGGCCTTTGGAAGGTAATTAATTCAAATGATGGCATAAGAGTGGGAACCTCTAACAGAATTAGTGCCCTTAGAAGAAGTAACACCATAGAACTTACTTTCTCTATATACACAAAGACAAGACCATATGAGCACACAGTAAAATTGTAGCCAAAATTGCAAGCCAGGAAGAAAGAAGACATACCTCACCAGAAACTGAATATGACAGCACCCTTATTTGTCATTTAAGTCACACGATCTGTGGTATTTCACAAAGTCAGCCTGATTTTACAAGAGAGAGTGAGTAAGAAGAAATGTAGATAAAGAGAGCACAGTTTATTCAAAAGTCTACCCTGACTAATTTTAATTCACCAAATGAATCATTCTAATAAAAGCAATTTGTCTGCCTTTTTGGAATGTATTCGTGGAACAATAAAGCAAAACATAGGAAAACCTCACCAAGATCGTGCGAGGATTTGCTTATCAGTTCACCAGTGTGAAACTGCACAGAGAGGGTTCCCTGACTTGGGGTGAAACTGAAACAACTTTTAAGCAGGAAAGACCAATACAGAATGCACTGGGGATACTCAGGGAGTCATACTTCATTGAACAGGAGATGGATGAAGATAAATACATGGAAGCTGTGGATGACCAAGCAGGTTAGGGATAAGATTGGTGGAGTTGCCAGCTCAGTCAGGCGCCACGGGAGAGAAGAACAAAGCAATGTGGAGGTACACACCCTTGACCTAGGGGAAACATGTGGTTAGCTGGAGTGCCGCACACAGGTCAGTCACTGGGAAGGACAGAGACAGTTTCGGGACTGCACTTCCTCTCCACTAACCGTTGACACTGGTAACAGCCTCATGAAGCACGCTGACCAGACAGATTGCAAAGTCTCAGATTTGGAATTTCAGAAGGAGAGATCAGTAGTGCTGCAAGTACATGCCAGACATCCGCTGCCCCTATACATTTACAGCAGAGACTAGATCCCTTCAAACTTTCCTCCACAAGGCTAACTCATCAATTAAAAAAATGAATGTGCAATTTCTTACCAGATGTTTCAGTTGGAGTTCTTTGGTTGAAAGAGAAATCTACTCTATTAAAGAAAAAGCGGGAAGACAGGAATGAGAAGACAGGCCCTACCTCGAGTGCACGTTTTTTTTTTTTTTTTCAGAAAGATCAATCTCATGATTCATTTTATCATTTTCTATTCCTGTATCACCCATACATGATGATGTTTTATGACGAGAAAGTGATGTATTTATTTTGGGTTATTTGGAGATTTCCCTTGGTTTTCAGTTTGGCTTTGATAACATTTCCATGATAAAAGCTTAAAAAAGGTACTTTACCCATAAAATGTGGGTAGGTGTTGAAAAAGTATAAATAGTAGGTGTGTCCCATACCACGCTTGATATTATAATGGTCATTATAATAAGTGATATTTTAATATTATAATATTTATAATAATTATAATAAGTGATCCATTATAATGGATATTATAATAAGCCATTATAATGGTGAAACTGAAGATGATAATTCTAGGTAAAGAGAAACGCCAATGACTTGCATAACTAGAATTGCAGATGTCCCTTGGAAACCAGAAAGCTCAGCTGAGATCTGAAGTTAGTAGAAAATTAATCACTTTGAATATTTTTATGGTTTACCATGCTGTTTTCTTAATAAGAATTAGGATAGATTTGTTATTATTTAGAATGATAAGGATTGCAATATAACCTTGCAAATTTATTTAAAATTTCTGAATGCACCTTCATAATTATTAAAAAGGGAATAATAATACCAATATACCTAAACTTTTGTGAAGATTAAATACATTAATGCATATTCAGTGTTATAACAATGCTAAGCTATAGTTATTTTTCAACTAATGTTTTCAGAGAGCATTATGATTATAGACATAACATATTCATTTGATGAATGCATCACATATTTCATAGTTATATTCAAACACCTTTATAATTGGCTTATTTGCATTTGAACCAAGAACACATCTAAACCTCACCAGTGGTGACCCACTTAAATACCCGTACTTTTAAACATTAGATAATTTTCATAGAATGAAAACAGTAATGAATTATAAACTTAATAAATTGTATGGTTTTCAAACATACTTTTTCTATTTTAGTTTAGAGAACTGTAGAACAATATTCATTTCAGACAGCTTATTTAAATGATATTAAAGAAATTACTAAGAACTAGCTGGGGTTGAGAACAGACAGATAAAAGATATGGTAATGTATAATTATAACTCTATTAATCCCCATCAATAGAAAAAAATCACAAAATTTCTGAATATAAAACAGGAAAGTAAGTATTTGAAGAAGTGAGGGGAAGGGAAATGAACACATTATTGAGATGTATATAAAGTTAAACTTGTAGAGATGTGAAGTTACAGAGCGTGAAAATTAATAACAAAAAGTGTACTACTTAAGTTTGAGTGAAGTAAATGTTGAAAGAAAAGGCTTAAATTGGTAAATGTTTCATTTTCTTTTAGGTTATCCTTGAAAGGCCAGAAATTTCATTTATTTTCCTTTTTTATTCTCACATAATCAATTTTCAAAGTCTGTCCAGTTTGAGATATAACTTTGGGTCCTTATATTATGGAAATAGAAGTGAGAAAAATACATGAAATATTCTCCACTTGGCAATACAGTCTGTGTAGTTTAAAATTTTGATATGTGTCATTGTATGATGATGAGGCTTCCCTAGATTCTAGGATACAATGTGAATGAAAAATTGGAGACTGGAAAGATCTGTTTGTCCGTCCATCATCATCTATCTGTATCTATATCCCCTTTATATAAGTTTTTCTCCTTTGACTGAAACAATGCCTGGATCCCATGACACTGTGAATGGTCTATTAAATCTCCTAGAATGCTAGGTCTAACTTAAATAGAGATCCCAATTCAGTAATTTTCACCATCAAATGTGATGAAGATTTCATGCTGTTTCTATACATATTCTATACATATACATATTACTGTGGTCCATTTTTGGAAATTCTGATTTAGTAAGTCTTCAGAGGGTTGCAGATATGTGCACCTTTACAAAGTACATATGGCGTTTAGATAGATTTTCTAGAGATCACACTATGAAGCAATGTCATTGAGGTAGTGGCATCTCTCTTACGGCAATATTAGGATTAGTATTACCTAGTACCAGTACTACTAGTAGTATTAAATTTGTCTACTAATTGTTTTTCTTCCTATCACCTCTCTAATTTTCTCAAATAGGGAAACAGTGGTAAAGAAGAGCTAAAGTTTTCTACATATTAATTAAATTGGATTTTTGTATTTATAATTGTGGCTATTTGATGCTTAAGCTGTATCTCCTAATAGTTCCTTTGGCTGTTAGTGAGTGTTCTACAAGAACAGAATTCCAGGGACTCCCCGGTGGTGCAAGGGGTTAAGCACTGTGCTGTGAAGCATCAGCAGCCACTGCAGCACTAGTTCGATCCCTGCCCAGGGAGGTGACCCATATGGTGCAGCAGACCTCTCCTGTCTCGCCCGTTGCTCCCCTCAGTAGTGCGCTTCGATCAATCTGCATGTTCTGTTCCCCACTCTGTCTCTGAGTCTTCTCACCACTCCCATACCTCTGGCCTGTGCCCCAGTTCTTGTATGAATAAATAAATAAATCTTTTTTTTTAAAAAAAGAACAGAATTCCAGATTAAATGGCTTAGTATGTAATATGTGTTCTATTAGAGATTTACAAATATATATCTGCACATAGAACTATGTAACTTTGCTTAAACTATACTTCCTAAAATTATAACTCTAGAATTTTTAAAATAAGGGACAACTGTGAATAATTTCCAGAAGAAATACAGTATCTCATTATAGACAGGTAAGCCCTGCCTTGCTAAATTTGATTATTTTTTTACAATTCATACTATTGCCTTGCTAAATATATATGCAGAAGCACATAACATAACATACCCTTCCAAACCCCTCTTTTTAAAAGACTTGGAAATAAAGAATTTAACAGTGGTGAAATGAGCGCTATATAAAATCAAGTTTAGTGATTACTAGTGTAAACTGAACTATGACCAAAAGGACTTTATAAACATATTTAAGGGAGCTCTGTTTTATATTTTGTTTTGATCATAGGGAACTAGAAAACAATGAGCAGAGAAATAATTTTCAATATGCAGTGTTAGATAGCAGAGGCAGTATTTTGACCAATGACCAGGAGTAATACTGTTCAACAAAGCTGTGTCTTTTTTGGGAATAATGGTCTAGCCTGAGAGAAGTTGGCTAAGATCATCCAATTTCTGACTGATTTCTTAGTAAATAAGTACATTAATGTTTTAGAAATTGTATGATTCTGCCATAGAGAAAGCATATTTTGAGCAAGGCAATGTGTATATTCTGGTCAGAATAAAGTCATAATTTTATTATAAATGAATAAATTGGTATTCTGCTTTGCATTTCAGTATCTCATTAATTTAATTTAGAGTAAGTTAGTATCCATGAGTCTGAGCACATCCTAGGAACTAAACAATTGATTTTCTGGTCAAAGAAGTTTCAGCAACACACAGACTATAATGAAATCACCCTTGAGATGCTACCCTGAGAGATTTTTGGTAGACCATTATAAAATCTATCACGGGTGAACACTTTCTACTTGCTTCTTTTTAAAATGCAACATACTGACTACAGATCTGTGTGTATCAACCTTAATTATGAGGATTTTTTAGTAAAAGTAAATTGAGTTCCCCCCACTTGTTAGTTTAATATTTAGCAGGCTACCTAGAAGGGGTTATTCATTTGAGAAGAATATTTTATGTTCTATTCTTAAATTTTGCAAATGTAATTTCCAATATACCTTATCTGGAATCACCTCATCGAGGTTAAACTTGGCTCACTCATGTAATTTCAACTGAAGTCTATTGGGACTTAATCTGCCTAGCTAAGTGTTCAATTTAGAAGTTCACCCTGCACCTCATTTACACCCAGTGGAAAAATATGTAGTTATTAGAGATAATGTAAAGTGATTGTGCATATTGTTTTTGAGTATTTCTAACAGCGACTTCTTTTGCAGAGACTTCCTAAGCAAGACTAGGACATTTTTCTGCCTTTTACCACTCTAATCCAACATCCGAGGTATTACAAATGTTAGATTTTTAGTTCATGTTATAAGAATGTTAAACTCGGGCCCTCCCTGGTGGCGCAAGGGGTTAAGTCGCAGCACTATGAAGCTATTGCCATCCACTGCAGTAGGAGTTCAATCCATGACCAGGGAGCTGACCCACATGGCACAGCAGACCTCTCTCGTCTCTCCAACTGCTCCTCCCCTCAGCAGTGTATTTCAGTAGGTCCACCTGTTCTCCCCATTCTGTCTCTGGTGAATCCTCTCACCCACCCCACCCCCACACCTCGGCCTAGAACCCAGTTTTTGTATGCATAAATAAAATAAATCTTTAAAAAAATTAATATTAAACCTTCTTATAGATATCAGTAAATTCAACTTACACATAATTACATAAAAATTTCAAAACTGAGTTTAAGTTCTAAAATATTTCAATTGAAAGACTAATTATAAACATATATATGTATTTATATACATATATACACAGTCTCCCTTGTCAATTCTATTTTGATTCCAGATATTACTTTTTTAAAAAAATAGAATAAGATCTGCTTATTGAATTTACTAATGTACACATCTGAAAATTGGAAATGGAGACTTGACTGTCCTTAATTCTCTTAGCTGAATTAGGGGTAAATATTGTTAGAGTATTAATCAGTGCCAAAGCACTGAGACTTGTCTACAAAGCAATTTAAATTAACCGTCACCCTCGCCACCTCCCTTTACTTTCCACCTGTTCTCTGGAAGAATAATTTATGTTGTATTTCATGTAAAAATGCAAATTTGTGATTTTATTATGCCACATTATAAGCAAATAAATTTGAGTAGGATGAAAATTAATGTTTAATTGAATCAGCTTCTATTTATATGTCCTCAAAAACACATTAAAACAAAATTTTATAATCAGGTGAAATCTTTGTCAAAAATATTTATTTTGCCAAATTAAGATAAAATACCTGGGATATTTTGCCAATTGATAATTTTCAAAAATATTTTCCTATATCAATTAGTATGATTTGATTTTCATTGTGTAATATAAAGAAGGGACTATTAAAAAATCAATGGCTAGATCACATAAAGAGTTCATGGTTTAGGGCCTCCCTGGTGGCGCAGGAGGTTGAGCGCTGCACTGTGAAGTATCCACTGCAGGGCAGTGCGAGTCCAATCCCTGGCCAGGGAGGGGACCCACATGGCGCAACAAACCTCTCCTGCCTCACCCGCTGCTCCCCTCAGCAGTGTGTTTCCATCAATCTGCCTGTTCTGCTCCCCACTCTGTCTCTGGTGAATCCTCTCACCTCCTGTGACTCTGACCTGTACCCCAGCTCTTGTGTGAATAAATAAATATTAAAAAAAAATCATGGTTTACTTTTAAATTAATCAAGGGCTGTTTTATCAGTTAGTGTTCACATGTGTTTTGATATGGACACAGATAATTATATTGTTATTTATAGCATTATTAATTACAAAGTCTTTGGGAAGAAAGATCTACAGTTTTGTAAAAGCTGACAAAAATGGTATGATTAGATAAAAATATATGAGGAGGAAATGATCTATGAGATTTAAAGCTTAGGTAGTGATTCAAGGATGGGGGACATTTATATCATGTTAAGAATTCTGAAAATAGTCCAGAAAAGCAATGGGAAGCTATTATAAACTTTAAGCAGAGTAACAATGTAATCTGCCAGATTAACATATTTCTCCCCACGATTTGTTATAGAAAAATTTCAAACATTCAGAAAAGTTAATTCTTGTGCAGCAAACTTTTCAATATTCACCACCTTGAATCTATAACCAAGCATTTTGCTATATATCTGGTACAGCACATTAGCAGTCTATTCTCTACCTTATATTCTGAAGCTTTGAAAAAAATGAGGTATAATTTACAAACAGAAAATAAATTATGTGTTTTAGTGTACAGATGTATATAGCTTTGACAAAGCACCAGAGTCAAGAAACATAAATTTAATCTTGTTTTTTAATCCATTTCAAAGTTTTTTTTTTCAGTGTACTTCACTCTAAGCACTTTAGCTTGTCTACATTCAGTTCAAGATTTGCTTACAGTTATTTATATTTTTTGAGTTAAAATGTACATACAATAAAGCACACGTCATAATCTTTCCGTAAATGTTAACAAACGCATAATCTTGATCGATGCAACCAAGGCATGACCCCTACCAAGGCATGAAATAGTTCTATAATCCCACAAAATGTCTACATGCTTTTTAGTTGTCTCCTATCTAGTAGTTTTCCCTTCCTATTGGCAAATAGTGTCCAATTTTCCACCATAGTTTTGCCTATTTGGAAACTCCAGATAAATAAAATCAGAATTTTTTTGCTTAAGGTTTCATTCAGTCATAATATTTTTAAGATTCAAACATATTCTTTTTAAATTGATGAGTAGTATTTCATTTTATGATTATGTGACAGTTTGTTTTTCTATTTTCCTGTTGATAGCCACCTGAGCTATTTTCAGTTTTTCCTATTGTGAATAAAGCTACCATAACATTCTTATAAGGATTGCAGTGAAAGTAATATATTTTTATTACTCTGGTAAATTTATAGGGTTGGAGGTTCTCAATCATGAGGGTAAATTATGCTTAATTTTATTTTTTAAAACACCAGACTTTATTCAAAGTGGTTATATCATTAAGTTAATAGTTTGAAAAATTATGTAGCCTATTATAAGGATGGGTAATAGCTTGGACATAGGTGAAATTAAATAAGGGAAGGCTCATTTAAATGTTTAGACTTAATAGGGACTGGTGGAAACATAAAAGAGTGAATACAATTGAGATATATTTAGGAGATACAATAAACAGAATTTGATAGTAGACACAATTTGAAGAGTGGGAGATGTATTAATCAGGTTTCTGTTTGGCATTGGTATGATACACCAAGATCCAAGATAGAGAGTGCAAATGGGGCACCAGGTTTAGAGAAAAAGTCCTGAGCTTCAATTTTGAGTATATGCAATTTGATGTGGCTGTTTTCTCTCTTGGAAGAATAATTAGATAACTTGTGACAATTTATATAGTATCAGAGCCAGAAAAAAATATGGAGCCCATTTTGCTAAGCATCAAATAGGTATAATTTTTTTAAATTCATACCACTTTACCTTTCCCTTGAACTAAAACACTAAATAGTATATTCTCACTTACAATTTACCCTTAAAGGGGGGGCATAGATTTATATTACTTCTTAATGCTCAAAGTAATACTAAATATTAAAAATGTAAACCATTAAAACATTTATTTTGATACCTTGGCATGTATGTATTTTGTTTGATAGAAAAACTGCACTTTTACTGGGCAAGCAGATGATTTATTATATTAAAACTAATTAGGATAAATGAAGGATATGATACGGTACAATATTTTCACAGATGGTTGAAATTACTTTGGGAAAAGCTTGGATTGAATTTCATTGATATAAGCTGCATAAGATAATTTAAATGGAACTTGAAAGAAAAAAGTTTACAAGCATTTTAAAGCATAAAAGTTATAAATGAACACAAACAATAATTTTAATCCTTTTAAAAATTACAGCAGAACTAAAATCCTTTAACCAATAAAGTCTTTAAAGAGACTAAAGGTCTCTGCAATTTGTGTTTTGTTCACAAGTAATATGGTTGTCCAACGCTAATGAGGCTTCTAACTGAACTGATTTTATCCATGAATTTAGCTGGAACGCATCTTTCCAATTTAGTTCTCTTTGAAACAAGATAATAATATTTTTAATAATTACAAAGATGCTATGAGATAACAAAAGTAATAGGTTACATATACGGAGGGGCCCTTCATAAGCCTTTTTATCTTTAAACACTTCTATAAACTTAAAAGTTTTATAGATGTTGAAAAAAAACAATTTAAAACCTGCATTTGCAGCACCTAGTCTCACGCTAAAACACCTAACCTAGCAATGTAAAATAATAAGAGTTGTCATTAAAATGTAATTAAAGATTCACATTTCATGCCGACTTGTCAACAAGCCTCATTTTGCTTAATTATCTACAGATTTTCAGGACCACCTGTTTTTAGGAGGACTTTTCATTTCTAGGAGGTCAATAAAAATAAAATAAAATGAAGATTTTACCATCCACCTTGTAATGCCTTCATTCCTGACTGAATACTGACTCTCATCCCTTAATTCACTCTGAACAGTCAGGCTTTTAACTGTCGATTGTGAAGTCTGGCTACAAGCTAAAGGAAAAAAGAGACCTATTTAAACAAATACAATTTGAATACTGAAAAAACTGGTATTTGGCAACTTTTAAAGTTGTTTTCTTTTTACTTTTTGGCCATCAAAGTCTTCCAAATGCCCTTCCTAAGGTTAAATGGAGATTTTACTAATCAATGCTTCGTTTCTCACTTGCTAAAGCTAAGTCTGGGAAGCTTAAATGTTTTGGTTAGAACAACTGTATTAATTTTCTAATGGCCTACATGAATATGTGTAAAATAATGTTTAAAAATAATGAGTAGGGCTTCCCTGGTGGCACAAGGTGTTAAGCAACACACTATGAAGCTATCTGCAGCCACTGCAGTACGAGTTCCATTCCTTGCCAGGGAGGGGAACTACAAGGCACAGCAGACCTCTCAGGCCTCACCTGCTGCTCTCCTCAGCAGTGTATTTCTGTCAGTCTGCCTGTCTCTGGTGAATTCTTTCAACCCCACACCTGTACCTCAGTTCTTGTATGCATGTATAAATAAATCTTTAAAAAAATAATAAATAGTGAGGAGGTTCAAAGTGACAGAATAGGAAGAACCTGGCCTCATTTTCTCCCATGGAAACAGCAAAATTGCAACATGTACAGCAATTCCCTCTGATATGAAATTGAGAACTAGAGACCATGTAAAGTGGTTGTTTCAGGTAATAGTGAAGTCCTGGGCTAAGGCAGTAAAAAGGGGCAATGAGACACAACAACCAGACATTTTGCAAGCATATCTGACAAACTTTGGTGAGCATTGGGGTCTGGTGAATTTTGGATTCCAGCTCATGTTTAGGGACTTGCAAAGATACCCCCGCCCCGGACTTTAAAATTTTATACATACATACATATATATGGGAATATTATTTACATATATAATATATAATTTATATACATACATATGATATGTGTAATAATATGCAAGCATTATTTATATATACTATACATATAAAACTTATGGAATATATAAGCATTATATATGTCACATACATCATGGGGATAGGTAGTAGATGGAAAGTGATATTTTCCTCAAACTTAGCTGTAAATGCTTTTTGGGCAGCATTATCAATTAGAAATTCACATTCATGCAGGCAAAATGGAGTTCAGCTTAGGACCACAGGAGAACTGGGGATAAAAATATGGTTATAGAAAATATGTGACTTTACATGCTTTCTATGGGAATCCACCAGAAAGAGCAAAATATCTGGGTTAATGTGGTGAGTGAATGAGTATAAGGTTCTATAAATTAAAGTTTTTTTAAAAAATAGTTGCTATATAACAATAACTTTATTTACTACTGAAGAACAATGCAGAATATGCTAAAGTACAAGGAATTAATCTGCAGTGGAGGGACTTCTCTCTCTCTCTCTCTTACACACACACACACACACACACAGTTATAATACAATTTTTCAGATGCAACCATAAAAGTCTTCAGGAAAATCTGTAGATGTTGTCATAATACATATTATGACCTCATGCATTATATTTACATATACTTCCCTCTATATCAACCTTTTTAATGAAAACAAACAAACAAACAAGGCCTGTAAAGAAAAGCAGTTAAAATATATGAGTATATGCATATGGTATTTAATTTTACATAACCAATACATTCTACTGTGAAGAATTAGACACTTGAAATTTTCCTCACCTGGATTAAAATGTAGATAGTTTTCTTCCTGTCCTAGGCACCTGACCTTACTTTCTCTAGAGCATTTGCTTTAGGATATTTTTCTGTCCCTGTAAAATACAAACTTTTCTTAAGATCCCTTCTCAGTTTTATAACCTAGGAAAGTCTTTCTCAAGGACCTGTGACCAATCCTCTTGAAATAATACCAACGAATGGGCCCCCTGGTGGTGCATCCAGTTGAGCACCACACTGTGAAACATCCACTGCACAGCAGGCAAGAGTTCCATCACCAGCCAGGGAGGTGACCCTGAAGTACAGGGTACTTCAGTAGATCTGCCTGTTCTCCTCACTCTGTCTCTGGTGAATCCTTTCACCTCCCACGAGTCTGTCCTGTACCCCAGCTCTTGTATGCATAAATAAATATTAAAAAAAAAAACAAGGAAAATAATGCCCCTCCCCCCCACCAGCTCCTATTTCATGTAGAAATCTAACTTTTGTGGGCACCTTGCTCCAAGTTATAAATGTAATTTCTATCATGAAGGGAGGAGAAGGTTTATATTTCCCTTAGGTAAAGCTACCGAGCAAACACAGATGGGCTAAGATCTCCTTCCCTCACATCCTAAAATCTCTCCCCCCTCCTCTTTGCCTCAGAGCGCTGAAGGTCCCAACTTAGTCTGTTCTCAGTTTCCCTCATTGACAATAGTTAAAAAACAACAACAAAACCAAAATGCTACAACACAACAAAAACAAAAAGACAAGGACAAATCAGAAACACTTTGTGTGTGTGGTGGGGAGGGACTGTGATGAGAGCAGAAAGAGCACAAAGGACTGAGGTGATGATGGTACACCGGTGAAATGGTGGTGGGAATTCCACAGGGACCACAACTGATGTCAAATATACATGAATAAAGAAAAAAAGAAAGTATAAAACTCGCCTTTGCTTATCTTTCCAGTGAGAATTTTCTTTAATGGTGATGAATACATTTTGTTTAATTTGTTAATAAATACCAGTGTTTACTTTAGAATCTCCTAAATATTGCTATATTTAATTTGCCTATATTTTAGCTACTATTCTATGTGCTCCTTCTTCCTCATTTTTTTCATAAGCAACGTATGTCCCTTTACTGATAAAGATCCACCTTTCTATTTGTGCCATCATTCCTATCTCCTCTCGCTTTTTACAAGGACTTTGTTCCTTAAGTTATCTATCGATCCTCTTCCTGAAACAATGACAACCACTACATAATTAATTATCACAGACAGTCTACAAATGTGTGTTAGTGTCTTCCATTGAAAAATTCTCTCTCTTGACTATTTTCACTTTTTTCAGGTCACCGTTGCCACACCAAACTTCTCAATAATTGTCTATACAGTAAATTAATTTATTAACCTCCCATTCACTCTTCAATCCACTTCTAACTAGCTCCTGATATTTGCCTACTAAAACTACTGATATTAAAATAACCAGGAAGCTGTGCCAAATTCAATGGAAATTTGTCAATAGCTTTTGATACACTTGATCAAATTTTCTACCCAAACGTGTAGGTTCTTCTTTAATTTAATACAAACTTAGTGATTGCATGGTTTCAAATATTATTTCATATCTATAACCTAGTACTCTCCTTTAGACTCAATAGCCATTATGTATTCTGATTAACAAAATAGTTCAATTTAAATGTCTTACAAATATCTTACATGTAAGATATCCAAAATCAAACTTTTTATTTCTGCCTGCAATCCCTTCTCAAACAATTGCTTCTCCAAGTCTATTCATTTCCAAGAATTGTAAGGTTATTTCCATAGTTTCTCATGCTAGAGGATTGGACTTCATTCTCTATTATTTCCTTATCATTTTCATGCTTCATCCTGCAAGTCAATTCACAGTGGCTGTTAATTTATATCTTTGGGGGTCTTCAGTTGCCAGGGCATCAGTTACAGCACTATGAAGCTATTTGCAGCCACTGCAGCACAAGTTCAATTCCCAACCATGGAGGGGACCCACATCACGCAGCAGACCTCTCCTGTCTTGCCCCTGCTCCCCTCAGAAGTGTATTTCAGTCAATCTGCCTGTTCTGTTCCTGATTCTCTCTCTGGTGAGTCCTTTCACACCACCCCCCCCCCCCCACCATACACCTCTGCCCTGTATCCCAATTCTTGTATAAACAAACAGATAGATAGATAAATAAATACATCTTTAAAAAATTTTATATCTTCAAAATACATTCAAAATTTATCCATTTTCTCAATATCTATTATCCATTCTAGTGTAAGCCACTCTTTCTGACACATTTTGCCATTGCCTCCTTCTAATCAATTTATTTTTTTTCTAATCAATTTAATCACTTTCCATATAGTAACCACTGACATTTTTAAAACAGAAATTTGATTATTTTATTTCTCTGCCTTTAGTTTTTCAATGGCTCATCCTTATAGTTTTAAAAAAAATGGTGCAATACTATTGAGACTTACAAAGTACATCCTCCCTCTACCTATCAATATACTTGTTAGTATATTGAATATATAGTATATTGAATATTAGTATATATTTCTCTATGCTCATTTCTATTTTTTATCCATTTTCTGAACACCATGTGTTAGGCATACTGTGCTTCATTTAGTCCCTATAATCACCCCTGGGACCTTTGACATATTTCTTACTTAGTTCACTCTTTCTTATTTCATTTTTACTGTATCATTAGACTTTATCAGTTATATTCAAACCAGTTCTTATAGTTACTCTACTTGAAATTTGTTCATTTTCATTTTGTCATATATATTGATTTATAATACCCTTTTTATTTGTTTTTGTTCCTTTGTTGTCTGTCTTCAAAAAACTGAATGCCATGAGATTCACTTTCTGTCTGCTTTGTTAAATAGTGTATCTTCCCCACCAAACTCCCCATAACACATTGGAGATGCTCTAAACATTTAATGGCTGACTAAAAACTCCTGTTAGAAATTTATTTCCAGCTCTGTGAGAGAAATTTTTTTTATATTTGACCTATATTGGGGCCTAATTCACATTAAAAAATATATAGACATTCAGAATGTTCTAGATTGCTCTTTGATTTTTTTTTTAAATAAAAATCACTGGAAAGCAAGAAATGATTTTTTGTAAAGTGACTTCTGCTTTTAGTGCTCTTTAAAAGTTGTCCTAACCAAGTTCTATTAAGTATATATTTTATAAAATTACTCTAACTAAATGTAAGTGCCCAAGGAATGGGCTGAATTTGGCTGCTGTTCTACACTAATAAGATTTTAACTATACACTTGAGCTCACACGGGATGCACATTCAGAGACACAGCTATTCAGTGCTGCTCTGTGGCACCATTGAGATTGCAAGCAATAAAGAGACCAGAATCATGTCCAGAAAGAAAGAAGAAACTTCAAATCTGCTCAGTCAGCACAGCTCTTGAAAATTGTTTTCCTGGAGAATGCAGATGCTCAAGAACATAAATTAGCTACAAGAACAGATTATTGTAAAACACATGTACAAGTATATTCATATACATTTAGATGTATGATCAAATATAAACCCACTAAGTAGCTTAGTTAGGTCTACATGAAATCAAACATAACTTAGTAACATCTATAAAGTCAATTTTATTATGCATTCAACATTGTGAGAGTCTTTGATTGTGCTAGTAGTTTTATAATAAATATTATTATATTTTTAGGATGAGATGTTCTATTCTTGTGTCTGGCTGAAATGGAGATGTTTCTTATGATTTCTTACTGAAATTAATGGGTTCTGAACAATGATATGTAGAGTAATAGGTTAAGAATTAAGTATAATTATTTTGACCTGAAATTTTATCCTCCTCTTTGATTGTATGGCTTGGAGAATATGTGAGGAGCTGAATGTAAGAAAGTTGTACACAATGGTTTTGTTTACTTCTCAAAATAAATGTTGTCTTCAAATTACTTTTTCAATACTTAATCTGAAGGTCTTCTATCTATAAACTCAGAATAAATAAAAGTCCTATTTTGCCAAAAGCTTTTCTAAAACTCTAAGTAAAGGCTGATACATGTAAAACCATTTTTAAAATACAGCAGGGTAGTTGTTACAGAGAAATTGCATTGCCTCTCTCCTTGAACTAGGCTAAACACTTTTGGATTGGGCCAAAAGTAATTGTTTTAAGAAGCCATCAAGCAAACAGTTGCTTGAGAAGTGATGACTATGGACTCATAGACAGAGTATAGAATTAGTTAAATTCTTTCTTATCCTTTCTACAGAATCAGTTACCAATTATATATAACCAAGAATAGTTTAAGCCTGCTAACACTAATAAACTCTTTTTAAACCACTTATCTCATCTTCCTCTTTTACTTGCATAAAAAGTCCTGATTTTTTCCTTTTTGGAGGCACATTTTAGATTTTCATTGTGAATATGTATGTCCCAAATTGAAATTTCTCAATCCCAAAAATTGCACTTTGTCTTTCAATTCCTTATAAAACTTCATGTTAACAAACTAAATATTAAAATTGGACTCTTGGGGAATTGTACAGTCACCACAGGTTGGTAGTATTCTGTGTTCCTGACAGAAGCAAAACCTTTAGTTAAGATCAAGATTTTCTATAGATCAGATCAGCCAATAAACTCATACTCAAAAATTTATCAGCCACTTGAAATGACAAGC
Source organism: Galemys pyrenaicus (assembly GCA_019455555.1). Taxonomy (NCBI): domain Eukaryota; kingdom Metazoa; phylum Chordata; class Mammalia; order Eulipotyphla; family Talpidae; genus Galemys; species Galemys pyrenaicus. The sequence goes on from JAGFMF010012021.1 coordinate 5,598,329, forward strand.
CATGAAAAGTTGGGAGTAACAAGAAAAATAATAGATCTGGATACATATTATATGTATTGGAATTGAAAACTATAGAATATTATAGAATAGGCAAGAAACATTTAAATAAACAAAAGATGAATTGTCACAGAAGGAAATCAAGTATGATCATGAAGTAAAAAATAACAAAAAAGAGTTACATGATATGAAAAACATAGTTGGTGATATTTTAAGCTTAAGGAATATTTAAAAATGATAAATTCAACCAACATGGAAATTTATAATCCAAACATGTTTGAATGAATTACTTAGAAATTTTAATTTTGAAAAGTAAGCATATAGGGCATATTGAAGAGAAATTAAGATACATAAACGATTGAATAAGAAAGTCTAATAGGCATGTGATAAGAATAGACAGAATGGTTTTCAGTTCTGATCAACATGGACTAAGACCACTTAACAGCCTGAGTTTCCTACTAATTATAATGAAAAACTTTGGATAAGATACAAAGAGCAACTACTTGAGGATCCTGGAAAATAAATAAATCAGACAGCACGTGGCAGCAACCCATCTGGGCAACAGTTTCTGATTTGCTTTTCTATTTTCTAGTGGGTTTGCTAAGGATTGGCCTAGAAACACAGCTTAAAACAGTAAAACTTATCTCCCAGTTCTATGAATCAGAAATTCAGGAGTACCTGTGTTCTGGTTTTCACTGGACTAAAATCAGATTGTCACTTATTCCTGTTGTTATGGAGGATTATGCAGAATTGGAGTAGAATTCACATTCAGGCTAATTCAGGCTAATTCAGGTTGCAGAATTCATTTCCTTCTCACCTGGTTGTAGGACGAAGGTCCTATTTTCTTGCTGGCTATTGGCCAGGTATCATTCTCAACTCAAAAATTTTTTAAAAAATAATTGAGTAGCAGTCTGTTTTACACACACACACACACCATATCTTCTTTGTCTAATCATGTCAATGGACACTTAGTTTGCTTCCATGTCTTACCTACTGTGAACAGTGTTGCAATGAATGTAGGGGTGTAGAGATTTCTTTGAATCAGTTTCCGTATTCCTGTAGTACAGAACTAGAAGTGGATTTACTAGATCATACTTTTCTTCTATTTTTAATTTTTTGAAAAGCTTCCATCCTATCTCCCATAGTGACTACTGCAATTTATATTCCTACCAACTGTGCATGAGGCTTCCTTTTAGACCCTCATTTTCTCCAACTCATGTTCTCTTATTTTTAATATATGTTATTCTCAGAGGTGTGAGATAGTATCACATTATGGTTTTGATTTATATTTCCCTAATAATAAGAGATGATGTACATTTATTCATGTTATTGCTACCTATTTGTATGTTTTCTCTGGAAAGTATCCTCTGTCCATTTTTTGACTGGCTTGTTCTTGTTGAGTTCCTTATATATTTTGGGTATCAATATTTTGTTTAATGTGTGATTTGGGAATATCTTTTCCCACTAGATCAATGAAATAGAACACAGAAATAAACATTTGAGCATAATCCCTTGTAGCTCCATCCATTTTGCTGTGAATGGCATTAGTTTCTCTTTCTTGGTTGCTGAACAGTATTCCATTGTGTACATATATACCACATCTTCTTGATCCAGTTATCTATTTTTGGGCATTTAGTTGATTCCAAATCTTACCTATTATAAATAATGCTGCAATAAACATAGGTGTGCATGTATCCTTTTGAATTAATGTTTTGTGTCCTTTGGATAGATCCCTAGGAGTAGAATTATTGGGTCATATGGTAGTTCCATTGTTAGTAGTCTGAGGAACCACCACACATCTTTCCATAATGGTTAGAATAGTTTGCATTCTCACCAACAGAGTAGGAGTGTTCCTTTTTCTCCATATCCTTGCCAATATTTGTTGTTGTGTTAATATGTGCCATTCTTACTGGTGTGAGGTGGTATCGCATTGTGTTTTTAATTTGCATTTCTCTGATTATGAGGGATGTTGAACACTTTTTCATATATTATTTGGCCATTTGCATTTCCTCTTTGGATAAGTGTCTTTTAAGTTCTTCTGCCCATTTTTTGACTGGATTGTTTATTTTTCTTGAGTCCTGTGAGTTCTTTTTATAACTTTGTGATCAGTCCCTTATCAGTTGAGTGAAGTGAAAATTTTTGGGATGAACACAAAGGACTAAGGTGGTAAGGTAATGGTGCATGTGTGAATTTGTGGTGGAAATTCCACAGGGACTACACCTGATGTAAAATATAAATAAATAAATAGATAAAGTCAGAGATAAGATTTATACTCTGGCTTGAGAGCTATGCTTGTAACCACTAGGCTATACAATACAGAACCACAAAAAAAAAAAAAAGGGAAAGAAAAGAAAATTAATTTTTGCCAAGAAAAACAGCAAAAAACTTTACTGAGGTCTTTCATCCAGGTGCTTATTTTGTCCAAAATGTTATAAAGATGTAAACTAAGAATCTTCTATATTTTGAATCTGTAAATACACCATGCCTAACAGATAACAATTGTTCAATAAGTAGGAAATATTATCATAAATCACGAGATTCTCTTTTTAATATTAATGTAATGGCTATTTAAAATCTTGGGGGGGGGTGGGAAATCATTACTACATTCAGTAGGCTAGTTTCCAGGTGGGATTATTTACAAAGGAGCAGTAAGCATTATGGCCTTCGAAGATACTATGATAAGCTATCTAGAAAACTGAAGAACTCAGCATCCAGAGGTAAATGTTATTCAATGACCTCAAGTACTTAGAAAAGCACAGCTGGGTTTTGCAGATTGTATTTCAGTATTCAGTGTTTGGGCATTGTTTTAAAACCCATCATTACAAGAAATATGTGAATAACATTTAGTTACAGCAGGAAAAAAATCTTAGAGAAAAAATATCTTGTAGGAAATTTGTTTAGTCATTTTAAAGTTGCCAAGAGGAAGCAAAATGATTTGTTTCAGCTAATCACTGCCAATTACTGCTTTGCAAACAGAAATGGCAAAGTACTCAGGAAACAATTGGAACTGGATTAATCGTTGGACAATTGCCATCCCTGTTTTATAATCTTTATTCTTTCAGTCATTGTGACTGGATGCTTACTCCTCAAATAGTTTCTGATCATCCATCCCTGTGAAAGTGCAATAGGTTACTGAGTTTCAAAGCTATCATTTCTATAACTGTAAGAAGTTAGTCTTGCATGAATTTTCACAGAACATTTGGGAATAATTTAACAGGAGGTTCACAAGAATTGATGAGGTCATTATTAAATATCAAACAGACATGAACTTAATTGGACCAGTAGTAGGATATGTAGAAAGAGATTATAACTAAAGAAATTAAAACCTGGATTTTATTAATGTAGACTTTATTGACAAATGTTGGTTCCCAAATCAGCATTCAATTTTCTTCACAAAGAGTTTCATCCATTATCCTTCATCCCTAATCCAGTCAGTGCTTATGGTAGAACTGTCCCCATCCTGGGCTCTCAGATTGGGCTTGATTGACTTAGGGAAATTACCAATTCATTCTTACATTGATGACCACTGACTGACTAGGGGAAGTGGGCTAACTGGAACAACACATGGCATTTTCTGAGGACAAGTGACACAATTTGGGTCAAGGAGATACAAGGAAATAGTTGAGAGATGCTTCTGAGAAAGGATTTTCTTTGTCATAAGTGAGAATTACCGGAAGAGCTAATATCTTCTTTCCCTGTCCTCTGTGCATTGGCTTTGAACTCAGTAATGTGAGAATGATGCTAACAGACAAAGATGCTGTGGTTTATCCGTTTCTCAAGCCTGCACATGAATATTTGTGAGTGGAGAGAAGTCCTCACAGATCATGCATCTTCCAATCATAATGATGCTTTGGAGGGCAGGGTTTTCCTTTGAATGTAAGGGTATTTTATTTACTACTCATATATAGTTCCTCTTATCAATAAAGTTTACAGGGGTATGGAGATTGCAACACATATTTAAACACACAAATTAGTCTCATTAATTTATCCAATAAATAAATTTTCCTCCCACAATCCATGTTACCAAAGTCTTTCTTCACAGTATTACTCTTCTTTTTGAATTGATGAAATTAAAAAATAAAAATTTGATTTCTCTCATTATGTTATGGTGGTATTTATATCAAAACATATGCATATTTTCTTTTTTTTATCTTATAACATATAACAGCCATATGGAGAGATCATGATCCAGAGAGTGATATGCAGAAATCATCTTGAACTAATTGGCATTTTCCCCCATTAATATTGTATTTCTGATATTTGTATCTAAAACTTTCATAAAACTTGGGTTACATAATTATTCATTGAACCTTAGATGTCCCATAATGGGAATCCCAGAAGATAAAGAGAGATATGATATAATAGAGCTTCTTCAAAGAAATGATAGCTGAAAATTTGCAGACCTGGAGAAGAAACTAAATATACAAGTCCGTGAAGCTAATAGAACACCTGGTTATTTAAATGCAAAGAAGCTACTACTAAAAAACACATAGTAGCAATGCTTAAAAATATAGAACTTACATTTTAGGGAAAATAAATCAAATAAAAAAGCTATCAGAATCCCAACAGAAATATAGATGGCTAGGGGAAAAAAAAAAGCTGGTTACTTCTAAAAGCACTCTCATCAGACTTTCATCAGACTTCTCAACAAAATTCTACAGGCAAGGAGAGAATGGAATCACATATTCAAAATACTCAAAGATTAAAAACTGCCAATCAAGAAGTTTATATCCTGTAAGACTCTTCTAAATATAAAGGAAATGAAAGCCATACAGACAAACAAAAGCCGAAGGAGTTTGCTGCTACTAGATCTTCTCTAGAAGAGATGTTGAAGAGTTCTCCGATCTAAATTTTTTTTAAAAAAAATTTAACATACCAATAAACAACTGAATAGACGTAACCAGAAACTAAAGACAACATGGCAGTAGTATGCCCTCATACATCAATAATAACCCATAATGTAAATGTGCTGAATACATCAATCAAAAGGCACCAAGTAGTCAAATTTACCAAAAGCACAACACAAGTGAATGCTGCTTATGTAAGAGTCACACACACACACATGCACACACATATATAAGCTATAAAGACAAACAGATTTAAAGTGAAGAGGTATAAACTGGCATTCCAAGTTAATGTGAAATTTTAAAATGCAGGAACTACCATACTTACATCAATGAACAGACCATTAGTAAAAAAATATAGCAGGTAATGAAGATGGATATTACATAATGATGAAGCCATCACTACAATGGAAAAATAAAACAATTACCAATACAGATGCACCTGATAAAGCAGCAGAGAAATGTTAAAGTAAATATGAATAGAAGTAAAAAGAGACATTGACAACAATATAATAAGAATTTGGGACTGCTACATCCTACTTGCAGCAACGGACAGACAGCTCATCCAGACAGAAAACCATCAAAGAAAGAATAGCCTTAAATGACAAATTAGACAAGATGGACTATTTACAGAACTTTCCACCCTGAGCCACCAGAATACGTATTCTTCCCAAGTGCTCACGAAACATTCTCAAGGATAGACCAAATGATAGCGAACAAATCTAAACAACTTCATGAATATTAAAATCAAATCAAGTATCTTTTGGATCTTAATGGTATGAAACTATGTATTAAAAAAAAAGGAGAGAAGAAAACAATAAATTTGTGGAGACGAAACAGTATACTATTGAACTTCATGTAGTATATACCCATACTGACTTTGAAAGATGTCAACCTGAAACTTATACAATGTTACAAAGCTACATTACTTCAATAGAGTAAATACAAAATACATTTCATTAAATTTATTAAATTAATGATTAAATACATTCACCCACTTCAAGTGTCAACAAGTCAATGATAGTAACACTTGCAAACCTGGAAAGGAGTTTTGGGTTCCCTCTGATCTGGGAGATACTTGAAAGGTACTGGCATAAAATGACAAATACAACTTTTCATATATTCATAGAAGTGAGGTCACAGGGAAAGTGTTGTGGTTTCTGTCATATGTAGACTATAAATAACCAAATCAAAAGAACTAATAAATCATAACAAAATTAACTCAAACTATAAAAAATTGGTGATTACTAGAAAGGTACGAGAAGCCGAGGGAGGCAAGTGTTGAGTGTATAGTATAGTGAGAATGACACTAGACTTTGTGTGGTGGGTATGCTGAATCATAGATAAATATAGAGATGTGTAGTCAGACTCTTGAAAATATATATAGTGTTGTAATTCAACAGTACCTTGATAATAATTATTAAAAAACATAAAATCACTTGGTATCTATACTTCATCCTAGCCAATTGTTACAATTCAATAAAAGTATTTTTAAACATAGTAAGGGGACTGCAAACAAGAAAGGCAATAACAATAAAGACAGACACAGATAGGCAGACAGACAGACACACAGAGATGGACAAATGGGTAGATGGATGGATGAAGGATAGATAAATGACCTGATGACTCTCAGTTCATCATCTCACAAAATAAGTTAAATTACTTTTCTCATCATCAAAAACATTAATGATTAAGGTGGAAACTAATGTCAGAGGGGGATTCTAATTCATTATAATAATGAAGCAACTGCAAGTCAAGGCAAGGAAATGATTATTACCTCTTCATAGTCTAGTGGGGTAACATATTTTACTAAATGGAGTTTTTGATAACAGCGTTAGAGCCCTATTTCCTATGTTTCTAAAGAATCACATCTTAAAACTAGGTTATAAACAGCTTTGCAAATAACCCCAGTTTAGAGTTACTATGGTAATGCTTACCATGGTTAATACTGGAGCTGCAGAAGTTATTATATATAAATTTTAACCTTGGCAAAATGCCCCTTGAAAATAAAACTAACTTACTAACAAACACTCACAAATACACTAATTTTGATGAGATGTTTTCCTCACAATTAATGCTAACTTGGGAAGCAGATATTTAAAAGAATGTGGTATATTGGTGCAACTTAAATCAAGGTATAAATTCAAACAGATTTTTTTCTTATGTAGATTATTAACCGAAAAAAAAAGAAGATAGAATGTGCAGAAGGAAACATCAGTTCAGAACATAAATCACTGTCAATTTTCAGATGTGCAAATCAAATAAAACAATTATTATGTGATATGCTCATTGTTAAGCAGCCTGTTAGTGAAGACACCGTAGTCCACTTTCCTTCTGTTTTAGTTATGACCTATCATGTCAATTAATTCCTTTACCGTTTCCTTCGCTCACTTATCCTGTTGTCCTTTAACCTCAACTTTCAAGTAAAATCCACAATCTAATAAATCCGCTGCATTTCATGCTTGAACCAGTTCCCGAGCTGCCAGAGCACCTATTTGGATCATCCGAATTATTCCAGTCACTCCTTACATGCTCCCCCATCAAGCTCCACAGCAGGCTATCTTTTAGAATTTCCAGCTTCCACTTATATTTCCACTTCCTTTCATTCTACTGCCAATTAACCAGATAGCCTAGCATTAAACCTCAAATTTGTATTATAGACTATTTCAACTAAATACAAAAACAGAGAGAGAACAGTATAGTGAAATTTTTAATTACCAATTGTCGATAATTCAAGTTATTATTTAATAGTTTATTTTGTTTCATCTCCATCTTCAGTTACATTGAAACCATTCTAGGTATTATATAATTTCATCCATAAATACTGCTGGATTTCTGCAGTACATATTTAGGTGTATTTGTTTTGAATTTGCATTAGGTATTCAGGATATTTTTAAACTCCATTTATTTTTATAATTATGTAAAATACATATGAACAAAATAAGATCAACAAAACAAGTTATATTGAAACATTTAACTTGTTTCTTCCTCTGTATACCCTCTTAATATCTATACAGTAACTGGCAAGCTTACTTTACTAGACTGTATGGTCATTGTTAGGGCACAGCACTGTTACATTCTGCACCACCTCCTCTACATCATTCAATCTTACATTGTTAGAGAAATATAATTTTTTGCTTAATGTCAGTACTTACATCAATCATATCATGTGTGAGTCAAGTCCTCTGGTAAGTTTCTTAGGAAAAGTGCACAGAATTATAATTGCTTGTTCCTAACTGTGAAATTGTTATGCTTTAAGGTTAACTTTGGTTGGATATGAAATATAAAATTCATGGCGAACACATTTTTTACACCTGTGCATTTCTTAAATATGTTGTTCTCTTATATTTTGGCAGAATGTATAGCTGAAATTCTTACCATTATGTTGATGTTTTTACATAAAAAGCATATAAAAATTAAGGAGTCAGCTTGAATATTTTCTCATTAAAAAAAATCTTTCAATGTGCTAGTTGGTATTCTTCATGTAAGTCAAATTAGATTTCTCACAAAATTGTAATAGTAAATTTTCTTCAAATTTTCCTTTCTTACATCTGTACTTTTTGCCTTGGTTTATATTTTTGGAAAGTGGAGATAGGGGCTGTTCAGTTTCATGTATATGGTATAATTAAGGCACTGGAAACACACAAGCTTGGTCTAGTCTTCCTCTCTTCCCTTCCTTCTTGGTTCCTTTCTAAAATCTCATTGGTTTAATCACAAAGGTTATTACCATAGACATATTCCTCACCATCTTTGATCTGACACTGGGCATCCTAACCTAGCTGCAATCCTAAAATGTAATGCCAGCAAATACTTTAGTATCCTTTTTCAAATGTTAAGTTCAAAGAGAGAATATCCTTACATCTTTAAACCATTAATGATATTTTAAAAGCTTTGTTAATATTAAAATATTCAGGGGAAATATTATATCAAAGTAAGGGTGATTATAGCATAATATGGAAAAATATGAAGAAAGACTGTACAGAAAATCTTAAAAATATGCCAACTCAGTTACATGTTAGAAATTAGACAAAATAAGAAAACAAGGGCATCAAAAGTATTCCAAAATGTGTGATATGTACATCAAAAGTTGAGAAAAAGTGGGTGTCCTTAACAATGAAGGTATAAGGATACTCTTGAGTCTAGAAGAAAATATCTTTGCCCAAAAGACTCAAAAGATTCACTTCCAAAACATTGAGGATATTTTACTAAAACTTATATTAAGACAGGTTTAATATGTAACTATTCTAGAACCATCACAAAAATAGATTTTTCCAGAAATTTTGATTTCTGAATTGAAGAATTTTGTCTTTTCTCCTATTCCCTAAAACAATATCCTTATTCTAATAAAAGATTAAAACCTTCTTTTAGTCTCTGAATCTTATTTGCCATATCTAGAAATTTGTTTTTCAGTTACTTAACTTCTTATCAACATTGTTTCCTTCTATTATTTACTTCCATTATATACAAATACGATCTAATGGTTTTAATCTCAAAGACAAGTTTTCCCTTGAGTCCACATCCCCATTTCTCTGCTCCCCTCCCTAGAAAAAGAAAAAGAATGAGCATTTACTAATCGACCTGTCCCTACTCCTTTACCTTTTTTAAAAAAAACTACTTAGTCACTCCATTTGTCAGGATCCAGTTCTCAGAAAGATTATTTATTATTGAACACATATTTCTTGTTTAAACTCTTTCTTTTTTGTTTTCAGTCACAAAAACTGTCCTAGTTGTTCTTTGATCTCTTTGGCTCTTCCAGTTCACTTTGCTTTGTAAGCTTTTTCACTTCTCTTTCACTGCTAGATGGTGGAGTGGTGTAAGAATTTGCTTTGGATCATCTTCTTCCTCTTTCCTTTACAGTAGGTAATTTCTACAGTTTTGTGTATTTAAATATTGAGGATGTATCAAAAATTCTCAAATTATGTCAATATCTCTGAAGTTTTCATTGTGTTATAATACATATATCCAAGTACTTGATATTTCTCTCTCTCTCTCTATATATATATATATACCATATTAAAAAGAAACATCTATCTACATCTCTTTTTTTCTCCCCTATGCTTTGCCACTAAAGAAACTGATATCATGATTCAGTGAAAAATTTGGCTCACATACATGAGTTTTCCTTTATTGCATACATCAAAGTCATCATCAAATCCTATAGAAAGAGCTTCCAAACTGTAACCAAGCCTTTCTAGATTTCTCTACATATATATCACCAATCTAAGTTACTCTTATTTTTTACTTAAATCATTATAATATTTTCATAGCAGATATGCCTTCTTTCTCTTTGTCCTCTCATATTCTCAACAAGTCATTTGACATAGGGAATCTAGATTCTCTGTGTAAGTAAGTATAATCATACTATGGCTCAGCCTTTACTCTTCAATGATTTTCTTTTGCATTTATTCCTAAGTTCAAGATCTATACCATGTTCTATAATTTCCTATGTAAGTTGACTCCTGTCTATATTTCCAATTTCTTTTAGTAAAATTTTCTACTACTTTGCTAAATATATTGTACCCTTATTGTCCTCCTTACTGTTCTTTAAACATGACACAATTGTTCCTGGCCTATGTTTTTCCATTTCTTAAAACTCCATAAGAAGTACTTTCTGCTAGAATACATGGCTAACTCTGACTTGTCATTCAGGTTTCAGTTTAAAGGCTAACTGTGATATCTAACATTCTTTGATGCTTTTAAATCTCACTCCCAGTATTTTACTTAGTCATCTGTTTATGTTCATAAATGTTTAATAGCTAGTGAAAGGGAGGAAGAGGAGGATGTAGGGAGAAAGAAAAGAAGGAAAAGGAAAGAGTTCTGACTTACAGTATTTGTCAGTTTCTGTGGTGTGGATATTCCCATGATGGCTAATCTCACCTACCACCACGACTACTGAATAAAGAGTGGGAGGAGATGGACACCATCAGTTTTCACAAGCTGAAAAAAGCTATCCATTATACAACTATTATGAATTTTGCTCCTCTATTACAATGATTTATATTTTATTTGACATCTATTATTGGTAAGACATAAACTTTGGGTATCTTTTACCACATCTATGGTGGGATAAAGACAGAAATGAGGTAACCAGAGGTTATTCTAATTTTGCAAAATCTTAATTTTTTAATTCTATAAAGTTGTTTTCTAGTTAAAAGACAACATTTACTTATTTGAACCTTTTATATAAAATGGAAACAGTTTTAAAAAACCAGCAACAAACATTGAATCAAGAAGAATCACATTTAGAAAATAAAAATGTCCTTTATTTCTTTATTTCAAAACTAGTGGAGCACAAAACTCTCCACCAGAACTTATATAAATATGAGGTAAAATATTTTCAAATATGCACATGCTTGCCAATCTGAGATTTGGTTTCTCATCATATGTTGAATATAAAAGGCTATGCAAATAGAAACCAAGAACATTTTAATTAGAAAGGTTTTATGTTTTTTGAATAGAATCTTGGTGTGCTGTAGTTAAAGATTTTCTTTAAAGACATTTTCAATACAACCCTCTCATTTTACAGCTGAGAAAAGAGACCCCTGGAGAGATGAAGTAACTGCTTGATACACTGCTTTGACTGTGGCAGAATTAGGACTTAAATTTAGATTCCTAATTCAACTCTAAGCCATTCATGATACCAGGGGAAGAAATTGTTTCTGTGCCATGGCACTTTCTTATGCATCCCCCTGCTCTCAGAGCATCTTGTATTTGATTCAAATAAACTCTTCTACTTTCTCAGGACAAATCATTAACTGTGTTTGCCAAGCATTTAACTATCTTTGCTAACTCCCATATGGCAGTAAAATGAGCTTGTTTTTTCAGATAGAAAGAAAATGACTCCCTAATTTAACACTTGTATTTAAGCAAAAGCATGCTTTTTGAAGATAATGTTGAGTATTTACTTGACATAAGGTATAGTAACTTCTACTTGAAAAAATAAGCTTGAATAAGTAGAAATATTAGTTAACGTGGAAAAACCTAACAAAGTAATAAAATATTGAAATCAAATGACACAGATGCTTTATAATTCATTCACATGGAAACTAGTTAGTACTTTCTATATGCACTGCAATGAGGTACTTGGTAATCTGGATAGCCTGTCACAATGCAGCCTCTTCTTGAATTTGAATTGTTAAGTAATACTAGTGGAAGAGTGTTGGCACACTGCTAGTTCTGTGACTTTGTGCTTAAGTTTCAAGATATGGTTTAATCTGCTTTTGCATTTTGGGGACTGTGTGCTATCATGTATGAAATTCAACTACTCTGAGACCAGATGCTGTGGAAAGCTCAGCTTAGCCAAGGAGTGACCTCATGAAGGAGACCTGAGGCCTCACTGAACAGCTGTGTTGGAGCTTCCAGCCAATAGACAGTAACAACTTGGTCACCAACCTCAAAGGTGAGGTCATCAGCAGTTGAGCCTAGCATCAGTTAAGTTAGCCTAAACCATGCTATGCGGAGGAGACACAGGCGTCCTCTATTGAGTCCAGACCCCAAGTTATAGAATTGTGAGCAAACAAATAATTGCTGATTTATATTTTAAAAAATTGAGGTGTTTTGTTACACAGAAATAGATGTTATATTTGGGCCCTGTCCCTTGATATACAAGAGGTCTTATGTAAGGAATGTAGAAAAGGGAAGGGGAAGAACAGACCCATACAGGACAGATGTGTAGACATTCACCTATTTGACATCCAGACAGAACTATATTGACTGTTTACTTTTTACTTCAAGAAAATTATAGTTAGAATGTGGAATATAGAATAGAACACTTCCCATTTCAGACTCAAAGTGATACCATTACCCTGCTTTTGTGATATATTTAATTCCATACCCATTTTGCTAAAACCTGGAAAGAAATTTGGTTCATGATCTACAATTCATGGTTTCCCTTTTGAAATGGTAAATAGTGATAATATTTCACTGTTGTCCTCAGAGGAGCTGTAGTCACTGGCCTTTCCAGTGCAGTTTACATTATGATTTGCATGTGATTCAAGGTATTTCATTAAAAAAGTATTACCAGAGTGAGCATGGGTAGTTTCTTTTGCATGATTTAGCTATGTAACATTAGAGATTTACTTTGGTTAAAATCTGGTAATAATAATGAATTTATTGTTTACTATATTTGCAACGGTCATGATATAAGATAATGGACTTCATCATCAGCAGAGTCATAATTTTTGCGATACTCCCTTAGCACATTTAGATGTAACATTTGAAAATATTTTCATCAGCTTCACAGATGAGTTTGCTTCTGGAAAAGCACATGCATTCAATTTACTTTTTAGTAATCTGTGCCTCCATGAATTTCAATCAATCCCAGTTAATAACAACAATACAAAGTTCCCTGTGAAGCATGATGCTGTTAACTTTTGTATATTACAATATGCATTTTATGCAAAGGCGTTTTGGGCAGAATTATTATTATTTTATTTTTGTATTTGACCTTAGGTTTTATTGAATTATATATTCATAGAAAGATTTTATGTTGCCCTGACAAGACTATGTTTGATATATGGGGCACTAGATACAATTTTATATTTTAAGCAAGTCTTTAAAAAGCTTTAAGACTTTACAAAATTGTTTAATTTCAAACGTAAAGTAGTTGCTGTCACCCTCCTTGAAATATGGAAAATCTACCAAGCTGCTTACATACAGACTATTTCAATTTTCTGAACTTATATTTCCTTTTCTCTGAAAGATATGTAAGATGAGCTTTCTGTTACTAAATTCTACTTTGAAATACTGTATTTTGGTTTTTGAATCCATAGGTTATATTTGAGTTTAAGGAATATTTCCCAACAGTATCTTCCCCCAGAATTTATATTAAAGGTCATAAAAAGGAATGGAAAATCTATAAAGAAGCAGTGATATTGAAACATATCTTTTTAAAAATGAAATCAATACTAAAGATGGCATGTCCCTATGGCAAGAATATATAGGCCATTCCAGAACGTGATGATATAGTAGTCTGATAACCTAAAATCTTTCTGCATTTTCTGTTAGAATGTGATTGTGTAATGGTTCTATGAAATCCACATATTTCAAGTAGACTAGAAAGAAAGATCAACTAGAAAAAATTTAGTAAATCTTTTTGTTTTTAGGGTTGAAGTGCTGTCGATATAATAACCACAGATAAGAGTTCATACTGAGATTAAACATTATCAGAGTCATCAGGAGATAAAAGGAATGTGGGAATGATAAATACGAATGGAAGGGGTAGAGATAGTCAAAGAATGGTGTGTGTGTGTGTGTGTGTGTGTATTCCTTTTTAAGACCTTAGAATCTGAGTGATTTATCTGGAGAAGCAAAAAATAGAGCCAAGTCAGGTCATCATAGAAAATGCTTCCAGTGCTAAAAATACTAATTCAACTATATCATTTAAGAACTTCTAGTGCTAGTTTGCTTTCCACATTTGTGTTATCATGTATAAAAAACCACAAAATTCTATGAAGTAGAAATAGATTTGTTTAATCAGGTATGAATATCTTCCTAGCTAATATACTGTGAAGCAACTACACACACAAACATGCACACATACACACACACTATATATATATATGTAAAGAATTTCCAACTCTTCAAAATTAATCTTATAAGTAGTATTTTAACATTTGAAAATTAACATATACAACTTTCTGGACTTCTCAAATGTAGCATTTTAATAGTCATGTAAAGATTAAGCACTTTCATTTTTTGCAGCATGGGAGAGTAAACCTCCTGATAAAAAAGATTTTAAATGTTTAATAAAATATTTTTAAAGTCTTTTAAAAGGTAATACTGAGCTGCTGAGATATTAAAGAGCTAACTCATTCTAAGGGCATTTGCCAAGATTGACTTGAATTTCATTTTTTGTTGCCAAGATGCAGGGATAAAGAAAGAACACCCAGGAGCCACCCTTCCCACAGTGGATTCTCTTTAACAGCAGACTACCTAATCCTAAAATGCTAATGCCTTGTGTAGAGGAAATAGGTAGAATAGGATTGCTTCTTTAAGAATCTGAAAGATGGGGCCTCCCTGGCGGCGCAGTGGGTTAAGCAACTGACTATGAAGCAAACCACAGCCACTGCAGCACGAATTGGATCCCTGCTGCCAGCCAGGGAGGGACCCCACATGGTGCAGCAGACCTCTCCTGCTGTGCCCACTGCTCCCCTCAGCAGTGTACTTCAGTTGATCTGCCTGTTCTGCTTCCTGCTGTCTAGGTGATTCCTCTCACCCCCCACACCTCTGGCCTGTACCCCAGTTCTTGTGTGCATAAATAAATAAATCTTTTTTTTAAAAAAAAGAATCTGAATGATGAATGCAAGTTTAAAACAAAATAAAACTCCCTCAGTGATTCATAATAAGCAGTTTGTCTTCCAACACAGAGAGATAGAGCATGTATATGGTTTACAAGATACAATAGTTTAAAGGTGGACTAAAATTGGACTAAAGATTCAATATCATTAAAACTTACAGTATTTTGTTTGCTTTAGATTTTGGTTACAAAATTTTGGATATAGCTTCAAAAACTCTAAATCTTATGCAAAATATCAAAAGGTCAAGTAAAACTATTTCCAAAGAAAAAAGTAGGCCCTGAATAGTGGCATGAAACAACCCATGTCCATATGGAGAAGTGGCTCTTAGGGTAGTTGGGAAAAGGTGGCGTTTGAATAAATAGTAATAAGATAATTGCTTCTCTTTGAAATTGAATCCTTTCCTCAAATTACACACAAATAAAGAATTCTAATGTAATTAATAATTAAGCATGAATGCGAAAACTATAAAAGCTTAGAGGACAATAGTGAATAACAATTTAAACAAGAGATTGCTTGTAATGTACATGATAAGCACAAATAATAAAAAGAAGGTGAAGTAACTGAACCCCTTTAAGAGCTTCCATTTTTCAAAGGACAAAACCATATGAAAATAAACACTAAAGGATATTGCAACTTATGAAGATTCTTATCAAGATATATAAAGAACCTCTACAAATCAATAAGAAAAGGTAAGTAATAGTGAGTAGATGTTGTTTATCAGATAATGCAATCACCATCCCTCTATTCATAACTTACAGTCTATCAAACTAAAAGCTATATTTACTAATTCTTATGCAGCTGAGTTTTCTTTATGCCAAATGGGTCTGCCAATTAGAGTAATTCATGGAATTTGGTCATCAGAGGCCTTTTTACTACTGATTTTGCGTGTGTTTTTTTTTTTTTTTGTCTCTGCTAGCCTTGTAAGTACCCTATTGTAAATTCACTTTTGCCTGTCAGATTTTCAGTATCTTAGGAAAACTTATTAATCATGAGTTTGATACAACTCATGGTTCAATCTTAATTAAGTATTAACATTCCCAATCTTTTATACTCTTTACCCAGATTTACTAATGTATATATTACATACAGTAAAATTCAACCATCTTAATTATATAATTTTTATAGAGTTTGGGTAATTATTTTCACTTTAATTTAATTTCATAATAGAGCATCTGCATAACTGTAAAAAAGTTTTTGAACTTCTTTGAAAATAATCTCCTTTCCAAATTGTCCAGGATATGTTGATGTACTGCAGATCAGGATAGCTTTAACTTTTCTAGAATTTCATATAAATAGAATCATATGGAATAGTCTTCTGTGATTGACCTCTTTCACTTAGCATAATGTTTTGAAATTTACCCATGATGTGCCTATGAATAGTTTGTTTCTTTTTGGCCTTTGTGGTTCCTGTGGGCATGAACGTAGGTTTTTTGGTTTTTTGTTTTTTGTTTTTAACCAGGACCGTGTCAAAAGTGCCCCCAAGCCAGTTCTGAGCTAGTATCTTCCAGGAAAATAATATCAAGATGGCAAAACCAGCAATTCATTACATAAGACACCCTCAAAAGAAGACCAACTAGCAGCTATCCATATATAAGACACCGTTTAGAAAAAAGCCAGTGGTGAGGTGAAGCTACAGCCCTGGACTGCACAGACTGAGAAGGACCACAGGGAAGAAGAACGGGAGCAGCTGCACTCTGAGCACACTGCTCCCCTAGACCAGCACAGCACCTCACTGAATGGTTCCTCCTGGGTCCACAGTTTCTCCCATGGAAAAGGAAAACCAAGGTGGCCATATAGCTTTCCAAAAGTTGTGGGATGCTTTCTAGGAAGCCTGCTCACTCATCTCACAGGGGTCACAGGGGGAATCCAGGGACCCGACCACTGCTATCAAAGAAATAGAGAAGGGTACTAGATTTAAACTGCAACCAGAGCTCATACCTCTATGGGCCACATTCCTACTTACAGTACTTCAGAGCAGAGATCCAATAAGTGCCCTTGTTCATCTGTGGATCTAAACTGCTGGTTCGTAGGTTCAGTCATCAGTTCTGTCTGCTGTGTCTCTAGTCAATGGACATAGCAGTCCATTCTATCACCCTGCCTCCACAGGCAAATTCTCAGGTTCATCCCACTGCTAAGCATAACCTCTAGTCTCACCTACCCAGGAACCCTGGAGAGAGAGCCTGGGCAGCTACACAGTACATCCTATAGACCTGCTCAGGCAGGGAGTCCAGCCAGTAGCCCCAACCAATTTTTGAGTAGGCTTCTCTGACTACCACTTAACTAGGGAGTCTGAAAAGCAACCTTATGCAGCCTTGGACTAAGCTGTGGAGCCCAGTCTACAGACCTGTCCAGCAGAAAAGGCCAGCTTATGATACTGCCCCATGGCTAAACTCTGCAAGAAGCTTTTCACCCATGAGAGACACTGATATCAGTGGAGCATAACATATATGCCCCACCTGATGAGGAAGTCCAGACATGACCTCAGCTGATCACAGACAGTCTCCAGTTTCACCCAACTGAGGGTACAGGTGGAGGACCCTCTCAATCTCAAAGCCTAGTCCAGAGCCATATTTTTTTGAGATCTGACTTCTAAAAATAAACAACAAAGCCAGAACTACACAAATGAAACTGTAACAAAGATGCTCTACACATAAACAGAAACCATCAATAAAATCAAAGGTTATCAATGGAATAGGAGAAGATATTTGCAAACTACATATGTGATAAAGGGTTAATAGTTTGAAATATAGAAGGAAATTTTACTATTCAATAACAAAGAAACAAACAAAACAAAACAAACAAAAATGCACAGAGAAACTTAATGAAATCTGTTTTCGAAAAAGACATACAGATAGCTAACAGGTATATGAAAATGTACTGAACACCATTCATCATCATGGAAGTGAAAATCAAAGCCACAATGAGATATCACATCACACCTGTTAGGATGTCTATATTAAAAAGTCAAAAGATAATAAGCATGAGAAAAACTGGATCTTTGTGCACTGTGGTTGGAATGAAAATTTACCAATTTTCAATGGAATACTATGGCAGTTTGTAAAAAAAAAAAAATAGAATTACCTTATGATCTATCGATTCCTCATCCACTTATTGTTACATCTACAGAGGAAATGAAACCACTATCTCAAATATGTATCTACACTTTCACATACATTGCAGCATATTTACAATAGCCAAACTACAGAAACAAGTTAAGTGTCCATTGATGTATGAATAAAGAAAATGTGGACAATATATACATAGTGTTTTTTAGTCAAAATGAAGGAAATTCAGCCATTTGTGGCAAGGTGGATCAAATTTAAGAGTACGCTAAGGGACACAAATCATACAGGGAAGACAAATATTGTAAGATAGCACTTTATACATGAAATTTTAAAAAAACCCCTCAGAAATAGCAAATTTTTGTTGTCCAGGCATTTGGGAAATGGGTAAATTTAGTTAAAATCATAAGATGAATAATTTCTAAGACTACAATGTTCAGAATGATGATTATGATTAAGAATAGTGATTATGTATGTTTGACAGTTGCTAATAGTGTAGATCTTAAAAGTTCTCAACACACAAAAAATATAATATGAGATGACAAATATGTTAACTAACTTTATCTTGGTAATCATTTCACAGTGTATACATATATCAAATCATCACAGTGAATACCTTAAACTTATATAATATATCAATTCTAACTCAATAAAACCTAGAAAAACTTTTTATTGCTGTATAGCATTCCATCGTTAAGATACACTCAATATTCTTATCCATTTACCTATTTAATGACATTAGGGTTTTTATAATTCTTGGCTTTTACTTTTAAACTGCTATGGCCATTTGTATAAAAACCTTCATGTAAACTTTCATTTCTCTTGGCTAAATACTTACAATGGAACGGCTATATTTTATAGGAGATATATTTTTGCCTTTTTAAAGATACTACCAAGCTATTTTCAAACTATCTTTATCATGTTCTTTCCACTATTATTGAGTGTTCCTGTTACTCCACACCCCTGCCAATTTTATGGCGACTTTTTTGTTTTTGTTCTTTTTAAAAAAATTTTAGATATTCAGTTGCAATCTTTAGGGAAATCACTTTTTAAATAGAATGCTAAAACTACAGCTATATACAAGCAAAAAAACAAGCAAAAAAAAAAAGAAAAGAAAAAAAACAAAAACAAGCAAGAAGCCCAAAGCAGCTGCAATCAATTTTTAAAAGAAAAAAATTTAAGCAGTTTCAGTCTTATGCAATGTTCGTGGGAATGCAAATATGATAAAACCACTTTGTAAAACTGTGTGCCAATTTTTCAAAAAGTTCACCTTATATCTCTATATGCCCCAGATATTCTAGGTATTTACTCGAGTAATGAAAGTATATTTTATACAAATACTTGCACAGGGATATTTATGGCAGGTTTTTTTTTTTTTTGAGTTATTGCGCAAAACTAAAATATGTCTAAATATCCATCAACTATTGTATGGTTATCAAACTGAGGTATATCCAAACAGTAGCTTAATTGTTACTAAGTTAGGTAAAAATAATTTTAGAATTTGAGATTTAGTCCAAAGCACTTACCTTACAGTTTAGGAAAGTGAGACCACGAGAGCTAATATTTCTTGAAAGGAGAGTATCTTTGGTGGTGATACAGAGAGTTGTCAATTCTTTGAATTATACAAGATTTCTACTCCTAGTAATAGTAATATTTACTTAATTAGCTTTAGGAATGAATTCGTCTGTATTCCTCCCTAGACTGAAAACAGGATAATTATGTAGTTTGAAAACAAAAGTCCCTCATATATTTGTAAAGAAAATCTATCCCAGTGGTATAAAGTATGACTTGCTTTCTACCCAAATAGCAGTTACTATCAATGGTCTCTCATAACTGCTTGTTGACCTATGAGACAACAAGTGTGAACAAACTGAGCACAATTAAAGTAGGCCCCAAAGAAGCTAATTATTAAGTAGTTTGTTTGTCTTCTAGCCTTAAAAAAAAAAAAAAAAGGTTTTCTTAGCCATTTTTCAGAAGGCCTCCCTGACTCTTCGATAAGCCACACAATTTCTTTGTGCAGGATACATTGTCTAATAATACATGTACACACAAACATAAAAAACATTTGGATTTTGATGGTTCTACAAATCACCTCACATTTGAAGCAGAAAAATTACTTACCGGAAGCCTTTAGTTTGGCAAGCTTTTTCTTAAACCAACAAGCACTGCAGTGTTGAGTGGACCTTAACAGATGGAGCAGATGGAGCAGCGACAGAAGCAATAAGGCAAAGCAGGAGAGGAAAGTCAGAGTCCTGGAGGCAAGAAACAAACATTGATGACTAATTTTGGTTTCGGGCTCTTTCTTACATTTTTATCAATCTTTTTGCATGACTAACTTATAATTCTGGTGAAGATTTTCTCAAGATGTACCAACACAACTTAAGATTTCACCTTCACCTCATCAAGGGCACCCAGTAGTTTTGACTGTCTAATGAGAGAAGAGCCATATACACGAAGTTCAGCTTGCTAAGGGTTTTAAGGTCAGGTTCTAGGGATCCACACAAAACAGCAGATTCCCTATTATTTGGAAAATTCTGAAATACACCATTTGCTCCTTTCATTATAGGCATAGCTATTGTGTGTTGGACCTACTACTTTAAACATTGTCTCATTTTCTTACCCATTTATTTGTCCTAAAGCTGGGAAAATAATTTGATGTTGGCATAAGTGTTTAGATTTTCTGTCATTTAATTTCTTTAACAGTAATTATATAAATTATTTTATAAAGAATAATTGTAAAGTTTTTTTTTAAGATTTATTTATTTATGCATGCAAGAACTGGGCACAGGCCAAATGTGTAGGGGGTGAGAGGAGTCACCAGGGACAGAGTGGGGAGCAGAACAAGCAGATTGACTGAAGTACACTGCTGAGGGGAGTAGGGGACAAGATAGGAGAGGTCTACTGTGCCATGTGGGTCACCTCCCTGGTCAGGGATTGAACTCGTGCTGTAGTGGCTGTGGATGCTTCACATAATGGTGCTAAACTCCTTGCACCAGTAGGGAGGCCCCACAAAGATTATTAAAAAGGGTAAAGTGCTTACTTTCTTGGTTTAGCTGACATTTATTTGGTTAGGAGATACAACCAAAATTGAAAAATCATAATTTAGAAACATTATGTCCAGCCTGTCCTTCAATGTTCAAAAATTATAATGATGATGATGATGATTTTTTAATGGTCAAATTGGCACTGCCAAGATATACCAGCAATCATAAATTTCAGATTTTGTTCCAGTGTTGGCAGTAATGCTGAGCCTGAGTGGTATATTTTTATCTGTGCTTGATACTTGTCCATTTTTTTTTTTTTTTTTTGCTACCTAGTAGTATATTTTGGTTTGATGACATACTGCCTATTAAGTACTGTGGGCAGTTGAAAAACAAAGATAAGGATGACAGAGTAATGATAATGATGACTAAAAATAAGAATGGGAAAATTCTAACATTTCAGGGGGATTCACTAACTGAAAGAATTCCAAAAAAGAAGTCCTGCTCTATGTATGTGGAGCAATTTAAGATTTGTAAAGCCTGTGGATACTAGAAAAGCCCACCATACGTCACATAAATCTCGATATAAGCACTAGTTGTTCTGAGTTTCTACATTGAATGTTAACTCTTTAATAGTGGTTCGTTTACCAAGTTGCCCATTAGACTCACCGTCACATTGCCAGAAGCAGAAGAAAGCATAGGAACAGGGCAGACACTAGGTTTGATATGAAGTGAGCATCTGCACAGAGTTGGCCGGCTGTCACAATATTTCTCTTTATATCAAGAATGATGATTTGGAGGGAGGCAGAAATAAAACAAAGGGATATAAAAAGAGGTGTAGGGCACAAAGGACCAAGCTGATTGTTATAAGCAGTAACACAGAGTACAAAGGACAAGGAATTTGGAATCAGGAGAATTAAATGCAGCTCTGACAAAAAATACATTGAGGGTCTTTGTATTTATGTAAATGCATACAATTAGCAATTATCACTATTTACTTAAGATGTTCAACCTTTTAATTAGGGAAATTTACCCATCCTGAATTAAATGATGCTAACATGAAATTAATTTATAAGTCAAAACTAGCTTCTATTTCTAATCTACTAATCTAATAATGGTAGTTTGAACATAAGCTAAGAAAGACTGAATAAGGCTGAATATCTTAATCATCTCAATTCATTAAGCAAAATACAACTTATTCAACACCAATATGTACTTGACATCATTACATGGAAATAACTTTTTTTATTTTTACATCTTTGTACAATTGGAAAATAATCATTGCAACTAAAGTTACTCAGATGAGACATTTCTTTAAAGCTTTGGTCATTAAACATGTCATTTATGGAACTATTTAGACTTCTACAGCTTTTCAGTGAATAAAAACAGACTGTAACATCTTTTGATTTTGTTCAATTCATTAACTGTGACTAATTTGCCATTCTGACTACTTTTATTTTCTGAAAACAATAAATATTTCCCTATATCAGTTTAGAGAACAGGAGTAAAGCTACAATAGCAATGTAGAGTCTTCCAAAATTTTCCCTGAAGCATCCTTTAGACATTCTAAAATTAAATTCTTCTAGGACAAGTTACACAATGAAGCTACTCAATACAAAACTGAGACTACAATTAAGTGCTATAATGATATTTAAGGGAACTCACAATTTATGTCATGCCTGGTTTCTTTCGTGCATTAATTTAAGATTATTTTACCCACATGGGAAGTTCATTTCCTATTAACACATGTTCCTGATTCAGCTGTGTGACACATTGACAAAGCCAATGGACTTTTCATCAGTGATTTACAGGACCCTAAATGTCAAAGCTGCATCTACCACAAATTAATAAACACTATTAATTTTATCAATAACTACTTTTCTTACTAAATAAATATTTAATATATGCGTGTGTCAGCACTTTCTAAGTGCTGGTAGCTGGGTATTAGAGTCATGAAGAATTAAAAACTCTTAATTTTAAATTTATTTTGTTTTTTTTTTTTTAAAGGATGAGAAGCACATCTCTACAATATAGCTTGATATGAATAATAGGGTGTTTTATACAGAGGAATATGTAGCACAATATTTAGGTAGCAGATATTTCCTGCTTGAGAGCAGGGTCAAGTATGCTTACAGCACGCATATATGTTGGTTTACAACCACCTTTCTGCTTTCTGTTTTTGTGAGTATATTTGGGAGGAAGAAAGCTTTAGTTAGAGGGCAGAAAGGTTAATTTATACAGGGTGAATAGGTGCTCAAGTTCTAATCTACAGTAGGATGACTATAGCTAATAATCCTGTATTGTATACTTGAAATTGGCTAACAGTTGATCTTAAGTGTTTTCACCATCAGAACAACAATTAAAATGGGAACTATGTGGGTGATAGATATTTTAATTAGCTTGGTTGTGGTAAACACAATGTATAGGTGGATCAAAACATTATACTGTAATATATGTATATATTTGTCACTTATACTTTGATAAAGTTGGAAAAATAAAATTTACATGGAAAATTATATTAAAAATTACTTTTAAAAAACTATATTGGCACTCAGCAGTTGAAAATGACCAAGGTACAAAGAAATTCGGAAACTTTCCCAAGTGTATGCAACTAGTAGCAGCACTGCCATGTGCTAAGCCATTCTACAAAAGTATCTACACATGCATTTTTCTGTTGACTACTCAGCAGTACCTTTGAGAAAATAAAGCTCTCAAGAAACCATGTTTCTCAAGTCAACAGGGATCAAAACAATGGAGGAGTCATGAAAAATTTCTTATTTGTACATTCCTCCCTGGTCCTGTAATTAGCACACTGGTTTGTCCTCATTACTTGAAGAATGTAGCAGAGTAGACAAAATAGGTGTAGGATAGAGAGAAGCTGAGATTTTTGTTGGTTTATTTGTTTTTGTATATATTTCTTTTGTTGCTCTTTGATGTCTATTTATATTGCTTCCCCAAAAATGCACAAGGCAATTGTAAGCATCAATAAAAAAATTCTAAGTTAGACTTAAGTCCTATCCCACTCCTATTCCTTTAAAATTAAAAAAAAGTAATTTTCCTGAGCTATTCTAAAAGACTTTTGATGCTAGTGTACTTTTCTCCCACTATACATAGTAGACAAGTCAGATTCATACAAAACAAGGGTATGCTGATAGGTTTTTATACTACTTTATAAGATTTATTAAATGGCATGGGCTCTAACATTATTATAGGAAGTAAAAGGTACAGAAATGAAACCCTTTTGTTAAAGGAGAGAAAAGAAACAGCTCTTGAACATGTAATTTAGAATCCTTATTTATTAAATCAATAAAGCAAATGAAAAATAGTGGTATACATTCATTATTGCTATGGAACACACTACACATTTAGGTTTATATTAAAATCTATTTTAAGGATAAACATCTTATTCTTACCCTCAAGATGATAGGTAAACATACATGACAGGTATATTTTAAGTTATAAATTATTCATTAATGATATTTGATATTTTCATAATTGAAGTTTTGATACTTTAAAAAGAATTCTTTATCAAGCACACTGAAAAGACACATAAAATTCTAGCTATAGTTGGAAGCCACATTGAAGTAAACTTAGTTCTCATGACCTAAGTTTTCATCTGGTTTTGGCATGTCATTATGCATATGTTCTTCATGAAAGGCAGGCCATGCCCAGTTTTCTTCCATTCTATCTTGTTTTGGAGATGGCCTATCAAGTGACCTCTTATTCAGAGAGAGTTTGCAATCTTCACTCTCTTTTGTACCCATGCCATTGTCCCAAGGAAACATGAAGGTATCATCAATCTAAGATAATAATACAGGTATTTTTAAAATTATTATCATGCAATTCACATGCTAATACTACTAGGAATAGACCTCATTTATTCCAATACCCTCAGTTAATAGAAAACTTGAAAAGCAAATGGAAACAATAAAGTCCATATTGGTAAAATCAAGATTAAATTTGAATTCTGAGCTTTTTATTTCAATTTGACTTTCCTAATTTTTTTTATTTACTTGTATTGGTTTTTAGAATATGAAAATGTGGCTTCAAAATAAATCATTCAAATAACATGCTGTACAAGTAAATACCTAATTGAAAATTAGGAAAATTTCTCAAGTGTATACAACTAGTTGTGGCATTTTGTACAGCTCTCATATTTCTATCATGCCTGCTCACTAGCTGAATGGTGTATTTATAAGGTACACAGTTCCTGATACTCTGGATTCTGGAAAATAAAAAAAATACTGTTGTTCTAAATGTTACTGAGTTTACATATTAATAAGATTTGAATATATTATATTTAGATGGTTAATACTGGCAGGTTTAGAAAATACTACTGATATCAGAATTTGGTTTTTCAGGGAACGTTTCCTCAGATACAGAAGTTCTCCAAATGTAGTCCCTGGACGAGCAACATCAATATCACCTGCATCTCACTAGAACTGTAACTCATAGGTTCCACAAGAGTTTAATGAATCTGAAACTGGAGGTAAAGCCCAACGTTTATATACATTTGCACAAACCACCAGGGGATACTGATAAATACTTATGTCTGAGAATGATCATTACATGACTAATGATCATTACTTCTTCTCACACTTTTGAGAAGATCATGTATTAGGAAGCATTTGATAGATGCTTAAGGCAGAAAATCATCTTTTTAGAAAATAAGAGAATTTCCTTTACTTACTATTGGGTTCTAGTTAGGAAAATAACCAATAACATACATAAAGTTATCAACAATAACAATCTCCAGTAGATATCAACTGAAAGTAAAGTACTCACTTTAGGAAGAATAAAAATTATTTAAAATTTTGAATAAAAATCTTAATGTTTCTGAAAGATTATTTCAGATTTAAAACATTTTGAGTATATTATATAGAAGTATGGCTCTCAAAACTGAATTAATTTTCTTTTCTTCCTTATACTCTAAAACATACTTTAAGGGAAAGAATGAATTCATGAAAGAATTTTCAAAAATATACAAAATACTACACTTACAGAGATATCCAGGATATAGCAAAGTTTAATTATATTTTTCTGCATATTTACATCAACCATTCTAAAATTAAACAGTAATGAAATTTTAACCATTGCTATTTCCAAAATATTAAAAACCACTACTCATCTTTGGCATATATTTGACACTGTAATTTTATGAAGATAAAATAAAGACATCTACCTGGGAAGAATAAAACAACTTCCTTTCTAGAAAATTTACTTTCTAGAACATTATGTAGGGAGGAAAGAACTTTTATTATGTGAAATATAGTATGCATTATGAATCTCAATGTTTCTAATAGTTTCTCAATTCACATTCACATGAGTAGCTACACCATAGTACTTTGAACAGTTGGAGTGCATAAAAGGTAATTAGCTCTTACCAGAGTGAGATGAACCATATGTTGAAGTTAATTAGTTCTTTTTGTTCCTGAAATGTTTTTCCTAACTCCTTTGTCATAGTTTTCGTCACACTCCACTCCTTCTCCCACTCATTTCCAGCCCTTCACACAGCTGAAGAAACATATTTTAATGAAATCCAGTTTCAATATCACTTTTAAAATGTTTTTTCTAAAAAAAAAATCTAATTTTTTACAAAGTTGCTATCAAGTACTTTTGGGTTAAATGTAAAATTTTGAAATTGATGATTCTGCAAGTATAACTGTACATTTCTCAAATTACATGTTGCACATATAAGTGTCCAAGTTTTAAAGAGTTAAAAATGGAAACAATTATTTAACCAAACCATGTTCTTTCCCATATTTTCATCGAATCCACCAAATACTGTAAAGTCAAGGAGACAAACTCACAAATAAATATTGATTTGAAAGTTTTCTATGAAGAAAGGAGGAGGGGTCCATACCTCCAGATTACCCTGCTTCCTCCATTCCTACTTTAAGACTGGAGAAGTCATTTAAACTGCAATTTGTTCATCTGTAGATGACAGAATGATAGTAACCTCCTCGCTATATTAATATGGTTACTAAATGAGTTTATACCTTTAGAACACATAAAAGGATGTCAGGCGCATTTATTTTCTATAAATGTCAGCTACTGATTTAATTATTTGAAAAATAAAAGATTAATTTGCTATAATTTTAAGAAAAATTCCTAATGATCAGGGAGCATTTGGTTATCACACTGGGTGGAGAGGAACTACTATGGTCTGGAGAATAGCATAATGATAAACTTCCTACATGCACAAAATACCGACATACAATACAGAAATGCTATAATTTCAACACTGGAAACTTTTCAGCATCCTTCTAATTGTTTTAATTTTTCATTGCCATAACATTGGTTTACAGCAGTATATATGTTTAGGTTCACACCTATTCAAATGTATGTGCTATATTATGCCCACCACCAAAGCGCCAATAACCATTAGTCCCCCCATCCATCCTTCTCATCTCCTTAGCCCTTAACCTCAGTTTTTCAGTCAGAATTCATCTTTGTTTTGCTTTGTTTGTTCTTTTGCTTTTTTCCTTTATATTCAAGAGTGAAATCATCTGGTATTTGTTTTTCTCCATCTGATTTATTTAATTTAGCATAATCCCCTCTGCTCCAACCATGTTGTTGCAGATGACAAGTGTTCAACTTTTTTCAGAGTTGAGAAGTACTCCTTTTTGTATATATATACATCATATATTTTTTCCTCAGTCATGTGTCATTGGAAATCTAAGGTGGTCTTCTTATCTTGGCTGTTGTAAATATTGCTGCCAGGTTCATAGGACTTGCATATATCTTTTTAAATTAGTGTTTTTTATATATATATTCATATCAATGTCTAGCAATGGAATTGCTGGATCATGTGGTAGATTTATTTTTAATTTGTTTGACAAATCTTCGTACTGTTTTCCTTAGAGGCTTCACTAATTTATATTCCCATCAACAGGTCCAAAGGGATCCTTTTCTTCACACCTGAGCCAATACTTGTGTTTAGTCTTTTTGATAATGGACATTCTTACAAGTGTGAGGTGATGTCTCATTGTGACTTTTATTTGAATTTCCCTGGTAAGTGATGAGTTTTATTCATGTACCTGTTGCCCATCTCTGTCTTTTTTTGGAAAAGTTTCTATTCAGATCTTCTGCTCAGGTTTTGATGGGGTTGTTTGCTAGTTGTTGAGTTTTTTACATATCTTGGCTATTACTCCCAGGTTGTGGTGATATGCAAATATCTTCTTCCATTCAGTAGTGTGTTTTTTAGTTTGGTATAGTCACATTCATCTATTACAAAGGATGAAGTGTTGCCTTTTGGAATTGGAGGAATTTATGCTAAGTAAAATAAGTCAGAAAGAGAAAGACAAAGCAGGTGATTCTACTCTTCTGTGGAGTACAAAGGAACAAAGAAAACAGTACCATGGCAAAAGTTCATCCTTTCTTATAACTGAGAGGTATTCCATTGTGAGATATATACCACCACATCTTAACCCACTCACCTGCCATTGGGCACTTAAGTTAATTACACAACTTGACTAGTGTAAAATTGTGCTGCAATGAACATTTGTAGACAAATTCTGGTTTTTGTCTCTTACTATCTTCTAATTTCTTTAAGCTCATTTTATGAAGCCTTTCTAATTTCTTAAGGCATTGAATTAATTTTCATCCTTTCTGTATTTAAGAACAGCTGAATACCTGTCATTGCTCCATATTTCTAAATATTTTCTTTCCACTGAGATCATTTTTTTAACTGTTGATATCTTTAAATATCATATCTCTAGAGTGATTTTACTGTGCCATTTATTTAATATCTGTTTATCACTGGTTTATTGAACTCTGTAATATCTGCTCCTGTCCTCACTCCATCCCCACCATCATTTATTTTAGTTTTAATTTTTAGAGAACATCAATTTTCCATTAAATAAAAATATAGGAACTAATACAGAGAAAACTTACTGAATAATCTAAATTATTCTAGATTGTAGGTGTCTGTGGATTACTCTGAGGTATTTACTTCACTTACTGAACAATGCTGTAAAACTGTTTTGATTGTATTTGTTTCCTTATTCATGTTTTTATAGGAAACTTGATAAAAGACCATGAAAAAGGGTAATGTAAAACAGATAACCTCATCCATCCATTAATATTTTAATTATTTCCTTTTCTTTGTAATTATTATGAAATGAACTGTATGTCTAAGAAAAAAGCATAGCTAGCAAAAGGCAAGAAACCAAGCTATTTCAAAGTTATTTTGCCCCTAATAAATCCAGTAAGAGATAAGGGTTGTGTGCACTTCTGATAAGTATTAGAGTAAAGCAATTTCCCCCTGACACTTCATCTGAGAGAGCTATTCAGTTAGGATGACATGCTTCCTATTTCAGAATATTTTATTTTAGTGATGTTGGTATTATCTGAAGTATGGGTTGAATTCAAATAACTTTTTTCAATATTCTGAACTAGTAATCTCTTCAATTACAGGCAATACTATACTTTGGGGGGAAATGCTGCATATTTATGCTGCAGGGATATGATAAAAATAATTTTACATTTTGATTTATAGAAAAATTTTTGAATTAATTTCTAAAAGAATATTTATATTTTAAGGTATTTGGAGTATTTGCTCATAATTCAGTTATATAATTTTAGTGCTCTATTTTCAATAATAAATAGATGGCAAGAGAGTCTACTTTGAACTTTTGAATATAATGGGATATGTATGAACTTTGGAGCTTCAAATTTCAAGTCAAAATTCAAAGTTGAAAGCATATAATTCTATTAATTGCAGATATTAATAAAAATCTAAAATAGTGGTTAACAGGCAGTATTATGATTTATAATACAATGCTTCCTTCATTGAATCTTTCACAGTACAAAATCTAAAATAAAGTAAAAACAGTATAATATATATTACCTGCTTCCTATCATATAAAATATGATTCAGAAATAAGACATTTTAAGTACATATATACATTTATTTTCTTCTTGCATATAACTCCTTTAGGTTTTGAGTACATTTCTAAGGAGAATTTATGGCAACCTACAGGCTATTTTTGAAGTTAAAATGCAGCAGTGACTACTATAAAATATTCAGTCCACATAAAACATACTGATCTTCGATCTGTGAACTGTCATTAAATTGCTAAATTTCAAAAAATTTATGTAGCATAGCATTCTACCTCTAACTTCTTAGTTAAAAAAAATCACTTATTGTGAAGAAAGAATTATAGCATTTTTTTTAGTCCAAGGCAGTAAACTTATTGAAAGTCAGCATTTTAATATGACTATGAAGACCTAAGCACTTAAGCAGAGTAAGCTTTCCAAATCCAGAATAAGAGAGAGGACTAGAATTTTTTACCTTTTTTCTGTCAGTCAAAGACTGACCATTTTATATGTCTGAAGGTGACCCAAACAATCCTATTGTATTACATTTTTTACTTTAATAATATAAATGTTATTGAAAGTGTGTCTATGATAGTGAAGTATATACCTATGGGGGCTCACTTTGTAAATTTGTTCAATTAGTAAATATATGCTAATAAAAGTTATTATTATTTAACATCTGCGTTCAAGGCACTCTTTTAATTTACATTTTAAAGTTATTTTATGACAATTTAATTTATTGAACATTGTTTTGACTACAGTTGACAATTTTCTCCTTTAAATAATTTTTAATGTTTTATTTATTTTCTTATTTTCTAATTATATATTGTAAACCCTGGGGATGGGATTATTTATTCATGGATGTATTCCGAGTGTCCGGCATAGTCTTAGTCATTTTAATAAGAATTTTTTAATTTTTGGATATATAAGAATGCATTTTAGGTAGATACTATATTATTAAAAGAAGAAAAATGCAACTCGTTTTCAAAAGAATTTTGAATTACTGAATGCTACTTTTAATCAGAAATCAGATACACTTTTTAATGTTATGGCAAAATTGGATATAAATGGAAATGCTGCAGATTTTCAATATTTGCTTAATAGAGTCGCTGGTGTTTACTTCAGATACATTCATATATTTCAGTTCCTAGTAACAGGCTATTTTTGAAGGCATTTTTGATGTGTCTTACAGGTCATGCAAATTAAATTTTTTTACTTGAAAATTTGAACAGTCGTTTGTATAGATAACATGTTTAGATTTTATGTCAAGTTTTAAGATGATTTTTCCTTTTTATTACAACATGGAATATCTTGGACGTGAATCTTTGTGAATTTTCACTATGTGGTCAGATGTTGCTGACTTGTTATAGCTTAGCAGAGCCCATTCTTTATGAATCTGAATCTACCACTGACCCTGCCACTGTCAAATTCAAAACAATACCTGGAAAAAGCAAGGGAAATTACAAGACAAATCTACAGCACGACAATGGATTCATGAATGATTATTATGTCAAATTACTGCGAAAGATACTGGGAGGAGTAAGAAATGAATTCCAGTTTTTAAATTTTGTAACATAAATGAAGAGAAAGATTTTTAAAAGGAGAAATTGAATAAAAATATTGCTTCAGGGTGCTACATCCTCCCTGGTGGCCAGTGGGTTGAGCCCCGCACTGGGAAGCATCCCGGCACTGCTGGGTGAGTTTGATCCCTGGCCAGGGATGGGACCCACATGCGCAGCAGACCTCTCCTGCCTCGCCCACTGCACCCCTCAGCAGTGTTTTTCTGTTGATCTGCCTGTTCTGCTCCCCACTCTGTCTCTGGTGAATCCTCTCACCTCTCGCGCCTCTGCCCTGTACCCCAGCTCTTGTATGCATAAATCTTTTTAAAAAATATTGTTTCAGATTAAAATATTTTATAAATAACAACGTGAATAGTCGTTGTAAGTTGTTTTAGCTAAAATCTTGATGTAAAACATAATAAACAAAACAAAAAAAAAACCCTCTGTTGGTATAAAATAAATATGACCAGTATGGAAATATTTTACAGTAAATCTTGTTATAAATTTATTACAAATAGTTAAAATAGTCATTAGTTTTACAACTTTTTAAAAAAATATATATTTTATTTATGCATACAAGAGCTGGGGTAGAGTTGTGTGTGGGGGGAGGCAGGGGCTGAGAGGCTTCACCAGAGACAAAGTGGGGAACAGAACAAGCAGATCGACTGAAAACACACTGCTGAGCGGAACGGCAGGCAGGCAGGAGAGGTCTGCTGCGCCATGCTTGTCTTCTCCCCTGCCTGGGATCAAACTGATGCTGCAGTGGCTGTGGAAGCTCCACAGTGTGGCACTCAACCCCTTGTGCCACCAGGGAGGTCCCATTAGTTTTAAAACTTCTTTGGAAATAGATGTAAATTAATTTTTAGTTTTCCTATTTCCTAGCTTAAATTTTCCTATTATTATTAATAACTAAAAATAAGGTATAATATTAAGAAAAGTTTTGCTTTCATTTTTTTCATTTGAATATTAACAATCTTGAAATTAAAACAGATACGATGGATGCCTAGAAATATTTACATGGTGAGTGATAAACAGATATGTTGAGTTATTTCCAATTAAGCATGAAACAAATAAAGGAAGATATATGAGTGATTTTAAAGAAATGTTAGTAGTTTCTTAATAAGGTAAAAGGATTGTTGTATGTTCAAAGTGTAATTTAAGGAAATTATTTCTTTGGGTATAAATTGATTACAAAGCAGCTGAAATTAATTTGACTTTTTAGATAAAGAAACAAATGTAAATAGTTTTGAAGATAACCATTAACTATTTGAAAATAAATCATTCCCACCTTTTTATCTAATACTCTAAGATAGGGTCCTACATATAATCAGTAATCAAAAATATATTTACTTAAAGTTTGTGTTTTAATTAAGCAAAGCTTTGAGTGTTTAATTTTAGTCATCTGCAGCATTATAATTTCACTGTTATTTCTTCAGACCATTAGTTCAAAATTGATTCAATTTATGCTAACAGTTGAGTGATTAAATAATTTCTAAGGAAATTTTAATTATCACTGTAGCTGTTTTCTAGATATAAATAAAAAGAGATTAAACACAATTTTCTTAAATCAAGGAAAAAAAAACCCTTTCTAGAAAATCCAGAATCATACAGTGGGAATCAAAGATATGTCTGTGCAATTTAATATTTTTACCTTTAGTTCTCCTTATTAGGAAATCATATATCAGTGTTAGAGCAAGGAAATTCAAATGTTTTCTAATAAGGAAAATCAATCTGATTATATTTCATTTCAAAACAAATGAAAGTCACGATTGAAAACAACTTATCAGTGAATCTAACTCTTTTCGTGGTTTCAGGAAATAAAATAATGAGTTTAGTTCCATTTTGCTAACATCAACCAGTTGATATAGAATTGTCCACAAAGTTAGATATTTTTCATGATATCTAGATGTTTGCATTTTTGAAAGTGTTTTTTGGTTAGCCACTTTCTTTAATCCATAGTTTTCTAGGGTGTTTCAAAATACACTTCAATGTGTTGATAGTTTCTAAACTTGGTTTTAAGTTTAAGATAATTTTTACCAGAGTAATATCTTTCCCTTACAATTTTTTCCCAAATTTTAACACGTAGAAAATTTTGAGTTTAAAAAGTCACTTTCCACTGAGTGTCTCTGTGTTTAACAGCCAGAAGACAAAAATCTTTTATGCAAAACCTTTGAAATGGGTGCTCTATGTTCAATTTTTTAACATATCAAAATGCTGGAGTCTTGATTACAAGAAATTCCAAATATTGGAAGCATGATGAATGAATAAACAATGTATTACTTAAGGTAAGTTGGGATAAAATCTTAGCTATTCTACTTTGTAACTTTTGAGACTTAGTATCTTTTATATGGAGTATTTGACAGAATATAAACCAGATGCTAGCTGTTATCTGACAGACACACATCAGTCACACACACACATACTTTCTAAAAAAGTTCCTACTACAAATAATCACTTAATACACTCTTTTCCTTCTCTCTTCCCATTTTCTAAAAGTGCCACAGAAGTAACAATTTCTTGCTGTGTCCTTAAAATTTCTTAATTCAAAATTGTGTGGATTTCAAATTAATTATTTACAGTAATAATTTTTAACATTTATTGCCTTTATTTTAGATCTCAGTCTTAGGTATCATAGTAAATCAATTTTTTACTTAAAAAATATTTGTTTTCTTAGACATAAAAGATAAACTAAGAACCATGGGTATAAAACTCATGCAAGGTATAATACTCTCCCTTTAGAAATGAACTAACACTGTAATAAATAGAAAAGAAGAAAAGAAAGATTGGGTAAAACACATTTTATGAAAGGATATCATAATATACCACATACATCTTAAGAGTTACTGGAGAAAATAAGAAGAATAAATACACAGTTATATGTGTGACAAATGAGCAGAACAACAAATTCAGACAACATTTTTGAGTGTTTCATAGAGAAACTTCAATTTGGTTTGTCTTGAAAAGTAAGATTCAAATGGACGTAAAGGAGAGAAGGGTCATGGGGAGTAGAAATGAAGAAACATGAGCATTTCAAAGTTTCCTTATATGTTATTTTTCTGCTCTGAGGTAATACGTATAATCTGAAGTAGTTCCCCAAATTAATGTAATATGTCAAATACACCGTGTTCTCCACAGACTAACACTATGGTCATATGTATTATCTACAAATAGGTAATGTAGGGGATGTTCAAGCTGTGTAATTTATAGTGTTTTATTTTAATTTTGTCTTTAAAAATACATTTAACATTAAGTGCAACTAGCAAAAGAAATAGCTGAGTTTTGCAAAATACTCACATTTCCTCACCATTTTTTTTTGTTGTTGTTGTTGATTCAGGCCACCTAAATGTGTATAAATATGGAACATATCTTCTCCCAGAAATATTCTAGTGGTAGGCTCCCTTATCTTTCAATTCAAAGAGACTGTGATTGAGATTTAACAACAACAAAAGTTCTATTACTATTACCCCTCAAATTTTCCATTTGGAAAACAAAGACAATTAAATATGAGTCAAACCTGTTATATTTAGCCATTTTTTTAATCACACACTTAGTTCAAATGTTATAGAAAATGTCAGTATTTGTAGTACCATATTGTATAATAAACAATATTTTTATCCAAGTTATTTGCCTAAGTATGAAGGAATTCATTCTTAATGTCAACCTTAAAAAATTGATAATAAATTTTTGGAACTTCTAACATAGCTAAAGGAGAACTATGCCACAGCTGTTAACAGCATTGATCTTGCATTTGATTCTGAAAC
Organism: Galemys pyrenaicus; assembly: GCA_019455555.1. Classification (NCBI taxonomy): domain Eukaryota; kingdom Metazoa; phylum Chordata; class Mammalia; order Eulipotyphla; family Talpidae; genus Galemys; species Galemys pyrenaicus. The sequence goes on from JAGFMF010012021.1 coordinate 5,633,651, forward strand.
AACACTTGGACGTAGCTGACAAAAGCTAGAGGGACAGGGGATTCTTAAATCACAGGTCACATGGAGAAGAGGACTCTTCTTAGCATTGCTTCAAACATAAAACCTGTTTATTTAAAAAGCATCATTACGTTTGATTACATGATGAAATCTTACTCCTTCCCTACACCTTGTAAAGTTTTCTTTTAATGATAAAATAATGTTTATGAATAGGAATTCTCAGAAGCTAGTCTCCTGGTAGAGAGCGAATGAGAACTAGTGCCAGGCCTTATCTTAATTGATTTTTTTTTCATAAGGCCATAAATGGGGGTCCAATAACCATGAACAGAGAAAGATTTTATTGGACTCAGTATCTCTCACACAACAGAGGTCATAACAGAAGCTCTATTAGATGATTTCCTGAAAAATTCATGCTTTTGAAGCAATGTTTCTTAACACTGGTTACAGAAAGAATTTAGCAAAAGGCCAGCTTTGTCTCTAGGCAATTCAGACATCTGGTTAGCAGTGACTGTAGTCCAGTTCCTCAATCTCTATTATTAAAACCTCTTGGCTTTTTATTTTTTAAATTTCTATCGTCTTATCTTTTTTTTTAAGATTTATTTATTTATGCATACAAGCACTGGGGTACAAGCCAGAGTCGCAGGAGGTGAGAGGAATCACCAGACAGAGTGGGGAGCAGAACAAGCAGACTGACTGAAACACACTGCTGAGGGGAGCAGCAGGTGAAGCAGGAGAGGTGTGCCTCACCATGTGGGTCCCCTCTCTGGCCGGCAGCAGGGATCGAACTTGTGCTGCAGTGGCTGAGGTTTGCTTCCTAGTGCGTTGCTTAACCCACTGCGCCACCAGGGAGGCCCCCCTCTTGGCTTTTAAAATTTAAAAAGCTTTTGTTGTGCATCTTACCCACAGGAGACTGATGATCACCTTGCACACCTACCTATCATATTAGTCAAAAAATTTTTTTAATGCTTTTTACATTTCCTGTATTTAATATCTAGGTTTACCCAGAGTGGAAGACGTTATTTGGAGGTCACTTTGTAAAAAATTTCAAGTCAGAATCTAAAGGGATTCAGTAGCTAACATCTCTCCAAGATCACTCTACCTGTTCATACATATGCCACTTCAATACATTCAAAACACAAAACAAATCAGTACTAATGTCACAGTTCAGTGAAATACCTACAGTTAAGTAAATAATTTTAATATATAAGCAATAAACACTACCTTCAACCAATCTCAAGCTTTTACACCTGTTTCCTCTCTGTATTGTAATAACAATGATGTCAGTCTAAATTACTGTGCCTGGTATCTGTTGACTATAAATAAATTTGGAAAATCCTCAGGCGTTGTTTCTCAAATATTTCTTTCCCCTTTTCCTTATTTTCCCTTTCTGGTATGCCAATTGCACATATATTAGACCATTTGATATCATCCCATAGCTCTGATTTCAATTACAGTTATTTTCATTTCTAAAAATCCACTTATTTACTTTGATTTCATCTTTCTCCAGAAATAATTATGTGATCTTGGATTTTGTTTAACTTTTTTGTTAAATTTTGAATACATTTATCATAGCAATTTTAAATTCCCCAACAAGTAGCTATAATACCTTTATCTTTTCTAGCTCTAACATCACTATGTATTTTGAGTAATTTTCTTCTATTTTGTATCCCTCTTAAATTTTTATTAACAACTTGTTATTTTCTGTAGAATGATACAGACTGAGGTAAACAATTTTAGCCAGGAAATGCACACACCTTTCCTTCTGTTAGATTTTTATTAAGGAAATTTGAGTTAATCTAGTTAGAAATTGGACAGGGCTCAAGAGTTCTTGTTGCTATGGTTACGATCACTACACCAAAAGACTTCTGATTCCTCTAGCAATACCTATCATTTAAGCTGGAAGATCATTTATTTTCCATTGTTCTCCCCCCCACTCCCGCAAAGCCTGCCCCACTTGCACCTAGGGCTTTCCTTTGTGCTCAATATCAGAGTGAGTCGCCTTCCATAATCCTGTTGCTCTCTTGGCAGTTACATTTACTGGGTGTTTATTAGACACTGGGCAGCAGGAGGAGGTCGTGGAGAAGTGCTCTCTGTTGTCAAGCCTCAGCTTTACGCAGAAACCCCCTCTAGTAATTGGAGGTATTACGTCCTTAGTGCTTCTCTTCCTCCCGAGGCTGGAGATCTGGTCTCAGCATGTATTGCTGCCCTTGCCCTAATTAGGATGTTTTTCCATTTTTTCTCTTTTAAAAGGGCTTCCTTCATTCCCACAGATACAAAATTACTTACTGTTCATACCCTCACAAATAAGGCTTTTATTTCCTAAAGAAGTCACTCTTTTTTTGGTTTGGATATCAGAATAAATCTTGTCTTTTATATTTCCCAAAAGACTTTGTATAAAATTAGTATAACTTCTTACTCAAATGTTTGGGAAAATTCAACAAAGAAGCCATCTGGACCTAAAGTTATCTTTGAGGGAAGATTTTTAAGTACAAATGTGTGTTGTTGTTGTTTTTTAATAATTTTGTGGACTATTCAGGTTATCTACTTCTTCTGGATTGAGCTTTGACATAACTTTCAGGGAATTTGTCAATTTATATAAGTTGCATTTATTGCCATACATTTTCACAACTCATTATTCTTAATATGTATAGAATTTTTGTGACAGCTTCACACATTTTCTTTTGATATCTTTTTGACCCACAAATGATTTTAAATGTATATAGTTTTCAAATATTTGGGACTATTCCAGGTGTCTCTGAACTGATATTTGTTTTATATGACAGTTCCCACAGACATATGTGTCAATATTTCCCAAGCCATTTATTTACTTAGGGGACTTGGTAAATTATTCTATAGCATATTTCACAATATATATTTAACTTACTGCTTTCTCTTGATTTTGTTCAACTTTTTTCTCTTTATTTTATATTTCCTGTCGTTGAATGTAGAAACCCCAAAATTAGTTTTTTTCTTTTAGAAATGAAGTAACATTACAACATTATATAAATGTTGGGTGTGCATCATTGTGAATCAACCCACATACTACATTAAAGTCACCTGTAAAAGTCCAAATCTATCCTTAACATCCATTGTCCCCTTTTTCCTATTTTAAAATGTTTTTAAATGGTACTTATGCTATTTTTATGTTTTTTCTTTTTTTTCATTATTTATATATATTTGACATCAATTATAATCCCCATGTATCTGCTCTGAACCCTCTCCCTCCCCCCACCAAGTGTCCCCAATTTGTCCTTGTCTTTTTGTTTTTGTTGTGTTTTTATTATTATTATTGTTGTTGTTGTTATTATTCTTTTCCTTGATCCTTATTTGGTTCCCTTATATTCCTCCTAGGGGGGAACCATCTGGTACTTTTCTTTTGCCTTCTGACTTATTTCACTGAGCATAATCCCTTCCAGCTCTATCCATGTTCCTATGAATGAATCTAGTTTATCTTTTTTGATTGCTAAATAGTATTCCATCGTTTATATGTACCACATCTTCCTGATCCAGTCATCTGTTCTTGGGCATTTAGGTTGTTTTTGGGTCTTACCTATTGTAAAAAGTACTGCTATAAACATAGGGGTGCAGGTATTCTTTTGAATCAGTATTTTTGTGTCTTTGTGTCTTTTTCTCCTTCCTATTTGATAAACACTGACTGGCTTTATAGTACAAAAGTATATTTTTGTTTTTATTAGTACATCTGTTAGTTTTAGCATTTTTCACATATGAGTGAAATCATAGTGTTTATCTTTCTGTCTGGCTATTATTCACTAATCATGATACCCTCTAGGCCCACCCAAACATGTTGATGCAGTGGCAAAATTTCACCTTTTATAGCTGAGTAGTATCTCATTATGTATATCAGTCACACTTTCTTTATACCTTTGTCAATCAACTCTTGGGTACAAATTTGATTAAAAATCTTGGGTATAGTACATAATACTTTAAAAAACATACCTCTTTGAATTATTCTATATTTTTTTCTAGCAGAATTGGGATAACTGAATTGTATGAATATTTTGGAGGAAATTCTATACTGCTTTTTATAATAGTTCCACTAATTTACATTCCCACCAACCATAATAAGGATTGTTTCCCTCTCTTCCATATCCTCTCCATTACTTGTTGTTTCTTTTTTTTTTGGATAACAGTGATTCTTAAAGTTGTGAGGTGATATCTCATTGTGGTTTTGATTTGCATTTCCCTAGTAATAAGAGATTCTCTGAACATCTTTTCATGTGCCTGATGTTTTTGTAAATGTTTCCTTTAGAGAAGTGTTTATTTAGATCTTCTGCCCATTTTTTAATCAGGTTGCTTTTTATTATTGTTTTATGAGTTCTTTGTATATTTTGGATATCAAACCGTTGTCAGATCATGCTGAATGGATGAAAATAATTGCACATCATACATGTGTCTGGTATACAAATTTAAGGGAAATTGCTATAGTTTTTCAAACTCCAGTCCTTAAATTTAGAGTACATCATTACAATTTTTGCTTCAACAGCTGAGTTAATCAAGCACATTTTTTTCTTCCTTTTTTGTGTGTCCTATTCTGACCTTATTGCTGCTATGCACATTTGTAGAAGGAAGAAACTTCTAGAAGTATGAGTCTCCTGGGGGAATGGGAGAATGCCAGAGATGTTGGAAATGCCATTTTTAGAGCTGTTTCATGTGAAGGGTCATGTGATCCAAAAATAATGTCTCCCAAGAAACCTTCATTCTGAAAGGTTCTGCTGCATAATTCAAAGTGCCGACAAATATCTGCAGTGAGACTCTGGATGCATCAGGGGAGTACCTATTCTTATGGTAAAGTGTCAGCTAGTGCCAAACCATCATTTAATGATAGGATTTTCCAGTTCATTTTATATAATGGCAGATAAAACAATCTCTCTCTAAATAGTTAATATATTGTTCATTCATATACAGAAACATAATATCCTGGAAAAGATTGTAAATGTCCGTGTAAGAACTACTGAAGTAAAAGAAACTGCTAAACTTTATTTAATTAATTTTTAAACTTATTTTATCACAGCACTTTTTGATTCCCTATATTGCAAACATATATATGTATATATTTGTGTATATATATATATAATAAACCTAAGTTTAATAAAGCTCAACAGGTACATTTATGGTAAACCTTTTCCAAGCTTTTTATATGCTACAGTGAATCAGAAATTCTCAAGTTGGAATACAGTATATGGACCATCTCCTAAATTATGTAATTATCACTTTTTTATGATAATAGCAATTATTACTTGAGAAGTATAACCATTCCTAACTTTCATATTTTCTTCCCCAAAGAAGTAATGTTATATCATGAAATATGGAGAAATATGATCCTATTAGCATTCTTATCAATTTAATTTTTAAATTGAGGTATGATATACATACAGAATCCTGAATATGTCATCAATGAATATCAAGTTCAATGAATTTTAACAGAGTTCACTATGTAACCTGTATAAGAAATATTCATACCTGTCTGGTAAAGGAAGGGAAAATAAAAATTACCTCATAGCTTCCATGACAATTTAATTTTATTTAAAAGAATAGTAAGCAATGAAGTCAGGAGAAAATTCCACAGAAATTCTGTTAAGCCACACCAGATAAATGTATTCTATGTTGCTGAAAATGCAGTAGAGGTTTTGCTCATCAGCTTCCTTGACAGTCACATTACACATCCCTGCTCCTCCCTAAAGTTTTTAGATCTAAGAATTTGACCAGCAAAATACCAGAGTGAATACTCTGAGTAAAAGCCATACAACCAGTCTTTCAGCAAATGTTACATGTGCTAAGACTTAGTTCCAGATCTTTTGTACATTAATGGTGGAGTTGGCAAGTGTGAAAACAGAAATAGATTTGTGCATGGTAGCATTAATCGACAGAAAACAGAGGAATGACTTGCAGTTAGAGACAGTATTCATACAGAGTGGTGGAACTGGCAGACAGGGACAATTCTCCATTTGAAGTAACATCTGGCTCACTTGAAGATATAGCTCCTTAGTTTCCTGTGCTATCTGTAATTGTCTTCTATCTGTTTGCATAACCATTTAAAATTGATTTGGGAAAAGCTAACGAGGTACTATTAATTGTCACCATCTTAGCTCACTGCTTATGATAGCTATAAAAATTGATGCTTATTAAGTTCCCATCACTGTGCTTAGGTTTCAAACCATATAATCCCTAATTCTCACCTCAATGTTATGAAGCAGTTATTACTAGGCCTATTTTATTAATGAGTAGAACCAACGGGGAAGACAGTACCTTGTCCTAGAGTGTACCAAAACTAAGTTGAAAAAACAAGTTTACCTCTGTACATCTGGCTCAAAGAAGCAAGTCCTTTGTACTTGATCACCTATCCTATAATTCTTTTAGGTTCTGTATTTTTGAGAGCAACACCACGAGATAGGGATTTTTTTTTTTTTTTTATTCACAAAGATGTAATCACTGAGAGCTAGAGTTAGAACCCAAGTCAGAAGACATAGATGTATTACTCATAGATGTATTACTCTTTCTACTAGCCAAATCCCACATATCTGTACATATTTTTATTCAACCTTATAAAACCTCTTTCTTCTAAGAAGTTCAAAGACTTACTATATGAAAGGAAAGAAAGTATGCTGATTTTTTAATAGAAAATGAAAACTCATAGTTTGAAATGAGAAAACATGAACATACTTATGATTTTTAGGTTACAGCCTAAGAAAAGTTTTCTTAGACAAGAAGACAGAAGATTAAAGCTGGAGTACCATCATTCATCTCTTTTTGTATGACTGACAACATAAATGTTTCTTTGCTGCAGATAAGGTATGATGTTCATCCCCCCAGATATTAATGTAATAAAGTTTAAGAGAAGTATAAGAACATGGAAATCACTAAATGTAAAATTATATCAGTTAACATTGTGTATCTGAATATAGGTATGTCTACAGAATTTTAAAATATCTTAGAACAATGAGAGAGACCGCTCACACCACTTTTGATATATATTACTCTTAATATTCACAAAGTTCTTTAGAGAATGGTCTTCTATTTTCTTAATTGATTTTATACTTAATAAACATGCCATAAAAGAAACAAAAAGCTCAGAAGTTACAGATTTTGGACATGAAAAATGTAAAATTGAGATCTAGGTATAGAATAGAAATGATATTTCAACAAGATGATTGTTACATTATTTACTGGTAGATTTGTTCTAAAATGGGAAGTTAAAGTATAGGGCAAATTATAGTTCTTTTCAACAGATTTGTTTTATGTTAAGTTTATGAGTGATTTCAGAGTTTTCACACTTTTATCAGTCTTAATGAGGTATATTTATATTTAAGAAACTATATGCATCTAAAGCATCAAACTGAATTGTGACAGATGTATACAATGTAAAACCACTGGCTAAGTCATGATACACATCATTTCCCTTACCTCTAAAAGATTCCTTAAGCCCTTTCTAACCTTCCCTCTGTACTTTGCTCAAAGCAGTCACAGTATTTAATCACTACAGCCTAGTCTGTAGTTTTTTGATACTTATATAAAAGGAATCAAACGTTAGGGACTCCTTTTTTGTTTTTTAAGATTTATCTATTTATGCATACAAGAGCTGGGGTACAGGCCAGAGGCGCGGGAGGTGAGAGGATTCACCAGAGACAGAGCGGGGAGTAGAACAGGCAGATCGACTGAAATACACTGCTGAGGGGTGCAGTGGGCTAGGCAGGAGAGGTCTTCTGCGCATGTGGGTCCCCTCCCTGGCCAGGGATCAAACTCGCGCTACTGTGCAGCAGATGCTCCACAGTGCGGCGCTCAACCCGCTGTGCCACCAGGGAGGGCCCTTCTAGGGACTCCTTTTAAAATTTTTATTGAGGTAACACTGGTTTACCTCGCTGCATGTGGTTTATTTTGAGGTATAGAATCACACCTCTTCAGAGGAATCTCACCACATGACTGACAGATTCATATATATTATTGTGAATATCAGCAGTTAATTCATTTTTACTGTTGAGAAGAATTTAATTGTACATATTTTTTCATTATCCAGGTATCCCTTGGTAGATATTGGAGTTATGTGAGGTTTCTGATTGTCTTACATAAAATTACTGTGAATATTTTAATGTAAGTCTCCTGTGGGGATGTATTTTTTCAATTCTCTAGAGTAAACAGATAAGAGTAGAGATTTTGGTAGATGCAGACTGATTTTTTTTTTTTTAAGACGTCTACAAATTCTCCAAAGTGATTGTACTGTTTTACATTCCACCCAGTAGTGCATGGGAATTCAGTTACTTTACATCCCCCCAAAATATACTAAATATTTAACTCTCACTGTTAAGGATTCTATTGAGTCTGTAGTACTAAACCTGATGGCTAATGCTGTTGACATATTTTCATGTTGTTATATGACTTGTGTCTTTTTTGAGAGGTATGTGTTCAAATATTTGTACAATTGTAGACTTAATTGAAAAATTGTATAGCTTTTGTACCTATTATTGGATTATAGATTTTATGCCATCTGTATATAATATTTGTTAGATACATGTGTATCTTCTTCTGCAACTTCTTTTCTCTTTTTCACCCAAAAGAACTGATAATTGTTTAGTTTCTGCTTTTTATATTCTATTTAAAATAAGCTTTGACTACTTCAACTTTAAGAGAATCATCTACTGCTTTCTTTTATTACTGTTATGGTTTTGAACTTTCCATATAGTACTGTGACCATTTCAAACTTATTTTCATATATATCATAAAGATTGATGGTCTTTTCATTCTATTGCATGTTGTTGTTCCAGAAACATTTCTTAAAAAGGTGTTCTTTTCCTTTACTAAATGGCCTTGGAAAATGTGTCAAAAATCAGGTGATTGATATTTGTAATTTCCATTCTGTTTTATTGATTCATGTCTACTCTTCCAAATATACCATATTATCTCAATTATTGGGCCTTTGTCTTTAAACCAGGCACTGTAACTCCCTATTCAAAATAGTATGGAGGTTCCTCAAAATATTATAAATGGATCACCATTTGATCCAGTCACTCAACTCCTAGATAACTATGCAAAGAATGCAAAAACACTAACTCAAAGATTCAGTGCAGCACTATTTACAGCAACCAAATTATGGAAAAGAACTTAAGTGCCCAATGACAGACAAGTGGATTATCTCACACTTGCACACACACACACACTCATACACACATGGATACTACTTAGCTGTAAAAAAGGAAATACGACCTCTCACTCTCTAAAATAACATGGGTAGAATTGGAGGGTATTACACTAAGTGAAATAAGAAATAAGCCAGAGGAGATCATATGTAGAATATAGAGAAACAAAACAAAATGTCAGACATTATAAAGTCAAAAACAAATCCTAGAAAATCTGACTAAACTGACTCTACCAGAGGGAAGGGGAAGGTAGAAAGAAAAGGTGGAAGGAAGCATTTTGGACTGTGGTGGAGGCCTATGGGTGTCTTGCTGATAGGTATGGTATAATAGCATATACCTGAAGAGGTGGGAGCCTATATTTCTGGATCATATACAATATTGTAAACTGATATCACCTTAATAATAAAAAGCAAAATCTATAATTAAATATCAGGTAGCTTGAATATTGTTAACTTCATTATTTTTAAAAATTGCTTTGACTATTCCAGGTAATTTGTTTTTTCATATAAATATTAGGATAAGCTTGTCAGTTTCCCAAATGTCTGCTAAAATTCAATGGGTTTTCTCTTAAAATAATGTATATAACTACAAATATTCATATAATAGATATATTTAACCATGTTACTTATATATAATATATATCAAAACCTTAAAAGTATTACATCTTTCAATCTGTGAGCATTATTTAGATTCCTATTTATTGAACTTTAATTCTCTCAGTATATATCTCTTACTCATAATGTAAAGTGTAAAGGTCTTACTCATAATGTATTAATTTGTTATTAAATATATTATATAGTAACAAATTAATGCTTTTGGCACTATAATAAAAAAGAACTTTTGAAATTATGTTTCAATTGGAAAATTTTCATTGGCTTATTTTAAAATTCGTAAGACCTAATAGTGAAAATACACAGAAAAGAAAAATGATGTTATATTTTCTGACATCAACTATAATATAAACTAGTATTAATTAAAATGGTATGGGGTTAGAATAAAAACAGACACACATGTTGACAGAATAGTACAGTAGCCAGAAATGAATTCACTCTCAAATGTACAGCTACTTATGACAATAGAGTCAAGAGTATACAACAGAGCAAGGAAAGTCTCTTCAATAAGTGCTGTTGGGAAAACTGGACAACCACATGGAAAAGAAAGAAACTAGATGACTAACACCATACAAAGATAATAATTTAAAATGGATTAAATACCTGGATGTAATACCTCCAACCATGAAATAAATAGTAAAAAATATAGGTGATATACTTTAGGTTATTGACTTTAGAGATGTTTTTGGCAACTCAATTCCAACAGTAAGACAAACAAAAACAAAACACATAAATGGGACATCAAACTAAAAGATTCTGCACAGTGGAAGAAATCTTGAAAAGGAGAAAAATGAAAAGGAATCTTACTGAATAAAAGAAGGTATTTGTATATTATACGTCCAAAAAGAGGTTACAATCCAAAATATATTAAGAACTCATACAATAAAAAAATACCCACAGCCTCTCTGGGGACACAAGGGATTGGTCACTGCACTATGAAGCAGCTGGAGCCACTGCAGCACGATTCAATCCCAGGCAGGGGAGGTGCCCCACATGGTGCAGCAGACCTCTCCTGCCTTGCTTGCTGCTCCCCTCAGTAATGTACTTCTGTCAATCTGCTTATTCTGTCCCCTACTCTGTCTCTGGTGAATCTCTCAGCCCCCACACCTCTGGCCTGTACTCCAGTTCTTACATGCACAAATAAATAAATCTTCAAATAAAACACCCAAATAATAAAATGAAAATATGGTCAAAAGATATAAAGATGCTTCTCCAAAAAGACGATAGATGGTAAAAACACATAAAACTGCTCATCAGCACTTGTCACCAGGAAAAGGCAAAATTAAAACTACAATGAGATATCATCACATACACCTGCGAGAATGTCCAATATCAAAAAGACCAGACATAACAAGTATTATTTAGCAAGGATGTAGAGAAAAGGAACCAGTGATGTTGGTGGTAATGTAAATTGGCGAAGCCTCTTGGAAAACAGTATGATAATCCTGAAACTAAAAACTAAAAACCCAGAAACTAGACAAAGATGTATCATATGATCTAGAATTCCTACTTCTAGGTATCTATTTAAAGAATATGAAAACACTAATTCAAAAAGGTATATGCACTTCTATGTTCATTGCAGCACTATTTACAATAGCTACAACATGGAAACAACCCCAAGTGCCCATAGTTAGATGACTAAAGATGTGGCATATAAATAAAATGGAGCATAAAAGATGAAAAGCTCATGTGACAACAAGGAGGGATCTTGAGTTTCTATTAAGTGAAATAAGTGAGAAGGACAAATATTGGATGATTTCACTCATGTTTAGAAATAGATAAAACTAAATCAAAACAAATGCTTGGATTCTGACTGCAGAGCTAAGGTTACCAGTGGAGTAGTGTGATGGGACCAAAAGGTGGAGAGGATCCAGTGGACTCTGGTGGAGAGTTTTTAGTATTAGGTCCTGGACATGGAGTGTTAACATACATATGAATAGGTAAGAATTTGTATTCCTAAGTTATATGCAGTGCTGTAATCAATGATAATAAAATGAAAACATGTAGGATTGAGAATTTAAGAATATTAAAAATGATATATACATTTGACATCCATACTGAAATACCTCACTATTATATTAAACAATGCAATGGTTACAGTGAAAGCCAGTCCTAAAAAAATATTGTGTCTAATGAAAAATCACATTTATTTACTCTTTTTCTGACACTTGCATTCTACTATTAATCCCACCATGCCTACATTTTATTTCAAATAGGCTTTTTATTATAAATATAAAATATTTCAAGTGCTTTTAATTTTCAATAACTTTTAATACAGCTTCTATTATCTATTTAGCACTTTCCATTTATACCTAATATTTTCTATTTCACTGCTGAAGTTTCTTCTGTTTTCCACCTTTGTTCAAATGATATGTTCTTTGACTCATTATGATTATCATAGTTCTTTAAATTTTCACCAGACAACTTGACATAGGAATATCTGAGAACTGATCTGTTTATTTTATTTTCCTTTAAGAAGAATGAATCACATTTTCTTGGTTCTTAGTGATCTCACTTTCTTAGACAATTCCTAGGAAACAGTATGTTGTTGAAGCCTTGCATTCTGTTATATTCCTATGAAGAGTGTTTTTTTTTTAAAGCAAAAAAAAAAAAAAAAACAACTTGCTTATAAACAAATTGCAAACTTTTTTTTGCTTATTTGAAGCAATACTTCAATTCTCCTTTAATTCCTTTAATTCTTACTTGCAAGATGATTTATGTCTTCTCTATATTAGTTTGGTTCAGTGGTTAGCAAGAAAGTTTATATACAACACTTGAAAATTCTTTCTGTGGTTCTGTTTCCAGGATTCTCGCCTCACTTTCTAGGAGTATTATTACCTTCATTCTATCTTATTGTTCTTTAGGCTTGAAAGAATGTAAGCTTCTAACAGAATTTTAATTTTCCTGGATCATGTTGGGACTGTGCCTGTTCAAAATCAATGTGATTAAAATGGGAAATACCCCATGATGTAATCATCTTCTAAGTTTTACATCCTCTTTACCTGACTCTCCATAAAGAATAATTAGACTTTTGTCACTTTTGGTTTTCAAAAAAGTTTATCTAGATATTAGGGGTATGTTTGATTATTCAGTTTTTAGAAGTTTATTTTGCAATACTTGAAATCAGAACTCGTTGGGATAGAACAATTTAATCCCTTTTCTCAGAAGGCAATAATATCTTTCTTGGATAGGTTCCAAAACATATGTTACTGTGTAAAAAGATTATCTGAGAGATTAGACACTTATGAAAAACAAGATTTCCAAAAAGATGACATCCCCAAACACAAAGAATTACATCAATGACTCAAAAGGGCAGAATTAGGCAAAATCTTTAAAAAGCCTAAGGCAGTACTGATTTTTTATTTCAACTGGATATGTAGTTTATAGCTTTTTGAACTGGATTTTGTTTGGGCAGTTGCCTGTATTCCTTCCAGATGGCACAATATAAAGTGTCTGTTTTAGGGACAGGCCAAGAGAGAGGCAGACTGTCTGAACACATGGCTCTCAAAATTGTAATTTCTCATTAATGATAACATGTGCAAACAGGATTTCTTCCTTAGTTAAAGTTGTTGCCCATGAATTCCTTTTAACAAAATTTAATTTTTCTATCAGATGCACATCTAAAGAAATGAATCAATAAGACTGCTTACTTTTTAAGTGGAAATTATATTCTGTCTTTGAATAAATTATTGAATTTTTGCAAAGTAAAAAATTCACAAATATATCTCACAGGGTATATAAATATGTTTTGGAATTTTGAAGCAGAAGTTAAAATCAAAATTTTCATCTGATAATCAAGTATGGGTAAGTTACAGATCAGACTTTTTATGCTCTCCATATTCTTTTTATTGTTATCATCATCACCACTTTTAAAACAAAGGAGAAAAGTCAACATATTTAATATGCTCATAACAATGAAGATGTACTTCCTGGATAAAACTGGAAGTTGGATATTTTAGATAATTTATCTTGAATTAGGCATGATGAGAAAGCCAAAAATAAGTGTTACTTGAAGTCACATAGAATGGAAGCTTGGTCAGAATGTGATAAAATTGGTCAGAATATGATCAAATTAATTTAATTTCCATCTGAAATATTATATCTGTGACAAGTTATCTTGTGTTTCTACTTTCTCATTTACTAAAATTAAGTATAACTATTAATTCATTTCAAGATTAATGTTTTTGAGATTTAGTGCTTAGATTAAATTCTTATATAAGTATTATGAGTCATTCAGCTTCAGATAGCTAGCCAATTTTTTATTTAATGAGATAAGCCATCTCATATATTTCAGTGATTGGCTTTTAGGAGTTACATGTAATTTTCCACATTTTTTTAGAAAAGATGTGAAATTCTTTTCACATATTCTTTAATGTTTTGATATATTTGTGGTGTAATTATTATTGACAAAACATACCATCATGAATATGACACACGTTTTCCAACTCATTTTGTATTTCATATTTATATTGTACAGTAATAAAAATATTATTGCACATTAGACATTCATTTCATTTCTAACAGTTTGAAGGATGTTTTACATGAACATAACACTATTTTGAAATATTTTCAGCTAATTTTTATTTCAAGCACTACCAATTATTATTCTATTGCATCACACTGTGTCAAGGTTCTAGATTTAATCTATTTTTAATACTGTAGAAGGAAAATATTAAAATAATCCTAAAATAATTTTTCTATTACATTACATCCAATAATTTGTAAAAATGTGTTCCAATATGTAAAAATTGTTTTTACTTCTTCAAAAGATTTTTATTTTCATGAAAATTTAGATTACCAACAACCAGAAAGAAGTGATTCATATATTTTGATAAACACAATTTAACTGGTCAAATTAATTAAGCAAGGAGACCTCAGACTGAGTAGCTCTAATGCCATGGTGGCCTATGTCATCAAAGCAAAATCCATGCTTGTAAATGCCTCAAAGTTAAAAATTCAAAACCAACTAGGCTTTTAACTACAGCCAATTAAATAATTTCCCTTCTTTGCTTCCACAATCTTCTTAAGTCTCTCCAGGTTCCTCCCAGTGGAGCACTTCTAACCACTTCAGGTTTGGCACTAACTGGGAAGATACCAGCTAAATAAACAATTTTAATATGCCTCAGTTCATTTCTTAACATATTAAATATGTTACATCTCAAGCTTACTAAGTTCATAAAGTACAGGTAACATTTCCACAGTTATCTATCTCTTTGCTAATCATAATGATTTCTTCATAACTTTTATTTTTAAAAAAATATTTATTTATACATACAAGAGTTGGTGGTTAATATTTTCATGTATGTTCTTTATCTTGTAGTCTAGGTTCCATGTTTCAGTATACATGTCATATATTTTCCTTCAAATTCTCAAATATTAGAAAGTGTGTTTTTCCTTACAGCAGAATAGTTTTCACCTGGATGGTACTTTGTAGTCTAATTTGCCTTTGGTTTTGCAGCGTGCTCACTGCTCACTAGTCTAATCAGAATGCAGGGACTATGCCAAAAAGAGGCACCTGGTCACAGGCCAGGACAGTGTCTTTGCCAACTTGTCTCTGCAGAAGGCAAGACAAGTACATCTCTCTGAAACTGGGAATATGCCTGGAAACTGCCAGAATTAGCTGAATAGTAAAATATTTGAGATGTGTTGGAGGAAAACAAGATAAATAAGTCATCATTATGATCCTTGATGGACATTTCTTGTCTAAAACGATTTTAAGCAGTGATTACTGTGTGTTAATCTTTGCCCACTGGATATACATGATATCTATAATGTAGCAACACAGTAGAAGAGTACTGCTTTACTCTCCAGCTGGTTTCCTGGGGGAATGACGAAATAATATTATTTCAAAGGGGGAAATATTTTGTTAAACATATTTCTTAACCAGCAATCCAGAAAAGTTGTCAACATTTAAACTCACACGTTGCTATTTTATTATAATTTCTTGAGGCTAGTGTTTGGGAAGAGGTGCTAATAAAAAATGGGTTTCCCCTTACATTTTCCTGAATAATAAACCATCAGTTGCAATATTTTCCCCCATAAACCTAGTAAGTTAAAATAAGTAAATGTTTGGAGATCCATTAAAATTGAGCATGCTAATTTAGATTCCTTAATATATTCTCTTTTGATTCCCAGTAAATTAATGATTTTGAAATATATTAAAAATAATGAAGTTTTTTAAAATGTAGATAAAAAAAACATGGTTAGGATTTTGCCAAGGGAAAATATTTCTACAAATTATATTTTGTATAAAATAGATTATATTAGTATCAAGGTATCCCAGTTAGGATTTGACAACTATGGGAATGTATGGAACCAGTTTTCCTTGTTTTGCAACTTTAAAATAGTATGTGAAATAAATAGGAAAAATATATAGCCTTTAAAGAAAATCTAAAGTTACAGAATTTCAGAGATAAAAATGACTGTCTAAAGATTGTACATGTTTGTATAGCTAACATGTCACATTTCACATTTATACATATATAGAAAAAATATATCCAAGAAATATTCTGGTTATCTAAAAAGGAAAAATATTATAATTCTTCTTTCCTTATTTAGAGACTAGCACATAAATGTTATATAATAATTTCAAATAAATAGGGAAAGTGTTCGATGAATATAAAAACTGGCAATATATTCCAAAGTTAAGGCAGAGTATCCCCTCACTCTTTCCCTTCCAAAGGGAATTTAAACCAAAGGACAATACAATATATTGATTTACACTTGAAATATTTAAAATTTTGTATTGATTTTTACAATGATCCATTGATATTTTTAAGGAAAAATATAATAAAAAATAAAACCAATTTCCTATTCTCAGTTTTCAGTATTTTGAATCTTCATTATTCAACATGAGAGAAATTATAAAATAATATTGTTAATATTTTCAAATATTATGTATTTGAGTAAAAGTGACAAGTTATATATTCATGCAGTATATCAGACACTTCAAAGAAAAATAATTATCTTGATCTAGTCCAAAGTAACAATAGGAAGTTTTAATTGTTTCTCATTTTAAATCATCTTGAAACAAATCATCCAATTTTTTTGGTTTTTCAAACATAGATGTAGGGGGTCAAAGAAGGGGTTGTTTATTATGAGTTGTGTAGAAGCCTTACATAAAATGGACAAACTTAAGAAAGTCAAAATCAGATCATATTGTACAAGTCCAAAGATCTCTAGTTCTGGCAGTTGGGGGACAAACTAAATAGAAAATTGAAAAGACATTTAAGACAATCTGGATTCTCATTATGACTCCTATTATGTTGAAGTCATGGCCTTAGGGGAGAAAGTATGGGGACCTTATAACTGGAATAAGAATACTGGAGTACAGATACCTAGGAATCTTGAATGCCCACAATTCCTTTGAATTCCCCAGATTGAAGGAGGAAGATATCATTCTACCCTTCACCACAACTTGTATTTAACTTTGCCCAGAAAGACATAGAATACATAAAACTTAAATGTGATGATATGTTGAAGAAAACATATGTTGTCAGAGGGAATGCAAGTGCTATAAGAAGTCATATTCTGCATGCCAGAAATCCAGAGAGAAGTCTGTATCATGATAACCAGGGAACTTGATAGTTGGATTTTGTGAGACTGATAGAAATAAAGGAGATGTGCTGTTTTATCCTTAAAATTGTTCCCTTTTTCCCTTTGTACCTTCAGCAAACTGAAAAAAAAAAAAGTATAAATACTTAGGGAAATATTTAATGTACCCAAATTTATCTCACTGAAAAACAAAAATTATAAAGCCTTCCCTTTTATTCAGGCCTATATCTGTCTATGTCCAGGAAAGAATAAAGAGCTTGTTTTGCTTTTAGAAATTTGGTGAACATCAATAAAAAAAGTGACAGTAAGACTAAATGTCTTATTACATAGTAATAGTATATGTGAGGGTCACTAAAGAAAGTACAAATTATGATAATTATACTTTAGGAGTTGACTAGATTACATTGTTAGAATTATTGACAAAACAGATATAATTGTAAGAACTGTGTGATTTCTCATTAAAACCTATAGAAATAGCTCTTAGATCTTGCAGAAGTCATCCAGAGTTTTTGGAACCAAGTATAGATGAATATTTTGACAGAACAATTTATAAAATCTTTTTAACCTCTAAAATTATATGTATTTTTGAAGCTTTGATTCAAAATATATTATTCACAAGTACCAAAAGGAAAGCGCAAACAATTAACATTATTGTTAAATATGTTTTTAGAAGCCATTGTTAGTCTTTTCTTAATCTACACAATGAAGTTTAAATTCACCTGAAGCCCATGTGGTATAATTCCTACCCATTAGTACCTCTTTTAATACTCATGTGGTCTATTTATTAGTCAGGGATTCTGTTTCATTTCATAAATATGGGTACAGCCTATACTGCTTCTTCCTTTAACTTTCCTCTATTTTAATGTTTTTCTCCCCTTATATTAAGTGATTTCCTTCTCTTACGCCTCTCACTGTTAAAATTTCTACTTTAAAGTTTATTTCAAATGAAAACATAATGAAACCTTACCTAGTAACCTAACTGAAAAGATATTTCTATAGTTAGTGCTCCTTAATACTATTACTCTTAATCTAAAATATAACTAATTGTGTCCTGTGGTTTTATTGTGATATGTCTTACCCTCTCTAGGACAAAATTCCTTTAGAGATGATATCACATCTCCCATGAATATCCAATGCATCGAAACTAAAGCTCAACCTCAGAGGATTAAACTAGTACTCTAAATTATTAGTCTCGACTAATAGACTATGTAGGAAAGAAAGGTTCAGAAGGATCAGTAAAGTTTATCTAATGCATACTCATGATCTAAATTCCAGCACAAGTTATAGGACTGATAAATCTAATATAGTCTTCACTGCATTGTTTAACTCTTCAACTACTTCTAGATGGTGTATTATTGGAAGGCTCATAAGATTCTTCTGGATATACTGACAGTCACCTCTTTTGAACAACATGTACATTAGTGTAAAATGTACTTAGCTACCCTAAAATAGCATGAAAAGAAAAGCTTGCTTGAAAGAGAATTTGTAACCAAGAAAATCCTGGGCTACATTAAAGACAAAAGCATATCCTAGATTCAAACACTCCAAAGCACAGAGTTTGTAAACTATAAGGGACATACAATTGTTTATATGTGTAACTATCATTATCCCTTAAAATTTTGGATTATACTTAACATAAGATAACATCAAATGTAGTTATCAAAAAGACATTTTGCACACTAATTGCTTTGGAAATAACAGGAAAATAGAGATCATTTTTTAATATTTGACTAGGTAACTATTTGAAGTGACAAAGTTAAGAACTATTACAATGAAGAATCCCTTTGTGAGAAAGAAGTATATTAATATGCAACGAGGGTTATATCTATGCAATGAGGGTGAATTTTGCTTTTTATTCATAGGACTTATTTGTTTCAAAATACTAAAGAATCTTGTTTCAAATACTAATTACATAATTCACTTGTCACTAATACAAATTATGTAACTATTATAGTTAATAATACATGTTAATTAACAAGAAGCATCAGTTATAAAGCACAAATTCCACTACACATCTTAGCTGCTTATGTAGATATTTTTCTATAGATTTATTAAGAACGTTATTTCCCTAATAAATGTTACAGTATATGCAAATGCTGTTTTATTATATAGCATTACTTTAAATATAGTGTAAGTTAATTCTATATATATAATCATATAATTAAGGCTTTGCCCATTTAAATGTTGTGACATTTATGCTAAGTTAAATGTTTCCTTATCTGGAAGTAAAAAAAACACAGGGATTTCTGTTTAAGTGAACTTTTGACAATCACCTTTACAAGTTTATATATTTTTCATTTTACAAATAGTGCATATAAATTAAAAATAAAACTTATTTTAAGTCCCACCTAGAAAACCTATTTTTAGAAATCATCTGATCCCAGTGGTGTGCCAGTATCTCTTCTAGATGCCAGGAAGCAAGCTAGTGGAAAAATTTGTCATTTATTTTGAAATATGCATTTTAAGTTTAAGGAAAATACTAAAAATACAAAATGCATTTTGTAAATTATTAATAAAATTATATTTGCTATTATTTGTATAATAAATAGATACTATAACTATGTTTTATAAAGTTGAAGCCTAAATTGGTCCTTTAGAATAGATTAGATTTGTGTAAGGAAGCAGGTAAGGGCTATTTTCAGTAAGTAAACCACATAAGAAAAACACAAGAACTGGAATGAACAAAGTAGCATAAGGGATAGGGAGGAAACTAGTGTTGAGTTTGTACAAGTGATTGTTGGTAACTACATATTGAGGAGAAAATAATACTTTTAATGTTATCATTTGATGATTTTTTGAATGCCCTACGAGTAGAGGAATAACATGGTCACGCTCACAGAGCTTCTCAAACTTTAATATGCTCATCAAACACATGGGGGTTCTGACAAAACGCAAGTTCTGATCTAAAAGTTCTCAAAAATATGAATTCTTTCTCACAAGTTTCCACATGATGCCAGGATAGCCAATCACCAGACCATACATTGAATAATACCACTATACAATACAGAGTTAGCTCTAGGAGTAAAGAAGCTAATGTGAAGGAATCTTGCTGCAAAGCAAGGGAGATTTGTGACAGTGAGGAAGAATATTAAAAACTGTTTCTTAGAAATGTTGAAATGGAAGAATTAATGGGTTAGATAAATTTGTCTGGATTTGGGAGTATAACTGAGAAAAAATAATATGACTATATTTATGTCTGTGAGACTGAAAGCCATAATTTAAAACTAAAAATAAATGTAAATTCTGGAGTATGATATGGCTTGGAAAAAAACAACTAGCATCCTAGCACATGATATGGAAAAATATCAGCAGAAATGTGCTTGGGCCACAGAAGGGCATGAAGCTCTGAAGAAACCTGCACATTTATTCAGAGATAGTAATTTCTCTCAGCCATGAAGGTATTTGAAATCAACCAGGGAAAGTAGGCTACAAAAAGAGGAGAAATTAACTATAACACGTATCTTGAGAAGAAAAGAAATGACAAAGTACTTGAAGAGATAGGAAAGAGCAACCAGAGGTATGGAAGACTAACAGAGCACGATAAACTCCAAGGAGGAGAACCAAACTGAGATATAAAGACAAGTTTTGGATGGCAGGAACACTCTGAACCTAGGAACCAGAATGCCATCAATGAACTGAGATCTTTTGGGCAAATACCTTGTTTTAGTAATGATGCAACTGTGGATATCTGAGAAATGTCAAGGTTTAATTGAATTTTCTGGAGCTAATCTCATTAAAAATGTTTTCATTATTTGCAAAGTTTTTTTTATTACTGAGCATAATAATGTGGCTCCACTTAGTTATTTTCTGTTTTTCCTATCCCCTTATGTACCATAATATTACACCAGTATACTTTCAACTCATGATAAACATGTGATGCTTGTTGGACTAAGTGCCCAAAATTGTGTTTGCTTTCCCCTCTTGCACCTAAAACTTTAAGTATTCTTTTAGTTTTACAACCTTCACTCGATATATACACATTTAAAATAATGACAGGTTTAGCTTATATATGTTTTCTCTCATTCAAAGGGAAGGAAAGGAATTGAAGAATAACAGTGTAATAATATTGACAAGTAGGATGGCAAGGATAAAGTTAAAAGCAGAGATAAACAGATTTTTAGCAATCTAGGTATTTATAATCTAGGTGCTACCCTTCAGGATTGTTAATAGTATTGGAGACATTAAGGATATTAAGTTGGTTCAAACCTGACACCAGTTTTTCTCAAATAAAATAATTAAAATCTCAAAGTAAAAAATTTGGATGTCGAGTGGGAGAACAAAATAAATGATGCAAGAAAAAAAAATCTTAAAAAAATGTTGGTGCCATGACAAAACTGTTAAAATTTAGTTGTGAAAATAAATGGTAATTATTGTGATGAAAATTATTATGAAATTATTATTATAATTGAACAGTGAAATAGTATAGTGTTGGGGATAAGTACCCATCACTAGAAACCAACGGACTGATAGACCAGATATGTGACTCTGCCACTTGAATACTTTTGGCAATATCGCCACACTCCAAGGGATGGTGTGAGAATTAAATTGTACACTAACAAAATAGTATTGCCTTATTAATAGTCAATTTTATGTGTCAAACTAGCTATGTCACAGTGCCCAAATATTATTCTACATGTTTCTGTGAAGGTGTTTTTGGACAAGATTAAGATTTAAGTTTGTAGACTTTGAATAAAGCTGATTGCTCTTATAATATAAGTGAGCTTACCCTGCTGTTGACAGTCTACTTAGAAGAAAAGACTGACCTCACCTAATTCAGAGGCATTCTGTAGCACACAGTATTTGACTTTGAACTTCAACACTGAAGTTGAACTGCAATATAAGCCCTTTCCTACATTTTCAGCCTGGTGAGTATGGAACTTAAAATAGAGCATGAGCTCATTCCTATGTCTTCAGCCTTCTGGACCACCCTGCAACTTTGAGACCTTCCAACCTCTATAATTTCATGAGCCAACTTTTTGAGAGAGAGAGAAAATATGGGTGCAAAATGCATACACATGCACACACACACTCACATACATGCTGTTGATTCTTTGAAGAAACCTGTCTAGTGTGATGATAATTTTGAATTTATCTCTTTTAACACATTAGAAGAACACAATAGCTGATTCCATTAAATATTTTTCCTGATCCATTTTCAGTATTTTACACTGAAGCATTTACTAATAAAACGTGCTTCAAATGCAAAGCCCCAGTGTTTTCTACATTGTGTTCCTCAATGGATGTTTCTTCCCATCTTTACCTACTTTCTGTATGAGAAATCAAGACAGGAAGATAAGAAAATTCACTCATTCAACTAATAAAAGATCAATATAGGGCATAAAAATAATTGAATAAAAGAAAATAAAATTTTACCTTTAAAGTCATTTGAGTGTGTACTATACCAGATTAAAATAGGATGAAGAAGCAACAAAGTGAAGTTATGGATGAGTTTGATACTTAATTAACTTAATTTTTAATGTTTATTGATAGTACCTTTATTTTTGTGAGTTAATTTAGTCAAGCTTACAATTAAGTCTGAATATCAACTCACAGGTGATAACCAAGCAGTCTGGTTGATATTTGAATATAAATTTAAAATTCCAGTATAATGCATATAAAAGCAAATATCTATTTTACAAATCTGCACTTTGAAAGATAAACCATTTATAAGAAAGCAGGGGCCTCCTTGGTGGAGCAATGGGTTAAGCAACACATTGTGAAGCAAAATGCAGCTGCTGCAGCAGTTCAATCCCTGCCTCCAGCTGGGGAGGTGACCCACGCAGCAGATATCTCTGCCTCGCCCATTGCTCCCCTCAGCAGTGTGTTTCAGTCAATCTTCCTGTTCTGTTCCCCACTCTGTGTCTGGTGAGTCCTTTCACCCCCACACCTCTGGCCTGTACCCCAGTCCCTGCATGCATAAATAAATCTTTAAAAAATAAAAGAAAGCAGTGTAATATATAAAAATGGTTGTATTATGTAAAATGATATGTAGTTACTTAGGAAAGAAAATGTATTTTTGGATAAAGGATGCTATATTTTTACATTTTGACAATTTAATGTGAAATTAAAAAACTTTCAACCAAAATAGTTGCAAGTAATTTCTGCTAGACATTCTTCCATCAACTGCAAATAACATAACACATTTTCATTTCTAAAAGCTTAAGACCAAAAAAAAAAAAAGAAAAGAAAATTAATTTTCACAAAACAATGCTACCATTAGCAGATGATACAGCAATGTACAATTGCCTGGTCTATGGAAATACTATATGAAGCAAAAGAATTTTGACTATTTAAATGAAGAAGTGATATTGATGATAAATTCTCTTAGGGCTTTTAATCCCTGCTAGGGAGTTTACATTAGACTGATGTCCCCTTTACATAAAATCTCATTTGACTTATGTCCTCTTGAGGTTCTCTACTACACTTTTAAATGTTTTTAGAACTTGATGATTGTACTGAACCCTGAGATTTTTTTCAAGATATTTTAAGCATCACCTTTTTCCCTCCTTTCATATTTCCAGTGTCCTTTCAAGCACATTGTATCACTTTAAATTTTTATAGTAAACTACCAAATAAAATCCAGAGATTTAAACAACTTTGCTCAGAACAAGACCATAAACTCTGCAAAATATAGATATTTCTTTTATGTCATCAATATTATTTAATGATGAATACTAAATAAGAGCCCAGTGACTCATCTATTAATTTCCTGGCTGCTGTAACATATTACAACTTTGGTGGCTTATAACAAAACCGAAATCATTTTTTCACACTTTTAGAGGCCCAAAGTCTGATATCAATGTCACTGGCTAATATGAGAGTGTCAACAGGTCTGAGCTCCCTCTCTCTGCTTTAGGGGATAAATCAGTCTTCATCTCTTCTAGATCCTGATGGCTACACCTTCCCTGGGTTGTGGGAATTTCATTAAAATCCTTCCTCTATGGTGATATTACTTTCCCCCTTTTTATGTAGTAAAATCTCCTCTATCCTCTCTTTTAAGGATACATTGCAGAACTGTACTTAAGGTCCATATAGATAATTTAGGGCTCTCTCATTTATTTAATCACTTATGTAAAGTTATTTTTTTTTTTTTTTGCCACATAAGGTATTCAGAGATTTTTCAGAGATTCATAGACTAGACATGGGTACCCTTTGGGCATCACAAGTTCTTTTAAAAGTTAATTTACAGAGAATACAATCTTAGAAACTATAGCCTAAGAAAATAGAGCAAAATCATGCAATTCCATAGTTGTAAATGGAAAGCAGATATTTTTTCTTCATTTTATGTCATCAGAAGTGATTTTAAACACAAATATATATTTTGGATAAAAGAGATAATACAAAATTTGAAATAGAAAGCAAAAAATACTTCTAACTAGTAAAATGAGTAGTGTACTTTTCAAAGATTTGAAAATTAAAATGTCTAGAATAGAAAATATTTTCTTTTTTGAAATCACATAAAATTTGGAATGCTGGTTGAAACAGCCATGTTCATTTTCCTTTATCATAATTAAATAAAAATTCCCTAAACCAATAGATTAGGGAATTAAATATTATATTCTCAATACTTGTATTTAGATCTAATGAATTTCTACTGTTTGGCTAAGGAATAAGTGAGCGGCAAAAATATGTTTTCACCCTAAGGGACTAAATCCTTCTATTTTCAGGAACACATGTCATACACATATGAGTGCTTTTAAATCCAACAAGTAGTTCCAAACACAATTAGAATTAGCTGTTTAATACTTACAAGTATGATTTTTAAATTTGGTTGTGGTTTTTCATATATCAATTAAAAACTTCAGCTGTTTCTGTCTAACCTGTATTTCCTAATTGGAAAAAAAAAAGTTTTTATTTCCCACTACTTGAAAGGTAAAACTTTAATCTCTTACAACACACAAAAAATTAATGAAACCAGGTATGACTAGATCTTTCCCATTTAAGTGACAAGTATTAGAATCAGCTGATATGCCTCCTTCCTTTGGCAGGAGAACAGTTGTCAGTGAACTATAACCCTGGAGACAAATCTGGCTCCTCACCTGTTTTTATGAATAAGATTTGATTACAATACAGACATGCTCATACATTTACATACAGTATAGGGATACTTTGCTCTCCAACAGCACATTTGGTAAGTTAAAGTGAACACTGTATGCCTAATAGAGCTTAAAATATTTACTATCTCTTAGCACAAGCTGGTTGATCTCTGGTGTAGAGAAATGAGAAAAATATACACAGTGTGTTTATTAAATATGAAGTAAACAAAAAATGAAGAATTGACTGAAATACATTTAGATTGAACAAGACACTTAAAAGCTGACTATATTAAATATAACAAAATAAATTTAAAATTAGTATATACAAAGTCATATTTCAGCATATCAAATTTAATCACACACATTTAACCACACAAAAATTTGCTTGGTTCTTAATTTCATATATTAAGGTAATCAAATATATGAAACATAAGTCAGTATGACGTGGCTAAAAAAAATAGGAATGATTTTATTAACACATTTCTAGGTTAATAGATGTTAATGGTTTTAGATTAGATCTATTATCAAAAACAACAAATAGTTATTCAGTATGCAGTGTGTTAGATGCTTTTTAAAATCTATATAAATATACATATGCATATATGCATGATTTTGAATTAATTAGTCCCATGAATACCCATCTGGGAATATATTTAGGCACAGCTGGAATAAAAAGGAATATTATGTATGAGAAGATTGAAGTGCATGGATTTTTCTGGTTAATATTACACAATGAATAAGCTCCACAGGCTGAATACAAACCCAGAATATCTCTCTCCAGCATCTATCTTATTAACACCCAGCACAGGGTAATAGTCAGTGTACAGCTATAACAAAAATATCAGACTGAGCAGCTCATACAACACACATTATTTTGCTCTTCTGGAGGCTGGGAAACTTAAGACCAAGTTGCTAACAGAGTCTAAAGTGGATCTTCTTCCTGGCTTATAGGCCACTACCTTCTCACCATTCAGTCACATGACCAAGAGAGGTGCTCTAGTCTTTTTCTTTTTATAAATCCTGTCATCAGAACTCCCTCTGCAGGACCTCATCTAATACTAATTACCTCCTAAAGTAATCTCCTAAAGATTACCTCCTATCTTTTAATACCATTCCCATATTAGTTAGAGTTTCAACGTATACATTTTGGGAGGTGTCAGAAATATGCCATCTATAATGTCCCAAGAACAAAATACCTAGAAGATCATAACAACTATAAGCAAATATATGAAAAATTTCAATATATAAGAGAACATACATTTATTGGCACTTGTTTCAGAAGTTAACAGTAGAAATTAAGATCAAAGCTGTAGTTGGCGTCTTAAAAAATATAAAAAAACCTTTTTTAACAAATAGAAGAATTATCATAAACGGGATAAGGTGTACTTGATTTCTAAACTCAAAGAGCAAATTTCTTCAGGAGATCTCAGATGTACTCTAACTAAAGTATGCAGTTGATGTTAGAGAAGAAGAAATCAGGGACGAATCGATTTTCTCTAACATCTTATTCTGATTTCACTTAGCCATGTAGGAAGATAACTTGCCTGGAGCAGGATAGAGTCCAGGATTAGCTCAGGAGTACACTGCAAAGCACACTTTACATTCATAGGTTGTTTTAACTAGCACCCTGGACCACAGTTAATAAAATTTTTTTTGATCTCTCTGAATTTTTTTTCAATTAGGCTTAAACAAGACAACTATGGAAAGTTAAACATGTTATTCAATAAGTTCAAAGAGGCAAGGAGGCATTAGCAATTCAAGTTTCATTGATGTTCTATCACTGTTACTCAACATTCTTTGGTGGATTAAAGGATAATTCCTAAACTATGACCAGTCTTGCCTCTCACTGCAAGACTTTCTATAAGCCAGAGCACACAAAATTTGGATACTCAACAAATGAAGTATTAGGCCAAAACATAAAATGAAAAAATATAAATATGCTGATTATTACCTGAACTAAAGAAAAGTACAAAATTCTACCTCAAAATTATTACTTGGACCTATAAGTCGCACCACAGCCATATCAATGCATGCTTTAAATATAGAAAAAATGATATATACTGAATAAAGTTTTCTGTTTAGATACACAAGTTATAATAATCTTGGAGACTTAGTTGTTATTTCGCTTTTAAAAGAATGCATTTTCAATTAACCAACTGTTTAGATAAAAAATTTTATGTACTTAGCAACTGTAACTACCTAATTAATTTTAAATATACATAAAATATATATTTAAGGATCTTTTTCTCTTAGAAAATTAGTCTACATTTCTAGCATCTTAATATGACAGTAATGCCAATTCTCTACTGCTGAAGTAATTCCTATATAAAAAATTCCTTCAACAGGGATCTTTAACTTCATACATGAAGAATACACTTTTTGATATGAGAATTTTGATAATATATAAAAAAGAATACAATGCAGTTAAAGTGGAGAGCTTAGTGAGAGAGACAGACTCCATTAAATGTAATAACTTCTTAAATGGGAAATAAAGAAATGTCCCTCTTTTTCAAGGAAATATATCCATTATGATTCAAAAAGGTCCCAATTCCATTGGACTTGATCTAATTAAAGAGGTAGAGGTCCTATACAAGGAACTACAAAACATTATTAAAGGACTTTGTGACAAAAGGAAGTAAATGACATTTTATGCTTGTGGATTAGGAGAATTAATATTATCAAATAAATACCCTGCTTAAAGTTATATATACATTTATGCAATTCCCATCAAGATAACAATGTTTTTTAAAGAAATTGGATGAAAGGAAGTGTTTTCCTGGTGCTGAGAGGAGTAGAGAATGAAAAGTGTGTTCTTCATGAGATTTCCTTTTGGGGTGGGGAAAATTTTAAGAGAGATGATGAAATGTTATAGTGGTGAAGGTTGTACATCACTGTAAATGCATTAAATTCCATTGAATTGTATACTTTAGAGTAATTATAACTATGATTTTTATGTTATGTATATTTTCCCCAATAAAAAAAAATGAAGTTGAAAAAATTATGCTACAAAGTGATAGTAATTTAAAAAGCTTGGTATTGGGATAAATGCATACACACACATTCAAGGAAAAAAACTGAGAACACAGAAATAAAATCACAAACGTATGAGAACTGATTTATGAGTAAGAAACTAAAGAGCTTCCAGTGGAGCAAGGAAAGTCTCTGAAATAAATGGTATTGAAAAAACTGGACAGGCCACATGGTAAGGAGTGAAACTAAACTGCTATTTAACATCATGCACAATTAAAAATTGATTATTCAGATGTAAGACATAAAAATATAAGATCAATAAAGAAAACAAAGACAATACACTCCTTGATATCTGCCTTAAAAATGTGCCTGGGGACTGGACTCCATCAGACAGGGAAGCAAGAATGAAACTAAACAAATGGAACTAAACTAAACTAAAAATGTTTTTATACAGCAAAGGAGAATTGCATCAATATGAAAAAAGATCATGCTCAAAGGGATAAGATATTTTCATATCAAAAATCTGACAAGGGACACATGTTAAAGTCTACAAAAAACTCATACAATTCCACAAAAAGAAAGCAAGGAACCTGATTAAAAATGGGCTGAGAATTTTAATAGACACTTGCCCATTGAAGACATATAGATGTCCAATAGACACATGAAATGATGTTCAACATCTCATATTATTGCAGAAATGCAAATCAAAGTAAGGAGCTATCACACCACACTTGTAAGAAATATTATTTTCAAAAAAAAAAAAAAGACAAGGAACAGATATTGAAGAGGATGCAGAGAAATCGAAGAACACTATTAGTGAGAATGTAAATTGATGCAACTATTATAGAAAGCACTATGGAGATTCTTCAAAATATTAAAAATAGAAATTCCATGAGTCATTTATCTCACTTTAGGAAATAAAGTACAAAACACTTATGCAAAACACAAAAATGAAAACAATAATTCAAAAATATATAATTCAATAATGTTCATTGTAACATATTTTACAATAGTCAAAAGCTAGAAACAACCGAAATGCTCATAGGCTGACAATTGAATAAAGAAGATATGGTATATATACACAGCAGAATACTATACAGGTATAAAATTAAAATTTGCTATTTGCAATATATGGATGGACCCAGAGAGCACTGTGGTTAGTGAAACGTCAGATAAGACAAACTTTATATGATTTCACTCATGTGACACATAGGAAAAAAAAGCAAACAGATGAATAAATGAAACAAATACAATATTTGAACTATGGGACTACTTGGTAGTTACCACAAGAGAAGGAAGAAGAGAGGTAGGTAAATTTGAACAAAGGGCACAATGGCACAGTGATAGAACTAGACATTTAGTGGTACACTTAAAGCTGTATATGACACTGTTGCTTCTCAATGATGCACACCTGAAACTCAAAAGTTAATGCAATGCTACCTAAAAAAACACAATCATATTGGGCCTCCCTGGTGGCGCAGTGGGTTAAGCAACTGACTATGAAGCAAACCACATCCACTGCAGCACGAGTTTGATCCCTGCCCCCAGCCAGGGAGGGGACCCACATGGTGTAGCGGACCTCTCCTGCCTTGCCTGCTGCTCCCCTCAGCAGTGTGTTTCAGTCAGTCTGCCTGTTCTGCTCCCCACTCTGGTGAATCCTCTCACCTCTCTGGACTCTGGCCTGTACCCCAGCTCTTGTATGTATAAATAAATCTTTAAAAAAAACCCCACAATTATGGATTTGCAAAGGAAAAAAAATGTCCTTTTGGGAGTGTTAGTTAGCTATCTCTTCCCACCACCCTTGCCTGTTGTGTCCTTAAAAAGGCCTTGAAACAATGACTTCTGTTAGTAATGAACACATTTCTTTTTAGCTTTCTCAAAAAAATATTTTATAACACATTTCAGTGGAAAGATTTGTCTGAAACAATTGACTTTGTTCTAGTCTTAACCAAAGTTTTGAAATCATTATTTGATTTTGCTTTTATTATCCTTATTCTGGAAACTCACAGTAGGGAAGCTATAACTAGTGAACTATAATTTAAATTTAGATCTTTTAATGACAAGGGCATTCATAATTCAACAATACCTCAAATATTATATTTATCATAAATGTACTTTCAGTATGTGGAATCTACTATGTATAAAATCATTAGAACCTTATACTATTTGTGCTAGACTTATTAGCCTTCATATACACTACATGTGTGTATTAGTATGTATGTGTTTTTTCAAAATAGAGTAGAGCATAACATATGTAATATCTATTTCTAAGTATCCTATCTTCTCTCCTCCTAAGGATCTATTATATTTGTGAATGAATATGCATTTATGAGACATGACTGATGTTTTCATTTTGGATAGGACATAGGGCCAAAGAAAACCAAAATAGTTAATTCAACATCAGAATTGTTAGAATGAGTCATTAACTTTAATGAAGAGAATGTTTTTATTTCCCTTTTATATTTTACCCACTCATATAATAAATAATAATCATAATAAAACTATAAAAGTAATAATGATGATTTGGGTGCTTGTATAATACTTTCATATTTCCAAAAGGCTAAGACATAGCCCATCCATGATCAGTTGTTAAAGTTTTATGTTTTAAAATGGCACTGTTTTAAAAAAGAAAATGTATTTTGGTGAATTTCATCCTAAAATAAATCTGCCTCAATTAGATAACTTCAGTCCTCATTCTCCTGCTCATTTAGCTTAATGAATGCCATTAGCATGGGCTGTTGATCATAATGAATAAGATATGAGTTGCTTTTTCTCTCATGTTTTCCACCCCAGGAAAAAAATCCTCTAAGAAGCTTGGATTTTTATAAGCTCAGACCTTTCTCATCACAAGGTAAGAATGATGAAACAAACCAAAATCATTTGGAAGTTTGATAAGAATATGGCCAGACTTCAATTCTTGCTTTCTGACTTACTAGCCTTATAAATTCAAGCATATTGAAGAATGTAACAATAATTTAGATGAAAACATAAATGACTAAATAAAATCTATGTAATATGTTACATAACATTTTGACTAAAACAAAATATAAATGATTATTTACTCTGTCAAACATATAGATGTATGCATACAGATGCTTATATATGTATTTTTAAATAAATATGTATTGCTACAAACGTAACTTCAGAACTTCATTTACAATCAGAGAAATGCAAATCAAACTCACAATGAGCTATCACCTCACACCAGTAAGAATGACCCACATTAAAAAACCAACAACAAATGCTGGGAAGCATGTGGAGAAACCCCCTTACATTGCTTGTGGGAATGCAAAGTGGTCCAACCACCATGGAAAGCCATGTGGAAGATCTTCAAATTACTAAAATGGAGCTACCTTATGACCCAGCAATTCCACTCCTAGGAATCTACCCAAAGGACACAAAAACATTAATTCAAAAAGACACATTCCTATGTTCATCACACCACTATTTACAATAGCTAAAATATGGAAATAACCTAAATGCCCAAAAATTGGTAACTGGATCAAGAAGATGTGGTATACACTATGGAATACTACTCAGCAATCAGAAAAGATAAACTTATGCCATTTGTAGCAACATGAATGGAGCTGGAAGGGATTATGCTCAGGGAAATATCAGATGGTTTCACTTATAAGAAGAACATAAGGGAAATCATACCCTTGTATGATCAAGAAAAAAAAAAAAGACAAAACTAGCAGTCAAACCATAAATTGGAGACATTCATCAAGGAAGGGGGAGGAAAGGATCAAACTAGGAGGGAAGAGTACTAGAGTTTATGGTGATGGTTGATTTACGGGTGTCTTGGTGTTGGTAATTTTATGGGAACACCTGAGAGGAGAAATCAAGCACTGTACAAAAATGAACAATGATGTAAAAATACATATTAAAACATAATAGCTTTGAAAATATATATCATTTTGCTTATATAGTCCATTCTAGAGTAGGACTTACTGGCAGAAATTCAGACCTGTAAGCTGTTACAATAGTAACTGAGAAAAAGACCATCAATAAAAAGTTTATCTTTCACATACATTGTAGCTCAGCATTCCTGATATTCTACTTTTTTAAAGCAGGGGAATTGTTTAACAGATGATTCAGAAATATCCTACAAAGAGAAACTATGTTATTTTCAGTCTGTTGGCAACACCAGGAAGCCAGAAGGAGTTGATAATGATCTATATCATGTGGAGCCAAAAAACAAACAAAAACATCATATAAACTACCACAAAAAGACATAAGAACATAAGTTTTAACAGTGAAGGTGAAGTCTGACTACGCAAGAGTAAATGAGGAGAAAGGAAGAATGTAGTAAGATGAAATAATAAAAATTGTAGACTATAGGGCAAAACAGAGTTTACAAATAATAGGAAGAATAGGAATATAAACAAGTAAAATGGAAAAAAGAGCAAACTATAGCATAAAAGTAAAATCATAGAAACAAGGAATCTTAGATAAACTTATATAAGACCCATCAAATTTTTATGCAATTGGGAATAGCTGGATACTGGGATATTTGTTGAGCCTGAATAGCAAATACAACTAGGTCAACTATTTTTTGTTTGTTTTCATATTATGAAACAAGTATTCCAGCTCGACAGATCATTAAAGGCTTGCTATCACTTTGAATTTACTTAATACTTGAGTAAAGAAAGTTGGGATACTCTGCCTAAATCAAAAAGACATCTTTCCTTGGGAACTACTGTCACATATATGTCCGTGGTCCCTAGAGTCAATTTTGCAAGGCAATATGGGTAACATACAAAACTCGAGTCACTGTGTCTGATTTCAAATATCAGCTTTGTACACAGATTTGTGTGTGATCTTTAATAAGTAATATAGAATGAAATATCCCCCTAAAACTCATATATTAAGATCTCACATTCAATGTGACATTATTAAAAGGTGGGTTTTTTGGGAGATGATTAAGCCATAAGGGTGGAGCTCTTATGAATGAAATTGGTGCCCTTATTAAAGAGACCCCAGAGTATCTCTTTGCTGTTTCTAAGTAGAATGACACAACAAGAAGTTGGCTGTCTGTGAACCAGGAAATAGACTGTCCTTAGATATTGTATTTGTTGGTGACTTCATTTAAAATCTTTCGGTTTACAGAACTGTGAGAGAGAAATCTCTGTTGTTTATGAGTTATCCAGTCTGTGTATTATATTGCAGTATCCCAAACTAAGACAATAAGTAATGACAACTCTTTATGTTTCAGTGTCTTCATCTACAAATAGGAGCAATAAAAATTTAAGATTAGATGTGTGGAAAAGTATAAAGTGCTAAGAATAGTGCATGTCATATATTTAGTACCAATTTGTTAAAGGAGAAAAACAAATTAGAAGCACCTATTGGAAGTATTTTCTCATTCATTTGAGTATCTGCTATTTGCTATTCTGTGCACTTTGAGATATTTACTCAACAAAAGACAAAAATTTTTACTTTCTTATAAATGACATTATATGAGATGTATTCTAATGAAAATGTTCTAGCTATGATAATATCATATTAGGCTCTTTTTCCAACCTCTTTGGCTATGTTATATCCTAACAAGTAAATTCTATTCTTATCCCCATTTCACAGGTAAAGAAGCTGTTACAGAAATTTTAATGAATATTTTATATGCTACTATTAACTAATATCTAACCCAATGCCTATATATTTCTAAATACATAAATTTCCATCATTTGTTATCTACCATTTATTATTTACTTATTCATTTGCTTATTCATTCATTTATCAATGTAAAGCTGTAATTTTTTTTTCTGGGAGGTCTGAGTTCATTATCAGATTCTGGCTCTGGATTCTCTACTGGTAATATTTTGTTTTGCTACCTCAATTAATAATCTGGTAAAGCTTATATTCAGTTTATTACAGACTTTTCAGGATTATTCAATTTCCAATTTTAGGATATTACCTAGAGTAAGAATCTGAATACCTGAATAAATTCACACATTCGAAGGTGTTTTCTTTGTTCTCCAACACAATACATGAAAACAGTCACAATACTAGGTCAATGCTATCTTTTAAATATTTCTCGAACACATTTTTGACCTCTGAATAGCCAACATTATTTTAGTTTATGTTCTTATTACCAGAGATCAAGAGAATTATTTTTAAATTACATCATTGTCTTAACCAGCTTCACTCTATTCATACTTCTTTTATAATTTCTTCATAAACATGTGGCTGGCCATGTCTCATAACCCTTTGTGAATTCTTCAGTATATATTGAATCACTGAGTCACTGTAGTGGTATATAAACTCTGTCATTATTTTGTCTTCAACTACTTCTCTAACATGACTTTTGGTTTGTAATGATAGTGGTTCTTCAAAATATTTCTAGGGTTCTCTAGAGAAGCCATAGTCTGTCTTTAATGCTGTTACATTTCTAACAACTTATGTTTCCTCCAATTTATCTACTTTCAATTATTATTTATTAATTTACTTATCAGACTTTTTATAAAGGATCATGCAGTCTGAGAAGTATCACAATCTGGCATCTGCATGGTAGAGACCCAGGGAATTTTTTTTTTTTTCCCTTACAATGTTTACTTTCTTTTCTAGATGTAGTCCCCATAGAATTTCTACCACCATCACCATAATCCCTTGTGTTCTTCCTCTCTGCCTTGCTCCCAATCCCTTCCTCTTCCCTGAAGACTATCTCTGATTTACAATTTTCTGTTTAGTTTTGATTTAGTCTCTGATTTATAATTTTCTGTTTAGTTTTATTTGTTGTTGATGTTATTTTTTCCCTTGATGCCCTATATTCCACCTATAAGTGAGACCATCCAGTATTTTTCTTTTTCCTTCTGACTTATTTCACTGAGCATAATCCCTTAAGCTCTATCCATGTTTCTGCAAATGACTATAGTTTATCTTTTTTGATTGTTGAATAATATTGTGATTATTGAATATATAATCTTACAAATAATGCTGCGATAAACATGATCATGTAAAGTTGACACACAAGGGCCTCCCTGGTGGCTCAAGGGTTTAAGCACGACACTGTGAAGTATCTGCAGTCACTGCAGCAGGAGTTTGATCCTCAGCCAGGAAGGTGACCCACATGGTGCAGCAGACCTCTCCTGCCTCATCCACTACTCCCCTCAGCAGTATATCTCAGTTGATCTTCCTGTTCTGTTCCCCATTATGTCCGTGGTGAATCCTCTCAACCCCACAACTCAGGCCTGGTTCCCAGCTCTTGTATACATTAATCTTTTTTTCTAAAAAAAAGTTGACAAAATTTTCTGCCTCTTCAGAAAATCTTTCCTGACAAACTCCTCCTTATATCCCCACTTAGAGTTTGTGCTTCCATCTCCAGACTGCATTGCAACTTGTTCCTTTTATTCAGCACTTAATAGTCCCTTGTTTATATATATCACTTACTGAACTGGTCATCCAGGGGAAATTTTGTGCCTGATAAATTACTCTGTCCTTAGGTTTAGTATAATGCTGGCCACAGACTAGTTGTTAAAAAAACACATTTTAAATTAAATAGTGTCAAGTGAACACTGAGGAAAATCGACATCTTATTATGCAATTTTCCCATTGGCCATTTTAACACCTTTTTAATTATTTGATCATTACTCATAATAAAGATTAAGCTGGTGTCCAAAAAAGGCATTACTTGTCCTTTCCAGTGATTGATTTGTTTTCTGAGTTCAATATTATAACAAATGGGTATCTGGAAAACCTTCCCATTTGACTACTTTCGGACAAATAAATTACTATCACAACTCTACCAAATAAACTCTTACAATCTTTGCCATTTCACATTTGGAAAACTTAATTACCAGAACTATTTATAGAATAAATAGTTTTTTAGTTAACTATGTATGGTACTAAATATTATTATCTCTAGGACTTTACATCTGTGAAAGCCTAACCAGGAAAACCACTCTGATATTATGTTACTTTTTGATATTATATAGCACTTAATCAAAGAAATAGTTAAGCAGGTGATGAAAGAAACATAAAATAGGAATTCTATAAAGTTGCTCATAGATTAATAAGCAGAAAACCACTACCACCTGGAGGCCTGAGTGACAAAAGGAAGTGCCACAAAACTTAGGGGTCAGAATCACTTAGGGTAAGCTGAATTCATGGTGGGCTTTTCTGGAAGCAGAGAGAAGCTCAGAAGAACAGTTTTTGCCAAAGACATGATTTTCGACAAATAGATACCCCAATGGAAACTAGCTGTGATGGAATCCAAGAAACGCAGTCTGTCTTGATTATCTTTTTTGTGACATGAGGCATAGAAATTTTAAGAATTAGACCTGAGGTCAATGTTGTACAGGAATATGATTTTTTAAGGGAAATGATGCTATTTGTATCTTCAATTTT
Source organism: Galemys pyrenaicus (assembly GCA_019455555.1). NCBI lineage: Eukaryota > Metazoa > Chordata > Mammalia > Eulipotyphla > Talpidae > Galemys > Galemys pyrenaicus. The sequence goes on from JAGFMF010012021.1 coordinate 5,670,311, forward strand.
AAAATCAGACTGTAGGTTGCTTCTTTGGGGGAAGCCATTTTTAGAGAAAGGCAATAAACAGTATATTACTCGAAAATTCTGTATAAATAAGGCTTGGTAATCCTTTATAATAGAATCATACAAAAATCTGACCAAACAGATAGAGACTCCTCCCCACATCCTGGACTAGGAAACTGGTCACCTGAGAGAGCATTAATCTGTATTCATTTATCTGACAGATTAGTCAGTCCTTTATGAAGTGATTCTATATGAGAGAGATGATCTCATTAGGAAAAAAATGTTGTGACAAAATTTCTAAATAATGAGGAAAAAATAATGAAGAAAAGAGTAACAAGGAAAATGGTGACACCTTGGACAAAACCTGGGGAGATCACAGTACTAGAAGACTATGACAATAAGGACAAAAAGGAGAATGAGGACACCTGAAAGCCATTTCATGCACTTCAAAGTGAATTGCAGAACAATTCTGGGAATTTCTAGGACCTGGTTTCTGTATAGGTTTGGAGGAAGCTTCAGGTTTCCTTTAGGAAGGAAAATATAATAACAAGGGGCTGAATGAAAACTAGAGTACGTATATTAAAGCAATAATTACATTAAAGAGTGCATGTATTTTGATCTGGAGAAGAGGGTATTAATGGAGTCTGAATAAGCAAACTCTGGACCCTTTTTCAATTTCTGCTTTTCTTCTTTGCATAATTAACATCAAGTACGCAGTGATTTTTTTTCTTCATTTGAATCATATAGGCTTCTTTCGTATTCCATCTCATATTTTCTTTTTTTTTAAGATTTATTTATTGATGCATACAAGAACTGGGGTACAGGCCAGAGGTAGGGGTGCGGGGGTGAGAGGAGTCATCAGAGTCAGAGTGGGGAGCAGAACAGCCAGATAGACTGAAATACACTGCTGAGGGGAGCAGTGGGTGACGCAGGAGAGGTCTGCTGTGCCATGTGGGTCAGCTCCATGACTGGGGATAAAACTCATGGTGCAGTAGCTGCAGAATGCTTCCTAGTGCTGCACCTTATTCCTTCTTGCCACCAAGAAGGCCCCCGTCTCATAATTTCTTACATACGTAAGAAATGAAATGAAAAAAATGAAGTTAAAAAAATGTTTAACAATCTTCATTAACCGTTAATTTCCTGATGCTACACAGCACAGAAAACATGGCTTTCATTTCTCAAGAACAGTAGAAATAACATTTAAAAATGTTTCTTATATTTAATGGATTTCCTTTCATTTTACCCTTATCTGGGTAAAGTTAATCTAAAAATTTATGCATGGTAAAAATGAAAACACTTTTAAATTTATAGCATCTTAATCATGAAGATGAAATGTAAGGGAGAACATATTTGTGTTTATATTAAAATGCATGGAGATGTGTAAATCAAGCCAACAAAGTTCTAGAAAAAGTATAAATGGTATCTTCCTTGGTTGATGAGTAGCTCTGTGAAGAGAATTTTATGTCAAGTTTGTTGTTATTGAGAACATGAGAAGCAAGGATCTGGGCTAGGTAATACTCATGCAAAGTATCTTCTAGATAGTCTCTCAACTGAAAACATCTTGGAATCAATAAGATTCTTTTTAAAAATGTAAATACCACATGGGAATATGAAGTTTATTCCATATCATATAATGATTTTTTTAAAAATAAACTTCAGGTTGAAAGATTGAAATTTTATTTGGAAACTTCAAATAACAAAGGATTTATTACAAAGGATCCATAAAGAAAAATTCAGCAATGAAAGACTGAGGCATAGACTCTCAGTAGGGATACATGGAGATCTATTCTAAAACACTTGTTGCATTTTATTTTTTCTCCTCTCTGTTGCTGCTAACCACCTGTATTACAGAGTTCTTTTATTCTTTATATCTGTATCTTTATATACTCTTTATATCTATCAGAGTTGCTGCTTCCTAATCTCATTTATATTTGGGATCTCTTGATAAATTTGGGCCCAATAACCTCATGACCTCTCTGCCACAATTTCAGCTTCACAAATGTCTAACCATGTCACACTGTTGGTAAACCTTTAGACAAAAATCAATATATACAGCTTATCTTTCCTGTCTAGGACACTTGGGCTCTTTCTAGAGGTTGTAAATTGCCAGCTCTTGAATAAGATTGCTATTCATGACTGAATTAGTTGTAGTCAGAAACCAAACATCCCAAAGTGAAAGGAAATTACACACACAAACTATACTTTATAGCAGTGGTGGTGGTGATAGTTAAGTAACAGCGTGGTGTTCCAAAAATTTTCCTCAGTACCAGATGATTTCAAATGCAGTCATAGAAGAAAGTGTAATGACTTTCTGCTTCTAAGACTTCAATATCACATATCTTGGTCAAGGAGAAAGTCTGTAATGTTTTAAGTGAGGAAAATTAAGGTCAGAGAGGTTAAATGGCCTGTGTCTGCCCCCATTATATAATTAGAGAGAGGTATAGCTGGGACAAATACACTCTCATAGTATACTAATTCCTCTTTCACTGAAGTCTGCATAAGAACCAGGGTAGGGAGAAGGGGGGGGTGGGGGAGAGGGAAGCTATTTTTCCCTATAAAAGAGCAATTTCTGCACTAAACATGTTTAAGGGTTTAAGGTAATTCTGCAGATTGTGGCTGACCGATGCTTTGGGAAGGGATTAGGGACACCTTAAAACTTCTGAATAGCTTGTAATCAGTTTGAATTTCAAGGTACTAACACCCATGAAACAGGTTTCTTGCTCAAGGCTTTGTTTTCTCTGTGGATACAAGCTATGAAAATAAACAGAAAATTTGGCTGAATCCAAACAATAAAAAATACTTTTTTTTTTTACCTAAGATATATTATAAAAACCTGATTGTATTTCTGAGTTATGGTTATAAAAATCACTTCTTAGAAAGCATTTCATGTATTTCAAGGAGTGAAAAAAAAGAGAAAGGTAAGAATTTTTTTTCCTGAAAACAAAATCTTTGGATTTCAAAATTAATTAACTATAGTGCTAAGTGAGAATAGCTACATTAAATCTATAGATGTGAACTGATTAAAGAGTAGTGTAGAAAACCAGATAGAGATTAAGGTGGCTCCTGAAAGAGGAGATTTAGTAGAATGAAGAGAGATGGATTTTTTAAAAAATATACCTAACAAAGAATAAGGGTAGATGGTAGAGAAATGCTTAATGGAAAAAAAGAAAAGAAATAAGGCAGGAAAGAAAGAAGAGAAAAGGAATCAAGGTACACAAAATTTTGTTTTCAGAAAGTTTTTATGAAATCAAAAAACAAAATAGGTATAGTAGTAGTGTGGACCAAGTGTAATTTGAAGTCCACATAGCACAGTAACTTTCAATCAGTCTTTTGAATATATGGAACTTTTCCAAGGCAATTATAGATAAAACAAATTCATACAAAATTTGTACATCATTTGGTTTTATAGCATATAATTTGTATTTAAGCTATGACATTACATTTAGAAATAGTTATATGTTCTTGATTCTGAGAATGAAGGAGAACATACAAGGGGAAAGAATAGTAGTAATAATACATTTTAATTATAATTAAAGTAACATTGGTCTATAATACTATATATGATTCAGAAATACAAATAATACATTTCAAAAGAAAATAGTAACTACCTAGCTCTGTTACATTTCTGTTGACTACCATTTATACTATCATGTTCAAATACCAGGAAGCAGACATTTCCCAAGGAGAAAAAAGGGGGAAAAATGATGTTATAAAGCTTAGGAAACATCTGTTTCTGACAAGGCCCACTGCTAAGTATGATACAAACTAAATATTACAAGGTTCTAAATTACACTTTTTGTGTTAGAATTGGGGCAGTACTCTGCTCCCATATAACTCAAATTAAAACTTCAATAAATTTAGGAATTTGGAATGTGAGGTCCTAAGAAACCTTTCACAGACCCCAAAACAACGCCACTACTAGAAATTATTGATCTAAGCTAATTATTGAGCTAAGTCTAGAACATGATCCATTTATGCTAGATATTTTAATTAATCTCAAGTTTGGTTACTGATTCTTTTTCATAACATTTTCCACTAGCTTTTTTTCCTCTTTTTCTTGTATATCATGGAAAAAAGTCAAAGCTCTTAAACAGACTGTTCAATGATAATTTTTCACTATTGAAAATGAATGATAATTAGAATAAAAGAACAAAGTTAATTATACCTTACTCTATTTAGATAATATTTTCAAACACATTTGTTTTATCTTTAGCTTGTTACAAACAAAATAAAAATTTAATTTTGCTATTTCTTTTTTAATAAAAATAAATGAAGTAAAATAAGACAATTTTTAAATATTGGTAATTTGTTTAACTTAATATGGGTGTTAAATAATGGTAAATAATTTTTTTTCTAACTTTTTATGCCTTCCCCTCAAAGTCTAAAAAGTTATCTATACTTCCAGTTAGAATTTGAAATAAGAATTGAATACCACCAGGTTTTTTTTACTCATTCCTACTTTTCAAATAACAGCAATAACTGCACTATGGTTTTTAGTAATATATAAATGCACATATATATTTACTATTCTGGACAAAGATTCTCAATCTAACTATATCAAAGTTTGATTATAAACTTCTATATTCAATAACTTATATAAAATACTATGCCTGGAAAAGGAATATGAAACATGTTTGTAAATTAGTGATAGTGAAAGCCAGCATAGAAATATCTCTAAGCCTGCAGTTATACTTTCATAGTTCTAACTTTAGTTGTGTTTTTACCTATTATAAACTGGTCAATGTGATCAATTTATAGGGTAAATTTGAATAAAGATCCTTGTTATTGTTTATATTATACAACTATGATTATGATTTTAAATATAGTATTGAAAAAAAAAGTTTTTCTCAACAAAATAACTAAGTTCTCAGTTTTAGTTTGTCACAACAGTCCAGGAAAAAACTAATATCTGTTTATGTTAATCTGATGGTAGATTCAAAACCTGCAACTCAACCTTAATATCAGCTAGTGTGTTATTTGTGTTATTCACAAACTATCTTCCATAATAAGAAAATCCAGCAAAGTTTTCGAATATGGCAAGAGAGTTTCTTTTAAGAACTCTGTGTTGCTTTCCATTACATAGGACCTGTGAACTCCTGAACCAACCACAACAATAATGTATGAAAAATTCAAGTTGAAGATAAATTAGAGTTGCCACAAATATCATGGTTAAATGTCAAATGTTATTTAATAGTTACTCACTTTCTCTGGGGGCTCTGTGTCTCTGTTTAATTGCTATCTGTTATAATTAAGATTAACAATAGTTATTAATCTGTGTTTTCAGCAACATAATACAAATGGCTAAGAAATATTTTTCCTCATATAAATGGTAAATAATTCTTTTAGATTATGGGAGCTACTGAAATTGAAGAACCAACATCTTATATGTCCTTTATCAAAATGATGTGAGAATGTTAGAATAGAACATTCTCTGAGTATGCATAAGATGTAGTTTTTAGTATAAATTAATAGGAGAGCAATGTAATCATTACAATTAAAATATTTTTTCCAATCTCTCTATAATAAAGTATGCATTTTAAGGCTTAAGTAGGACTAAGGATACTCAAACAATTAAAAAAAACCAAAAATTATGTGTCTAAATAAAATTTCATGTTTAGAAATGATGAAAATTAAAACAAGGATATAAGTACAACCCCAGTTAAGATGCAACATTTTTGTGGCCTCCCTGGTGGCGCAGCGGGTTGAGCACCTCACTGAGAAACATCCATGTCACAGCAGCGTGAGTTCCATCCGAGCCAAGGAGGGGACCCACATGACACAGCAGACCTCTCCTGCCTCACCTGTTGCTCCCCTCAGCAGTGTACTTCAGTTGATCTGCCTGTTCTGCTCCCCAACTCCCTCTGGTGAATCCTCTCACCTCACATACCTCTGTCTTGTACCCCAGCTCTTGTATGCATAAATAAATAAATCTTAAAAAAAATACAACATTCTTTTAGCAGTATTCCCAGGATAGGAAACCAGAGGCAATTTCTTACCCCTTTGATATCAGTACTGAATTTACAATACAAAATGCCCTGCACTTAAGTAATCTGTATACATGACTTCTCTTTTTTTCAACTTGACTATAAATCCTTTGAGGGAAGAGACTGTGATTAATTCACCTTGGATTTTACTACAGTATGTAGCACTCTGCTACAGTTAGTGAGCAAGTATGTTGCTGCTGTATGGTAAAAATCGATTAAAATTTAAATTATAAGATTTTTAAAAACTATGTATCTTGAAGCTAAATTTTTTTATAATCTATATTTTTAAACAAAATTAAAGATTAATATAAGCTTGAAATAGAACTAGCAAAATATGTACAATTAATAAACCACCACAGAGAAAACTCAGAAAAAAGTCATTTGATAAAAAGTAAGAGGTAACCTTGACACTGTTATAATACAGACCAAAATAATACAGATGAGTGTAGGCCATTTTTAATTCAAGTTTCATTGTAAGAAAAGAATATCTTTTTTTAATCTGTTAAATAGGAAACACTGCAATAGATAATCTCTAAATAAAGCATGTTATGGGGATTTACTATACCCACAGGAAAGCGTTCCCATGACCAGTGTAAAGGCAAGTTTTGAAAATTCCAGTAGTTCCAGGAAGTTAACATGGACTTACCTTTTCACATTTACCAATGACAACTATGATATGTACACACTCTATTTAAACATGCAAAGTTTAGCCATCCATCCAACTTTTATGAAAAAATACAATCACTACAATTATAAACACACACACATATATATGTAATATATATATATATAAGTCAATGTTAAGAAAACTCTGCTTATTACTTTGTAGCAGTTCTTAGACTTGTAAGCCTACTCTAGACCATAAGATTTTGATTTGCTGTTTTAGAGCTTCTAATCATACCATGTGATATTCTTATACCTGGACGTGTTTTTAAATTTAACAAAGAACAAACAATACATGGGTTTAATAGGTAACACAGAAATTTTGAGTTTGTTCAATAGGCAGCACCAGTGTAACACCACTAGCAGGCAGTGTTAAGGAATTTTTCTGCACTAATGAATAGATACCATTTCATGGGTTGACTATCCGTTAAAAGTTTTGGGACCTATGGGTGTGTAATAGCACTGATTAATTTACCAATTCTTATTCTCTGCTTGTTGCTAGAAATACTTTTATTTTTCCTCATTCCAGTAAAAACTTAATATTAAGACTTACAGTGTTTCGTTGTCGAAATAAGTGGAAACTGGCCTTGGGCCACATTTGTAAATCTACATTCAAGTATGCCATCAATCAAATCTTACCCAAATGCCAGCGTGCAGCTGGATATTACAGATGTTCAGGGGAATAACTCCTCTTCTTCCTATAAAATTACATGCAGAGGAGAAACTTAAGGAAAAAAAAAAGAAGAAGAAATTAATGTTGTGATAGGACTGTACTTTTTTCCTCTACCAAACTAAAAATTCTTGGTTTTGATATAAAAATGTATATTCTTTATACATTGTTGTTATTTGTATATATTTAAGCATATGCAGATTTCTATTTCTCTGCAGATTTCCATTTCATTACCTTTTCATTTATTCCAGATATTCACATGACTAACCATGGGATAGTTGTTACTTTGCAACTACTCTACAATACAACCACATTGCCTTTTACTTTTTTGAATGTTTTTTGCTTGAATGGCTTAGAACATTTAGAACACTGGTTTTAATATATTGTCTTGACATGAAGTGACACTAAAATGATATCCCAAAGGCCCAATGTTCACTCAACCAAGTTAAATAAAGTTCTAGTTCTTAAAACGAAGAAAATGCAGTTATCTTCAATGTTCTCAGGTGCTTACTTGAAACCATTTAATAACTTTAGGTAACACCTCCATTCTTCTAACTTTATTCTAGGTCTTCCTATTAATTAACATGTGTATTTTTTTAAATTTTACCTTTAGGTTCAGGAAAGAATGGCAAATATTTTCATTTTACTTTTTAAATAATTTTAGTCAAGTATTATATTTCGCACTTTAGGTAAACTACATCATATTTACATCAGCATGAGGTCTTACATAAATATTATAAAAGATATAGAAGTGACTAAAAGTAAATATTTATAGTCTTAGATTCACAAATGCCAACAATGAACACATATGATAAAATATAATTGATCTAGATGGTTAACAAATCACATACAGAGAAGCTAGTTTTAAAAGTTTGTTAACTTCATAGTGAAAAAAATAATGACCATGGCATACAAAAATTTGTGAAATATTTCACAAGTATACCTACTGTATTAACTTTCTACCATTTTGTTCACTATTTTTCCACTAACACAAGTCATAAAATGGCCATGGATTATATCACTTCTTAAAATGTCTTGTCAATTCTCTCATAGACATTTTAGAGGCTGTTGACAAGACATTTTAGAGGTTGGTGACAACAGAAAAACAGCAAAGGTAATTCTTAGCAGGAGTTTGAAAGCTAATGCCTTTTTCTATGAATTTCTTGTTAACTTAGAGACTAAAGCATGCATTATAGAGAATGCCAATATAATAAATGTATGTCTAATAGCTTACAACAAAAGTGACTCTATAAAAGTCTTCTACTAACTTGGGTCTACACAAATTTCACTCATAATTTTTTTCCTTTTTTCTTTTAACTGACAAAACATTAGCTAACATTAGGTTTCAGGTATATAGGCACTAAAATCCAAAATTCAGTCACCATCCAGCATCAACATACCTTCATATCGATAGACAGTTTTTAATGAAGTAACACCACTGCCAAGTTCTGTGTTTATTTGTTACGTGTACAAATAGCTGCTATTTGAACGGCAGGTTAACCAGCTGGAAGCTGGCTCCAAGCATGTTGGATATGTTGGCATAAGCAGGGCTCAGGTGTGATCTGACCTCTATGCCAGCAGGTCAGATGCCAGTTCCAAGCTGGAGTTGGAGCCAGTAATGAATTCTGGGAAGAATCAAGCACTGTGAGCCACCACTGTAGCAGGGACAGGTTCAGATCCAGAGTCACAGTCCATGGCCTGTCTTGGGCCTGTGTGGTGGGAAATAGAAAGCAAGTGGTCAGCAGCAGATCAATGTTGATATCTTCATGCTTTCTGTTAAGATTCCATATACATTTTCCAGTCACAGAAGATGAAGACTTTTATGACAGAAGTCATAAGACTCTGTAAGCTACCCACCTAAAACTCATCAAAAGATAAACAAAACTGCTCCCAGGTTAAGAAAATGCAAATATTTTTATAATACCATGGCTTACTTTTGATCTTCTGTGTGTCTGATTTTACAATTTAAACTGCTATATTTAAATTTTAGTTTCTTTCCTTTCTTGGTACTGTAATATATTTATTACGACTTCACTCAGATATGGTGCTATTTTATTATGTGTATTCTGAAGATAGATTAAAGAATTACTCTTTCGATGGTGCAATTGTCTCTTTCTGGTATAAATTTTCCCTTAAAATTATTCTAATGTATGTGCTAATTTTAAAGAGGGCTTATTTTAAATATTCAAGCTACATTAAAGAGTTAAAAGGTAATTTCAAGCCCTCAGGTAAGTTTATAATTGTAATGTACATTAATAACTGAACTATTTTGCATTTTGTCATATCAAATGATTATCTTTTAAAGTGTCCGTCACATTAAGAATATACTAAATTCTCATCATAGCCATAATGTTGAAAAGTCAATTTTACAGGAAAATTTCAGGAACTGAAAGTCTTCAGATGAAATGGCATCTGTTTTAACTACCATTGTAAATCAGGACAATCTGTAAGATAGGAAAATTCTATTTGGCTTTTATTTGCCTCTAATCAGCTGCCTATAAAAATGCCTATTTCAATAGGTTATTTTTTTATTTTAGATTTCCATTGGTAAATACACTTCTGCATTGTCCATTGTTATTTAACACTAGAATTAATACAATTGAAGTTCTTAAAGTCACTTAAATAGCTTGTTCCTCAGGCATATAGCTATGTTGCCTTTACCATCACCAAAATATGTAAATTTAAGTCTTCTTCATAAGTAGTCATGTTTAACCTTTGTTACATTTAACAATAAAAACACTCAAGATTATGTTGTTTTATTTTCTCTCTTTTTTTTCATTAAGGTATCTTTTAAAAATTACATATACATTATGAACTTTATAGAATATTCTAGTTTTAGAGAATACTCTAATTAAAGGCACTTCCTGGCGAATCCACTCCCTCATTGGTCTTCTATCAATATTTCTGTAGACATATTATTGGAATCTACTTATTGATGCCTAAGTCATTAACTTGAGAGATAAGTGCAAAAATAAATACTAAATCATAATACACCAGAAAGTAAAAATAATTTGAATCCCTTTATTTACTGTGCATTATTTAACTGAGCATCAAGGGATTGTCCATCATTTTTTAAAGATTTTTTTATTTATGCATATGAGAACTGAGGTACTGGCCAGAGTACAGGGGGTATAAGGATCCACCAGAGAAAGAGTGGGGAACAGGCAGATCCACTGAAATCTATTGCTGAGGGGAGCAGTGGACAAGACAGGAGAGGTCTGCTGCGCCATGTGGGTCAGCTCCCTGGCTGGGGATCGATATGCTGCAGTGGCTGCAGATAACTTCATAGTCTTTTTTTTTATTATTTTAACATTTTTTTAAAAGATTTATTTATTTATGCATATAAGCACTGGGGTACAGGCCAGAGGTGTAGGGGGTGGTGTGAGAATCCACCAGATAGAACAGGATGCAGAACAGGCAGATTGACAGAAACACACTGCTAAGGGGAGCAGTGGGCGAGGCAGGAGAGGTCTGCTACGCCATGTGGGTCCCCACCCCTGGCCGGGTGCAGCACGGGAACTCTCGTGGTGCAGTGGCTGCAGTTTGCTTCACAGTGCGTTGCTTAACCCACTGCGCCACCAGGGCAGGCCCAACTTCATAGTCTTGAGACATAACCTCTTACATCTCCAGGGAGGCTCCCATTGCCCATTAAATTTATAAGAAAACATGCATGATTTCAAATCTTTGCTACAACCATAAGTGGACTCCAAACCACAAAATTTATGTGTAAGTATATTTTATAACTTTCCATTAGTTTGACAACCTCCAATTGTAAGTTTCAATTTTCCTCACCTTTTAGAGGAAATACTGGATTTTCTTCTAACTAGATATTACTTGGTCATAAAATCCATTCATTTTACTAGAACTGGTAAAATTAAACAAGGAATTAAAATTGACATCTGCCTATAGGCCCAATCTAAGTGAATTTATGTACTACTGACATCACATTAAGTAACCTCAGTTTTAACAAAATTTGAAAGCTCCCAGAAGGCTGAAAAAATTTCATTAATGTTGATAAGGTGATGGAGACTAGGAAAGAAACAAGAAGGTCAATTCTGTAACACTGCATCAGAGGACACCCCAGTCTGTATCAAAATAAGAACCTTGTGAAGGAGCTCTTAAGAATGTTATCCACCAGATGTCAGTACGACAAATCAAATTAACAGAAACAGAAGACTGAGAAGAAATGGAAGGATCCTCAGCAAACTGAAGTCAGGCTGATCCTACATAATGGGGAAATGAGAGGTTCCCCCCAAAAAACTAAGCAGAATGACTATGAAGAGTGGGTGGTAAATAAAGTCAGAAGCCTAATTTCTCACTGTGTGCCTAAAAAACTAAAGTTTATATAAAAAGTTTAAAAAAATTATAGTTTTCTTTCCAGTTTTATCAAGATGAAATTGACATATAATACTTTCTAAGTTTAAGATGGTCAGCATGTTTGCATACACATATTGTGAAATGATTGCTATATGTTTAATTAGCATTTATTATTTCATCAAGATACTTTTTTTAAAAAATAGGACAATGTCTTTTTTCCTTGTGGTGAGAACTCTTAACAAGTTTCATGTATACCATACACCAGTGTTACCTATAGTCATCATATTGTATGTGACACTGCTAGTACTTAGAGCTATCACTCATAAACAAGCTTTCAAGAAGACTCAGTTACAACCGATCCTAGAAATCTAGGATTAGATATTCCTAAAATACAAGTGCTTGTGCTTCACCAGGACTTTACAGCATTTAAAGAATGGTGTTTTCCTGGACTAGAGATTTCACTTTCTTAAAATTCAAATCTAATATATTGGTCATTTGCTTTGTTCTCTTTTTCAAATCTTAAGGAATAATGTATCCTGGTGACATTATAACATGTTTGCCTGAAAATTACTGTTTTTCACTAATGTTTTTCAGATGCCAAGTCATTTAACCAGGATATATTAAATACTTGCTAAATTCTTACCATTAAATATATGCACATGTGTGTATATATACATATATACATGTGTGTATTTTACATATAAACATGTAATGGTAGACTCCAGTGTTCCAAATACCACCAGTAACATATCTACAGTCAAACTAGCTTAACTATATATTAACTTGATGCAATAAGAGAAATCATGCACCATGGGAAATAAGTCTAAGTAAGTGGGAGTTGTCTGAATAAGAGGAAATTAGAGTAAGGTTACTATAGTTTAAGGAGGTATGGGTTTGGGTTAAATGCAATCAGGTAGTAGGGCTAATTTGTGACCAGGGCTGTCAGTCATTTTTATCTAGGAGGTAGGAGATGTCAAGTTGAGTCAGAGTTGTCACTGGAAAAGAAGCAGTAAGTACCCTTAATACTGGGACAGGAGGATGTTTAGTCCTTGTGATGTTTGCATTGTGGTGTTTTTTGTTATTGTTTTGCACCCCTCTCCCCTCCTCACATTGTGGCATTGTGGTGTTTAAGTCTTGTTCTACCATTCACAGAACCATCTCTTGCGATGTTAACATTCTCTGAAGTTGTTAATGTCTAGCAAGGTTCACCACAGTTTAGTTGTAAACTCCAGCTCTGGTTACAAATTATCAACAGTTACACATTTTTTTTTCTATAAGCATTAGCTATTTAAACTTTTAAAGTCATTAGCTTAAATAATATTTGCTTAATATAGAATGGATTTATTTGGAAGGAGTTTTATAAGTATACAGGAAGTGACTTTAAAATCATCCAACAGTTTAATATTTCTATCTTTTAGTAAAATGGATAGTATGATGGACATATCAGATGGCGCCAACAGAAATGCTTTGCTAAACATAAGAAGAACTGAAGTATAATTAGCTTTAAAGAAAATATTTTTAAAATAAAAGAAGAAATGCATAAGCCATATTAGTCTTTAAGTTGTTTAGTCTAACAAAATTGGTTAAATTCATAAATGGTCACTAATGCAAGATATACATTAGTGTAGTGCAGACAATGAAGATTTGTATATAGGTCAAAATAATGTGTGAAAATGCTTCCAATATGACATGTAAATATAGGCATTTTTCTCTATTAATATTAAACACATACCTATTCTTTAACCTGAGACTAGGAAAGAGTAATATTAACTAAAGTGAAATATTTTTTAAAGTTTATAATTCAGTCCTTTTTCAAAGATTTGCATCAAACTTCCAAATTATGTAATTTAAAAGCAAAGTAAGTCTGGAAAATTAAAACTATCGGCAAGAAGAAAATGTATATTTTCCCCTAAAATTGCTACACTTATCTCTGGATGATTTTCTCTATTTTTCTCTATAGAGTTTCATGAAAGACAGGTGTTATAACCATGAAATGGACTTATTAAAGCCTTGGAGTAGAGTGAATCACATGTCATGAGACAGCCACAAGGAGACCCATAGAAAAAAATAATTTACAGCGGATTTTGTGGTACTATTACTTTAAATGTTGGCCCATACTGTCTCCTAATGTAAAACAGGAGAACCTACTAGAAGGTATTAGCTTGGAGAAAAAAAAAAAGTCTGTAGCAATCATGGTTATAAAATGTACTCGAAAGTTCTGTTTTAAAAAATATACCATTAAAGTTATTTTTGTGTTTCCTTAGGTAGATCTTAGTAGTTCTATTGTTATCTGGGTTTTATGTAATGGTAGTTATATAATAATTGCATTTAAATTATGAAGTATATATGTTGTTGAAACATTTTGATCAGCATTATCTATGGGGAAAGCAGACTGTATTATTTTTGTCATGTTTGCTTTTTTGCTTTCCTTATTTTGAGAACATTTTATAAAATCATTATGACTTCATACTATGATGTCACCTACTATTATCTTCTGATTAGAACAGGAAAGTATATGCAATGAAATAGCTGAAAATAAAATCTTAGATGAAAATATAAGGTAAATATTTTTAGCCTAGTATTAGCAAAACGTTATTGACAAAGGAGAAAAATACATAAATTATAAATCTGAGTTCACGGAAATTAACTTTTGTGCTTCAAAAGACACAATCAGGAAACTGAAAAGACAACCTATAGAAAAGAAGAAAATGTTTGCAAAACATATATTTGATAAGAAATTTGAATTTAGTATATATCATATATAATATATATGCATTTATTTTATACACACAGAGAAAATTTTGATAATTCAATAGTAAGTAGTTTAATGCCCATGAAGATCTCTTTCCTTAGGGGATATTGCCATTGGTGGGTTTTGGGACAAGAAGTTTGGATTTAATGTGGATGGGTGAGGATTACCTGGCCTGTCTCACTGGTCTTTGGGCCCAAACCTTAGGGATGACCCTGGGAAAAATCCATCTGTGATGAGGTCCCTCTGACTGTGGCTAGAAAGGCCACAGATCCCTCTGGGATTGCCTGATACCCCAGTTATTGACATTAATATTCTACCCCGTGGTGTTTTTAAACATATGGAATTGAAACTAAGTTCCTACATAATATATAGTCTATCCTTAGACTATTCTTAGCCACTACTCTCCTAAATATCAAGAGTGCATTAAGTTTATTATACTGATATAACCATGTAAATCAAACAACTTCAAAATCTGCACACAGGAGACTAAATTAACAGCTGCCCTTCTCAATGGAGTGTAATGAGACCTCAAAATCAAACTAACTTAAGTTCCAAAGACAGAAAGTCCAGTGGACACTGGCTCCTATATAACAAATATGACTCTGCTTTAACTATTATCTATCCAAATGATTAAGTACACTTACCATTTTAGAAAAGTTCAATATGCAGCATTATCCATATTTTAGAGTGTCTCTTGAATTTTATACACCATTAAAATGCAAAAGTTTGATGTGAGAATATTCAAATAGGACTATGGTAACAATTTACCAATTAATGCCTTCTCATCTCTGGTGATTTAACCATATTTTGGTAGAAGGAATGTATTTACAAAATGGAATATCAAATGACAGGTTTCCAAAAAAGAAAATATAAACAATCTGGGTTAAGCAGGTAAATGGAATTTTTTATTTGAAACAATACAAGTACTAACACAAAAAGACTTCCAGCAATTCTACTCATTTCTATAAGAAAGACAAGGTAGTGGCACTTATGGTATATATACTGAATAGTACATTAAATCTGAAACAAGAAAAGTCTAGTGATTCAGAATCCTGAGAACATGCTAACAAGGTAATCACTTTCTTTAGAATAAGAAATAAGTGATTAACTCAAGTAATCCAGCAACTTGAACGGAAAGATGATCATTAACACAACAGAGTTATCAGAAGACCAGTAATCATCTTTTTAGAAATAAAACAAAAATTCAAGTGCAATATTAATAAAAATTAAGGTAGATTACATAACATTTTGTAACAGTTCTAGGAAAGAAGCTTCTATAATGCAAATAAAGGACCCACAAAGCTCTTTCCTGCCTCCAAAAAAATCATGAAAAGTTCTTAATTGAGCATATTACACTGCTGCAAGGCCTATCCTGTCCCATCTGAGCGAGGCAGAATAAGAGCAAGTGACCTCCCACATCAGGGTTCCTCTGGGCAATGGGAACTGACTGCAAGGAGCCCCTTCCTCCTGGTGGAACTGGAACCATGGGCCATCAGGGTTCTGGATACTGGGACAAGCCTGTCTCCTTCCTCTCTGGAGCTCACCCTTCCACTGTCTCTCCTTTCTGAATGTGGCATACTAGTTTGGTCCCAAGGCCCTGGGGTACTCACCAGAGGTCTTCATGGAGAAATATCCAGCCATCTCCAGCCAGCCTGGCTGCCTCAGCCTCTTCAACAGCCCCCGGACATACCCAGGTACAGCTGGGCAGCTTTTCCTCCCATGCCCTGATGTTACATCTTCAGGCTGAAGACCTCCTGACTCTCCCACAGCTGCCACTTCAAGAGGCTAACCACTGAGTGATTTACTAGCACACCTTCTCATGAGCTTTACCCGAAAGCCAGAGTCTGCACAGAGGTCTTAGAGGAGGGGCACTGTGTCCCAATTAGCGCACCAGGCCATGCTGGACCCCGAAGCTCCTTGCACAGGCACTGCTGCTCTCGCCGGGCAGTGAACACTGCAGCTGTGCAGCCATGACACCGTGACACTGCACTCTTCCTCGAGCTCCTTGACTGTTAGCCTCCGGCAGGGTGGCTTGCCAGGGGAAATCTTTCTCCTTGTTTGTAAAGCAGCATTGTAGTGCCAGCAAAGCACAGGGCAGGTTTTCAATGATCCGAGCGGACGGATCAAGGAGGTGTCCTGGAGCCCTCAGTGACTTTTTTAGGCTTTACATCAGAGGTGACCAGGTACATGGCAGACAGGGGGGCCAGGGAACCAGGAGGCTGGGAGGCCTCCTAGTCCCTGGTGAATCTTCACTCTCTGGGCTCTCTGGGCCCTGCTTCCTACGTCTTTTTCTTCTCTCTGCTCCTGCTCTCTGCTGGGGCCCTCCTGACGCTGCTCTTATACGCAGCGTGTCTCAGCCCAGGCGCACCCACTTGCGCATGCGCACACTCTACTTGCGGTGTCTGCCATAGGGTATGCGTGCAGGACCCCAGGTGTCCATGATTGACACCAATGGCAGGAGGGTGGAAAAGCCTGAGCACTTTCCATTTACCTTATAAGCATGGACACTTTCTAAGGCAGGACTGGCAGTTTCTTGCCATAGTCAGAGGCTCTGCCTGTTCAGCCTTCCAAAGGGTCCTTGGGGAAGTGACCACAGGCTCCATCTGGGGCGGGGCAGGAGCTGAGCAATAGGAGCACCGCACCCTGGAGAACCGGAAGCAACAGGAGCTGTGGCAGGAGTGCAACAGTGGCTTTCTCCACTCCCACCAAGACGGGTACCTCAGCTGGGCGGACTTCTGCCCACCCTCATGCTAGGCCAATCAGCAGTCTGACTCAAACGCAGCGCCTTGGCTGCTCTGCCTGAGCCTCCTTGGACACGCCTCACTCTCAGCTAAGGGTGGCTGCCCCCTCCCTCCATTTGAGACGATGGGGTTATTATTAGGTCCCACACTGGATTTAAGCGCTCGGATTGTAGAGGAATGCAAAGGCCAGAAGGCCAGTAAAGATACATTTCGATTCCCTCGGATTGAAGGTACCAGGAACTGACATCTGTCAAGCAGAGACTTGTGACTACCCAGAGACTCGTTACTAACAGCAAGTCACGTCATGGAAATTCCCCAGCCCGCCAAAATGACTTTATAAACCCCTGACTTTAGGTAGCCAGGGTCCTTCCCTCTCAAGGAATATCCACTAAGTCGGTTTACTCTGTTTCAGACCCTAGCTGGAGCTAATAAAGGTTCACTTTGCCTTTACATCAGACTTGGGTCTCGGTCGTTACTGGACTCAGCTTATTCATACTTTAACAGGATAACATCATTAGCCTTCCTCCACTTGACTCAATTTTTAACTTGCAAAAGCACATATCCTACTTCTTATATACCGAATCGTTTTCCTTAATAATATTAAACATAATAACCATGTCTCTTGGGGAACAAGCGATTCCAGTAGTAGTACGTAACTGTAGCAGCAGGAAGGGGTGGCACTCTGGGCAGGTTTGGGATGGTTCTGGGCAGACGGGTCAGGGAAGGGAGTCTTGGAGCCCTCGGTGGCTTTTTATGCTTTATTTAGTAGAGGGGGCCAGGTACATGGCAGGCAGGGGTTCCCCGGGGGCCGGGAGGCTAGCAGGCCTCCCAGCCCCCGGGGCATCTCACCCTCTCAGCTGCTGCTTCTCTCGTTCACTGCTGCTCTGGTGGCCTCATGACTTCGGTCTATTTATGCCTGTGTCAAACTTAGGTGCGCCTACTTGCCCATGCCCACTCTGGAATGCTCGCAGCACCGCAGGTGTCCATCATCACAGTGGAGGGAGGGTGGAAGGACCTGATTGTTCTCTGACCCTTCAGTAACTCAATCATGTTACTTCAGAAAGCAGAGTTCTTTTTTTTTTTTTTCTGGGACCAGAGACCTTTTGACTAGTCCTAAAGACCAGGCTTTTAAAAGCCTTTTGTTTTACAAATTAGTTTCAGCTGTCCCCAAGATAAATGCTCTGTTGAGTTATATTTTTTTAACGTGCCATCAATTTATTTATTTTTAAAAGAAAGCAGCAATATGAGAATATATGTTTTGGATGTGCATCACTAAACACCTGTGTAAACTACATTACATTTGCCACTAGAAGTCAAACTTTATTCATATTTTTTGATAAAGATCCGAAACAGCAATAAGTTAATACTCAATGTATATGGTTTGCACAAATTCTGAGATACAATACATAATTTTAAATACATAATGATGCTGGGAATAAACTATTATCTCATCAAAATACTAAACTCTTCTAAATGCCCACATGGTACTTTCTGTTTTGGAATAACCAAAAAACTTTAATCAGAATGTTGCAACAATTATAGAAAATTGGATGATGCTGTAATATTTATTAGATTTAAAACTGTCCTTTGATCACTAAGAGTAATTTTTTTATTTATAATTTTTTAATTTACATATATTTGACATCAATTGTAATCCCCATGTATTCCCCATCACTGTAACACCAGTGCACCATCACCTCAGTCCCTCGTGCCCCATCTGCCCCCCACCCTTCACCTCTTCCCTCCTGTAGGGTAAAGGTTGATCAGGTATTTCTACCCTCCCATCACTGTGATGATGGACACCTGTGGTGATGCGAGCATTCCAGGGTGGGCATGGGCAAGTAGGCGCACCTATGTTGGACACAGGCATAAATGGGCAGCGTCATGAGGACACCAGAACTGCAAGGACCAACAGACAGAACTGTGAGGACCGACTGAGAGAACCAGCAGGAGCAGCAGCAGTAGCAGCAGCAACAGCAGCAGCAGAGAGGGTGAGATGCTCTGGGGGCTGGGAGGCCTGCCAGCCTCCTGGCCCCCTGGCACCCCTACCTGCCATGTACCTGGCCACCTCTAATAAATAAAGCATGAAAAGCTACCAAGGGCTCCAAGACTCTCCTTCCCTGACCCATCTGCCCAGAGCCATCCGGAACCCTGCTTCAGTGCTCCCCTTCCTGCCGCTACACCTCCCACCAAGTGTCCCCAATTTGTCCTTGTCTTTTCATTTTTGGTTTTTGTGTCTTTATTGTTGTTGTTATTATTATTATTATTATTGTTCTTATTCCTTTCCTTGAGCTTTATTTGGTTCCCTTATATTCCTCCTAGAGGAGGAACCATCTGGTATTTTTCTTTTGCCTTCTGACTTACTTTGCTGAGCATAATCCCTTCCAGTTCTATTCCTTTTGTTCCTATGAATGCGTCTGAGTAGTATTCCATCATGTATATGCACCACAGCTTCCCAATCCACTCATCTGTTTTTGGGCATTTAGGTTGTTTCCAGGTCTTACCTAGTGTAAAGAGTGCTGCTATAAAAATAGGGGTGCAGGTATTCTTTTGATCAGTGTTTTTGTGTCCTTTGGGTATATTCCTAGGAGTGGGATTGCTGGATCCTATGGAAGTTCCATTCTTAGTAGATTGAGGAACCGCCATACTGCTTTCCATAATGGTTGGACCATCTTGCATTCCCATCAGCAGCGTAGCAGAGTTCCTTTTTCTCCACATCCTCGCCAACATTTGTTGTTGCTAATTTTTTTGATATGTGCCATTCTCACTAGGGTGAGGTGGTATCTCATAGTGGTTGAGCATTTTTTCATATGCCTGTTGGCCATTTGCATGTCCTCTTTGGAGAATTGCCTTTTTAGCTCTTTTGCCCATTTTTCAACTGGGTTGTTTTCTTTTTTTCTGTTTAGTCTGGTTAGTTCTTTGTGGATCTGTCTGATAAGTCCCTTGTCAGTAATGTTGCGTGTAAGATTTTCTCCCAGGTGGTGGGTTGTCGCTTTGTTTTGGCTAATGTGTCCTTTGCTGAACAGAAGCTTTTAAGTTTGGTGTAGTCACAGCTGTTTATCCTCTCCTTCACTGTCTTTGCTTTAGGTGTTGTATCTCCAAAGATGTCATTGATGTGTATGTCATGTAGGGTTTTGCCTACTTTTTCT